>CM057458.1:1200102500-1201302500 GCA_016271365.2 Neoceratodus forsteri | reverse complement strand
TTAAAGAAATGGGAGACTGCCTCAGAAACTGCCTAGTTGAGTGGGGTTGCTAGGGAGGGGTAGAGGAACAGCTGGGAAAAAATAAGGAGAAGGGGAAATTGTTTAACCAGGAAAAGCACCCTAAGCCAGAACTTATTTCCAGGTATGACTTGGGAGCACAACGAAGTTAAGTGACTTGTTCAGGGTCACACAGTATGCAAGTGGGGCTGTGGGATTCACACCCAGGTCTCCAGCTCAGTGCTCTTAACCAGTACACTATACTGACTCCAAAAATGGGAAGAGCATGATGAAACCAGAAGTACAGTGAATGCATAATTCAAGAATATCCTTGATAAGATAGCAAATATGTTCCCTCACCTAGAATCAAACCTCTGACCCTTTGCTTGTAAAGTCAGCACACATCCAGTGTGCCATCTGAAGACCACAAGACAGGTGTAAATTAAGGCAACCAGCCTCTATGTGCAGGGAAGGAGTAAAAGCAAAAGGATAAAGAGGCCATTATGGTACTCTTGGGAAGTGGCCATGGTGGTGAAGAAAAAAAGGGTGGCATTCAAAGCCAGCCCACTGGCACAGAGGGCTGAGGTACTTAAAGCACTTTACCTCTACCACATTGGTGACCCACATTTGGGAACAAGCTCAGGCCACCAGGGGTTGGCTGGGGGAAGAGAGCTGGGAGTAGGATCAAGCAGTCATCAGACAATTCTCTTCTGGATTGGGAAGGTTGATCTTCCCCATGCTTGGCTGCCACTGAGTGGAGGCTTGGTGGTGATACCATGCAAATGGGGGGCTGGTGTTAGGCTGGGTGGGTGGAGCAGGGCCACCTGTTCCAGTGTGCATGCGCACATGCATGCACATGCACAACTGAGTTTATTGGGGCCCCAGGGAGAAGTAGGGGAGAAAAGCTGAAGGAAAAAGGAAAGGCATGGCAAGGGCATATGATGCCTGCTTGCCACACCTCCACCTGCCACATCATGGGGCCACCTGCAGTGAGGCATTGGATTATGAGCTTCAGGGGCAAGGACAGTCCTCCCTCTCCTAACCCCACAATAAGGGGTAATCTGGGGGGATGTCCTTGCTGCTGAGGTGCTGGGGAGACAGTGGATGGTGAGAGGAGAATGGAAGCTGGCAGAAGCCAACCCTCACTCCATGAAGCATAACTAGAGTATGGAAAAAAGAGTGGCATTCAGTGCAGAGACAGGAAGACAGGGAGGTGTATCTGGTAAAACAGTGGAAAGCAGGTAAGGCAGTGAGGGGGGGGCAAAGGCACAGACCAAAGAAAGAATAGCCAAGGGGTAGCTAAAGGGGATAAGACTTTCTTCAGGTACATAGGTGGGAAGAGGAAAGCAAGGTGAGGGATAGTGAGAATAAGGAGGGTGACTCAGGGACACTGCACAGAAGGGGACCTAGAAAAAGCAGACATCCTGAATAGGTACTTCTGCTCAGTCTTCACAGTGAAGGCGGAAGGATCACCGAGGAGCAGAACTAACAAAGGATGGAAGAAGTGGACTCAAGTCCATTTTCAGTGGAAAGAGTCCTAAGGGAACTTGCAGCTCTGAAAGCAGACAAGGCTGTAGGACTGGATGGGATACACCCAGAGGTACCAAAAGAACTTGGGGGGGTGCTGGCTGCCCTGGTGACAGTCTTATTCAACAGCTTACTAGAATTTGGAGTGCTTCTTGAGGACTGGACAAGAGCAGACATTGTCACTCTACATAAGAGTGACAGCAGAGAAGAGGCTAGCAACCATAGGCTGGTAAGCCTCACCTCAGTGGTGGGGAAATTAATGGAAACACTGATAAAGAAAAGGTTGGCAGAGTATCTTGAATGTAATGGGGTGCAAGACCAAAGGCAGTATGGATTCATGGATGGGGGTAAGTGTGTGTGGGAGAGGTCATGCCATGTGAACAGCAAGAGGAAGGAGGTGCTGTTAGAACTTTACTACTCTACTGTGACTTAAGAACTAGAACTCTACTACTGGAACCTTCATTTTAGCATAAAAACAAACACACAGAAAAAAAAAACAAGACTTGGTGTGTTTGTCTGAGTTGGGTGAAGGAAACTGTTATCTGTGCACTTAGCTAGGTGAAGAAGGAAACTGTGAATTAGTGGAAGTGGCTTTGGCAGCAGGAAGCCAGGTGTTTGGATTTAAAACTGCCCTAGATAGCTTTTGGCAGAGAACAGCAAGAGGAAGGAGGTGCTGTTAGAACTTTACTACTCTACTGTTAATTAGCCCCTCCCTCCCCACCCTCCACGCTTAGCTAGTTTCACTTTATAGGCACAGGATTTGACTGACAACAGGAACTGCCTGTTTGGGAGCAGGAAGAGAGTGATCACAGAGGCACAAAGACCTACTGTCCTAGAAGGAAAAGAGTAGCTCTCCATCCCCCAGCTGCTGGAGGTCTGATTCTGAGCAAGTAAGAAGGAGACTACTGAGAAATACAGGAACTTCCTGTTCCAGAACAGGAAGAGCAGGAGCTTTAAGGGCACAGAGGCAATAGGAAATTAGGGGAAAAAAAATTACTAAAAATAAGCAGAGCGGGGACAGAGTAAGCTTACAAAACAACAGTTGAGGGACCACAAATAAGACATGATGGGAGTAGTGCAGTGTAGTGGCTGTGGAGCGGCAGTCTTCCAGGAGATGTTCTGAAGGATGTGGTGTTGTCCCATCTGCAGACACCTCTCTGGGCTGAAGGAGGAGGTTGCTTGTCTCCAGGGTGAGTTAGCCAGGATTTGGGGGACCTCCTCTCCCACCCAGGGACCACCAAGGCCATCGCCGTTGCTTCAGAGGTTGCCAAGAAAGAGGAGCAGTTGGACCACAGTGGGCTTAGGGAGGATGAGGGTGGTGGATCAGAGGTGCATCCCTCCAGTAGTACCTCTCCACAATTCGTATGCTGTTCTGGCAGAGTGTGGTTTCTCTATGGAGGTACCCACAGTGGAGACCAAGGAGAATGCTGGGAGCCTCCACAAAGGAGACCCACAGGAGGGTGGCATGGGACCCCACAGGGGAAGAAACAACTCCTGGTGGGGGACTCCATTGTTAGGAGGGTAGAACTGGGGAGGAGGTGCCTGCCTGGCTCCATGGCTTGAGGGACAGGGAGCAAATCCTCAGGATCGCTGGAGCAGCTGCACAGAGGACGGAGCTGGATGTCATTATCCACCTAAGGACAAATGACCTGGCTGGGTACAGGATCAGAGCAGTGCAGGAAGAGTTTGTGGAGTTGGGGAGGGGCCTTAGACAAGTAGCACGCACGGTAACCTTCTCAGAGGTGCTGCCTGTCTATGGCATGGGTGAGGCTAGCATGCTCCACAACATGGGATTCAATCAATGGTTGAAAAACTGGTGCAGAGCTCAGGGTTTGAGCTTCATTGAGGACTGGGGGTCCACCTGGAGGGATGCAGGCCTATACTGGTGCAATGGTCTGCATCTGTCCAAGAGGGGAACCAGGATCCTAGGTGATAAGTTTAAGTGCTTCATTGGCAAGCATTTAAACTAGCCAAGGGGGGATGCACTGAGAAGGAGCAGGGAAATCCTAGCCCCCCCAAAAATCAGGGTAATCAGTGTGGTAAACACTAAGATAGAAAAGTTGATAGGGAGAAGGGCAGGGGTAAATGGAGAAAAAGGCAACGGCAATAAGGACAGAGATGGGGTAAAAAGGAGTAAGGCCATAAAAAAATAGTGGGTAATGAGTACCAATGCCCATAGTCTAGGTAACAAGCTCCCTGATCTGGTAGCCTTGATGGAAGAGGGAAGCCTGGATATCATGGCAGTCACAGAAACATGGTACACAGAGAACCATGACTGGGATGTCAACATACCAGGATACACAATCTACAGGAGGGACAGGGAGGATAGAAGAGGAGGTGGAGTAGCTTTCTACATAAGGGAAGGGATAAAAGCAACAGAACTAAAGGGTAAACAGGGAGGAGAGGAGGCACTGTGGGTTCACCCTGGAGACCGGACAGGACACCACAATTTGCACTGGGTTGTATACAGACCCCTGTCTCAGGGGGAAGAAATGGACAAGGAAATGATAGAAGGCATCCTTAGGATTTCAGAAAAGGGGAGATATTGTTGATGGGGGACCTGAATATGCCAGATGTTAACTGAAGCACTTTTGCTACAGCCACATCCAAGAGCAGGATTTTTCTCGATGCCCTACGGGGAGCATGCCTCACATAGCTTGTGCTGGAACCCACTCGGGAGGGGGTAGTTTTAGACCAGGTACTCTCAAATGGGGATGGAGAGAGGATCTCAGATCTGGAAGTGGGGAGCCATCTGAGAACAGGTAACCACCAAACAGTGTGGTTCATGATAAACACAGCCGCAGAGTCAAGCCATACAAAGTGAGGGTACTGGACTTTAGGAGGGCTGTCACAATGGGAGAGTGCCTCAGAAAAGCACTAGCAAGCAGTCAAAAGGAAGGGGGGGTGGTGGAACAATGGGGAAACATCAAAATTGCCATTACGGAGGCAACAAGCCTTTGTGTTAAGCAACTAAACAAATCAAAATGAAAGAAAAAACACTATGGTTCTCAAAAGAAGTGGCGGGGAAGGTTAGGGAGAAAAAGATAGCATTCAGTAAGTATAAGGAAACACAGAAGGAGCAGGACAGAGAACTGTACCAGTTAAAGCATAAGGAAGCAGGGACAGCAGTCAGAACAGCAAAGGCCCAAAGAGAGGAAAAGATAGTCAACTCCATTAAAAAGGGGGATAAAACCTTTTATAGGTACATTAGGAAGCCAAGAAAGACCAAAGGATGGATAGTGATGCTTGATAAAGGGAAGGCTTCTTGAGCAGAGAGGGACAGTGAAAAAGCAGGGATACTGAACAAATACTTCTGCTCAGTATTCACAAAGAAAGAGGAGGGAGAGGTACCTAATCCAATCACTAGAAGCACTCTGGATGGGGGGGGGCAATACCAGTCCTTTCACAGAAGAAAGGGTTCTGAAAGAACTCCTAAAACTGAAGGTGGACAAAGCAATGGAGCCTTATGGGATTCACCCCAGAATTCTAAAAGAACTAAGGGGAGAACTAGTGACACCACTGACTACCCTTTTTAACAAATCATGGGAGGATGGTGTGGTACCTAAGGACTGGAAGAGGGTGCATGTGATTCTCCTTCACAAAAGTGGGAACAAAGCAGAGGTAGAAAACTACAGACTTGTTAGCTTGACTTCAGTGGTAGAGAAAATGACGTAATCACTTCTGAAAGAAAGAATTGTAGAGTACCTAGAGGTCAGCTGGGCACAGGACCTAAGGCAGCATGGATTCACAGTAGGGAGGTCATGTCAGATGAATCTATTAGATTTTTTTGACTGGGTGACCAAAGTAGTAGACCAGGGAAGGGATGTGGATATGGCCTACCTAGACTTTAGCAAGGCATTTGAGACAGGCCCACACAAAAGATCAAATTAGTCAGCCTGGTAGTGGGTCACAGAGTAGTAGCCTGGGTAAAACATTGGCTGGACAACAGGATACAGAGGGTAATAATAAACAGAGTCCACTCCGAAGAAAGGGGGGTTACTAGCGGGATAACACAGGGTTCAGTACTGTGTCCGGTCCTTTTTAATGTCTTTATAAGTGGTATTACAGAGGGAGTGGAAGGAAAAGTATGCCTCTTTGCAGACGACACAAAGATCTGCAATAGGGTTGATACACAAGGGGGGTGGAAATGATGAGAAGGGACTTGGCAAGGTTGGAGAAATGGTCTAAAGTATGGCAGCTTAGATTCAATGCAAAGAAGTGCAAAGTAATGCACCTGGGAAACAAAAACCCAGGGGTAGAGTACACAGTGGGGAGAAGGGGGGTATTAACAACAACACAAATGGAAAGGGACCTGGGGGTAGTCATATCAGGTGGCCTAAAGGTAAGCAAACAGTGTGAGAAGGAAGTAAGGATGGCTGGGGGGATACTGGGAGGTATAGGGAGAGGCATCACCAGTAGAACACAGGAAGTTGTTATCCCTCTGTACAGACTGTTGGTGGGACTCCATCTGGAGTACTGCGTGCAGTTCTGGAGACCCTATCTCTGCAAGGACATAGACAGGATGGAGGCAGCCCAAAGGAGGGCAGCTAAAATAGTGCACTGTCTGCAACAGAAGCCATATTAAGAAAGACTAAGGGAGCTTAAAATGTATACCCTTGAGGAAAGGAGGGCGAGGGGGGACATAATAGAAACTTTCAAGTACCTCAAGGGAATCAACAAAGTCCCAGAGGGTAGCATCTTTCAGAAAAAGAGATGTGCAAGAACAAGGGGACACAATTAGAAGACAGAGGGGGGATGGCTCAGGGGTAATGTGAGGAAGTATTTTTTCACAGAGAGGGTGGTGAACACATTGAAAGGCCTTCCTGAGGAGGTCGTGGGGTCAAAATCAGTGGGGAAATTCAAGAATGCATGGGACAGACATAAGGCAATTCTGGTCGGGGTAGGAAGAAGTAGGCTGTTGGTTAACTAGGATCTGCAGTTTATCACATAGGTAGGGAAAGGGGCAGACTAGGTGGGCCAAGAGGTCCTTATCTGCCGTCAAAGTCTATGTTTCTATGTTTCTAATTGATTTCTTTGACTGGGTGTCCAGCAAAATAGAGCAGGGTGGGAACAGTGGATGTGGCCTATCTGGACTTTAGCAAGGCCTTCACACTGTGCCACACAGGAGGGGGTGGGAGTGGGGTCCAAAACAGTGAATTAGGTTAGAAACTGGTTGACAGATAAGCGACAGAGAGTGATGGTTAACGGCCCTCACTCTAATGATGGGAGAATGACCAGTGGGGTGCTGCAGGGCTCAATTCTGGGACAGGTCCTCTTCAAAGTCTTCATAAGTGACATTGAAGATGAACTGGAAGGGGAAAGTATGCCTTTTTGGAGATGATACCAAAATATGTAATAGGGTAGACAATCAGGTGGGGGTGGAAAGAATTAGGAGGGGTGGTTAAGAACATAGTAATTGGGGTTAAATGCCAGAAAGTGCAAAATCATGCATCCAGAGCACAGGAATCTAGGAATCTAGGTACTGAGCATAGGATGGGGAAAGTACTGTCAGTCACTAAGCAGGAAACAGACCTCGGGGTCATTATACTGAATGACCTCAAAGTGGCAGGGCAGTGGGACAAAGCAGTGGGTAGGGCAGTATGATGCTGGGATGCATTGGGAGAGGTACTGTATCTCCAGCAGGAGGAGGGAGGTGGTGTTGCCACTGTATCGCTCACTGGTAAGACCCCACCTGGAGTATTGTGTCCAGTTCTGGAGACCTCGCCTCAGAAAGGACATAGGTTGGAGACAGTCCAGAGGACTGCAACTAAAATGGTGCCGGGATTGCACCAATAGCCCTATGAGGAGAGACTGAGGGATCTCAACATGTACACCCTGGAAGAGAGGAGAGTGAGGGGGGACATGATAGAGACCTACAAATGCTTCACAGAGTAGACAGGGTGCAGGAGAGGATTCTCTTTTAAATGAGAAAGAACACCAGGAACAGCAGACATGTGATAAAGTTGTGGGGGAGTTAAGAGGGATGTGAGGAAGTACTACTTCACTGAAAGAGTGGAAGGTGCCTGGAATAGACTGCCAGCAGAAGTGTTAAAGGGGTAAACTGTAGGGGGCTTCAAGAACACATGGAACAGATGTAAGGGAATATTAGTTAATGGGCATAGAGGAGGGAGGGTTGCCAGAGAGTCCAGTTATGGTCTGTGGAGACAGACTAGGCTGGGACTCACTGGGCAGACTGGGTGGGCAAGCAATCCTTTTCTGCTGACAAATTCTCTGTTTCTGTTGTTTGCATTGCTAGAAGGAACGGTATACCAGGACCACAATTTTCATATAAGTATATATTTTTTGTAAAATATATAAAACTACTATTTCTAACAGTCCAACCTTCTGACTACCTACGCTGTAACACGCATTGCCAAGTATGTTCATAGGTTCAATATGGGACAAAGTCACGGGTAAACTCATACATGTATGAGATCTTGTTTTTAAGTGACAGCTGCAAAGCATATGTCTTTAGAGTATACTGCTTCTGAGTTTGGCAATGTTAATCTGTTTTCAAACCGAGTGGTCTGTCAGAGTCAAAAAAGGCTTTGAAAGTAAAGCTGTGACTCTGGGTATGTGCATCAGTTTTAGTTATTTTAGTCAGTTCAAGGGCAACCTGGCACGGTCCCCAGCTGGTACAGCTTGCAGACACCACACATTGTCTGCCTCACTGTCTGGTATATCAGTGACGCTCACACACACATGCAAAATTCATTTTTTATTCTTGTAAATTATTTTAGCCCTTCAGGTCAGCCAGTGCCAAGGTCCCCTGCTGCCAGTCCTGCTTGCGGACACCTCATACAGTCTGTGTCACTGTCTGGTTATGTGTGGTTTTAGATATATATATATATATATATATATATATATATATATATATATATATATATATCAGAGGCAAAAAACTCTGTTAATGCATCAATTAGGGTTGTTCCATGGAGACAAAGTGAGAAATTCAGTGTTAGGAGGTTAAAACATCTTGCACTCCTCAGCCTACCCCAACCGGCATTGGTGTGTGTTGGGGTCATCGGCCCTAACTCTCACCCCATCACATGCATGAACAAGCTAAAGCATAGGAGAATGGGGTAATAGTTAGGACGACGACCCCAATGCACACCCCAATGCCAGTTGGGGGGCAGGCTGAGGGGGTGCAAGGGGGGTTTTCAACCTTAACACCGAATTTCCTCACTTTTGTCGCTGTGGAACAACCCTAACTGATTCATTAAACAGAGTTTTTTGCCTCTAATTTTCCTTCTTTTTGAGAATGAGGACTATAAATAGTGAATGGAATGCTCCCACCACTTGATTTTTTTGTGACATAGTAAAGGTAATAGCAATGCAAATGCAAGCGGTAATGGTTACGCACATGGTGACACAAATGTAAATTGTAAAGCAAGCGTTAATAGAAACGCAGGCACAAAGTGAAGCCAAAGCGAACAGTGATGCAAACGGAGATGCAAGTGCATACAGAAATGCAAGGGGTAACGCGCACAGTCATGGTACCACTATTGTAAATGCAAATGATAACTGTAACAGCAACAGTAATGCAAAAGGAAACAGAAACGCAAACACAAGCGAGTACGGAAACGCAAACTGTAACCCACATGATGGTACCACAATTGTAAATGCAAATGGTAATGGTAACAGCAACAATAACACCAAAGAAAACAGAAACGCAAACATAAGAGCCTATGGAAATGCAAACCATAATGCACATGGGCACGGGACCGCAATTGAAAATGCAAATGGTAACGGTAAGAACAACGATGATGCAAAACAAAAGACAAATGCAAACAAAAATGGAAGGGTGGCCGCCAACAGAAATGGTAATGCGCACAGTGATGCTAAGCAAAAGACAAAGACAAACAGTAGTGGAGACACAAATGGTAACAGTAACACAAACACAAATGGAAACGCAAAGGGTAACGCACACGATGGCGTACACTGGAAGGCTAATGCAAACGGGCATGGAAACACAACTGTAAAGCCTATGTGTAACAGTAACTAGAGCACACACCATATTTTTCCCCAAAAGCTCCACTGAGAAACACAGTGAAAACAAAGAATGTTTGCATAATAATGGTCCTCGGAGCAGAAAATGAGCAGTTGTAGTAGTAAAATGGTAATATCTCAGTAACCGTACGACGTAGAAAAAAATTAAAATTTCACATGAATCATGAGTTTCCTGGCTAGGTTTTCACTGGTATATGGGCTATGCATTGTTGTGATGAAAATTCCGTATCTCGTACTGTTTCCGAGATACGAGCCTCGAAATGCACGGCGGACACCACCATGTTAGTCTATGGGAAAAAAATGTCAACTTCGGAGTAGCATAACTTTGTATCCATGCAATATTTTGTCACCAAACTACCGAAAGGCACTTCTGTGAGATGTTGGCTGCCTTCCTTCCAAATTTCAGCCCAAAAGACCAAACCGTTTTTTTGCAGCAGGGTGGCAATGAATTCCTGTCATTTTGGCCATCATCTAGAACAGTAGTGTCGTGATTTGTGACACCTTTCACAAAAATTTGCGAAAGTGTCGCAAGTTTGACTCTACTTTGTGACACTACTTTTTTCAGAAATTTGAAAAACATATTTCTGGGGTGTTTAACCCCAAAATAAAGACATTGCTAGCATCCTCAGGGCTCAAATAGATAAACACTACTAGGGCCATTTGCGACACTAAAAAGTGTGTTTGCGACACTTTCAAACTTTTTGTTAACTTTTCCCATTGACTTATAATGGGAACTTGTTTTTTGAATAACTTTTGAACCGTTTAATATTTTTTCCCAAAATCTTCAAAAGGCACATTGGGGACCCTGGCAAGATGTTCCCTGATGTTTTTGGACTGGTTGCACAAACCGTGCTACCTGTAGGCGTGAGCAAAGAATGTGCAAAAAAACATAATTGTGCGCATGAATGTTGCTTAATAACTCTGCAGCTGTATATCCGACCAGTACAAAAGTTGGCAAATCCCAAGATCTACAATTACTCCCTAAGCCTGCCAAATTTCAGGCAAATCTATTGAATGGTGACAAAGTTATTAAGGTGCAAAGTTTCACCCTTTAACCTTAAAAGGGGTACTCAACTCTAACTATGGTAGCACTACCGTGCTACCATAATAGATATATATACACATATATATATATATATTCATTGCAAAAGACTGTGTTAATACTTCAGATACAGATCCAGAAGCAAATGGTTTGATACCTTTTATTAGACCAACATGGATGTTACAACAAAAGAACAAAGTGCTCTAGCTTTCGGACCAACCAAGTCCTTCTTCAGAAGCTTTATAACAGTTATTTAGAAAATCCCATATTATTAACACCCAGATAATGCATAAAAAACAGAAATAGTTCTCATTGGTTTAACATATTCATTTGAAACATAACAGAAGATTATGTCAGGGAAGTTAATTAACACCAGTATGCTTTTTGCTGAGAAGTCCCTGAAGGTCAAAGGTTATCAAGATATAGCAACAAGCAGAGAGTTCTCCTCACATACATTTTAAAATGTGTCAGTATGTTTCAAGAAAACAGTCTACTGATAATGACACCTTAGGATACTATTCTCCCTAATTACATGTAGGATGATACAACTTTAATTGCAAGTGTCCTTGTGTTTTAAAGAACACAGTCAATGAAAGGCAACCTGTGGATATACATGCTAAAATGAGGCCCAATTACAAGTTAAAAACAAGCTCCAAAATTAAAGTAAACAGAAATTATATATATATATATATATATATATATATATATATAAAATAGAGGGTTTAAAGTGAAGTTTACTCAAAGTGAGCAAATGTTTCACACAAAATGAAATATAGAATTTAGCTTGAGACATTTTCCCAACTATTCTCTCAACCAGTTAATACATTCCATAAACTTTAAGGCCTTCTGTGTTGTAACAGGATTTAATACATGATAATAGGAATTGTAAATATAAGTGCCAAATAAAAAAAACAGAAAAACAAAACTACTTGTCAAGGACCCCCAAGACATAGGGACCATGAGCCTGATATGTACAGATTTCAATACAGTGTCAGTGTATAACAAACATGGCAGAATCAGTCTAAGGAATCTGAATGAAAACTCAGAGGAATAAAGTCCCCCAGCTCCCCCTTCCCTCGGAAAGATTACTAGGAATGAGATATGTGCAAGAGTCCTAATACGTCATCATTCACACCAGTCTTTGCAATATTTACCCAAAGGAATGAAACCTTTCATGAACCCGCAAGTAAATGAGATATGCATCTTAATATGTACAGAATTTAAAAATGTGACAGTAAGGAGTTCCTCTGTTATCTCCCTTGCAGTATCGAAGTTCAAGTCGCGCTTCTGCAGGTCTGCAATATCTCTCATTTTACCCTCTCTCTGGAACAACTTGCAAAAAACCCTGAAGTTGGCTTACCCAATCAAACTATCAGCCTTCAAAGCACTTTATTCTTGCTCTATCAAGGAATCCTGTAACTGCTTCCCCTGATGTCACCTTTCCCTAGCCTCAGCTCCATCTGCTCCAGTGCATCCCTTTATTGGTACTTCTTTCCCAACCCTCTTGGGCAATGTTGCAGCATATAAGAACTTACTTGACTGCTCCTTCTTTCCCAGCCCTGTGTTTTTTTTGTGTTTTTTTTTCCTTGTTATTAGTTCCTTTTCCATGTCACCCTGGCTCCCACCTGCACTCCTTGCTTACCCCCCCTTGACACTATCATGGTGTTTTGCTTTCCACTCCCTAACTGTTGCCACCCTTACCCCTGCAATCACTACATACCCTTGTGGGCATGTACCGTATGCCTCTCCTTACTCAGCCTCTTGCATCCCTCTCCCCACCCCTCCCATGCCCCATCAAGCTCCTTTAATCAATAATTATGTTCAAGGATGCTTCAAATACACATTGTAATTATAGTTGCGTATGTTTAACCTGTATATACTGTACTGCAGTTTGTATACTTTTTAGCTGCATACTCTTCAAGGTCTTAGCTTAATGGCTCTTTTTAATACTCTGTTTCATGTGTATTATAAACTTCCTGGGTGGGATATTCAGACTGCGCCAGAGTGTGGCGCAAGCCTGGGCTCAGCGCAACTGGGATGTGTCAGGGTGCTGACAGGGTGATATTCAATGGTGCTGCGCCATGGCTCAGCACCGTTGAATATCGCTCCGTGGCCACCCGCATAGCGCATGGTGCAGTGGCACTGCATTAGTGCAAGTGGCCAGAGAGGGGCAGGGGGATGCACTAGCGCAAGTGCCATTGCTCTAGGCGCATCAACCACAATATTCAGTGGTGGACATGCAAATGGGGTCATAATGCATGCAAGATGCAAATGGGACCATTTGCATGCCATTATGGCACCATTTGCATGCAGGTTCACCGATCCCCGCTGACTTGTGCCTGGCACCCTGCCAGGCAGCAGCTGTCAGGGACCGATGCCCCCTGCACAAGCAGCAATGAGCCCCAATGCCTGATCGTGGGCATACATATGAATATTAAAGTCCAATATCCCTGGTGGTCCAGTGGATCACTTCTAGCCCGATTGCGGGCTTAAGTATTGAAATATACAAGTCCAGTATCCCTGGTGGTCCAGCAGTACCCTCCTCCCCACCCACCCACTGAGCCCCACCACCCCGCTCTCCCCCGGTCAGCAGCGGGTGGCAGCTTCCCTCCGCAAGCTGCCTGGCTGCCCGCTGACTCACTGCATACAGTACGGCTGTATGCCTGTTAGTCCACAGCATGGGCCAATGGGCATGCAGACCATACCGTACTACACAGTCCGGATATGTGAATGAATCCATTCACATATCTGGACTAATAGTATGGTGCGGTCTGCATGCCCATTGGCCCATGCTGTGGATCAATGCGCATATAGCCGTACTGTACACAGTCAGTTGGCGGGCGCCAGGTGGCTTGTGGTGAGCTGCCGCCCACTGCTGACCGGGGAGGGGTAGGGGATCAGTGGGCGGGTGGGGAGCAGGGTACCACTGGACCACCAGGGATGGTTTGGAATATTATATTTCAATACTTCTGCCCGTGATCGGGCTGGAAGCGGTCCACTGGACCACCAGGGATATTGGATGTTTATAGTTTAATACTTATGCCCACGATCGGGCATGGGGGCACTACCATGACGGACGGTGCATCCAGAGCTCGGGTGTGGCCACCCATAGCTGGCAGCTGCCGTGTTGCACCCTGCAATACGGCAGCTCACCTGTGGGTGGTCAGCTGTTGCTCCTTGTTTTGTTTGGCTCAACTGTGTGTGGCGTAGGTAGGGGTTGCACCTGCATCTGCTCAGCACATCCCGGGCTGAATATCGGGATGTGCTGAGTATGTATGGGCATGCCCCCCCTACTTGAGCCTCATACATTAGTGATGCACCCCGGTGCATCGGGATTTGTGCCACGCACTTTCCCCTTATGAATCTAGTGCCGGGGCGCATCAGTGGATTGCGCATGGTGCAACTGTGTTGTGCCATGCGCAACCCTTCTGAATATCCCACTCCCTGTGTATAATTACTGCTCTATGTAAATACTATGTAAGTGTGAATTCATTTTGCTTATATTGTTTACCCATTTATGATGTAACTGAGTATTTCTTTGTATTTATTAACCTCTCCTTTCCAGGTCCATCATGAAAATGAATTTGCTCAACGATGTTCGCATGGTCAAATAAAGATTTTGATTGATTGAATTATTAATTTAATCTAACCACTGACAACTAGTAGAATGAAGTAAATGCCCACTATGTATGAGAACTAAGAGTCCTAGCCACTGTAACACCATTATGTCGTCTGCCTGAATAAAAGCCTACCTCAATATCACCACAATAACCACACCCACTACACCCACAAAAAACACCCCAGCACCCGTATAAAAATTGCCCCATGCCACACTCCCCCAACACACACACACAACCATACACACACAAACACACGCACACACTCACACAGTGCTAAGGTGAGAAGCTAACATGTAGATAACCAGATAAAGGGGACTCTATAAGTATAGCACTAAAAAGAAATCAAAGGCTCGCTGAAGAACTAAAGTATTTATGTCCATCCTTTGAAGTAAAGGTCTATGTAAGTTTAAGTGGAATTATGTGTCATATAACCCGCATCAATGTTCATTGCATCCACCATATTGAGAAGTAAAATAAGTCTAATTTCAGAAGCCCATCTCTGTTGTGTACTGCTGAAATTTACTTCAGATACAGACACACAGGGCAAAGAGTCCATCTGTCAGCTAAAGTGCAAGGCTCTCTGGCAGCCCCAGTGCAGAGGTGCAGAACCCTCTACCAAGAGAAGAGCTGTCTTCACTATATGGTATTTGGGCCCATATAGACAACCCTGCACCTTTCCATCCCAGACTAGGGGGGTGGTATTCAATGGCAGTGCCATCCCCCCAGCCTCTGCCCATGCAGCTGGCTCACTGAGCTCACTCAAGAACTCAGATCACCTACAGAGGATCACAAAATACTACCTGCTGGGCCAAAAGCTGGTACTGCAAACAATGGACAAGATTCAGAAAGCTCCCAGGAATGGTGCAAGCTGCTTGTGCCACAAGGAATAGTGCAATGCGCAGCTTGCACCAAAAATTGCCCTTGAGAGCAATTCACAAAGGTAGCCTGCATCAAACTCAGGTTGCTTGCACCAAAGGGGGCTTGTATCTGCTTGCGCCACAAAAGTGGCTGTAGCATGGTGCTAGTGACCTTAAAGCAGATGCAGACCACCATATCCCCTACATGAGGATTCACAAAACTGCCCCATATAGTCATATTCTAAATACTCTTAGACCAGCCAGGGCTGGTCTAAAGGTACTTAGAATATGTCCCTCCAGAACAATTGAGCACTGTGCAGCAATGTGTGGTCCCCTGTCCCCAACCCCGAACCCTGTCAATATAAAATTTAAAATCCCTGGTGGGCTAGTGGAACCCCCTCCTCAGCCCCGATCCCCTGACAATATGAAATTTAATATCCCTGGTGCTCTAGTGGACCACCCCAGCCCCAATGCCCCATTAATGTACATACCAATACCCTAGTGGTCTAGTGAACCCCCCACCCTCCACTAATGATGCCTTACCACCATTCCCCATCTCATACCCCCAGCTAGCACTGGCACAGCTCATTGTTCACCACCGTGGCCGAGCCACTGACCAACTGTCACTGAACGCATTTTATATAGTAGGCACTCAGAGATTGACAGTAGTTGTCAATCACTGAGTGCCTACATATACAGCACGCGCCAGTGACAGCTTAGTTGGGCGGCTGGCCACGGTGGTGAGTAGTGGGCTGTGCAAGTTGCCAGCTGGGTTAAGGGATGGGGAAGTGGGGTGGTATGGTACTGCGGGGTGGAGGGTGGGGGACTGCTAGACCACCAGGGATATTAAATATCATATTATCGGGGGATCAGGGCTGGGGAGTGGGGTCCGCTAGCCCATCAGGGATTTTATATTTTATATTGATGGGGGATAGGGGCTGGAGGGAGCATAGCAACCAGGGACTGCTGTCCATGGTGCTATTGGTGCAGGGCTGCCCCACAGCTTGTGGCACATCTTCAGAGTGTGCCATCTGTTTGGTGCAGTGTTGGGATTGCTGCTAGCCATGGGACTTTGCAGCTGGGACCCTACCTGATAGTGAATTGGGTGCAGGGTCCCTGGTGCACCAACTGTTGGTGCAAACTGCATTTGGTGCAGCTTGCAACGACCTTTGTGAATCAGGCCCAATGTTTCTTAATTGTTTTCAATTTTGATCTCAGATTTTCAGCATAATCATTTTATGACTCCCCTTACAAACATTTTTTATTTTTATTTTTTATTTATTGAGTCTTGGATTACAACACCTTTGAGCAATACAACTCATTTACAAAGGTTCCACGTCAGTAGTACAAAAACAAAACAAGGTAAATAAGTAAATAGCAGCTATCAAGAATATACTTAAAAAAATGAATACATCAGAAGTAATCAAAATACCACTGAATGTTGCTCAATATAACAGTAGAGTGGGCTAGAAGAGAGGGCAACCTGGGAGGCCTTGTCAAAATGTAGGAGAGAAAGTAATGGGGTGTAAGGTGGGGGATGGGAGAAACAAGAGGGAGAAGGAGATGAGTTGCACAGGAGGTGGAGAGGGAAGGAGCAGAGTTGCAAAGGAGGTAATGAGGATAGAGAGATGAGAGATGAGAAGATGGGGAGGTAGAAGGAGGGAAATGGGGTGAGTGTAGAGGGGGGGAGTGCTGGTGAAGTGAGGGGGAGGAAGACAAATTAATAGGAGAAGAGGTGGTGTTTAGTCAGGAGAGGGGGTAGCCTAGCAGGCCTTGTCGAAAACCCAAGTGAGAGAGTAATATGGGTGGGAGAGAGTTAAGAGAGAGAGAGAAATGTATGGAGAAGGAGAGGAAGAGGTTGCAATAGAGGTGGCATGAGGTAAGAGAATGGGTAGAGGGTGGAAGAGGGAAGGTTAGGAGGAGCAAGGGAAGAACTTGAAGGTGCATGAGCAGAGAAGAAACAGGGTTGAGGGGTAGAGGGGAAAAGGCTTGAGAGTAGGATCGAAATGAAGGGCCAAAAGTTAAAAGTGCTGAAAAGTATAAGTACAATGATAACATAAGCAGAAGGCTGCTAAGAGTGGCAGTCACAAATACTGTTTGCTAATAGATGTTGTCAGAGTTTGTGTTTGAAAGAGCTGAGTTTTTGACTCAGCAGAGATGTCCCTACCCAGGGAGTTGAGCCAAAGGGGGGCGCTGTAAGCAAAATACCTCTGACCTAAGGAGGTGCGGCATCTGGGAACAGTAAAGACCTGAGCTGCCAAGCTGCGAGTATGTTGGGTACTGTGACAAGGGCTAAGGTGCTGTTGGACCCCAGGGAGTAACAAACCAAGGTGTGCCTTCTTGGTAAGTAAGCAGGTATGATATTGGATCCAGCTGAATAATTGAAGCCACCCAGTCTGAGCATATAGGTCACACATGTGTGCGAGGTGGGCAGCCCCCAGTAAGGTGTCTGCATGCTTTAAGAGCAACAGTGATCCTGTGAAGGGATGTAGCAGAGGCAGAGCCATAAACAACCAGCCCATAATCTATGATGGTAAGGACAGAGCTGAAAATGACTATTCTTAGTACTTCAGGAGTGAGGCTATGCTTGTGCCTGTGGACATGACACGTGGCATTTTGTAGAATACAGTCTGAAACATAATTTCGCACCTCAAGTGCAAAAACACATTTTGGCCTGGATCTGAAAAACAATACCTGCCTTGTTCATGAGGTGGTGTGAAAAAATAGCTATGTTGAACATTAGGAGTCAAAGAGCCTGATACTGAAAAGTTTGCGCAGGCATTAACCGGTGTTTGCCCGTGCAAACTGGGTTTTGTGCTGGAGACCAG
This sequence comes from Neoceratodus forsteri, assembly GCA_016271365.2. Taxonomy (NCBI): domain Eukaryota; kingdom Metazoa; phylum Chordata; order Ceratodontiformes; family Ceratodontidae; genus Neoceratodus; species Neoceratodus forsteri. Next base: position 1,201,284,619 of record CM057458.1, on the reverse strand, counting down.
TATTGAAAAAGCTCTGTTGCTCCAGCACCCAGGGGTAGTGCCCGCGCAAACTAAAAAGGGGGTGGAGGGTATGCAAATAGTGGGGCGGGGACAAGAATGGTGTCACAGTCCAATACTCAATGGATTTTCATGGTGCAAAAGGGTTTTACACTGTTCTTTTGCACCATGCAAATACTGCTGAAGAAAAGCTTTTACTCCACACAACCCTAGTGGCTGCTGGAAGTAATGCAGCCAACCAGCAGATTGGCTACTGGGGAAGCATACCCACCCCTATGGTCCGTGGCACCCCCCATCGCCAGCCTGCATTGAATGTAAACTCCCTGGTGCTAGTAGTCCTCCCTCCGATCACCAGTCCCTCAGGGAAAGAAACCATTCTTGGTGCTAGTCAATCAATCAGTCAATCAATCTTTATTTAATGAGGTGGAACACCATTGAGTGAGCTCATTTGCAAGGTGGGCCTGAGTGAATACACATTAGCAATACAACAGAATAACAGAAACACATTGTCAGTACAACTGTATAACATGGACAACCTGGGTAAGGTCAAAGCACTGGATGATAAAACAACTCAGATGACACCAAAATTATAAAATTATAGAAAATATATATAATAGTGGTCCCCCTTCCTCAGTCGCCAACCCCTCAGTGAAAGAAATCATCACTGGTGGTAGTGGTCCCCTCCATCTGATCGCCAGCCCCTCACTGAAAAAATAGAATTCCTCTTGGGTCAATTTTAGTCGGGTTGAAATCAAAGACATTGTGCAGGTTGTCAAAAGCATGTGTCCAACTTTCTGTAGTTTGGACCCTGGTCCTACACGTCTGCAGGTAGGTTGTACTGAAATTATCGGTCCCTTTCTTTCAGTAATAGTCTGGGATTCGTTAGAGACTGGGGTGTTCTCGGACACCCTGAAGGAGGAGGTAGTAGTAATGTCTCTCATAAAAAACCTTCCCTTGATCCGGGTTGCCTTGCTAACTATAGATATGTCTCTAACCTGCCCTTTGTGAGCAAGAGAATGTGATTGCGATGCAATTAGATGAGGTGAAATTTTGCAGTTTTGCCCGTTATTTTGCCAGGTCACCAGTCCAGCACAGATGGCAAAATTTCACCCATAGGAGGCAAAATTTAGCCCAAGGGTGGTGAAAATCCACCAGCAGTGGTGAAATTTTCACCCGTGATGGCAAATTTCGCCCGCAGGTGAATGTTTGCTGGCTTGGGGGTGAAATTGTGCTCACAACCACAGGTGAAATTTCACATTTCGACAAACAAAATATTTTGCGTAATGCATTAATTACGCAAACTATTCCAATTTCGCACAACACTGTTTTGGAATGGAAGAAACACGCACTGAATCCGCACTTGTTCAGGTACCTAACGATCTGCTGTTAGTGAGAGATCAGGGGAGTTGGTTAATCTTGGTTCTTCTTGACCTCTCTGCGGCATTCGATACTGTTGACCAGGGGGTTTTACTAGAGCACTTGTGGACTCTGTGTGGTTTGTCTGGAATGGTACTCAGATGGTTTAGATTGTTCCTCACTGGCAGATCCCAGGGGGAGGTATCAGGTTCCTTTGTCATGGGTGTTCTGTAGGGCTCTGTGCTTTCCCCCCATGTTGTTTGCAGTTTACATGCTTCCACTGGGAGACATTATAAAATGTTATGGGCTGCGTTTTCATCACTATGCAGATGATACTCAGCTATACATGTCTTTTACACCTGAACTAAGTGATCCGATTTAGTTTTTTAACAGCTGCCTATCCGAAATCCAAGACTGGATGAATGCCAACTGGCTGAGGTTGAACCTGAACAAGACTGAGGTACTGGTGATAGAACCAGGACACCTCAGTTTCAGGTCACAGATGAATAAACCTTCTGGACTCTGGCTTGGTGGAGCCCAACTGCTAATTTCAGAGCGTGTGTGAAATCTGGGCATTATACTTGACAGCGACCTGACCTTAAAGTCTAAGGTGTCTGCTGTTGTAAAGTCTTTATTTTTCCATCTAAGGAACATTGCATGGATTTAGCATCTGGTTCTGCCTGATGATCTATCAGCGTTAGTCCACACCCTTGTTACCTCCCGACTTGATTATTGTAATGCTTTTTACCTGGGGCTACCCAGGACTGATATTCACAGATTGCAATTAGTGCAGAATGCAGCGGCCAGGCTACTGACTGACTTACCAAGATCAAGCCATATCACGCTGTCACTCTGCAAACTGCACTTTCTACAAGTACATTGGCAAATCATTTTCCAAATCAGATTATTACCCTTTAAATCCCTACATGGACTGGGTCTGAGCTATTTGCAAGATGTTCTCTGGCCATACTGAACCCTTCACTCTCTCCGTTCTTCTGAAGAGGGATGCTAGAGGTCTCCATGGTGCACCTAAAGAATTCTGGTGCCCACTTCTTTGTTTTCATGTCCCCCACCCTGTGGAATTCTTTTCCTCACCAGGTTAGAGAGTTCCTGACTGTCGAAAGCTTTAAGTCAGCATTAAAAACTCATCTTTTTAACTTAGCATATCCTGAATATAGTTCCTGTTAGAGCTACCTTAGATATTCTATTGCCTCTAATTTAATCTGTTGTTGTTCTAATGCTATGTACCTCATTTTATTATGTTTTTATATGCTTTATTTGAATGTAAAGCACTGTGGTCTTTTTGGAACAGCATTTTTTTAAAAAGTTGACTTGACTTGACCTGGTGGCAGTGGTCCCCTCCTCTAATCGATAGCCATTTAATGTAAAAAAATGAATCCCTGGTGCTTGTGGTCCCTCCTCCCACCAATCTATTTATTTAATCATCATTCTGGAATAAAAAAAAAAACTCCCTGGTGTCCAGTGGTTCCCCCCCCCCGGCACCAATCCACAGTACCACTGTTCAGTTCCACACTCCCTGGTGTCTAGCACCGGAGCACTTCTGCAATTTTCAAAGGTACCCATGCAAATTAGGCCATTGGGCATGCAAGGCAGTATCAACTCTTGAAGCTCACTTTGGAAGCCATGCTGGGGCAGCACTACCTGACTTAACAGTGTGCTGACATGACCCCATATTCAGTACGATTGTGCCCGATTGAATATACCATCCTGGGACTCCTGGGCACTTGCAAAGCACAGCACAAACATTTGTGCTACACTTTGCACCTTACTGAATATCGGGCCCTAAATATTGATAATTATTTAAACTATGAATGAATATGAAATTATTTTAATGTACATTCATAACTTTGTTGTTTTTTTGAATATTTTGCTGTCAAAATTTGAACACAGTCTTCTTATGACTCAATGACATGGAGCCAGTAGGTGAAAATTTTCAAATCCTGCTGAAAATGTGATTTTGTGGAGTGACTGCAAAATCCTTTTTGGCAGATATGAAAAATGCCACCTGCCTTGCTCATGAAGTAGGGTCCCAAAAAGGCTATGTTGAAAGTTTGTTGGAAACATTGAAAATTAGCAAATTTATAAGTGAACGTTGAAATAGTTCAACATTCACTCATAACTTGGTTGTTTTAACATATTTAACCACCAAATGTTCAATATAATTTTCATATGACCTCATGATCATGAGATACAGTGCACACAGGTAATGGGTTGGTGCAAGCTGAGGGTTTTGCAGACCAAGCCAAAATCTGAACCAACAAGTAACAACTGCACTCGAGGAGCTCTGTGAGAGGTGGTGCTGAAAGCAAGAAATGCACTGGCAATTCATGTTGTCGCAGTAATGATAAACAAATTTATTGGTGAAACTCACCACTAAGCACTACAAAATGTATCTCACAGAAAATTACAAGTCATGAGCCAAAAAGACCACTTTCTCAGAAACCCCAGCACTTCGCTCATTAGAGCTTCATTGGGGGCGTTATTCTAAAATTACAACTGCATTTTTGTACCTCAGTACTGGCTGCACCATTATAACATCATAATTGCCCGACTCTAAATTCAAATAATGAGTTAATTACATTCATGTTCTGTATAATACTGAGGTTTTGAAATGGCAGTCGAGACAAATGTGAACTAGTTAGGTATAAAAGCAAAACAAAATGGTTATATTAAATGCACACTGAAAATAGAAAATAGAGTTAAAAATCTACGTTTCGACCTTAGGTCTTCTTCAGGAAATATCTAAAAGAGAAAAAAAACAAAGTTAGTCAAGTTTTGTTTCTCTTTTTATATTTCCTGAAAACTGGAATTGAATGTAGATACAACTCTATTTTCTATTTTCAGCGTGCATTTAATATAACCATTTTGTTTTGCTTTTAGACCACATGCTGACGCAGTGCCTTGTTTTCGTTTTTTACATTTAGTTAGGTATATGTACAAATTAAAAAATTAACACTCAAAAAAAAAATTAATAAATAAAATAAAACAAAATTCAATTGCCACTTGACTGAGTAACAATACGCAACACAACACCGAGGGTCCTGTACTTCCACAGCAATGTATATGGTATGTACGCATCTAAGGATGGATGACAGTACAGGGCCCTCACAAGCACATGAGGATACAATTATACTACCTCAAAAAGTAAGGAAATTCTTTTCAAAAACATTGTTAATGCACTAGTTAGGGTTGAAGCAACAAAAGTAGGGAAATGTGGCATTAGGGTTTCCAACCCCAAGACCCCACCACTACCCTGCAGGCAGTAACAGGCGTGAGGTGTGCCTTGAGGTCATTAACCTTAATGCTCACCCCATTCCATGAGTAAATAAGCTGAGATGGGTACAGTGTATGAGAGTGAGGTGAGCATTAGGGTTGACAACCCCAAGGCACACCCCATACTTGTTGCTGCCTGCAGGGTGGGGGTGGGTGTTAGAGTTGGAATCCCTAATGCCACATTTCCCTGCTTTTGTCACTTCAACCCTATCTAGTGCATTAGCAAAGTTTTCGCAAAGAATTTCTTTACTTTTTGAGACAGTACAATTGTTTCCTCATTTGTCTGTGAGGGGCCCTGTGCTGCCATCCCTCCTTAGACGCTTACATACCATATGAGTTGCTGTGGAAATGCATTTGTATTACAACAGGAATTAAATTGCCAGTATAGCCTTCTTATTACCCCACCTTATAAACCCAGTAATAAAAATGTTTAAATCCATGCCAAGACATGATTCTGCACCACGGTAACTCCACTGCATGCCACAGGTATGAAAACACAGTTTGGCCAGGGTCTGAAAAACGACAGTTATCACATTCATGAGGTGGTTTAAATAGATGGCTATGTTGGAAATTTTGAGTCAAAAATTTTTAAAATTGCCAAAGTTAAGGGGGAGCATAGCAAAATTTCAAGGTGTGCATATAACTTTGGCATTTTTACATATTTTAACCCCAAAATTGTATGAACAAGGTCAATGAAAATGTTCAAATCCCACCAGAAAGGTGATTTCACCAAGCAACCTCGAAATCACCTTTCATGATGGATTTGCATAATTCCACTGACATTCTTCATGAGTTGGGGTCTCAAAAAGGCCATGTAGAAAACTTGGGGTCAAAATATGCAAAAATGTCTACATTATTCAGCAAATTTCAAAACCCCATTAAAATACATTGAACTGCACTTACCTTAATTTCTCATCTTGCTGTCAGTGGTTCCAGCGGCATGACGTGTCTTCCACAGGAGAGTGGATCTTCAGCCTGGCACCTATTCAGGTGAGTGAGTGTGTGTGAAGGGGGGTGTTGGGGGTGTGGGGTGGTGGGTGCTAACTGGAAGGTCAGATCAGTGAGGGACAATTTTGTTTTACGGGAAAAAAAAAATTGAGGGACCATTTTCTTTATTTTAGGTCAGGACGCTAGACACCTGGGAAGTAATAAATAATTGGGTGGGTGGTGATCGGTGGGTGAGGGGTGCCTATAGACACCAAGGAAAAGATGCCGGCTGATGAAAAAGGGGTTGGATACAGGAAGTGGTGTTCTTAGGTAGGAAGATGGCTTTGGTATGGCCATCCCTGGACTTGAACAGATGATTGAGTGGAAAAAACAGCTGACAGTGATCTGTGAAAATGTTTACTGTTAGGTAGGGATCCAAGACAAACTTCTTTATAACCAAGATTTCTTCATAACGGAGTTTGTTATAGTGAGGGAGCACTGGATGTGTATAGCTGAAATATCACTAATATTCTTCTAAGTGTAGTCTGATATTATGACATCGTGGGTGGTGAAGCTCTAGGAATGTCTTGAAAAATGGGCTACAATATTTATTTTACTTTTTAATCCTAGAAAAGCCATGTCTGAATATGTATAAAAAACAGATATCATTCTCAGAAGTTATGATGAAATAGTCCTTCCATCAGCTAGAAAATGATGCCATTTGCTTTTTGCTGTAAAGGTTTTGTCCTTTAGTAACATCTGTAGTAGTGTTTTTATTTTGATGCCAGTGTGAGTCACTAGCCCTAACTTCCCCATGTGTTGCAGTGTGTATTGGATACTGGCATTTTTTTAGCCTGGGACCGGGGAGTGAGCCTGCAAGCTGCAATTGGGAAAAGATGGGAGGGGGAGTTTGTGAGCCTGGGACAGAAGAGTGAGCCTGCAAGCTGTGATTGGGAAAAGATGAGAGATGGACATTGTATGCGAATCTACAAGCTGCGATCGGTTAAAAAATGTTTTGCTAAATTTACATACTGAGATAATTTGTAGGGCTTAATTTACTTAGTTAAAATTGATGTGTTTGTCTCTGAAGTAACAAAAACTAATGAGCCCATTTCCCTCGCTTGCTAATAGAAAAAAATGGTGGCTGTTTAAAAACAAGCATTTGTCAATGCTGAAGGCTTGATGCTTTGCACCAGTACATCCTCAGATGTTACATGGGCACTTGGGCTGAGAGTGCAAGGAATGTTGGGTACAGCAAACAGCTCTCTTACAGGGTGCTATGGAGAACACTGAGTGTGCAGGATTCTCTTTGGGAAACGATCCATTTTGTTTTTTTATGCCTAGACAGATATCAAGAGTACTGAATAGACAGGGCATTTAGGAGAATAATAACTGTCTTGAGGCTAGGAGAGAGCTGGTGCAGAGGATCACCATGGACAGAAGGCAAATACTGGGATCACTGCAAGAAGGATGGCAAGGAAAACGGTTGTGCACAAGAAAAAAGAGGATACATTTAGGGATCTGCCAGTTATTCTTTTTATTGAATTTCAGTATATATAATATCATAACCATGTTAAGATCTATGCATCACTCAGATCATGGCAGATCTTGGTACATATGCAAGAGTTAAAAAGGGATTGGTAAGGGTAGCATACAGGAAGTGGTATGGATGGCTAGGACATGGGGAGGGAAACATAAGTGTTATGGGAGATGGGGTGGTGAAAAAGGAAATGGGGGTGCAGGAGTGGATTGCAAAAGTTGATGACATCCATAAACCCACAGTTCTGTAATTGTGGGTCCACCTTTCAAATGGCATTCATGTGACATAGACACAAAAAAGTTTAGAATGAATATGTGTCTTTGCCTAGGTTAACATTGTGGCATTATTGATCGACTCCGGCCCGCTCGCTTTGCTGAGCTGCTTTTAGAGACTGCTTGGTAATGTGTCTCGTAGTGCTGCGCGAGTGAGTGACAAACAGCTGAGATGCTATACACACTATACACACTGCCAGAAAGGCAAAGCAGACCATAAATAAATGAGCAGAGACCATACTTAATGAAGTCAAATCTTTTATCTAAGTTGAAAGGAACTCACAAAAATACAGAAATCAGATGAAATCAGACATCAGCTCATTTGTTTAACCTGTAATCAGTGAGATGAGGGCATATTCACACCTGATCAGAGTAACTGAGACATCAAATGCAGCTTATTTCACATATTGTTCTGCATTTTCTACATTTAGTTTAGATTGGTACTATTATTACTGTTCATTTCTTCTGTGGGGGCGCTCTGCCCCCCACACCTCGGGTCATATGTACTACATTCATACACTGTTATTATTATTATTTATTCTGTTTCCAAGTACTTTTATAATTATACTTGTTTCTTTTGTCTGTGGGGGTGCTCCACCCCCCCATCCCCCTGGGTCATATGTACTACATTGCCTCACTATTATTTATTGCTGCCAAGTACACTTACAATTAAACTTGTTTGTTCTCTATGTCTCCTGTCCTGGACAGGAAGAGGCATAACTAAGTGGCATGCTCTGCGAGCCAGTTACTATAACTTTAAAGTTTGCATGCGCAACTGGCCGGAGTCGATCAGTATGACCAACATTGTTTGCAATATACACTTGCTGGTGGAGAGAAACAAAGGTATATTATTTTTTTCCCTATATTTAAAAGTTGCTACAATAAGGAGACTAACTTCCATACTACAAAGAGGCAGGCAAGGGTTATTTTTTCTTTAGGATTCTTGCTAGCTTAGGAGAAAAAAGGCTGTAATTTGAGACATCATGGCCAGTTTTAAACTGCCTACAGACTAGGCAGAAGAAGCATGGAAACCTTTAACAGTAATAACATAATAAAGACTGGCACAACACAGTTCAAACTTTCTGTAGCTCTCCCCTCAACTTTCTGATGTAGTCTGGTCAGTTGAATAGCTTCATTCACATCAAGGGACTGAAGCCCTCTAATTTATTGCCTTGGTTCTTTTGAAGTGCATTCAGCCGAAGAAGAGTGGTGTCACAGTTAAAGTGCATGGTTATTGGTCTAGACTGCTTTGTCCCTACAGTTTTCTAGCTTCAATAGGCTCACAGAGACACACCTCTGAAATCTCATTCCACTCATAACAGATGTTTTGTTGCACATGCGGTTAACCAATGCAGTAAAAAAGCAAAAACAAATTAAAAGCAAAGAAAAAGCATACTCAAAACTCCAAAAAGTAAATAATAAGGGGAACTATAATAACTATAAAAATTAATTAAAGAAACTCAAAAAACTCATTAAGACTGAAAAATATAAAACGGAACTTCAGATAGCTCATACTAAGGACAATAACAAAGCTTTTTATGCATACGTTAACTCCAAGAAAAATATCCCACAGGGTATAGGTCAAATTAAAATCAGTAACAAACTAATAAATGACGAGCAAGAAAAATACTTGGTTTTTAATAATTATTTTTATTCAGTATATAACCCCAGACCCATTTTATCATGGACACTCAGACTTATTTCAAACTATTTTTCCTTTACAACAGAGGAAATAATAATTGCATTAAAAAACTAAATATAAACTCATGACTAGGCCCTGACAGAATAAGCCCCAAATTGGTAGTTGAGGCAGTGACTGGCTTAGCAAAACCTATTACAGCAGTATTTAATCTTTCCATCACTACTGGTTTGGTCCCAAAAGACTGGAAAAAATCCATAGCTGTGCCAATATTCAAAAAGGGTGAGAGAAACAAGGTAGACAACTATAGGCTGATAAGCCTTACATCAGTTCTATGTAAAACACTTGAAAAATTAATTAAAACCAAGACTGAATCTGAATTGGTGTCCGTCTCATACTTAGATAATAAACAGCACGAGTGTACACCAGGATGGTCATGTACCACAAACTTGATTACATTTTATAACCAACTTAGTATCAGCCTTGACAATAGAATTCCAGTGGATGTTATTCTGTTGGATTTTGCCAAGGCATTCAACAAAATCCCCCACTTAGAACTACTAAACAAACTAGTGAGCATTGGGTTCAGTTACCAAATTGCGAATCAGGTCAGCAACTGGTTGCTTGGTAGAACACAGCAAGTAATGGTTAACGGTCAGCTATCTTCATTAGGTGAAGTGACCAGTGTTGTGCCCCAGGGCTCAGCCCAGGGTCCTACCCTATTTAACATCTTTATAAATTATATTAATGTTAACATTACAAATCATCTTGCAAAATTAGCAGACAATACAAGAATTGGAGGAGAGGTTACCACAATAGAAAAACACTTATCACTGGTCAGTGACCTTGAAAAAAATTGTACAATGGTTAAAGGATAACAAAATAGAATTAAATTTAGACAAATGTGTGGTCCTTCATTTTTAACTAAACCCCCCCTACATGTACCACATCAATAATACACCATTGAGATCAGTGACTAAGGAGCGAGCCTTGGGTGTCATTATAAATGACACCCTCTCTGCCATTGGACACTGCAAAAAAGTCACTCAGACAGCAAACATGATATTAAACCATATCAAATGATCCTTCACAAACAAAAGTTCATACTGTATAATACCCCCTGTATTGAACATATATGAAGTCCTCCAGGACCCTGTTCTTGCACATCACTGTGGCCTAAATTTCTCAAATTGTAGCATTAATCTTAGAATCCACAATAGACAAATAGTTATTCCCTGATCAAATACTAATAAGCGAGACAATTTCTTCTCAATTAGAGCAGCCAAGACATGGAAATTGCTCCCACAGAATATTGTAGATTCTACAAACTGTGAAACCTTTAAAACTCAATTAGATAAACATCTGAAATGGGACATTAACCTGAACTAAAATACCCACACAATAGTGGAGACGTTCCAGATGGGCCTTGGCCTCCTTATTTCTATGTTACCTAGTAACCTAGTAAACCTAAGAAGAATGTTCTGGCTCACTGATTTATGTTGTACTGCATCCTGATTTTTGGGTACTTGTTATTACCTGTGCATCAAATGTATCTGATGCACAAGGAATAACTAATCAGCATGCAAGATTTTTCCTGCCGATTTGATAACCTTTAATAAACATCCAGAAATATTTTAATAAATGTGCATGTATGCTCCTGCAATTATCAAAAAGCGTGAACTCTAAAGTATTGCTGATTCTGTCCAGTATGAGTTACACACATATTTGTATATTTGTTTGACATTGCTTTTAAACAGTCTTTTCTTCCCTGACTTGTCAAGTTGCTTTACAATAATGTCAAGAATAGGTCTTTCTGATTCTTGTTCTCTCACTGAACTTTTTTGACTCTTGCTTACCTGTATATCAACTACTACTGTACCTATTTATATCTATTGTACCTATTTATTTATATGCTGTCCTGCCCAGGACCTCCATGTAAATGAGCCTGCTCAATGGAGCCTTTTCCTAGTGAAATAAATAAACTAAACTTAAAATATAGTAATGTCCTAACAGTGTACCTTTAATGACCTTTGTTGCTGTGTGGGAGACCAGGGTTTGTACCCAACTTTTTGGACTTTTGCCCAGCTTACTAGAAATCTAGTAGTCATGTGGCCATTGACTACTGAGACTTTACTAGTGGCAGCTGATACAAATGCTTGTTTCACTGTAACCATCTATTAATTAAGCAGTAAGGCACAACAGGGTGTGTGTGTGTGTTGTGCTGGGATAATGGCATGCCTTGGGTGGGCAGAGTGCTTCCGCTACCCGAGATGTGCCAACATCCCAGTGCATTGCATACCCTGGTGTGCCTTATTGTGATTATGAAATGGGTCAGTTACCATATTTGAATAAGGTTAAGTTCTTAAAAAAGTTGGGTTTTTTTTACATAAAAGTTTATTAAAAAAAGAAACAAGAAAAATACATATAAATTAAAAAAATAGCGCCTTTTGAGCTGTTTCTGGGTTTTGGGTTGGACAGCAGGTGGCGCTCATGAGGCATGTTTGCTGTTGTTAGGGCACTGTTCAAGTAGGTAAGCGGAGGATGTTTCAGGGTAGCTCCATGTGACCAGCGGCTGACCAGTGGCCTGTTGGAACTTTTCAAAGTGGCACTTTTACTGGGTTCCATGTGGGTTTGTGGAGAGAGGCATTGGGAGCAGCTTTCTGTGAGGTACACTGGGAGCGGTTTTACTCTTAGCAGTGGGTATGTTGAGTGGCAGGAACCAGCATCATGGTACTTTCATGGAGTCAGGTGTTCTTATTTTGTGAACTGGGGGAAAAACAGGAGTGAGAGGGTTAGTGATGCAGTGACTGCTCTGCTCCTTCGCAGTGCATTGCTAGTCATGCTGCATGGTTCTGTGTGGCAAAGTCAAAGCAGGAAGAGAGTTCAGTTCACCTTCTGAGTACAACCTGACTACTCTGCTTGACTATACAGTATATGGTTTACAGTCAGCAAACTTTTCTTCTAGTTCTGTGAGTGTGGCTGTCCCTCTGTCCCAAAGTGTGTTGTGAAGTTCGGTGTGGAAGTGAGCAGACATTTAGCAGTAGCGGTCAGTGAGAAGTGAAATCCCTGAGGCTGAAAAGGGTGAACAGGACTCAGAATCTTAGGAACCTCTTCCAGTACTGTTGTGCTGGGATATCAGCACTGGATTCCGAGCACCTCAGCCAATCAGGTTTCTGGATGCTCTCTACCCATTTCATATTCTTTATTATAAAATGAGTATGATCAATCCTGTACCTTGCTGTTATCCTAGTACAACAGCACAGGACAGAAATGCTTAACTTCCTGAACCTCATAACTTGGTCCTAAAATAAAAAAATCAGTGAAGCCATTTTATAATCACAATAAGGCATTCCAGGTGTGCATAATTGAGGGATAACGGCACTTCTCGGGTATGTAAACCCCTTGGCTTTACCTCAGACTTCATTTCCAGAGATGTGCTGTTATCCCACAATAACACACATCCTGCCATGCCTTACTGCTTAATTATACAATGGCATAAATAATTGTACTGCTCTGATTAATCAGACTGCCCTAGAGACAGTAATGTTATTTTTTACAGTAACATCACTGTATCTAGTGCATGCACAGCGAAGACTGCAGAACACTGAAATAAATCCTTCCCTCCCTGCTCAAGCTACCCTGAAGCCAACATGGCTTCATGGTCGCTTCCCAACCACAACAAATGTCATAGCTCCCATCACCTTCTGTCTCCAGCAACTGAAAACACATAAAACAGTTGCTGAAAGCCAGTACTCTGTGGCTTCTCATTTCCCATTATGCACGGCAATGACGGTGGTGCATGAGAAATACAGCCACTAAACAGGTTAACCTGTCAATGTGTAGAGGTAGACATCAAGTTCAATCTGGTAGAAATTAGGACTCTCAGCCACTATGGACTTTAAAAAATAACTTTATTAAATGTAGCAAAAAATACACATGGGTAAGCTAGCTTCATTTTGCTATATTTAATAAAGTTCTTTGGTAAAGTCCATAGTGGCTGAGAGGCCTAACTTCTACAAAATTGAACTTGATGCTGACCTCTACACATTGGTAGGTTCACCTGTTTAGTGGCTGTATTTCTCATACTGGTTATACACTCCCAGGTAATGTGCACAAACAATGGGTGAGCCCCCTCTTCTGTGACTCAGAGGTTTTGTGTTTTTTGATGATAGTGCAAGCTCAGTTGACCGGCGCCGAGCACACGCTCCACAGACACTCTAAAAACCAGCCATCCTGTGTTAGAATTAAAAAAAAAAAAACAACAAAACAAAAGTAAAAGACCAAACCTGATGTGACAACTAGAAAGAGAGCGAGAGGTGAGAAGCTTTGATTTTCAATTTTCAGCACAATGGGGAAAAAAAAAACACTCAGTTCTCAGACACTTTCTCTTTCAGCACATCTTCTTCCTCAAGCTCTTACTCATTAACTGTTGGGTTTAGTATAGCACATCCAAATTGAACTTTGCTAAAGAACTGATATAGTGGTAGCAGTAATGTTTATTGATCGACCATAAAGTCATTACAAACATACAGTAAATATATTTGTTTAACAAATATAAATATACCATAAAATCTTAAAACATCATGATCACAACTTTTAGTTTCACAAATTCTTATTAATAAATAATATCACAATAGTTACTCATATCCTCTAAGCGTGTCAATTTATTTTACTCTCTCAGAATATAACTTTCATATTCAACACCTCAAGTTTTAATCTAATAAATGTGCCCTTCTTTGCTCAATTATCTTAAGGAGGGAGACCACAGGGAACAATATTTTTGGGTCACATGTTGTAAGTAAATAAGTCAATAATTGCATGGGCTGATATTGCTGTTGACTCAATATATTTCCCAGCAAAGAGGTCCTGTATTTCTCCTATAGTGGACACAAAAGTACTAAGTGCAGCAAATTATCTTCACCAAATCCACATTTACTCACAAAATCCTTATTAATATCCCCTGCATATTGCCCTCTTTTTCTATTACTTTCAAATACCTCAAAACAAAACCTTTTTAAAGTTATTCTTTGCTTTGGGTTTGGCAAAATATAAATATATTGTTCAAGCTTATGCTCTCTTTTGTTTTTTGATAACCACACGCAGGCTTTTGATAGCTGACAGGCCTCTAAATCTTTTTGAACAAAGATATCCTTAACTAAGAACTGATATAGTGTACCTCGGGAGTAAAACAAACTGTTTTTCCTGAGGTGCATGACACAGGGAGGGAAAGACAATGACACAGCAGGGGGGTGAATAAGAGATACAACCACAGGTAATCCAATAAGACACAGCACCACCTACTGGAGGAAAAAAAAACAGAAACTTATTTCTTTTAAAATATGCTTCCACACTCAAAAAAAGAGCTTAAAAACATAAATCAAATGTCTTTTTTATGTTTTTTTTAATTTTCTAGAGAAATGAGCCATTGTAAAATAGCAATAAGGCACTCCAGGGATAGTGTTATTGTGTAATAATGTAATTTCATGGATATTGAATGCACTTGGCCTGCAGCCTTCAACCACCATAGGCATGATGCTATTACAAAATAACTCACACCCTGTCATGCCTTGGTGCTTAAATGAATCACTAAGAAGTATTTTAATTGAGGAGCATTTGCCATTTAAAATGCATTGCTGAGCTGGCCTGATAGCACAGTGGCAGCTTTGCTACTCATTATGCAGGTGACTTGGGTTTGGTAACAGACTTGGGTCACTTGTGGGCCAGCCAGGGGAGGGAGACTGAGCATTCCATGGACAGTTTCTCACCTCCATGTCCTGATAAGTGACTAGCATGTGGTGGAAGTCATGAGACAGTGTAATTGGTGCTTGATACAGGGGGAGGGGCCGCTGGCAGACACCCGCATGCATGAATGCCTTTGCATGCATGTGTGCACACATCAGTGTATGGCAACACTCTCAGTGGGAGGAAAACATGGAGGATAAAATTTCTGAAACCGGTGGAGTCAGTTCTAACATCCCATGCAGGCACATGTTTGACCATCAGCCTGCTCCCATCCTGCTACAGTTTTATAAAAGGTTTTTTATATTCCTGGACTAAACAGTGTGACTTCTGTGGTGGAAATGCCATGTTCCCAAATCTTGGCTAGGTCCCAATCATCATCATCATCACAATCATCATCAAATACATTTATAAAAACAGGAGCTTGACAATAAAACTTTGAGTTTGTGCTCATTTTTAATGATGTCCTAAGTTACAAAATGTTAGAACAGGTTTCAAAGTTCCACTATAATCAGTAACATAATAAAAAGTGAACATATATAACAATATCCATGATCAAGCTAAAAATACTTATATCATGTTTTAAATAACATAATTCTGAGCCAATCAGGATTGTGTCATTTTAAACATTCTGGCCTGGATATTCAAAGCAGTTGCACATGGTGCAATGGAGTTACACCGAGCGCAGAAGTCTTGGACTTACTTGAGGCGATATTCAGCGGGAGCCATTGCACGGCGCACGGCCCAGTACACCAATGTGCAAGTATAATGAATGCATGTTCAAGAGCAGGTTCATGCCCATGAATATGTGGCACAGTGCAATATTGAACCGTGGAACCATGGCACAAGTGCGGAGCAACTCCTGGATGCGCCGAGCAGACTTGAGCCTATAAATACAGGCACAAGCACACAGACAGCACTTGCGCTAGGGGTGGGGGGGGAGAGAGAGAGAGAGTGGAAAAAGAAGGCAGAGGGAGAGAAACACGCAGAGCAAGGGAGACAGAGCCTGTGAAGGACATAGTGACCTGCACAGGCAATCACAGGGGCATGGGACTGAGGTGGCAGTGGAGAGTGAGCCAGGGGGCAGAGGGAGTGAGAGGGAGAGGCAGACAAAGTGCCACGCACTGCACCAGGGTGGCATACAGCCCACAGCAGCCAACCGCCCAGGGGGAGACAGGACAGCAGGGATCATGGGCAGTGCACCCTTCCTAATGGAGGCCATTAGGAGGGGTGTGAGGAGGCAGGAGGAACAGCGATGTGGCCATGGAAGGGCCCGTCGGTGGTACGCCTGGAACAGGTGGTACCGTGCCCACACCACCTTCGAGAATTACACCGATATGGAGATTGTGGGCTGGTATTGCCTGAACAGGGCCATTCTGAGGCAGCTCTGTGAGCTGTGCAGTGAGGAGATGCAGGCACCCACACAACGGAGCCACACAATGTCTGTGGAAAAAAGGTAACAGCTGTCATGTGCCTGCTCACTACGGGCACCTTCCAGAGACCAAAAGGGGACACAACAGGCATAACCCAGTCGGCCACGTCCCGCCTCCTCACACAATTCCTAAATGCCCTGCTGCCACATACTTCAGAATACATCCAATTCCCCAGCACACAGGCAGAGCATACATCAACCATGCAGGACTACCACAGGGTAGCATGCATGCCTGGCATACTTGGGGCCATTGACTGCACCCACATGGGCATCTGCATGCCACCTGGCCCTGAGGGTGTCACGTACATGAACAGGAAGGGGTTCCCCAGTGTCAACTGCCAGGTGGTGTGTGATGCCAAGGGGTGCATAACCAATGTCTGGGCCACACACCCTGGGAGTGCACATGATGCATTCATCTGGCACAGCTTTGCACTATGCCACATGTTTGAGCTTGGGGATATCCCCATGGGCCACCTAGTGGGTGAGTATGGGATGGGCAAGGGGTGCCAGGCTTGGTGGGTGCTCTGGCAAGGGCACCAGGGATGGGTAAGGGGCACAGCAACAGAAGACACAAGGCTAACCATGTCATTATCCACAAAGGTGACAGTGGCTATCCACTCAGGCCCTGGCCACTCACCCCCCTACCGGTGCCCATCATCATCTGCAGAGGAACGGTACAATAAGGCACACCCCAGCATGTGAAACATCATCGAGCATGTATTTGGGATGCTGAAGGCATGTTTCCATTGCCCAGACAGGTCTGGTGGTGCCCTACAGTACAGCCCCTCAAAAGCCTGTGGCCAATTCCTGGCCTGCTGCATACTGCACAACAGGCCTTTGACCATGGGATAGCTGTCGAGGCTGATGAGGGGGACAGTAGTGGGGATGAAAAGGGCAATGGGCCGGAGGGAGGTGGACAGCCCCCCTCCCGGGTGGAGGGATCCCCGGCTGCAGAGGATGGCATGCCAGCACAGGGACACCATCGCACAAGAGCACTATGATGCATGCAGGTAGGTTGCGCCACACCCATGCACTGGCCACACACACAGGTACAGAACACAGGCAGTGGCATGCATGGCAATGGGCTTGCACACACAGAGGCGTGGTCAGGGGTGGGGGCGACAGTGCCAGACACAACTGCACACAGCAGGGAACGGCATCACAACACACACACACACACACACACACACACACACGTGCCCAGGCACTGGTATGTGGTGGGGATCAGATGCAGTGCACCAGTGCACAAGCACAACTGGTGCAGGTCAGCTCTCATCATGCCCATACCACACGAGCCAGCGGCTGGGCAGGCATGCGCACAGCAGCATGCGGTGTGACACACAGGTGCCACCCCTGTGGTATGCACTCACACACACTGCCCATGCACACACAGGGCAGTGGCAGCAGACTGCAGCCAGGGCAGCACACACATCAGGTCCACCGCATGGAACCATGGCCACCACAGCCATGGGATCTGCCACGCTGGGGCTGATCTGCAGCCGCTGGCTGCACATCCGCCACAGGGGGTGTATGCAACAGCCCCCCAGGGGTTGAGCTGCGGAACTGCAACTGGGTCCACGCAGGGGTGTGCAAGCACCCAAACAGGCCCGCCCCAGGCGTGCCTGGGATGCCAACAGCAGAGAACGGTGTCGACAGGGAGGGTGTCACTCGATGCTGGGTCCGTGGGGTGGACAGTGCACTACGTGGTGTGTGAGGTGGTCAGCCATGCCCTGTGGCAGCCAGCAGTGTAAGGCCAACCATTATTGCATTGGCAATGCGATCTTGGGATGTGGTTGTGTCCTCCAGCAAGCACTGAATAGCCTCCAGGAACTGCTCAGTGCCTCTCTCATGCTGCTCAGCCACCTGGAGCACCTCCATGCACAGTGCACACACCCCAGCTACCAGCAGCACCTGTTGCTCCACAGAGGCCCGCAGCAATCGGGTGTGCTCTGGCAATGGGTCGGTGCCAACCCTCCAGTGGTGTACGACCGTGCTGCACAGCCCCCCAATTAGGTGGATGCTGCACAGTGGAGTCCCCATGGGGTAGGTCCCTATCAGGTGCTCCGGCGGTGGTCCCCACTTCTGGCTGCCCTCTGTCCCCTGCTGCTTGTCGCTGCTGCCCCTCCAGCCTCTGTGCGCTGCCCAGCACTTGCACAACTGCACCACCACCACCACATGGCACTGCCATGGTGGTGTACATGGCAGCACCTGCAGTGGTGGTAGGCAGCTCTCCCACCACTGACAGGCCACTGGGAGGGCTGCCTGTGTTGGTACATGGTATAGGCATCTCCCCCACAACACCACCCATGCTCTCCAGGATCATGGTCAGATCGTCATCGGTGTCGGACCCCGCCCTGATCTGTGTCTCCATGCAGAAGACACCGTGGCTGGTGTCCTGCTGAAACACAGGCAGGGCCTCGTCTGACCCCATGCCCAGGACATCCGGCTGGACACTGGTGGTGTGCTGCAGCCGATCAGGCCACCGGATGCCCATGGAGGTGGATGGCTGGTCCTCCAGGACTGGGCCTGCCTCCATGGCTGCTGTTGGTGTCCCATTCACCACCTGCAGGCATGTTGGTGCTGAAAGAGAAAACAGATGTGTCAGTGATGCATGTCCCCCGGCCCCCCAAACCACCCCATCCCTCCGCCACTGCATGCTGTGTGTGCCCATCATACGTATCATGAAGTGATGGGCTTTCACCTGTCTGGAACCCTTCTCCTGGCACACCCTCGACAGTGCTGCGGTGCATGGTGGCTGTCACCGGCTCCTCCTGTGCTGTGAGCTGTGGCACATCAGCAGGTTCCCCTCTGGTGGCTGTCCAGGCTGCACGAATGGCCGCCACCTTCTCCTTGATGTGGTGTTTATTGGTGCCCACCTTCTTCCAGCACTTCTGCACTGACTGCTGGTGGCTGCCCTACTGGTTTACACTCACCGCCACCTCCTCCCAGGCCGCAGCCCTGGCCTGTGGTATGCCTGTGGCACCACTCAGCAGTGGCTCCCTATCAAGGTAGGCCATGAACAGGGCATCTGCCTCTGCCTTGATAAAGTTGGGACTGTGTTTGTGAGCAGGCCCATGCTACTCATTCCCTTCATGCTCCGACATTGTGCTACCTGTGAACATAGACATGTGTGTCACTGTCAGCTGTAGCCTACCCCATCCACCCTGCTGTGCTGGCTATGCTCAGCAGCAAGGGCAACTTACCTCAGATGGTTGCAATACCGGTCCATGGCCTGTGCTGTTTCAAGGTGCTTTTATAGTGCAATGCATGCAAATGAGCATTGGCACAATGGTAATGACATGTTAATGTCACCAGTACGCCGCGCATTGGCTGATGAGCTCATTTGCATGTGGTGGCTGAATATCGTGTACTTGCTCCATGCGCAATGTAATTGCTCTGGAGCAAGTCACAGTGCAATGTCCATGCATGCGCATTGCACAGGACCTCAGTGCGCCTGCCTCAGGTGGTGTGCTACCACCTATTGTGCACTGTACGCCCACTGTGCAATAGGGGCCATGACACACTGTGCACCATGGCCTCTATTGCTCACTGGCGCACAGTGTGCCAGGTGACCCCTGACCCCTACTGTGACCCTGTGACCCCTTAGGACTACACCACCACGTCCCTGTCAGGCCATGCCCATTTTACGCATCTCCACCAATGCGCGATTGGTGGACACAGCTCATGCCTCCATGAGGTGCGCATCCCGTGCACATTGTGCACATGTGTGCCTTTGGCCACCACCTTGTCTCCGCATATAGCAGCAGTTGTGATGGCACAGTGGAGGAGTTCGATGGGCCCGTAATTGATCCAACGTTGAGATCATCAATCTGGTGGCCTGTGTGCAGCCACATGCACCAGGGCTGTTTGGGTAGGTGCCCCTGCAGCAGCCCAGGATGAAGGTCTGGCAGGTCATCACTGCCAGGCTGGTGTGGGACACCGGGGTGGCCAGAACCTCTGAGCAATGCCACCACCAGTATGGGGACCTCATGAGGTGGGACCCTAAGTGCCTGGGGCTGTGCCACGGCCAGGTAAGTCAACCCATGCTGCATGTGCACCCTAATGATGTACTATGGTGCTGGCTTGGCTGCCTGGCATGCCCTGCAGAGGGTACACTGTCATCATGCGCGTTGTGTAGTGGCATTACCAGACGCAGGTTGCATTGTGCTACAGCCTTGTGGGACATGTCGGGCAGGGGCACATACTGTGCACAGGGTTGGGGGTGGTGGACACATGCTGTGGGTGTTCTCTGATGTGTACCTGTCTTTGTTCCATTCCCAGGACCTGAAAATCGGTGCCGGGTGAGGGCAGAAGGAGCGCCAAGGCTGGCACAGGAGGCTGCAGCAGGACCCAGCAGTGGTGGAGATGCAGCAGTGGGATAGGCGCAAGCAATGCCACAGCAGGCAGGTAGGCACTGTTGCATTCCTGAGCACATTACTGGGTGGCCGGCGGGGGAGTGGGTGCAGCCATGGCCACCTGTGCTATGTGCCATGGCAGCTGTGTATTGTACACTGTGCATGGTGCATGACACTGTGGGGCGGCCACTGCACATGTGTACCAGCTGTTGGTGGGGTGGGTGTGTGCCCAGCTGCCACTGGTGTTGCTGTGGTGCTGCTGGTGCCCTGTGCCTTCTGACTGTTGCTGTGCAGTCGGGTGGCCATTGGGCAGCAGTGTCCACCGCTGTGCACTGTCATGGGGTGCTGGGTTGCTGGCAGGCATTAGTCCACCCCCTGTGGGTGACCAGGGTGCCACTCCAGGGGTGTGTGTTCCCACTGCCCATTGTGAACAGTGGGTGGGCATGGTACCTTGGGACCTTGCACTGATCACCTGTCCTGTCCTTTGTCATAGGCATCCAGTGGAGGACAAGGCTGCCCCTTTACTGCAGGCTTCTGTGACAGATCATCCTGATCACCTCGACAACCCTGGAGGTGGCCCAGCAGGTGCCCTGGGTGCAGCTGGTGGACCAGCGGAGGAGGAGGCATCAGGTGGTGGTGGGCCATGTCTGCCCTTAGTTTGACCCCAGCCATTCCCTATTACCCCTGCTGTCCCTTCCCCATCTGCCCCACTTCCCACTGTACAGTCCCTGTTCCCTGTCTCCTTCCCTCACTTTCCTACCCTTTCCCACCCCTTGCACTTGTATGTAATTTTGTTCAATACAGTTATTTTGCTTACTTGCCTGTGTCAGTGTCTGCTTTGCAGCTGGCATGAGGAGCCATGCTGCAGTGGCATGGTGTGTGTCTATGTGGTGTGCCTGTGTCAGTGTGCAGGTTGTGCATCATGGTGTTCTGCCCCTTGGTCGGTGGCTGTGATTTGGAGTGACCATGGGGTGGCTGTCCGTGCTGTGTGGCATGTGTGGTTGGCAGCATGGCCCTGGGTGTGGCTTGCTGGGGTCTGGGTGGGTGGGGACACAGCATGCGGTGGGGTGGACTCCATTGTTGGCCCTCCATTGGCCATTGGTGCCACCTGTTGCCTGCTTTCTGTGCCACACTTGTGTTCCAGGGTGGGGTTGTCTGGGTGCTTGTGTGTGCCCTGCTGGTGATGGCCACCTGTGGCCTGCCACTGTGCATCCCTGGCACTGTCCCTGGGTGTCTTCCTCTGCCGTGCCCCACACCTTTACTCTGCTGCTATGCTCCCACCATTGCCTAGGGCTAGTCTTTGTATACCATGGCGCAGGTCTGGTTGCATCTTGGTGCAAATCTGGTTGCACCATGGTGCATCCTTGCTATATTCAGCCGTGTTACGCTGGCGCATTTTGCCATGTGCAACCTTTGAATATGGCACTCATTGCACCATGGCACATTGGATTTGCACTGCGCCGGACTTCCGCTGGCCTTCGGTGCATTTCTGAGTATCTGGCCCTCTAAGTACAGTTATAACCATGAGAGAATGTCTTGTGAAACTAGTTATAAAATTCTGAGGTTCTAAATTCAGTTGGCACAGTTTTTTCCCCCACATAACGGCTTCTCTAATTTTATGCAAAGTAAAATATTTTGACTTTCAATAAGTTTATTTTTTAAATAGAAATCTTCATCATGCTTTATAATATTTTTTTTATGAACTGGCCCTGTTGCTGTTATGATTATCAGAGTTTCTTCCCAAGTCCTTTGTGTGCCAGAACTGCTCAGCTTCTCTTCACAGTTCTTTAACCCAATGAACTTGAAAATGTACTCTTGCATCCATAAGACACACACTAACTGTACATATACACATTGATCAGCATGAACAGAGGTAACTGAATGAGCAGAGTGCCACATAACCTTCATAGCAAGACTAGTCACTAACCCCAATAAATAATTAGACCAAACAAGACAGAGGAGGATGAGGTGCAGTGCAAGGTCTTAAAAGAGAACCTTTCTTGCTATTTAAAAAAAAAAGTAAAAAGGAGAAACAGGAAGCTCCCTTACCTGAAATGGAGTCCCTCCTTTGTTGTTTAGAATCTTTAAATGTAGCCCCCTAAGGAAGGGAAGGCATCATAATTTGCCCCTGAGAGGCTAGCTGCCCTATCCCTTCCGCTTCCTGATCGTCGACTCCGCCCTCACACTCTGCCATTTTGTAATGTAAGAATAGGAAGAGTGTGGGGGCACACTCCATGCAAGCTTTTTAAAAGCTGATTTTGTGATTGTATTCTGACTTTTGGTGCAAATTGTGGCCAGGGTTCAACTAACAAGGTTCTTGTAAGTTGAACCCTGGTTTCAATTTGCACTAAAAGTCAGATTACAATTGCAAAATCAGCTTTTGAAAAGTTGCTCCATGGGCCTGCATTGAGCGTTCTCCCACACTCTCCCTATTTTTATGTCACAAAATATCAGACCGCAAGGGTGGAGTTGACAATCAGGAAGTGGAAGGGATTGGGGCGGCTAGCCACTTTGGGGCAAATTATAATCCCTTCCTTAGGGGACTAAATTCAAAAATTCTAAACAGCAATGAAGGGACTCCCATTTAGGTAAGGGAGCCTCCTGTTTCTCATTCTGAGCCACTAAGAAAGGTGCCCTTTAAGTGCATGGGAACAGAGTTCCTGGCCTTACAGCTAATAAAGACAAAATCACATCTTCAAGTGGTGTGCACTGGAAATGGGAAATCAAATCTGAGTTCCTTTTCTGATCTTAAGCTTTTTTTTTTGTTAGATGTAACTATAAATAGGTTTCCAATATAATCAGGGGACTTGTTAGAGATGCAGTTCTACATAAATTTCAATAAGTGTAGCTGACCCCTATCAACTAAAGAAAGCCAGCCCAGTTGAATGTACAGGTGGCAGTGCCCAATAGCTTTAAAGGGAAACTAACATGAATTATAAAATATATCAATATTGTTACCAATGGAAATCTGCTTTACATAAACTATTGGCTGAACCTGTAACACTTTTAGGGTCAGAATTGTAACCCCTTTAGTTACCCCTCCCTTTATAGCTGCAGGCATCCATCTTCTAAATCACTGGCACAGGAAATGACATCACATCAGGAGAAAACAGATGGATAATACAGTACTGTAAGTAATTTACAATTAATAGTTTTTTTGATCCACTCACCTCACAGTGACATTTGTGGTAAATTGTGTTGATGGCATTTTCAGGCATCAGCATCCCTGCCACCTTACAAATTTGTAAAGCCACTGTGTCATGGAGCTACAAGTGTATTGCCCTTTTGTAAAAAAAAAAGTTGTGTGCTGCCAGTGCCAACAGTTGTCGAGCTCCTTTGGGGTTCTGTTGATTTGTACAATGTTTTGTGACATTTCAGTTGAGTGAAATATTTTGCACCTGTGTGGTTTGCAAAGAGTCCTGCTAGTACCACTCTAAACAATTTTTGTACTAGTGCTGTTTTACATTTCTTTGTACTGAAGCAGTTGTGTATAATTTTTGTTTTGCTAGCATCATTTATTTGTAATAAGAGGCAGTGTGGCATTGGTTTGAACACCAGATTTGCACCTGGGAGGTCATAGATCCAAACCTCAGTAAAGCCAGCTACTAACAGTGTGACCTTCAGCAAGTGACTTGACCTCCCTGTGCTCCATTCCACTCAGCTGTGCAAATGGGTAGAAAAAGGATCCCCCTGGAAACAAGATGTTACATCTTAACTAGGATACCTTTGACAAATCAGTTATTGTTTTGTGCTGGTATGTGATAGAGAAGATAACTGGTATAAGTGATATTGGGAATACTCAATAGAGGACCCTTTTGAGGGTTCAAAAATTAAAAACATGTATTTGAACACTAGAAATATGCTTTATTTTATCAAAATAAAAAAAACAGGTTTATTTTCTTTATAACTGCAGCTCCTCATTTCATTGAGGCATGACCATTTCAGTTCCCTGACCCTCCCAACTGCAATCAATAAATTAGAGACTAGTGAGACCAACTCACCAATAGGCCCACAGTACTGCAGCAGGTGCTGCTTGCAATATGTTTTCTGTGCTAAAATAAAGCAGTACAGCAGCACGTGCTGCTTGTAATAATTTTTCTGTGCTACAGTAAAGCAGAACTTTTGTACATTTACGAAGCATTAAGAACTTGAGAGTGTTTAGAACTTGTTGGCATAGAAATGGTCATGCCTCAATGAGATGAGGAGATGCTGTATATTTCATGTTGGAAAGGCAAGATAGAGTGAAAAAGCTGCAGTTATAAAGAAAATATACCTGTTTTTTATTTTGATAAAAGAAAGACTACTCTAGAGTGTTCAAATAAATACTTTTAATTTTTGAACCCTTAAAAGGGTCCTTTATTTAGTATTTCCAATATCACTTATACCAGTTATCTTCCCTATCACACACCAGCATAAAACAACAAATGATTTATCAAAGGTAGCCCAGTTGAGCTGTAACATCTTGTTTCCAGTGGGATCCTATTTCTACCCATATGTACAGCTGAGTGGAATGGAGCACAGGGAGGTCAAATCACTTGCTGAAGGTCACACTGTTAGTAATTGGCTCTGCTGAGGTTTGAATCTGTGAACTCTCAGGTGAAAATCTGGTGTTCAAACCAATAGACCATACTGCCTCTTATTACACAAAATGATGCTGGCAAAACAAAAATTATACACAACTGCTTCAGTACAAAGAGATATAAAATAGCACTGGTACAAACATTGTTTAGAGTGGTACTAGCAGGACTCTTTGCAAACCACACAGGTGCAAAACATTTCACTCAACTGAAATGTCACAAAACATTGTACAAATCAACAGAACCCCAAAGGAACTCGGAAACTTTTGGTACTGGCAGCACACAACTTTTTTTTTACAACAGGGCAATATACTTGTAGCTCTATGACACAGTGGCTTTACAAATTTATAAGATGGTAGGGATGCTGATGCGTGAAAATGCCATCAACACAATTTACTGTAAATATCACTGAGAGTTGAGGGGATCAAAACTATTCATTGTAAATTACTGACAGCACTGTATTTTCCCTCTGTTTTGCCCTGATATGATGCCATTTCTTATGCCTGTGATTTAGAAAATGGATGCCTGCAGCTATCAAGGGGGGGGGTAACTAAATGGGTTACAATGCTGACCCTAAAAGTGTTACAGGTTCAGCCAATAGCTTATGTAAAGCAGACTTCCATTGGTAGCAATATTGATACATTTTATAATTCATGTTAGTTTCCCTTTAAGGAAAAGAGAATAAAATGCACTAGCCTATATTACAGAGGACATTAAATTTGTCTAGGTGAATGACTAGGGCATTACCTCCAGGTGAATGACTAGAGCATTACTGGATACAAAATCCTCATAATCAAGTAGGGTATGAATATGGATTTGACCAACCATTTTATAGCATTCAATGTGGAGATTCTTTGTGATTGTACAAGAAGCTAACCTTGAGATCAAGTGATTGTATTAGGTTAGCAATGTGGTTTTTGACTATGAGTTTGAGTCAAGCCATAATTTTGAGTCGAACCATACCTATAGGCAGTTACTTTATAATAAGGTATCAGTTGGATAGGCTTGGCAGAAAGTAAAAAGTGACACGTTTCTAATTGAACCCTTAAGTGACTATCAAAGTAAAATTTCATTGATTAGTTCTTGATGGCCTTAAGGATTAACTTCTTGTAAAACAGGAACTGTCAGGCAAAGTTAAAATCAAACTGAAGAACAGATTGGATCTCAATAATGTTATTGCCGCTATAATACAAAATGGTATTGTCTGTATACAAGTGAGATTTTACTTGATGCAGACACCTGCCTGTATCATTGATGTAGATGGATACAGTATTTATTAGTGATTAGGTGGATAAATAAAGTAAAATATCAGTAAGTCTTTTTAATAGTTGCCTCTAGACATTTTCCATTGACCACTGTGATGGATTTGTTGTAACTTGAGTAAATGTCCAGACTGTCGTGTGCAAAACTTGATCTCCTTTATGGCAACAAAGAGTACTAAAGAGACACCATCAAGACATTATTACATTTTAAAAAGAACATGCACGTCTATTACAATATTTATTTATGCCTTTTTTTAAGATTCCTATATTGCTAAATAAAGTGAAACAAGTATTTTACAAGGATCAGAATCAAAAAAATGTATTGTTCAGTTAATTTGCCATCACAATTAAAACACATACATTGAAAACGTTATATGGAATTACCTTTGTAATAGTAAAATGGACCAAAAGTTAACCTGCATTTTAGAATATTTCTTAGATGAATATTCCTAGATTGTTAACAATTTGCATCATGCACAGTATTCTCCTTCAGGAATCCTCTGTACTATTTCCTGACATTACAGATAATATCAAACAATCTCATTGTTTGATTTGATTTTTTTGTATGCTATTGTAAGTTTTGTTTTCTTAATTTTTATTTCCGAGCTAGTCTAACTAATGTAAAATTGTTTTCTGACATTGAAGAAACTGATGGTTTGATCAGGTGGTTAAAGATCTGTGCCAAAACATTTCCAGGTAGTTCTATCCATAACTGGCTATAGTAGAGCAAAACAGCAAGACATGCATTACGTCCTCTGCACTGTCACTGCTACAACAACAGTTTTTAATGGGGCATTAGACAAAATATATCCTATTGTTTAGAAAATTGCTGGAGAAGTTTGAAACCTAATTTTTGAGAAAGCATACCTTTTCTGAAGAATTTGTAGCAGTACCAAATATTGTTCTAGTTAACGGTTATTGTTGTTTCTCCCAAGCCATGATTAATCATGACATTGTCTTTCGAATTCCAATTTTTAATAATCAAGTTTTATTTAACTCTATTAAAGTTAAAGGAGAGAACCAGTACTGCTACATGCATATCTGGATTCATTTTTTTCAACACATTTAATCCAGATTAATTCATAGCAAAATTCCTTCAAATACAACATTTCTTATAAATATGTCTTTGATAATCTCCCCTCATTCATGTAATTTAGTTTTGTCCACTAGAAAAGAATCTATTTTGTAATTGTTGAATAGTGAGAGAATGCTTCTCCAAGTTCTACTATCAGCATGCTTGCTGGAGTTGATGGAGGCAATTTTAACAATAATCTGTAAACTTTATCAGTTATTTTAATCCAGGGATGAGACATCAGCAGTGTCCTAGACTTCAGATGCATCAAGTGTCTATGACATATTTTGCACTGTTCACGCTCATGATTCCTTTTACAAAATTCCCCTCATATACTCTATTAAGTATAAGTATGCCTTTTTGAGTCAGTTTTAATTTGGAGGCTAAAATTATGTTAATCTTATTCTTAAATAACTGTATTCTTTTGCAGTGGCCAGATTTTCCTTGTTTATGGACCAATTATTTTTGGTTGGTGTGACCTAGTTTATTTATTTTATTTTTATTTGCTTTTGGTAACTGGGTGGGTGCACTAGACATAGAGATGCCTATTTTCAGGCATGACCCGGGAGTATACAAGTGAAAATACATGAGCAGTACAATGTGATGCAGCACAAGGGAGAGGTAGACAATAGGATAATAGCAATACAAACAGTATTTGACAAGTAGATTGTTTTACAGTGTTCAACAAATATTGCCAGTTCAGCTAGAACAGTAAAACTACGCAAAACACGTGTAAAATAGGTCTACGTTAGAGCTATCAGGAGGGTCCAGACTAACAGTAAGTGCCATCATGTGACACAGGGTTATGAGAGAGGAAAGATGGGGTGGGAGACAGGGAGAGAGGGGGTACGAGGGAAAAGGCAAGTGTGGGAGAGAGCAGGGTAGAAGATGGAAATGAGTGTAGTGGGCTATGGTGGCTGGAAGCATGTACAGGGGTTTGAAGCCAGTAGATATCCATGGTGGAGTTTCTTGAAGTGAGCATGGGTAGGGGCTTGGTGAATAGTTTGCGGGATAGCATTCCAGTACTTAGGTGCCAAGTAAGAGAAATCACGCGTACCCATGGAGGTTTTGCATCTGGGGATGAAAAGAGGGGTATAGTCATTTGATCAGAGACCATAGGTGGAGGTTTGGGAGTATAACAGTGAGGAGAGAGATCTGGGTAGACCTGAGCTGGTTATACCATGTAGTAGAGAGCCAAAGTCTAGTTGCCAGTGGGCAGAGGGACTAGGCCATTTTAGGTCAGCATAAAGCTGACAGTGATGTTTGAAGTGTGGCGACCCAGAGGCATAGCGGCAGATGCTATTGTAGGTGGTGTCCCATCTGAGGAGTGAGGTTTTAGAAGCTCCTAGGTATGTGACTGAGCCATAGGCCAGAGCTGGAAGTAGAAAACCTTGTGCCACAGCAAGCCTGGTGGATGGCATGAGGGCATAACTTGTACGATAGGCTCCTCCAATTTTTGCATTGATTGATTTACAGCTGGAGGTGATATGGAGGTCAAAGTCCAGGGATTCATCAAGGAGGATGCCCAAGTATTTGAAAGAGCTGGTACTTACTACAGTGGAGCCATTTGCACATGAAATTTGAAAGGAATTACGAGTTGATTTGAGTCTGGCTGGAGAGCCAAAAAGCATGGAGTGTGTTTTGCTCTCATTAAGTACCAGATAGTTTTCACTTAGGCAGGTTTGAATACTGTGGAAGCCTTCTATTAGGGAGCGAGTTATATCCATGACATTACTTCCACTATGGTAGATGACAAGATCATCCGTGTACAGTAGGGATGAGCAGTCAGGAGCAGCAGAAGGGAGGTGATTTATAAAAACAGAGAAAAGTAATGGGTCGAGTACAGAGCCTTGAGGAACTCCCAACAGTACAGGAGAAAGATGAGATATGGCTGAGTTAAAAGCTACCGCCTGCATTCGGTTGGTTAGGTAGTTGTTGAACCAGTCAACTGTGTCGACAGAGAAACCAAGCGAAGAAAGTTTGGTAAGGAGAAGGGAGTGATTGACCAGGTCAAACGCCTTTGTAAGGTCAATGAATATGGCTCCTGTCAGTAAGCCAGCTTCCATAGCGCCGTAAATGTCGTTTGTAAGTTTTAGTATAGCTGTGGTAGTGCTATGGCCTTTACGGAAACCATGCTGGAAGCTTGACAGGAGGTTATGCTTCTGTAAATAAGCTGAAGTTTGGGTTGCCACTAGTTTTTCAAGGATTTTGCCTAGTACAGAAAGAATGGCAATAGGTCAATAGTTTGACATTTCTTTAGGATCCCCTTTCTTAAGGATGGGAGTTATTCTGCCTATCTTCCAGATATTAGGAACAGTGCCATGACATATCGATAGATTAAAGATTTTTGTTATGGGGGAGGCGATGAGGGGGGCAGCAATTTTCAGAAGCTTAGGTTCCAGCCCATCAGCACCAGGACTGGTGCTTTCGGAGATGGAGAGTAACAGTTTTAGGACTTCTTTTGTGGTGATGATCTGAAACTGGAACGGTGGGTGAGAGGGTTGAGGTTATGTGTCCAAGGAGCTGTTTGTGGGGGCACTCTGGGGGAAGGAGGCTGAGTAGCTTGATAGATCGGAAAAATGACAGTTTAGAGCATTGGCTATAGTCTCGTGATTATTACAATGTATGTTATTTATCAGCATATCATTTGCAGTGGATAATTTATTGGTACCAAGAAGGGTTTTTATAACGGACCAAAACTTCTTAGGATCACCAGCAGATTTCGTTAGTAGATCCTTACAGAAAGAGCTTTTCGCTAGTCGAATGTTTCATTTGCAGAAATTTCTTTGGGTCCTATAGTTGTTAAAATCTGCTTGGAGTCCTGAGGCCTTGAAACGCAACCAGCTTTTATCCCTAGCCCTTAGTTGAGTGCGGAGGTCTTTAGTGAGCCACTTGGTTTGTGTTCCACGTATGCGTCGAGTGACTCTGGGGGCATGGATGTCCTGTAGGCATCCAAACCTAACCAGGAAGTAGTCAAGGGCTGATTGAGAATCTGGGGCAGCAAAGATTGGAGACCAGTCTATCATAGAGAGGTCAAGCAAAAAATGTGCCTGATTGAGCTTAGCCAGATTACGGAAGGTAATCAGTTTCGGCGGAGGAGATGGTGGTCTAGCCGAGCGCCAGATGCAGTATATTAGGGAGTGATCGGTTATTGCATCAGGCAGGGTACCATGCTATCAGGATGGTTCGTGAGAGCCCAGTCAATTAAGGTACTAGAACGAGTGGGGGCCAGAACCCTTGTGGGGTCAGTGATTAGCTGGTGCAGGTTATGACCATGAACCATTGTGTGAAGGGACTGATCTGATTTGCTATTCCAATTGATATTTAGGTCTCTCATAATAAGGACCTCATTTCGACCAATGACTGTGTCCACCTGTGATAACAGTTCCTTGAGCCCAGCAGTGCTACCCTTAGGGGGATTATAGGCACAGACTATATGCAGTTTCTTAGAGCCTAGTTGTAGGGTAGTATGAATAGCTTCACAATGTGAGAGGGTAAGGGAGGCATTTAGGTGTAGGGATAGGTGAGTTTTGAACAGGATTGCAACACCCCCTCCCTGTTTGGACGTGGATCTATCCTGTCAGAGTATTTTATAGTTAGGTAGCTTGCACAGGTTATCAGGTGTGGAGGGTTTTAGCCAGGTTTCAGAGAGACATAAAATGTCAGAATTGCGTTGGGTGGCCCAGGCCTCTAGTTCTGTTAAGTTGTGGGGTAGACTCCTGATATTCAGGTGTACAATACGCAGCCCCTTTAGGTCCTTCCAGGCTGTAGTCAGATGGGCTATGTTATCAGCAGGTCCTGGGTTTAGTTCAACATCTCCTGCTAACATTAATGATAGGAGGAGCAGGTACCATAGTTTACGATAAGGTAACCAGTTGGGCAGGGAGGTAATTGGTGAAAGGGGGTTATGTAGCATATAAGCAGCATGGTAGGTGATTTTGCTATGGACCAAGAGAGGAAAGGTCGCAAGGGGCCATTTAGATAGAGTGAGTGTATTTGAAGAAAAGGTAGGGTGAGAGGAGATGCCCTCACAAGACAGTGGGTGGCTAAGCCTAAGTAACACTGCAAATAGTGAGATCAAAAAGACTAGTGGAGCAGTTACACTGGGATTATTGACCCAATTTTTTTAAAAGAAGGATGCCATAGTAATGATGCCGAGTTGCTATGAGAAGGGATAAAAAACACAGATATCTGAGAGCCGAGGTGAGAACAACTAGTTTTAAACCAGCTTTCCTATCAAGGGTAAGATGCAGGAATGTTTATCAGTGTCTGAGTTTCTAAATGCCCTCTAGTGGCAAGGACGTATAGGCTGCAAATGAGAAAGTGAGGAGATAGTTAAAATCCTCATGTGCAGCCACAGTAGGCGGGTAGTAGGTGGGGCAGATGACCCCTATATAACTAATGCCAGACAAGGGTGGGTGTGGTGGGGCCGGGTGGGAAGCAGCCACATAGCGGCTGCGGGACCGAGAGCTTATCATCAGAGAGTTTGGGCTGGGGGTGCCGAGATATCGTAGTGCAGCTGCCATTTGGATCAGGCTGCCTGGGGACTCCGAGTGCCTAAGAAGCACTAACAGGTCACCCGCACCTAGGAGCCCAAGATCACGCTAGGTTTAGGCTTGGTAAAGTTCAGGTCATCCACAACTCAGCTGAAATAGCGCCCCTTATCTTTTAATTTTTGGCTGTGGAGACGAAGGTTTCAAAAAAGGCGCCAAGATTCAAAACGGGAAACAAAGCAGATGGCTTTGAGTTTGTTCTATGTTGGTATCCAGTTTTGTTTTTTACAGGCAGTCACAGACTATTTAAATTTCTTTTTGTGTGACCTTGAAAATAGGTTGCCCTGCACTGACGTCAGCTGCTGAACCAAAAGAAAAACAGTTAAATATTAAACAGCAGATTTATAACTTGTAAACTAATGTTGTGTAAATTAAATATACAATGACTTTAATCAAAATATACAAGTTATGAGTTTTAAATCTGCTGTTTGTTTAAACATTCAGTTGCTTTTCTTTTAGTTCCACAGGTGACTTCAGTACAGGTCATGCTATTATGATGCCATCAGAAGTTTGAAGGTTGCTCTCTGATTGTTCCCTAACAAAAGGAAAAAAGCTCCAGCTGCAGAATGCTTGTTTATGACATATGCAACCTCTGAAGTAAATGACTGTGACATATGCAACCTTTAAAATAAATGAACATGACATATGAAACATTTAAAATACGTTTTTAAATTAGAGGTTACTTATGTCATCAGCTAAAATAACTCAGTTATTTGTGCATTATTCACAACACTTTTCACTATACTAGTGCTGTATAAATAGTATTTATATATTATGTGGTTCAAGGTAAATCCATGTCCGGCTGTTGAGAAACCTGGTCTAAAACTGTTTTGTGATTTGTGCAGTATCAAAAATTATTTAAAAAAAAGATTTTTGCTATGTTGCTGAGGAGTAGGCTAATTGGCTTGTAAATTTTTAGCTCTTCTGAAATTGCTTTTCTTGGGGACAAGTATTAAAATATTACCTCACTGATACATTCTGTAGTTAGGATTAAGTTATAATTATATGCATAAAATCAGTGTCCACCATTCATGTATTGTTCTGTACACACAAGAAGGAATTTGTATAAATTGCCACTAGTGTTTTTTAAATAGTTATTTGCTACTTGGCCACTGAATTTCATATAACGTAGATAAACGTCAGAAGGATTAGTGGCAAACCCACATGATCCTGTGAGAATCAAGCTGCAGGTTTGGTGCTGTGCTTTCTTAAAAAGTAAGAACCTGTAGCTTATTTCATGCAGGGCTCCAATCAAAGCAGCAGATCCATGGGGTGTGACTCTGGACCTAGACCTTGTTTCACGCAGGACCCCGCTGTCGAATTAAATGACCGGCCATGTGTGCCCAATCCTGATGCTAGTATCCCCCTCCCATCTGACCCAGATATCAGATTACCTGACCTGACCTCCCACTTGACTCAGCAGTCAAATTAAATGACAGACATCAGTTGTCCAACATCACTGCAGGTATCCTCCCTCCTGCATGACCCAGCTGCTGAGAAATGGTAGGTGCTCAACCTCACTGACAATATCCCCCCACCAAATTCAGTTGTCAAATTAAATCCTGCCCACTGGACTTAAGCTGCCAAATTAAATGACCGCTGACAGCTGCCCAACTCCTACCTGTATCTCCTGCTGTCACACTAAATGATAAACAGTGGGTGCCAAACCTCACTGCTGTTATCACACCTACTGCCCTACCCATGAAAAAACCCTCCCAACCTCACCCTCCCTTTAACACCCATGCCATACCCTCCTCCCACTGTACCAACAGTTTAGTTCCTCATAATGGATCCATAATGATGCTCAGTGCAATCTCTCAACGTCTTTCAATGTACAACTCTACCTCCAAATAAGCAAAAAAAATCTGGAAAATAACCTAAGTCCAGAAATATGCATACTGTGCATATGTGAGGAGTTTGTTAATTTTTCCAGTTTGTTTTCTTTTGGTCATAACTTGGCCATTTGAGGCCATTTTAACCCCACATTTTCAGGGTGATCAAATCTCTACCATACCTCATGACCATGTAAATGTGACTTTGTAAATCTGACCTGAAATGTGTTTTGGGGTTGACCCCCAAAACAAATTTTGGGTCACATTGACAAGGTGACACTTATGTGGTTGTGAAGTGGGGTCAAAACTTGACCACCCTGAAAATATGGGACAAAAAAAATCCAAACATGGCTAAGTTCTCAGTAAAACAGAATAAATATGTGAAAAAATAACTAAGTCCACACACACATGTGCAATATGGGCCTTTCAGGACTTAGGTCCTGCAATTGTTCAGGCTATGTGTGGGTGCTGATGTGCAATATGGCCGCCACTACACATTCAGTCACTTCACTACTAGTCTAGCTTTGCTGGTAAAGTGCTTTGGGATACACTGTGTATGGAAAGTGCTATATAAATGCTGTTTCTTCTTCTTCTAAAACACAAAAATGTTTCTGTGGCTAACACTAACAAAATATTTAAAGCAGCAAAACAGTTACAAAAAGTGTTCTAAGTCCTACATGTACAAAATGTGTAATGGCAAGAAACATGAAAAATGGTCACAAACACGACAGAAAGAAAAACAATTGACAGAGAAAAAAAAAGAATTGAGTTAATTTTGTACCACCTTGAAAGATACATAGAGGCATAGACATTGACAGCAGAAAAAAGATCTTGGCCCATCCAGTTTGTCCACCCTACCTAATTATTCTGCCTTGCCGTTCCACTTTTTTACTCTACCCTCTTTTTCTAACAAAACCCACCTGCCTGTCTCATCCCTGCTTTTTTAAATTCAGTTTTTATTTGGCAAGTGCATGTCTAGTTCACAGTATAGAGTACATTTGTTAAGACAATGTAGAGATTGATACAGTGCAGACCAGGATCGTGCTATAGTAATGTCAGTGGTCAAGGCAACAGTCTCAATATACTAAATACCATAGTTTAAAGTAGAGTTTTGGTTATATTACTGAGTGCGTTTTTAAAGTGTTGTTCTATTGATTTACTTTGTATGCTTTTATTTCCTAGATGGCATAGTTAAAGAAAAGATATAAGTCCTGCTTCAACCCATGCTGGTTCAAACAATTAACTTTGAACTATGCCCTTACACTCTGTACCATGGTACAAATTCAACTCTTTTGTTCATCATATGTGAAACACATCTGTTCCATCTACTGTTAAAAAAATTCAGTTGATTGCGAACTTTGTTGGTTATTTTTTCCATTTGATAAACAGTAATCATTATATCTCTCCACTGGTCTATTTCAGTGGGGTCAGACTGAAGCCACTTTTTTGTTATATCTTTTTAGCCATCATTGCTATAATTATTAAATATTTTTGATGCTTGTTGAAACGTTTAGTTGGATAAAGTAAAAATAATGCTATTTTCCCCATCAAAGCTAGAAAACAAGGAAATAACCCCTGTAAATCCACATTTACAATGACCAGAATTGTCCTAGATGGGGACATAGCCAGAAGATATCGGAGTGGTGGGTGCTAGAGTACCCACACTGCCTCCAGCAATCAGCCCCATGGTTTGTATTGAATTTGGCCATAATTTGGGGTGTTCTAAAGTAGCGTGCTACTGTTTTCTAAGCAAACTCTTTCCAAAGAGTTTGAGGATGGGACCTTATGTTGTTTTTGATAGACCGAAGACCATTTTTTAGGTGGAATTTGCATCTCCAATTCTGTTTTCCACTTTTGTTTGACTTTTTTCATTAGTCACCTCAAGCGGCTCACTCATTGCCATGTACACCTGAGATATAAAGTGTGAGAGCATCCCCTGATTCTGGATAGTTACTAATAAAGTGATCAGTGAGTGACAGTCAACATAGACTGCAGGGCATCCCAGTTCAGTGGACAAAACATGCTGAATCTGTAGGAATATGTAATGGTCTGACACAATGAGGGCACAATGCTGTTGCAACTGCGTAAGGGAGTGTGGGGCACCTTTCTCATATAGCTGGTGATAATGATGAATCAGGTCCTGTCATTCTGACTACTTAAAACAGGTATCTACTTGTACAGGTGTAAAGGTAAGGTCATATGGAATTGCTATTAAAAAGGAGAAGAGCCTTCTGCAGATGTTTATTCATCAATATTTCATTCTGAACCAGCAAGCTGTTTCTGGTGAACATGTTTTCTGTTAAATAATTGAAGGATACTGGGGGATTAGCAAATAAAGTCCTAGTGATGGAGTAATGTAAATCATTGATCTCCAATGTTTTCCAGCAGGCCACATAAGTGGGGTCTAGGTGTACTGCTGTGTGGTGAAGCTGTGCCACCCAGAAATAGTTAAGTAAATTTGGAAGGGCCATTCCTCCTTGTGCTTCTGGTAGCTGCAGTCTGCAAAAGGCTATCTGAGGCCATGCACCCAATCAGATAAATCTATATCTACATTTGTTTCTTTCATTAAACATCACCCCTGATGGGGTAACAGGAAGCGTTTGAAACAATTATAATAACCCAGGTAAGATGTTCATCGTTATCAACTCACTTCTGTAATAGAATGACAGGAGCATATAGGTTAGTTAATGGGGTGGGTAATTCTGCAGATATAAAGTGGATAACTCAGCTGGTAAGTTAACCCCCAGATATCTGACTTGGGGTTGATCCCATCTGAACTGATAGTGTTCATGGATCTCTGGCAGAGGGTGGTATTGGAAATGGAGGGCAGCCATCTTGTCAATATTGAGTTTAGATCTAGACAGCTCACCATATTGATGTAGGGTTGTCAATAAAGAACCAGGGACTTAGTTGGGTTGATCAGATAAATGAACAAGTTGTCAGCCAGAAAGCTAACTTTTGTTTTTTACCTTGATGTGCGATGCCTGGATTACCTTGATGCTGCTTATGATTTGGGCCAAAGGTTCCACAGCCAATGCGAATAATAATTGGGACATTAGGCAGCCCTGACCTGTCCACCTAAACAGGCCAAATCTGGAGGATAAGGCTCCGTTATCCTGGACCATGGCTTGAGGGCTGATATAATGCCCTGACCAGAGCTATGAATTGTGTGTGAAAGCCAAAACAGTGAGGGGGGTGTGTAATATAAAACCTTTGACAACCCTGTCAAAAGCTTTTTATATCAGCTGCTGAGTCCTGGAATCATACTGGATCAAATTCACCATTCTTTTGATGTTGTTTTGGGTCTGATGCTCTGTTACAAAATCTGTCTGATCAGGATGTATTAGGTCAGGGAGAACTCATTCTAATCATGTTGCCAGTATAGCAGTATACTGTATAACTTATAGTCTACATTTAATATGGATATTGGTCTGTATGATTCAGGTTTGGTTGGATTTTTGTTTGGCTTCACGATGGCAGAAATAGTGGCAAATTGCCAAAATGACAAGGCAGTAAGGAGGGCAAGTGGCATGCTCAGGTACATAGGGAGGGGTATCACCAGTAGGAAGATGGAGGTGATGTTGCCTCTGTATAGATCACTGGTAAGACCCCACCTAGAGTATTGTGTCCAGTTCTGGAGATCACATCTCTGGAAGGACATAGACAGAGTGGAGGTGGACCAGAAGAGGGCAACTAAAATGGTGAAGGGTCTGCATCAAAAGCCCTATGAGGAAAGACTAAAGGACCTCAATATGTACACCCTGGAATAGAGGGTGGAGAGAGGGAGACACACTGAAGCTCATCAGGATGAAACCCACTTCTACAGCACTCTGCAGTATACTGCAGCAGAGTCACTGCAGTAAACAATGTAATTTCAATGGGAATGAATCCCTTTTGTCATGCAGAAAAATGCGACACTGCCAGGATGAAGTGAATATCATCGTTTCCTGCATGACAAAAGGGACTAACTACCATTGAAATTACATTGTTTTCCACAGTAATGCTGCTGCTGTAGCATGCTGCAGAGTGCTTCACAATGCTGCAGAATTGAGATTCATCCCTGGCAAGCTTCACTGTATGATAGAGACCTTGAAATACCTCATGGGGTAAATAAGGTACAGGAGGAGAGTATTTTTCAGAAGAAAATGTGCTCAAAAACAAGGGGACATGCCATGAAGCTGGAGGGGGTAGATTCAGGAGAGATGAGAGAAAGTACTTCTTCACAGAAAGAGTGGTGGTTTCCTAGAACAGCCTTCCAGTGGGCAAAAAATGGTAATGGGATTCAAGAATGTATGGGATAAGCACAAAATAATCATTCTGGAAAGTAAGGGGAAGGGAGAAAGAGCTGTAGATTGGGCACAGCCTGATGTAATAGTGTAGATAGGGAGAAATGGGCAGACTAGATGGGCCATGTGGTCCTTATCTGCTGTCAAATTCTATGTTTCTGTGTTTATGTATTTTATTTATTTGAATTTTGGTAACCAGGTAGGCCCACTGAGACCATACAGTCCCCTTTTCAGTGACAACCCGGGAGACAATTGCTGTAAGTACAAATCATAGATATAGGGATAAGACAATGTACAATGAATTAACAATGTTTCAATGGTAATACAGAAAATTCCACTTAATAAACAACCATATATTTACACTGATCATAGGAGAAAATTGTAGCATATGTACAATGCAGTACTTAGGAGTGAACATATTTACAAGACAAAGGTACTGAGAAGGCAGTGATTAGCTAAAGCAAGTGCAAAGAGGAGGTTTAAGTGCTGTAGATAAGAGGTAAGCTCTTTTTAGAAAAGTGATAGGGTAGGGCAGGTGAGTAAAGCAGATGGAAGGGAATTCCAGGCAGTGGTAGCTGAGAAGGCAAATGAACGCATACTCAAAAGACGGTGCAGCTTCTGGATTGCTAACAAGGGAAGATAAGTAGTTTTGAGTGGGCGAGCATATACCTTGTGGTAAACAATTCCCCTTAGGCAAGGTGGATTAAAGAGCTTTACTAGTTTGAATACAAAGCATAGTGTGTGGAACTATAACCTTGAGTCATAATTAGGCCATTGAAGAGAATACATGGCGTCACAGTGATGTTTTCTAGAGCCAGCGCCAAGGGCAAATTACCCAATTCTATAATAGAGTTGATGCAGCAAGGGATGATGACTGAGCAGAGAGTAAGAGTGGGGCACCATAGAATAGTATAGGGACAAAGGCAGTGGAAGCAATTTTATGACAAGTGGCAGCAGATAGTAGGGGGCGGAGATGGTATAAGAGTTCTAGCTTCTGGTTTACCATTTTGGTAAGCTGATCTACTGTACATGATGTTCTAATTGAAGAAGGCACCAAGGTGCATCCCAAGATATTTAAAAGTTTTGACTACTTCAATGGTGTCACTAGACAGTGAGCAGATTTGGAGTGAATAGACTAGTTTAGGGGAAGGGTTGTGGAATAACATAGTTTTTGTTTTTTTCATATTCAGAATTATTTGATTACCTGAGAATAAAGTTTCAAGTGTATTGAAGTCTGAGTTAAGGCATTGGTTTAGCCAGTCCATGTTGTTAGGTGAATGTTATCTTTATTAGATTGCATCATCTGTGTAGAGTTGCACAGACGCACCACCACAGAAATTTGGGAGCTCATTTATGAAGAGCGAGAATAATATTCAACCAAGAATTGACTCCTGAGGCATGCCATGCAAGATGGGTCTGAGGGAGGAGTGAGATCCGGACCATTTTACACTTTGTGATCTACCAATGAGATAGTCCTTAAGCCACACGAGTGATAGGCAATCCAGGCCGAGTTGATGTAGTTTACCAAGTAAGAGGTAATGGTTGACAAGATCAAAGGCCTTATTTGGGTCAATGAACAATGCACCAGTCACTAGGCCTTCATTGCTAGCTGTAAGGATAACAGCCGATACCTTGACCAGGGCTGTGGCAGTACTATGACCCTTTCTAAAGCCATGCTGGCAATCTGTAAGAAACTGATGCATGTCTAAGAAGGATTGCAACTGGTTGTACAAGATCCTACTCCTGGTACCCTGTTGTATTGCTGAGTAGGCTTTCAAAAGACGAGTGAGTAGAATGAATTTACATACCTTCTGGAGTTCTGCTACATAAGCATCAGGGCCTGGGCATTTCCCTGTCTTTGTATGTGCCAGAGCGGCCTCCACTTCTGGAAGAGAAGTTGAGTGATTCGTCTCTGATTTTGTTCCTCTGAGACTTTGGGAAGCTGAAGAGGATCAAAACAATTTCTGTAGATCAGGAGCTCCGGCACCCTGTCCTGCTGGTAAAGGGCAGCACAGTAGTCTATTAAAACTTTGAGGATTTGCAAAGTTTTGTAGACTTTTTAGTTTATTACTAGGTCAGTTAATATAACTATGGTGGCAACTGATCTGTGTTTGTGGAGGTGAGATGCCAATAATCTTTTTGCCCTGGGGCCCCATCATAATATTTCTGCTTTAGGTATTACAGAGTCAGTTCAGTTTTAGTATTTAAAATGCCTTGGATCTTATGTTGGGTTCGTTTTATGAAACGGTGTAGGGACAAATCCTTCTGCTGGTGTGCCAGTTGAAGAAATCTTAATTTTTGAGATAATTGCCAGAAGTTCTGCTTCCTGCCTTTTTAGCCCTGAGGACAAATGCTATGATCTCCCCTCACAACAGTGCTTTTAGGGTGTCCTAAATGACCACAGGGGAAATATCTTGGGATTAGTTATGTAGCAAAATAGTAACCATTTTTTCCTGTACTAATTCTTTAAATTAAATCTCCAGCTGGTTTGGTTCTGATTTACTTCTAGGGCCAAGGTCATTGGAGTGTGATCTGATAATATAATTTGTCCAGTTGTACAGTGCTGAATTTTTGCAACATGCTCCATTGCCATAAAAAAGTAGTCCAGCCTGGAGTAGCTATGATGCACATGGGAGCAGAAGGTGTATTGCCTGAGATGGGTGTTCTGACTCTCCATTCATCCTTTAACCCATATTCTAACAGTAGTTTGTTAAAGTATCTATGGTCTGAGGTCACCCTGGCATCTGTGGGAGCAGTGGTATCCCTTTGTGGTTCAAGGGCAAGAGTAATTTCACCTTCAATTAATAAAATGCCTTTCTACCTTGCAATAATTTGATGAAACTGCTGTCTAATGGTGGAAGAATTGGAACATGGTGGGAGGTATAGGTTAACTATTGTATACTCTTTGCCTAGTAACCTGCCCATTATACAGACCATTCTTCCTGCTGGATCTGTGTAGGTGTCTTCTCCATCCCTGCTTGAAGCTATTGATTGGCTTGGCCTCTACAACTTCTTCTGATATCTTGTTCCACTTATTCACCACCCTTCCCATGAAGAAGTGTTTCCTGACATCCTTTTGGAATCCCCTCCACGCCAGCTTTAGTGAATTCTAAATACATATTCTAAATCCATTTCTTCAGCTTAATGCCACAAAAGTAAACAGCAGTGATGGAGCATTGTTTTTTAAAGTGCAACATACTATATGCATACTTTCAAAGGTATAACATCAATGCTACTAAATTTGTGTTATCTGGAAACAGTTGTGT
Organism: Neoceratodus forsteri; assembly: GCA_016271365.2. Lineage (NCBI taxonomy): Eukaryota > Metazoa > Chordata > Ceratodontiformes > Ceratodontidae > Neoceratodus > Neoceratodus forsteri. The sequence goes on along the minus strand of CM057458.1, from coordinate 1,201,243,220 downwards.
GTTGTTTGATTTACTGTACCTGATGGCTGTCTGTGGCTGCTTGTGTGGTCTTGCTCTTCTGCTGCTTCGGGTGTGGGTGTGGGGATTTAGGATTACAGAAATGGTGGCCCCTGCAGCCACATATACATAATCATACTACAGGACATTCAGAGCCACTTCTGGCTGCAGAAGTGCATGCCACTGTGGGGCCTGTACTTCTGCAGGTGCAGATAGAAGTCCATGATACACAAAGCACATCCCATTTCAGGGTGCTGAAGCACAGCCCTACTCACACATGACATAGGTGTGCAATTTGCATAGGACTGTTTGAGCCTAAATTTTAAACCTTGTAATGCATTTTTAAGGCTTCTGGATCTCAAAATCTGGATAGCAAGCCATCATGAAACTTGTCAAGCCATAAGAACTTGCCACCCTAATCATGCATGCGAAATGTCATGCAATTTTGTGGAACAGCACCAGAATTATTAAGATGCAAAAATTTGGGTTTAACATTAAACAGCCTGCTCAACCCTAACTATTCAACCCAGCACTTTTGCAACAAAAAAGAACACATCCTGAGTCTGTGTGGGTGGCTGTTTGTGTATTTCTGTGTCAGTAGGTTAGTTTTTGTGGACTTTCATTTTTTTTCTGCTTGGAGTAACTATGCCATTCTTGTACACAACATCTGTCAGAGTCTCCTGAACTGAATTTCTGCAACACATCACCACCAGGTATCAGCATTTTTATTTTAAATACATTTTTTGGAAGCCATCCCAAGCAAAACTAAGTCTAGCAACTAGGTCTGACAAACTCTGTGATGCTGAGTCCTACACTGAATCCACATTTTCATCTGACCTGCTCATAAAGACACTGTACTTGTCTCTGAGGGCTATTCAACAACCACTTTGATGAACAAAGGAAACATACAGACAAAAGGTTTTCACATCCTGCACATGCCCAGGCTACAGCATTTTCATTTTAAATCAACTGTTTGGAAGCCATCCCAAGCAAAACTAAAGGTGCTTTTACACTACGGGTTCTGTAACGGAATGACCATTACAAAAACAGTATACTGCTACCTCCCTTGGTGTGTAAAGTACATCTGTTTCATTGCCACCATGAACGCTCACCCGAACCACATTCCCTGGTTGGCATGGTTCATCCCAATGTGTTCCGTTTTGTCCTGCTGTTTATAAAGGCCATTGCAGTAACAGCGTTTCCCATTTTCGGATCACACCTTCTACTAGCTAACTCCCTGGGGAAGCCGGAATGAAAAGATACAAAATGGAGGAGGGGTTTGCCAACATACTTGCTGTGTGTAAAGAACACAGAATGGAACAGACTAGAATGGTGCCATATAGGTAATGATCATTTTGTTATAGAAACCTGTGTGTAAAAGTGCCTTAAATCTAGCAACTAAATCTGACAAACTCTGTGATGCTGGATACTGCACTGAATCCACATTTTCATCTGACCTGCTCATAAAAGAATTGAACTTGTCTCTGAGGGCTATTCATCAACCACTTTGAAGAACAATGGAAACATACAGACAAAAGGTTTTCACATTCTATATGCCAGGCCACAGTTCGTCACCTTCAGGTATTTAACACATTCAGCGACTCTGGACCTCAGCAGTTCACCATTTCCTCTGGATTTGACTTTTTTTTTCATTCTTTGTCTCTTGTGTCAGCCAAAGGATTCAGCCAGCTCAGATACGCTGCCCTACCTCTGCTGACTAGTATTGTAAAACTACAACCAAGGTAACAAGAACTGGTAGAGGGACACTTTGCTTGCTATGTCATTTGTTACACTGATTATATTGAGTACTGCAATAACCTGAGCTAGGGTTAGTCAGGCTGTTCTCCCCACCAACGAATTTAAATTGTATGATCTAAATGTATCATTGCTTGCAACTCATATGCTATCTAATAAGGTGATCTCCTTTTATGTCATGCTCTACTGTTTAGACTAATTCTAACTCACTTGTTTGCCATTGTCTCACCAAGTCTGCCCATGCATGTCTCTGCATGTCTGCTTTGTTAGGGTAATCTGCACTACACTCAGCTGGTCACTTTATGTCTCCTCTATGTTTGCTTGTTAGGTTAACTGTACTGTGCTCAGCGGATTTACCTATGTCTCCACTGCAAGCATGTAAGTTTGGTATCATAGCCACCCCACTACTCAGTCATAAAATGGGTTACAAACCAGGCAGCGGATATGTGTCTAACACCAAGCACCAAATGAATAGAATATACAGGGGTTGCCTAGAGAGCCTAATACTCAGGGCCCACATTCTCACAGCATACCTCTTGGTATGCAGAGACATACGCCCAAACCCAGGCCCACCCACCACAGGCAGTGAGACAACTGTGTACATCCTGAGAGAAGAGCTAAGCATCCCCCATTTCAATGCCTGCAGCATTGCAAACAAAATTCACCACATCACTGAATGGGCCATTGAACACCCCCCCAATGTTATGGTTATCAAGAAATCATGGCTGTCCAGCAAAATCGATGATCCACAAATCAACATCTCCAGGTACAACCACTGGAGGAAAGACAGGAATAAAAGGGGGGGGGTCATAACATATGGAAAAAACAGCCTGGATATTAAAGAAATAGACAGTGCCCTGGACTGGATGGGCTCAGAAGCCTTGGTACTGGAGCTAAAACTTCCTTTCCATAAACCCATCCTGATGACTGGCTTCTATCACCCATCTAAAGCAAACGTAGAAATATTCAACACACTACAAGACCTCATAAGCCCATACCTGAAGAGTCATGAGTTGCTGATACTAGGAGACCTAAATGTAGACTGGACCAGAATTGACACAAACCATAACCTAATGGAGCTGGCATATAGCCTGGGTCTGGCCCAACTTATAACCGACTTCACAAGGCTAAACGATAAAGACCACATGGCGTTAACTCTCCTAGACATAATATTAACAACCAACATGGACTGCTATGCCACATCAGGCGTACTGCTGGACTCCTTCTCAGACCACCAAATAATCTACTGTATCAGAAAGAACGTGAAACACAGGGGCCTCAGCAAAATAGCCCAATACATATCTTGTAAAGGCTTCAACTACGTGAACTTCATGAACAACCTGGAATCCAAAGTCTAGAACAGGGTCGAGCTAATCCCCACCGTAGATGAAGCATGGGATTTTATTTGCAATAAATTTATGGAGAGCTGCAACAAATTCGCTCCAATGTGTACCAGAAAACTAAAGCATAAAAACTCCCCCTGATATAATGTCCAACTCCACGGGCTAAAACATCGCAGGGACAATGCCTGGAAATTAGCAAAGAAATCAAACACTGCCCAGTCCTGGACTGGATGTAAACAGACCAGAAACGAATACTCAAATGCTGTAAGATCATGACGACAGGAGTCTTTCAAAACAGCCCTGACAGGCAACTTAAAAACAGACCCAAGGGAACTCTGGATTTTAATGAAGAAGATCCAGTGTGGCCAAAAGGCTGACACTCCTAATTTCTATGAAATAAACAGAGCAGAAACCCCACTATCCAAACACATAATGGACAAATTCAATGACTACTTCATCAACAGGGGCACCGAAGTGCTAAAGCAAAACACCACCCAGATGCTCCAACAAAACTAACAGCCCACAACCCCAACCAAAAACACCTTTATATTCAGCAAAATCACACAAGCCCAAGTCTGCGAGGAGCTATTAAATATTGACAGAAGAAAAGCTGGAGGACCCAATGGTGTCCCTGCCACGCTCCTGAAATACACAGCCCAAATAATAGTGACCCCCCTGGCAGAGTTTTTCAACATCCTTGGAATCTGTGATCTACTCCTCAAAATGGAAGGAAGCCCTGGTGGTACCAATACACAAATCTGGACTGAAAACCATGATGGACAACTACTGCCCTATCTCCCTACTACCTCTAGTCTCTAAGACCTTAAAGGAGGTGGTATGTGCTCAACTTACACACTTCCTCAAAGAGGAAAACCTCCTAAGTGACTGCCAGTCCAGCTTCAGACCACTACACAGCACCAGCTCAAAACTAATCAAGGTTACCAGAGACTTTCAGGAGGAACCGGACAGGAGAAAGCTGTGGGTGCAATATTTTTTGACCCATCAAAAGCATTTCACATCCTAGACCACAACATCCTCTTGTCCAGACTGAATTTTGTTGGGGTCACTGGCAGTGCAGTGGGCTGGTTTAGTTCGTACCTCAAAGGACGTAAACAAATGGTATCCATAAATGGTTTCAAATCCTCCTTTGCCACACTAATATCAGGGTACCCCAAGGTTCAATCTTAGGACTTATAGTGTTCAACATCTACATGAACACCCTCACCCTGTCCATCCCCCTCATCAAACTCCATCTCTACATGAATGATACAATACTCTACAAGGCAGGTATGGACATCACAGAAATCAAACCCAGGCTACAATCAGCCTTTTGACAAACTTCAGAACTTCTACTTACACTCAAAGCTAGCCATGAATGGCAAAAAGCAAAAACAAGTGATGTGCTTCAGCAGAACAACAGGCCAAGACACAGCTGGCTGCACACTATGAATCAAAATGGCAGATCTAACCACTCTCCAGTAAGTACACAGGTACTGCTACCTGGGTGTATGGCTGGATGTGAAGATCAGATGGAACATACACATAGAAAATCTAACAAAAAACCTAGGGAAATGTCTAGGAGCACTACACAAAATCAAACACTCAACAGACACCCTAACGAGGAAAAGAATACTCAAATCGACAGTCCTCCCAATAACACTCAACTGACATCTTAAGCAGGAAAAGAATAGTCAAATTGACAGTTCTCCCACTATGTATGGCAGATTCACCCACTTTATACTGGGCGCCCACCTTAGAGTACACAGGTGTGAACTCTTTAATGGACTAGGCTGACAAAAACTAGAAGACAGAAGGAACTTGCACCACATAATATACATGCGCAAGTGCTACAGGAAAAAAGTGCCAGATTACATAACATGCAACATCCACAAAAGAACTATCATGGGGTCGCTAAGGTCGGCGGAAGGGTTAGAATTCATGCTCCCAAACAGAAACCAGGAAGTGGGTAAGCAAACTTCCTCTACTCAGGCCCCAAACTCTGGAACACTCTACCCAACCACTTTAGACCAGCAGGCAAACCCATCAGCATACGCAAACTCAGGCAATGGCACCTGGAACACTACAACAGGCCATGACCCTGCTGCTCAGCCCCATAGTAAGCCCTGATGCCCTCACCCCAAAACAACACCACACCCCATACTATCACATACTAAGCCTGCAAATTCAGCAGAACCTTTTGACTTGTCACTCCAGACTTATCTGCTGCAACCCATTTTAACCTTACCAAGAGCACTATAAGCAACCTCAATGTAAATACTGTAAAGGTTGGCAGCTCTCTGACTATGCAAGTTATAAGCATAGCCTATGTATGTTCATGTCCATGTTAAACTTGTACCTTGAGCACTACACCAGGACCTCATTGAGAATGAGCTCTGCTCAATTGAGTATCCCATTCATTCATACTTGAATAAAATATTGATTGATTTATTGATTGATTAGACTATACAGGTGCTATGGTGCCTGTATTTTACATCTGTCTGTCTGTCTGTCTGTCTATCCATCCATCCATCCATCCATCTATCTATCTATCTATCTATCTATCTATCTATCTATCTATCTATCTACATCTATTGTGATATGACATGGATGAGGGTAAGAACTATCTTCAAGAGCTATACTAGACTGCCTGATCTCACGAGTGGTGAAGAGGTCAAGTATAACAAATGAAGATATTTCTACTATCTCACTCTCACCCTTTTTATATTTGATTTGTAAAACAGATGTTTATATGGTTTTGTGATAGAAATGATAGTAGAAAGTACAAATCAGTGCAGTCAATACAGTACAAATTCATGCAATCAATATAGATCAAACTAGAAAGCAACTGATTCTACAAAGTAGCTGACATTTTCTGGCTTCCGTGCTGCGCATGGCTATTGTGATGTCATCAACACTGTTAAAGTTGCTCACTGATTGGTTTAGTATGCCACTGTGACATACCCAGCTTTGCCAGATAGTAGTACCATGTTGTTCATATGTGAGATAGTAGCACTGTCTTGAAAGGTATTTGTATTCTTTTGCTTCTTTTGTGGTGGACCCATCTAGGAGTTGTATTTATAGCTTGCAAGTGTCTTTAATTTTTTTGTACCTTTTTTGTAGATGACCATAGTCTGAGCTTGGCCCAGTGGCACTGAGGGTTGAGGCGTTGGACGCCACACCTCGCTCCACACTGGCGACCTGGGTTTGGGAATGAGCCTGGGTCCTCGGGGGTCGGCAGGGGAGGACTAGGATTGAGCGTCTGACGACAGCTCTCCTAGTCCTGGAGAGAAGGGGTGGATGCACGCCGTGCTGTACTGGTCCCTGGGGATGCCTGGAGGTACTGCAGTTGCACGGGTGCTTTGTTGAGGGGGAAGCATGGCAGACTTCTGCACGTTAGTGCATGGACATCATTGCATGTCCGTGCGTCCATCAGGGGAAATAAATGGGGAAAAACTGGCAGCACAAGTCTGCGGCAGCTTGATGGCTGCAGTTTCACTGACCAACGATGCCTGAAAAGGCATGTGCCGGTAATGGATCCTCGCTGGGTGTGGGGGCTAAGGGGGGAGCCCCTTTCACAGGTGTAGTTGCGTATACCAGCTGGGCATGTCAAGCTTCAGGGTCAGCGGTGGAAAGGAGGAGCGGTGGCTGGATATAAGGCAGGACTGTGGCTGCAGGTAAAAACTGTTAAATTATAAAAAAAAGATGACCATAGGCTGTTTTTTTCACACTGAGAGCCATCTTTGTGGAGGCAAACCACTTTTGAAGAATATCAAAAGCCAACTGGAGATTCTTCTCCATTTGGGAGAAGTCTTTGACGCTTGCTATGAGGACTGTGTCATCTGCTTATAGTTTTACTGTGGAGTGTTGTATGTATCCAGGAAGGTCATTAACACAGACCAGGAATAATAGGGGCCCAGTATCAATCCCTGTAGGACTCCCCTTAGATAGGAACTCCATGTCTGTTAGGAAGTTATTCATACTCACTGATTGCCTGTGGTTTATTAGGTAAGAGGTGAATCAGGTAGTTATAGTACTTCTTGTGCTACTCCCATTTTCTTCAGTTTTTCTAGAAGGATTTTGTGGTCCACCTTATTGAATGCCTTTGAGAGGTCCACATACACCCCCTCAACAGCTTTGCCTTCATTCAGGGCTCCTGCAAACTCTCTGATGAAGTTTGCAAGGGTGGTGGATGTGGGCCTACCCACTTCAAAGCCTGACTGGTGGATCATTAGAAGGTTGTTTGCTTCTAGGTGTGTGGATAATTGTTTAAACACAAGCTTTTCAAATAGTTTTGAGATGACAGATAGTAGAGCTATCGATCTGTAGTGAGAGGGGTTGTTTGGCTCCTCTCCCTTGTAAATAGGGTCTACTTTGGTGTGTTTCCAGCCTCTAGGAAGGACCCTTCCATTAGGCTTCAGTTAAAGAGGTTTATCAGGATTTGGTATATGTAGTCTGCTCTAGTTTTTAGAAATTTAATTTCTACATTTTCCAATCCTGATGATTTATTTGCGTTTAATTTTCATAGTTCTTTCTATTCTTCTATGCCTTTTATTATTTTGAAGCAAAAACTTGATAATTTTTTTCAATTGTGGCTTCAGCATCCTGAGTCCAAACAGTCTTGACACTGTCATTTACTGTAGCACTGGAGTTGGGGGAATTTTTATATTAGGGAGTGTGCAAGTTCTGGTTTACAGTAGTTGGTTTGCTGTGATCTTTGGATTTTAGGTAGTGTTGTCCTCTTTCATAAATTGGACCTCATTCCTGCATCCTTTTGGACCCTCAAAGCTTTTTATCACTTTCCAGTACATGGAGCGATCAGTTGTGCTGTTCTTTAAGTATCTACCTTTTGCTCTTTTGATTTGACTTTTACAGTAATTTCTGTTTTTTTTAAAGCTGTCCTGGTCCTCACTGTTGGCTGTTTTATTTATCTTTCTCCATGTTCCATAATTTTTTTTTATTTAAACATTTTGTAACCAGTAAAGGCACACAGGGCGGTGGCTCATTTCCAGGTGTGATCTGGGGGTAGGGGTAAAGGGATTAAGGTACACATACTGTAATAATACAAAATCAGAATACAAATACAAATTCAAGTACTGAAACAAACGTATATACAGGAATACATGGCATGCAGAAGATGTATACAGGATTAGCACTTTTAGATACAATATACAATAAATAGTATACATACGGTAAATTACAGGGTATAACCACATAGATAGGCTGTATGTATTTAGATGAAGAATAGTGTACATACCAGTGAGTACAGTGCCAGAGGATACAGAGAAACTAAAGCAGGAGCTAGTAGGTGGAACTCAACTAAGGAGAAGGGCTGAGAGAAGTGCTACTAATTGGATTAGTGACAGGAGCAGACAGGCAGTGGTAGGTGGCATAGTTGATGTTTGATAGAGTTGTGGGAGACAGAGTTTCTTAAAGAGGTGGTTGATTGTTCTATAGTGCAGGGAGCCTATTAGTGAAGGTGGATTTGCCAGTCGTTGTGGAGGGTAAGGGGAGTGAGAATGAGTGGGAATCCCTTGAGCACAGGGAGTAAGGTAAGGTAATGTTGGGTGTTAACTTCTCTGAGAGGTACATGGGAAGCAAGTTAAGCCAATATTTGGAGATTAGGGAAAGGGAGTACATAAAACGACGATGGGACAGGGGTGCTAGGTCAAGAGTGGAGAGGAGAGAGCAGTGGTGGGTTCTGAAGGGGGAGTTTGTGGCAAAGTGACAGAAAGCATAAAAGAGTGAGTCTAGCCTGACTAGTGAGGAGGTAGGTACAGTGCAGTATATTAGATCTGCATAGTCAAAAATGAGGGTAATCAATTTAGTAAGGAGTTAGCGCCTCATGGACAGCAGGAGTGATTCTCTATTTTGGTATAATGTGCCTAGTTTAGGTTGAAGTTTTGAGGAGATGACATCAATATGAATTGAGAAATTTAGCTGGGGTCCAGCCATACTCCTATGTATTTGAAAGATGTCACAGTACTTAGAGGGGTTCCATCCAAGGAGGTGATTGCTGGGGGGCTCTGGCAAACTTTTGAGCAGACCTGAAGGTCATGGAGACTGTCTTAGTTGTATTGATTTTAAATTGATTGACCTGGAACCAGGTGTGCATGGAGAGGAAGTCCTGTTGAAGCTGTGATTGAACTTCACTTAGTATTGGGCCGTATGCAAAGAGGATAGTATCATCCACATACATGTGAAAGAGGGATCCTGAACAAACAGAAGGGAGATCATTGATAAATAAGGAAAACAGGATGGGCCTGAGGATGGAGTCTCAGGGCACGCTGGCGAGTATGGGGTGGGGGGATATGATGTTTGCATTCAGACAGATTGGAGTCTGTTTTTGAGATATGATTTGAATCAATGAATGGCGGGGCGCTAGCCCTGCTGCCTCAAGCTTATTTAGAAGCAGGGGATGGGAGACAGAGTTGAAGGCCTTCACTAGGTCTACAAAAACTTCAGCAGTGAGATGGCCTTGGTCAGTTGCAGAGTGGATTATGTCCTGTGACATGGAGAAGGGAGGATATAGTGGAGTGGTGCTTTCTAAAACCAGATTGGCATGGGGAGAGACAGGTAAAGGCTGTGAGGAAATCTGTCAGCCTGGAATGTACTAAGGATTTTTACAGTTTTGCAAGGGCAGGGAGTATGGAAATTGGCCTGTAGTTGCCGGGGACAGAGGGATCACAGCCTTTGTGGAGTGGGATGACACAGGCTGTTTTCCAGGCTTGTGGGACTGTGCCAATGGAGAAGGACAGGTATGAATAATACGAAATAATATGAAAGTGAGTGGAAGGGCAACTGCAGGGGCAGATATGCACAGGAGACTTGGGTGGATGCCATCCAGGCTAGATTTTGCAGGGTTTAGGGATTGGAGTGCTTTCCATACTTCCTCAGTAGTAGCGGGTGTGAGCCGGAAGGTATTATGAGGGGGGTTTTGTGGAACCGCTTTAGTGTTGGGGAGGGTGTTGGATTGGTGGGGAGAGCACAGGCAGAGAAGAATTTATTTAGGTTATCGGCTATGATGCCCTGGTCAGAAATAGTATGATCATTATGTTTGAAAGCGAGAGTAGTGTGTTGGGGGGGAGGGGTCACTGAAGGAGTGGGCCACATTCCAGAAGGAAGAGGGATGTGTGGTGCGAAGTAGGGACCTGAAGTAATAGGCCTCAGCACATCTTTTTGCATTAGTACAGGCATTCCTGATAGTGTAGGTTTGTCTGACTTGAGGGGTTAGTGAGGATTGAAATAGTGACCAAGCCTTGTCACGGGATTTGCAGAGGTCAATTATTGGAGCAGAGATCCATAGGTGGTGTCATTTTTTTGAGTCTGGCTTTCACCAACGGGGTGTGGAGTCCTAGATGTGTGTGAAGATTTGCAGGAAATGGGCCAGGGCTGTGTTGATGTCAGGTGCAGAATAGACTGGATTCCATTTATCCCATTTTTTTTTTTTTTTTTTAGCTTTTTTGTTACCTATGGCATGTTGTTTTTCCTGATGCTGTTAGTTTTCAGTGGGGCATATTTGTTAAATATTTTGACAAATGAGTTGACAAATTTCTCAGTGGCCATACTGAAGTCTGGATAAGTTCCATTCTGTCCCATTTTTCATTTTTCATGCTAAGGTTGAATCTTTCTGCACAAAAATTTTGAAAATTTCTGCTTGTAGTTTTGCTTAGGTACTTTTGCGGCTGCTTTGTTAAAGTAGCAGTTTACGGGGCTGTTGTCTCCCAGGTTAGGGCTTAGCAACTTGTGGCTTAACACGTTTATATATGAGGTACTACATATCAAATCTAGGACATTCCCAGTGCTGTTGTGTGAGCTTTCCTCATTAGTAAGTCTACCAGCTAGATCACTCCCAGAGGTGTCAAGCTCTCTACAAGTTTATCCCCTCTCAGCCTGCCTCATGTTGCATTGAAGTCACTGAGGAGGACTAGCTCCCTCCCCTGACAGCATCCTGTAGGGTTTGGGCCAGCAAATCAAAGTGAAGTGGTTTTACAGTATTTTATTGGGGAATAAGCAGTACTAATGTTTAGTTTTAAGGAGCTTATGGTCATGACGAGGCATTCGATTCCTTCTAAAGTTCCAGAGTAGATTGTTTCCAAGTTGCCAAGATTTTCCTTTACATAAAGCAATATCCTCACCCTTTTTGGCCTGTTCAATCTAATTTGGTTGTACAGTAGTTTTTTAGCTATATTTCTTGGTATAGGATGTCTTTCATTAGCCATGTTTACATTAGGCCTATTATGTCTGGTTCCATGTCATAACAGCAATCGCAAAACAGAAATCGCTGTTACAGCAAGTGTACATCACTGAAAAGCAAATCAGTAATGTACACTAGTGGGTAACAAGACATCCAGCCCCCCACACCCTCCTGACTAAATATAACCAACTCCAGGGGGGTGCATGTCGGGGAAGGGGAGACAGTCTTAAAAAAACCCACAACAGCAGCAGTAAAACTTTTCACATTCCCCAGCACAGAACCTGCTGCACTGAAGCTAGCCACCCTCACCACAACACCACATGGCTAGCTCGGTGGCAGCATGGCACACTATGCCACATAAACCCTCTTCCTTATCCCTCCTCTTCTCTTCCCTATCCTTCCCCTTCCGGTCACCCTCCCTCACTCATCCCTGTCATTGCTTTTGTATTCCATTGCTACCTTTACAGGGTAGCCCAAAAGGGTAGCGCTGTAAATGAGTTGCTATTTTTGACAGTGGCTCATTTACAGTCGCTATCATCATGGGATACCATTATGTCCTGGTCTACGTTTTGGGTCCACATTTTAAATTGGTCAGTTTATCTTACCAAGCTTCATGCATTTTTGTAAACTACTTTGATCCCATGATTTGGTGATGCAGGACCTGGGTTCACTTCCACATTCACACACATGATCAGTAGAATTGTATACAATATCAAACTTAATTTGTTTTCTGTTGACTTTGCTAGGTGCAGATTCTCAAAGCTTCTTCTGTTAATCTGTTTCATGTAGCAGAGTAATTGTGGGAGAAAACATTCCTGCTAGGGTGCTTATACTGGGCTCTGTGAATGTGAGTCTGAGCCCCAGAGGCACAAGAGGTTTCCTTTTTTCTCAACCATTTTGTTATTTTCTAGGTTATAAATTTTATGACATAGTCCTAAGCCAATGGCAATAACAATACATGCAAGGAACATTTTGTGGGTCATTAGAAAAGGAAACAGAACAGTATTACCTATCACAGACAGTTCATTGAGTGATTACTATGAAACTATTCTCAGTATAAGAGAAACTGAACATTTTCTGTGGGTTTAAAGTAGTGTCTTGTTGGTAAGTAGGGCATTTTGGTTTGGCTGCATATTACTTTTGAAGTCAACCAGGTGAGGCTGTGGTGAGAAGCCCTGACTACACACTGATTGTTGGTGGCAGGGTGACTGCACAGCTGGCTAAGCAGCAATAGGTTGGGAAGCATGTAAGATCAGTATTGGCAGGGCCCCCCCTCTGGGTAGGCAGCAGTGCACTTGGAGAGTACCTGTTTCGTAATCACCCAGATAGGGTACAGCTGTGAGGCAGCTTATTCACAGTGTAATAACCTAGGGGTGAGTAAGCAGCAATGAACTAATAAGACTCCTGTTGGGGGGGGGGTGGCGGGGATCACCCAGATAGTGTACAGCTCCAGGTGGGTAGGCAGCATTGCACTTGGAAAGTGCCTATGGGGGATTATCCAGATAGGGTATGGTCCTTATTCAATCTTAGGTGTTCAATTATTGGTTATCCCTGCTAAAAATATCAAACACACCAATTTCTTCCATGATCTGCTCAGAACTCATTAAATTTCACAGGGTTGGCATAAATGCTTTTTTGGAGGAAAGTGTCCAAGTTGCCCTCCTTCTATGAGACGTAAATCGCAGTTAGGTCTTTGGTCATCCACTGACAATTCAAACCAGTACTTGATAAAAAATTTGGATGAACACCATATCGACAAATTTGTTCGTCATTTTTCATTTCTTTACATTATACACTAATTACGAAAAGTTTCATGGCTGAAGTAAATACCATTCCATCAGGCCTGCTGTGTTAAATACCTGTTAACAAATCAGAGTTTCAAATATAGGACACACCTGTCTCTTTAACAACACCACCATGCCACCATCACCCACAAAACAGTGCTAAAGGCACCTACTAGTAAAATCTGATATACAAGTCATGTGTTGCTAAGAGATTATCTTAAGCCACAGGGCTTATTATGTTTCATACACATAGTGCTGTTGGCCGAAGATGCAATAAATTCATAATAAGGAAAGCAACAACAATCCTGAGATAGGCATGCCTAAATCAAGTTATTACCATTCAGTGTCTCTTATCATTACAACCTGTATTTTTATACCGTGCATCAGTTTACATAAAGCATTCACTATTCCTTGTAGTCCCATTCCCAGCATCCTTGCAGGTTGTATTTAATTACTGAGCAAAATTCCTTCATGTAATCCTGTAATAAAAATCATTATTGCTCTAGGTATTGTTGTCCCCACAATATATTTCTAGAAGGGCTACATAACATTGTTATAAATCATACCTTAAGAGGTCATTCACTTTGCATAGCTAGGCAGCCTCGTCCCTTCCTACAACTCCCAACTTATCCAGAGGTTTATTCAGTCCTCTATTCTGTCCTGTTATCTTTATAAAAAAGGGTCCAATCAATAACTTCTGCCTTTATAAACTTTTAACAGAGTATGTGGTTGTTATTTATTTATTTAGTTTTTGTTGACCGGGTAAGTGCACTAGACAAATTCTGCCTATTTTCAGGCACAACCCGGGGGGAAGGGGATACAGATGAATGCCAACTGACTTAGAACCAGATTAAGCTGTTAGCACGGTACTAAGGCTTTACTCACACTGTGTTGCCTGGGATGTCACAGCAGTATCCAGCTGTCTCGCACAGTGTAAAGGAGCGGCTGGACCAGTGTACATGCGCAGTGTATATACCATATCGTGGAAGGGGGATCATGACATCACTCATGATGTCATACAGTGGTATTGCCTCTCACTGCTGCTATAGCAGCTGAATTGCCTATGACTTCTACAGGTCTCCCACAGGCCACAGGTTAGGAACTTTGCTGTAGCTGCTCTGCAAACTGAGAGATGTCACAAACCACAGCAGTTCACCCCCCTCCCAGGGCTCATAGCCCACAAGTGATATCTTTTTTCCTTAATTAGAAAAGAGTGTTCTAGTGCTGTCTGCACTTCAGAAAATCAAGTATTTATACATATTTCCACATTTTTTAAAGAACTGCACCAACCAATATTAGGAAGGCTCAGGCAATGCAGATATACACAGAACCATTGTCAATTAGTACAGCACAGGATACTAAGACTTTAAAGGGACCCCATTGTAAATAAGTGTATTATATTCTAACACTGAGCCCAGACCAGATACTCAAGACCCATGGTTACATGTCAGCTTACTTTATATTACAAAAATGCTTATGAATGAGGGGTGGGGGGAGTAGAATAGTTGTATTGTTTGAAGGCTAACATGTAGTATTTGTTCTTGTTTTCTTGTTATCAATGTATTATATCTATTTTAAACTTTAATAAAGCATATTCAATTAAAAAAAAGTATTCAATACATATGCACATATTTGCTCAAGAACTAAATGCAACCTGAAAGGATATTTAGAATGTGGTTATACGGTATATTGAATGTTTTTAGTAACCAATACATAATATAAAAATACAGGCTGTAATGATAAGAGATATTGAATGGTAATAACCTAATTTATGTATGCCTATCTCAGCACTGTTGTTGCTTTCTTTAAGATGAACTTATTGGATCTTTGGTAATCGCACTATGTCTCTGAAACATAATAGGCCCCGGGGGTCACTTGGCAACACATGACTTATGTACTGTAAAACTGGTAATTTATGTAGAAATTTATTCTCGCTATGTTCGCACTACTTTAGCATGCGCAAACAATCTTTTGCTGCAATAACATATTGATGCAGTAATTGCAACATACATAACTTTATTGATGCACAAAAAAGATAGATAGACTTAAAGATACGGTTAAAAAATTATTTCTGTTTTGCAGTTTGGTCTCTTCTTCATCCTCGAGCAGTACTCAGTAGTCAGTCCCCACGTACACGTTCAGCAAGCTGAGCCTACAAAAAGAAAAGAAAGACAGCTAAGAATCTGCAATAGCCATAACCTTTATTTTATTAATTTATTCTAGGATTACAAGTACCTTTGAGCCAAGGCTCTTTTATAAAGGTTCCACGTCAGAAATAACAAACAACAAGGAAGCAACAGTGAAATAACAGTAAACAATTAATGTACAACAGTGCTATTGAAAGGGGTCAGTTATAGGAAGAATAAGGTGTAGAGGAGAAGTGTAGATAGTTAACGGAGGCAGCTATACTAAGATGGTGAACACAGCTAGGATGCATGTGCCCACAAGGAATGGGTAGGGTCAGGTGCCCAGGGGTGGCAGAGAAACAAGGATGAGAAGAGAGGGGGAGGATGAAGATGCAGCCGGAGGCATTTGTTGAAAAATAAATGGGAAGGAGTGATAGAAGAGATAAAGGGGGCAGATTGGGGGAATGAGTGCTGTAATGGGGCAAGGAGAGACTAATGAGGTGGTATGAAGACCTGAGATTTGAAGTGGCGCCTCAGGAGATGGGGGGGATGGAGGGCCAGGGGTTAAGCAGTATATAAGTTAGGATTAAAGCTGTGTAGGTCATCATCTAGGACAGGCAGTCACAGGCGCTAGAGGCAATGAGATGGGCCCGGAGCCTGGTTTTGAACAGACCTAGTGTTGAGGCAGAGGAGATGGTGTGGCTGAGACCATTCATCCATAGAGGAGCCCTATAGGTGAAGGAGCGTTGGCCCTGCATAGTTCGACAGAGAGGAACTTGTAGAATCTGGGCTGTCGAGCTCCTGGTGTTCTATCGGTTGGTGTTTTGATGGAACAAGGCAGTAACACCGGAGGGGTGTGAGGCCAAGGTTGATTTTTCCTGCCATAGCACATGTGAGATACTTTATACGGTTGGAGAGTTGGAGCCATCCAGATTGTTGGTGCCAGTACTGCATGCAGTACTCCAGGTTTGGCGTACCCAGTGACCTATACAATGGCAGGATCACCTCCTCTCTCCTTGAAGATATACCTCTGGCAATACAATCCAGCATTTTGTTGGCCTTTACAGCTGCACCTTCTTGCATTGTGCTGAGTTGTTCATCGAGCCCATTATAATCATCCCCAGATCCTTCTCCTCTGTCATGGCTAGCTGACTCCCCCAAAGCTGGTAGCTCCTTCTTGTTTTTTTTGTCCTGAAATGTAGCACTTTGCACTTTTTGGCATTGAACCCCAACTGCCAGCTGTACGACCAGGTCTCCAATTTTGACAGATCATCCTGCAACCCATGCCACCCTCCTAGGTCATCCACAAACAAACTGACCTTGCTCTTGATGCTCATTGAGATGTCTGATATGAACAACCCAAACAATACCTGTCCCAGTACTGAGCCCTGTGGTACTCTGCTTGTCACTGCCCTCAGAGATGAGAGCTCCCCTCCCACCACCACCCTCTGCTGCCTTCCCTGTAACCAGTTTACTACCCATCCCACCATTTTCACCCCTGCACCTCTACCTGCCAGCTTACTACCCAGCCTCCCATGCGGCACCAAGTTGAATGCCTTACTGAAGTCCAGAAACAGGACATCCACTGCATGGCCCTTGTCCAACTGTTTAGTTACCCAGTCATAGTAATCCACCAGGTTAGTCTGACAGGATCTGCCTGTGACATACTCATGCTGCCTAACATCCTGCAGCCCATTGGTCTCCAGAAGGCGTACCAGCCTCTCCTTCAGGATTGCCTCCATCAGTTTTCCCACAATGGATGTGAGGCTTACCAGCCTGTAGTTTCCCAGTTCATCTTATGTAGAGGTACCACATGAGCCATCTTCCAGTCCTGAGGTGTACTTCCTGAGACCAGGAAGGTATTGAACAGGTTTGCCAAGGGCCCCACCAGGATTTCTGCCAGCTCTCTGAGTACCCTGGGGTAAATGCCATCCGGCCCTGGTGCCTTGTCCACCCTCAGTGCCCTCAGGCCCTCCAGTACCCTGCCCTCTGTGATTCCCCCATCTGTCACCTCTCCTGAGCCTGACCTCCCACCCCTCCCTTGGTAGCACCCCATCTTTCTCCTTAGTAAACACTGAACAAAAGTATTCATTTAGCACTTCTGCCTGCTCTGCCCCTGTTTCCACCCAACCCCCATCCCTCTTAATCCTTACTATTTTGTCCCTACAACTCCTTTTCTCTCTGATGTACCTGAATAATTCCTTCTCCCACTTCTTGATGCCTTGTGCCAGCCTGAGCTCCTTAGATGCCTTGGTTGCCCTTACTGCCTTCATCACCTTCTTCGATTCCTTCAGGTAATCCTCTCTGTCCTCCCCTCTCCCTGTTTTTTTGAACCTCCTAAAGGCGGCTCTTTTACTTCTTACTTTCTCCATGACCCCCTTGCTCAACCAGCTGGGTTTCTTGGCCCTAGCTCTCTTATTCTGGACCCTGATGCAGGTTTTGGTTGTCTCCTCAATCCCAAGTTTTATGACCTCCCACCTCAGGTTAGTGTCCAAAGTAGTTTGGAGTCTGGCTAGATACTCTCTAACTACCTCCCCCATCCTCCTGAAGTTGGCTTTCCTGAAGTCCAACACTCTTGTACCTGTTTCTACTCCCTTCTTACCCATTTTCAACTTGAACCACACAGAGTGGTGGTCGCTCCCTGCCAGCGATTCTTCCACCCCCAGCTTCCTCACAAACTCCCCATTTGCCAGAATGAGGTCTATGGTGTTCTCTAATCTGGTTGGCTCACTAACTATTTGCATTAGGAAGCTATCCTGGAATGCATCCAGAAGTATCTGCTCCCTTCTATTCGTGATAGCTGGGTTACTCCAATCCACTCCCAGCAGGTTGAAGCTCCCCACAATCACTGTGCTACCCTTTCCACAGGCCCTTCTGATCTGTCCCGCTAGTTCCCTGTCTAACTCCTCTGTCTGAGATAGTGGCCTGTACACTACTCCCATTCTGAGAGTCCTAGTCTTGGAATCCTGGATTTGCATCCATAATGACTCTGTACTACCCTCCTCCCCCTCCTCATAAACACACTTCAGTCCTTCTCTCACATATAGTGCAACCCACCCCATCCTTCCCATTTACCCTATCTCTGTGCAATATCTTATACCCAGGTACCGTCAGGTCCCAGTCCTGGTAATGAGTGGCTCACATTTTGTTGATGACTGCCATGTCCACCTCCCCTTCTGCCATGAGTGCCAGTAGCTCTGCTGTTTTGTTTCCTAGGCTCCTAGTATTCAAGGTGACCACCTTCCACCCTTCCCCCTCCCCCCACTCCTGCTCTCCATTCATAGCATCCCGTCTAGTACTTCCTTTTTTCCATTGCTTCCAGCATGGGCAGGTAAGCTCATTCAGCTTCCCCTCCTGTGGATTCTGCATGCCTCCTGCCCACTTGCCACTCCCCACTCCTAGTTTAAATGCCCTTTTTTTGCTATGTAATCCCCCATCCTCTGCTTCAATATCTTCTTGCCCTCCTCACTTAGGTGAAGTCTATCCTTACTGTAGAGATCACTGTCCTCCCAGGTCCCTCCCCACTCACCCACTAGCCCATAACCTTTGGATTGGCACCAGGTTCTTAGCCATTTGTTAAATTCCTCTATCCTCAGTTTCCTTGCAGTGTCCACCCTGGGCACTGGAAGTACTTCTGAGAAAGCTACTGATCTTCCTGCCTCCTCACATATTATATATATTATGCCAAGAGAACAACTACTACAATATAAAGAAAAGACCACCACCCACAGGACATGAACATCATTCACAAATCTGGACTATCATGTACGGTATGGGCTGCACGCCCATTGGCTGTAGCTCTGCACCAATGGTGCAGCCTGATTAATCAGTCGGCGGCGGGGCGGCAGGCAGGTTGGATGCTGTTGCCCGCCCGGCTGCGGGGAGGGGCTTCGTGGGTGGGTGGGTGGGGCACTCAGACACCAGGGAGATGTTTGGGGGTGGTTGTGATGTGACATTCTGCCGCGATCGGGCTTCACGGTCCACTGGACCACCAGGGAGATATTCGGGTTGGGGAGGGTTACATTCTGCCAGCGATCGGGCACTGGGGGTTCAATTCACGTTCTGCCATGATCGGGCTGTGGATATGTGTGGGGGGTTTCATGTACCTGTACTGCCCGCGATCGGGCTGTGGGATATGTGTGGGGGTTTCATGTACCTGTACTGCCCGTGATCGGGCTGTGGGATATGTGGGGGGTTTCATGTACCTGTACTGCCCTTGATCGGGCTGTGGGATATGTGTGGGGGGGTTTCATGTACCTGTACTGCCCGCGATCGGGCTGTGGGATATGTGTGGGGGGGTTTCATGTACCTGTACTGCCTGCGATTGGGCTGCATTGTGCGTCGGTCCCCGACAGCTGCTACCTGGCAGGGTGGCCAGGAGCAAGTCCTCGGGGATCGGCGCACCTACATGCAAATGGCATGCAAATGGGGCCATAAATAGATGCAAATGGCCCCCCCTGCGCCTTGCATAAATTATGGCCCCATTTGCATGTCACCTTTTGAATATCGGAAATTTGAGCATGGTGCAATGGTACTTGCGCCACCGCAAGTTTAATGCTCAACTCTGGCAACTTGCGGTGGCGCAAGTTCCACTGCGCCATGCGCAAGTGCTGTGGCTGGGGGGTGATATTCAAAGGAGTTGCTCAATAGCGCAACTCCTTTGAATATCACCCCAGCCACACCCCTGCGCAACTATTTTGAGCAGCGCAGGGGCTTGCGCCTCAGAATGGCGCAGTTTGAAAATCTGGGCCCAGCAGAAGACTAGACGGCACTGAACCCTGCAATATTCCTAAATGTAAAATGTGAGCAAATTTCCACTTCAGACTTTATCAACACCCCCAACACAAGTAATTCAAGATACAAGGGAGTATACATGTGGATCCCAGAATGTTGTCTATTACATTCAGTACAAGAACTGCCTACATACAAGCTATGTGGGGAAACTAGCAACCGCTTCAAACCTGAATGAATTCCCACAGGCACACCATAAAGAAGAAAACGACTGAGACACCTGTGAGGTAGCATTTCTTTCAATCTGATCACTCCATCTCTGACCTTACTGTCCTGCTTCTCAAATACACAAGAAAGGTAGGCTTATGAGCTCAAACTTATTCATCTTCTGGATAGTAAAAATAATGGACTGAGTATAGACCTCCGTTTCATGACAAATTACAGATTTTAACTGACAACTGCCTTTTTCTTAGTTCAGGTGTATATGCATTCCCTGTGCATGTATTTATATACATTATCTCTTATATTTAATATATTTTTATTGTGCCTTATACTGTACATTAACATAGTCTTATTCACATGCTTGGTCTTACTTTCTATCTACTGTATTCTTAAGTGTATGTATGTTTATGCAGCATAGAATATACATATGTACTTCCAATTCTCCTTCCAATAAAAACCACACACACACACACACACAACCACGCTCAGTCTGTTGGTAGGGAGGCTCTTGTAATATAAATATCTAACAATTTACAGGCCTTCTGCTGTCACATTCCTTCCTGGGAGAGGGGTCTGCATCCCTAATCTGATTTATAACCACCTAATATTTTAAAAATTGCCTTTTTGCCTCTACACACATCAACTTATTTATTAGTCTCTAGGTGTGATACTCTCCTATCACCAGAACTAGACATATTTAAAAAACAAAAGCCATTTATAAGCACACTAAGAAATTCCAGGGTGTGCAGTATGCTAGATCGCCACACTTCCTGGGTGGTTGAAGGCCGCTGTTATGTCTTATTGCTAGCTTAATGTGCAGACAGACTAACAACAAACTTGTCGTTACTCTGTACATTGAAAAGATTCTGAACACCTTTTATTTGGCGTTGAGTGTGGTTTTTTCCTTGTCGATATTCAGAATGACACACTGCGGTTCTTAAGCTGCCCTTTTGCTACTTTCTCTGGCCAATTAGACTCTTGAGGAACTCCATTTAGTCAGACCGTGGTAAACATGCTGCCTGAAGCAGAATTAGTCATTTTGAAGTCATAGGGTACATGCCACTTGACTCTGTATGAACACAGGATGTGCACAGTATTTACAAAGCCTGGTAATTAAGGGATGTGACTCACGAGGCTCTAGCAGAAATGGATGCATCCTTCAGACTTGGCTCCATCAACAACTCCAAGTAACAGCCTGAAACAGAAAACCATGGCTACTGCTGTACAGCCCCATGACCTTTTGAGAAAACTTAATTTGTAGACACAGTGTTAGGTTATATTGCATATACTATCCGTATTTAACCTCCAGTTTATAATAGTAACCATGGACATGAACTACTCCTGCAGTTACCCCCCATCATTAACTACCTTTACTGTTACCCTGACCCCCAGAACACACATTGAAATGAGTCACTGGCTCTGCATGCCCTTTTAGCAACATTATAAAATAAATAAATCAATTTTGTTTTATTTTATTTTATCATTTTTGGCCTGGAAAACACACTGAACTGAAACTCTTTCTAGGTGCATCTCACAGGGAAATTAAGTGACTTGCTCAGTGTCACACAGTATGCAAGTCTTCTGGGTCTCCAGGTTCACAGCTTGGTGCTGTTACCATCTAGGCAAGATTTTATAAGCATTTATGTATATACATATATTTATAAAATAGGGGTGAGACAAACGAGTAGTGGATAAATCCATGTATCGTACATACAGTGATATAAATCCTGGTAAAAAAATCACACTGTGATAATATTTTACATTTATACATATTGTGCTGACCTCAGAGCCTAATACAATCACTATGCTGATCTCTTAATGACATTCTGACCAATCAGAAGTCAGCTGGACTCTGCTGCTGTAGAAACATAGACTTTGATGGCAGATAAGGACCGCTTGGCCCACCTAGTCTGTCCATTTCCCTACCTAGAGGATAAGCTGCAGATCCTAGTTAACAAACAGCCTACTTCCTCCTACCCCCCACTAGAATTGTCTTATATATGTCCCATGCATTCTTGAATTCCCCCACTGTTTTTGACTCTACGGCCTCCTCAGGAAGGCTGTTCCATGCATCTACAACCCTCTCTGTGAAGAAATACTTCCTCACATTGTCCCTGAGCCATCCCCCCTCTATCTTCAAATTGTGTCCCCTTGTTCTTGCACATCTCTTTTTCTGAAAGATGCTACCCTCATGGACTTTATTGATTCCACTGAGGTACTTAAAAGTTTCTATCATGTCCTCCCCCCCCTCCTTTCCTCAAGGGTATACATATTAAGCTCCTTTAGTCTCTCCTCGTGTGGTTTCTCTTGCAGACCCTGCACCATTTTAGTTGCCCTCCTCTGGACTGCCTCCATCCTGTCTATGTCCTTACGGAGATGGGATCTCCAGAACTGGACACTGTACTCCATAGAAACATAGAAACATAGAAGTTGACGGCAGATAAGGACCGCAAGGCCCATCCAGTCTGCCCATTTCTTTTTCTACCTTATAAATGTGCCATCGGCCTTTGCTCTGTCAGTGGCCTATCTATTCATAGTCATTTGTATTGCTCCCTTATGCCTATCCCATGCCTGTTTGAAGCCCTGCACTGTATTCATAGCCACCACTTCTTGTGGTAAGCCATTCCATGCATCCACCACCCTTTCTGTGAAAAAGAATTCCTCACATTCCCCTTAATCGGCCTCCTCTAATCTCATGCTGTGTCCTCTTGTCCTGCTATTTTTCTTATATTTAAACATGTTAGACTCTTTCACCTTGTTTATGCCCTTAAGGTGTTTGAATGCCTCGATCATATCACCTCTCTCCTCCTTTGCTCAAGGGTATACATATTGAGCTCTGTTAATCTGTCCTCATATGTCTTCTGATGCAGTCCCTGCACCATTTTGGTTGCCCTTCTCTGGACTGCCTCAATTTGGTTAATGTCCTTGTGAAGGTGTGGCCTCCAATACTGCACGCAGTACTCCAGATGGGGTCTAACCAGTGTCTTGTACAGAGGGATTATTACCTCCCTCTTATGACTTGTGATACCCCTACTAATACACCCTAACACCCCCGTAGCCTTACCTACTGCTTTAGAGGTCTGCTTGAATGATTTTAGGTCATCAGTGATGATGATGATGCCCAAGTCTCTTTCTTCCTTTGTGACTGCTAGCAACTCCTCTCCCAGCCTATAGGTGGCTTCAGGGTTTCTCTTCCCTATGTGCATGATTTTGCACTTCTTTGCATTAAATCCCAGTTGCCACTCTTCTGACCATTCTGCTAGTTTATCCAGATCTCTTATTCTGCCCACCCATCTGGATCATCTACTCTGTTGCAGATCTTGGTGTCATCTGCAAACAGACAAGCCTTACCCTCTAGTCCATCTGCAAGGTCACTAATGAAGATGTTGAAGAGGACTGGCCCCAGAACTGATCCCTGAGGTACCCCACTTGTGACTTGCATCTCTTCTGACTGTATACCATTTACCACCACTCTCTGTTTTCTGCCCGTCAACCAGTTTGCCACCCAGTTGACCAACTTCTGACCCACCCCGAGCCTACCCAGCTTATTTATCAATCTTCGATGTGGAACAGTGTCAAAAGCTTTGCTGAAGTCAAGGTAGGCGACATCAACTGCTCCCCCTTGGTCCACCACTCTGGTTACCCAGTCAAAGAAATCTATGAGATTAGTTTGACAGGACCTTCCTTTTGTAAACCCATGCTGTCTTGGATCCTGTGCCCCTATGGATTCCAGGTGTTGCACTATCCTTTCCTTAAGGAGTGCCTCCATAATCTTGCCCACTACTGAGGTAAGACTGACCGGTCTGTAGTTCCCCTGCCTCCTCCCTGCTACCACTCTTGTGGGCGGGATCACATGAGCCCTTCTCCAGTCTTCTGGGACCTCTCCTGTGCTCAGAGACTCGCTAAACAATTCTCAAGCACGCTCTGCTAGTCTCCTCCTTTAGCTCCTTAAGTACCCTGGGATGTATGCCATCAGGTCCCATTGCCTTATCCACCCTGAGCTTAGCAAGCTCTTGTAGGACCCTTTCTTTTGTGACGGGAGTAGTGCTCACCTCCCTCCCCCCTGTGTCCATGATGCTGAGCTGTGGGCCCTGCCCTACCTTCTCTTCATTAAATACTGAGCAAAAGTATCTATTTAGGATAGATGCCTTTACAGGGTCCTCCTCCTCACATGCTCCCTTTTCTCCATTAAGCTTAGCAATACCCCCTCTGGACTTTCTCCTTTCACTAATGTATCTATAGAAAATCTTGTCACCTTCTTTTACTGTTTGTGCTAGTGTTTCCTCAGTTGACTCCAGATAGGGTCTCACCAACTGTCTGTACAGAGGGATAACAACTTCCTGTTTTCTGCTGGTGATGCCTCTCCCTATACATCCCAGTATCCCCTCAGCCCTCCCTACTTCCTTCTCACATTGCTTGCTAACCTTAAGGTCATCTGATATGATTACCCCGAGGTCCCTTTCCATTTTTGTTGTTGTTACTACCTCCCCCCTCCATTGTGTAATCTTCCCCTGGGTTTTTGTTTCCCAGGTGCATTATTTTTGCACTTCTTTGCATTGAACCCAAGCTGCCATACTTCTGACCATTCCTCCAACCTTGCCAAGTCCCTTCTCATCCTTTCCACGCCTCCTTGTTTATCTACCCTGTTGCAGATCTTTGTGTCATATGCAAAGAGTCATACTTTTCCTTCCAGTTCCTCTGCAATGTCACTTATAAAGATATTAAAAAGGACTGGACCTAGTACTGAACCCTGCAGTACCCCACTAGTAACCCCTCTTTCTTCAGAGTGGACTCCATTTACAATTACCTTCTGTGACCTGTTGTCCAGACAGTGTTTTTCCCAGGCTACCACCCTGGGACCCACTCCCAGGCTGGTTAATTTGATTATTAATCTTTTGTGTGGGACTCTTTCAAATGCCTTGCTAAAGCCTAGGTAGCCATGTCCACAGCCCCTCCCTGGTCTACTACTTTGGTCACTCAGTCAAAGAAATCAATTAGATTTGTCTGACATGACCTTCCCACTGTGAACCCATGCTGCCTTGGGTCCTGTGCCCCTCTGGCCTCTAGATACTCAACAATTCTTTCCTTCAGAAGTGATTCCATCACGTTCCCTACCACAGAGGTCAAGCTGACAGGTCTGTAGTTTCCTGCCTCTGTCTTGCTTCCACTTTTGTGAAGGGGAATCACATCCGCCTTCCTCCAGTCCTCAGGTACCACACCATCCTCCCATGATTTGTTAAAAAGGGTAGTCAGTGGTGTCACTAGTTCTCCCCTTAATTCTTTTAGAATTACGGGGTGAATTCTGTCAGGTCCCATTGCTTTGTCCACCTTCAGTTTTAGGAGTTCTTTCAGAATCCTTTCTTCTGTGCAAAGACTGGGATCAACCCCCCCTTATCCAGAGTGCTTCTGTTAATTGGATTAGGCACCTCCCACTCCTCCTCTTTTGTGAACACTGAGCAGAAGTATTCATTCGGTATCCCTGCTTTTTCACTGTCCCTCTCTGCCCACCCACCGTCTATTCTATTCAGCCTCACTATCCCTCCCTTTGTCTTTCTACACTCCCTGATGTACCTATGACAGGTTTCATCCCCTTTTTAACCGAGTTGGCCATCTTTTCCTCAGTTTGGGCCTTTGCTATTCTGACTTTCCTCCCTACTTCCTTCTGCCTTAACTGGTACAGTTTTCTGTGCTTCCTTATACTTCCTAAATGTTATCTTTTTCTCCCTAACCTTCCCCGCCACCTCTTTTGAGAACCATACTGGCTTTTTCTTTTGTTTTGATTTTATTTGCTTCACACAAAGGCTTGTTGCCTCTGTGATGGCAGTTTTGATGTTTCCCCATTGTTGCTGCACCCCTCCTTCTAGCCTGTTTGCTAGTGCTTTTCTAAGGTACTCTCCCATCTTGCCAAAGTCAGCTTTCCTGAAGTCCAGTACCCTCACTTTTGTATGGCTTGACTCTGTAGCTGAGTTTATCATGAACCACACTGTTTGGTGGTCACTTGTTCTCAGATGGCTACCCACTTCTAGATCTGAGATCCACTCATTGTCCCCATTTAAGGGTATGAGGTCTAAGATTGCTCCCTCATGAGTGGGTTCCAAAACTATCCGTCTGAGGCATGCCACCTGTAGGGCATCGAGAATGGCCCTACTCTTGGATGTGGCTGCAGCAAAGGTGCTCCAGTTAACATCTGTCATATTCAGGTCTCCCATCAATAGTATCTCCCTTTTCTCTGCCATCCTAAGGATGCCTTCTATCATATGCTTGTCCATTCCCTCCCCCTGACATGGGGGTCTGTTTATACAACCCCTATATGGATTGTGGTGCCATTTCCAGTCTCTAAGGTGACCCACAGTGCCTCCTGTCCTCCCTGTTTACTCTTTTGTTCTGTTGCTTTTATCCCTTCCTTTCCATAGAGAGCTACTCCTCCCCCTCTTCTACCCTCCCTGTTTCTCCTGTAGGTTGTGTACCCTGGTATGTTAACATCCCAGTCATGGTTCTCTGTGTACCATGTTTCGGTGACTGCTACGATATCCAGGCATCCCTCTTCCATCAAGGCCACCAGTTCCGGGAGCTTGTTGCCCAGACTACGGGCATTGGTACTCTTTACCCTCCATTTCTTGATGGCCTTACCCCTTTTTGCCCCATCCCTGTCCTTATTGTCTTTGTCATTTTCTCCATTTACCCTTGCCCTTCTAGCTATTGACATCTCTATCTTGGTGTTTACCTCACTTACTACCCTGATTGTTTTTTTGGGGGCTAGGATTTCCCTGCTTCTTTCCAGTGTCTCCCACCTTGTCTAGTTTAAATGCTTGCCAATGAAACATTTAAACCTATCACCTAGGATCCTGGTTCCCCTCTTGGACAAATGTAGACCATCACACCAGTATAGGCCTGCATCACTCCAGGTGGACCCCCAGTCCCCAGTGAAGCCAAATCCCTCAGCTCTGCACTAGTTTTTCAACCACTGATTGAATCCTATGGTGTGGAGCACCCTAGCCTCACGCATACCTTAGACAGGCAGCACCTCTGAGAAGGTTGCCATAGGTGCTACTTGCCTAAGGCCCCTCCCCAACTCCACAAACTCTTCCTGTACTGCTCTGATCCCTTTCTCAGTCAGGTCATTTGTCTCTAGGTGGACAATGACATCCAGCTCCCTCCCCCATGCAGCTGCTCCAGAGATCCTGAGGATTTGCTCCCTGTCCCTCCAAGCCATGGCACCAGGCATCTTACCGCCCTCTCCCCTTCCTCCCCCAGTTCTACCCCCCAACAATGGAGTCCCCCACCAGGAGTTGTTTCCTTCCCTGTGGGATCCCATGCCACCCTCCTGTGGGTCTCCTTTGTGGAGGTTCCCAGCATCCTCTTTGGTCTCCACTCTGGGTGCCTCCATAGAGAAACTACGCTTTGCCAGAATGGCATATGAATTGTGGAGTGGTACAACTGGAGGGATGCACCTCTGTTCCACCACTCTCACCCTCCCTGAGCCCACTGTTGTCCAACCGCTTCTATATCTTGGCAACCTCTAAGGCAACGGCAGTAGCCCTGGTGGTCCCTGGGTGGGAAAGGAGGTCCCCCAAATCCTGGCCAACTCATCCTGGAGATGAGCAACTTCCTCCCTCAGCCCAGAGAGGTGCCTGCAGATGGGACAACACCACATTCTCCAGAACGTCTCCCAGAAGACTGCTGCTCCACAGCCACTGCACTGCACCACTCCCATCATGTCTTATTTCTGGCCCCTCAACTGTTGTATGGAGTACTTACACTTTCCTCTGTTTATTTTTTTTTCTCCCCACTTACTGCCTCTGTGGCCTTTAAGCTCATGATCTTCCTGTACTGAGACAAGAAGTTCCTATATTTCTCAGTAGTCTCCTTACTTGCTCAGAGTCAGACCTCCAGCAGCTGGGGGAGGGGAGACAGAGAGCTACTCTTTTCCTTCTAGGATGGTGAGTCTTTTGTGGCTCTGTGATCACTCACTTCCTGCTCCCAAACAAGAAGTTCCTGTTGTCTGTCAAATCCTGTGCCTATAAAAGTAGAAGTGGCTTAGGCTGGAGGAGAGTAAGGGAAGGAGGGCAATTTAGTCCCAGTAGAGAAGTATAGTTATAACAGCAGCTCCTTCTTCTTGGTGTTCTCTGCCTGTTCTCTGGTAGAAGCTATCTAGGACAGTTTTTAAATCTGGCTTTAACCTGACTTTCTTCTAGCTAAGCCGCTCCCCCTACTTTACAGCTCTTTCTACACTTAGTTATTTTTCACAGATAACAATTCCTTTCAGCCACCTGAGACAAACACCTAGATAACTGCACACATAACAATTCACTTCAGCCAACTCAGACAAACACACTAACTTTCTGTAGATATCATCACTCTAGGCAGGTTTCCCCTAACACAGCAATCAGGAACTCTGCCAAACCCTCAGTAGCCTAGGAAATCAGTATATCAGTTCCACCTGCAACTCACCTGCTAACCCTAGAAAAGTACATTATGAGCCTGCAGAGAACCAAAGCAAGCTAACAGCAACCAGTTTCATACTGACAAGAAGCCAAAAAAGAGCAAAGCCTTCCACATTCATGAGTACCTCAACTACCAATGAATACAGCCTGCGTCATCCCAAATGGCAAATTAGTGTTTCAACTTGTTTTAGCAGAAGTTTCCTTTTTTTGTCCTGTGTCTACTTTGTTTATTCCACAAGATAAAGTAAAATAAAAACCAAAAAGTTCTGAAAACCCCTATTGTATAAATCAGACTCATGATGTGCAGTGGTGTGCTCTGGAGAATATTTTCACTCCTGCATCATGACCTCTGGATACTCTCACTTGTGCCTTCAGCACTCATGAGTATCCAGAAGTCACTCTGCAGGAGTGAAAATATTTTCCTTATCACACTCCTGCCCATCATGTATCCCATATACTGTAGAACTAGTTATTTTCATGCAAAGTAATTTTAGCACCAGCACAAATGCAACTTTAATTGCATAAATTTATTTTAGCACTAAGTCACAGTCATCACATTCAGTATATTGGAAAAAATACTAAAAGTGCTAGCTAGCGTAAAAATTAATTTTCACACAAATTGGTGCTTCAGCGAAAATAGTAAAAATTATTTTACAGTGAAAATTTCAAGTTCTATATATATATATATATATATATATATATATATATACAGATGTGTCAGCCACCATGAAGCATAGTAACTTGCAGTAATGACATGTTACAAAATACTGCATGACAAAAGAGCTCAACTGCCATTGACTTACGATGGCCCCTGCAGTAAACGCAGTATTCTATGATATTCTGCAGCATTTCTGTGCTTCATGCTGGCAAACAAAATTAATTTAGGGTTAAAGTGACAAAAGTAGGGAAATGTGGCATTAGGGTTTTCATTATTTCCTATGGGAAAATTTGTATGTCAAGCACAAAAGTTTGGAATTTGCACAGATTACATACTTTGTACAAAATACTGTTGTATTTTATGCTAATTATGTAATTTGTGCAAATTAAATTGCAAACTTCAGTGCCCGACAAATACATTTTCCAATAGGAAATAATGGGAAATTAAAAGTTTAGTAACTTTTGAACAGATTAATATTTTTTCACCAAACCTTCAAAAGGCACATCTGTGAGGCAAAGGCTTTATATTCAGAAAATTTCAGACCACTACCTAAAGCTGTTTCTGATATCCAGGATGACAAAGAAATGGCGAATAACATGGATTTTTCTGTTTTTTCAACACTCTGTATCTTAAAACCACACAAAGATTCACACAAAATTTGACTAGTCAAAAGACCTACACCTGGCCATTATGCATGCCAAATTTCATGTACAACTGTTGAAGTTTTCCAAAGTTATTAAGGTTCACAAATTTAGGTTTAACACAGAAGTTAGGTTTCACCCTAACTATACTGGTGCTACTGTAATATATATATATATATATATATATATATATATATATATATATATATAGTATGGATAATGAAATTAATACCATAGTAAAGCATTTTAAAAATTTGTGGTAATAGGATCACTCCCAGAGTGATAATACCGCACTTCAGGAGTGATAATAGTGTTGTTCAGATGCGGTAATACCATTGTTCCATACCTGAATGATACTGTTATCAACAGAACTCAACAGCACAACTGCAAATCTGACTCCCAATTCCTCCTAAATGTGCCTTCTGATTGGCTGCTTTTCTTGTGTGGGTGGGCAGAACAACGTTAGAAACATGGCGGCTTGCTCTCTTGCTTAGCGAGACTGTACTGCATCCTCCACATTTCCCTTTTCATTCTTAAAAAAATGGAATTATCCAGTTGATCTTGCAGTCCCTAAAAGAAGAAAAGGTAGAACTGTTTACCAATCATAATTTACTGTGCTTATGGGGAGGCAGTGGAGCGAGCAAGCCGGGGGGGTGGCCAGCAAGATGTAGTGAGACAGTCAGCCAGGAATGAAACAGTCCTTCACTGAAGTGACCGACTACCCAATGCAGGCAAAACAAAAGTTGGATCCATATATTAAAAAAAAATAACAAATAACTTAGTGTACATTGTCAGGCAGTAATTCCATCTTGAGGTTCCCAGGGCATGGAAACCTCTTGAGCTTTGCTCTTGAGGTTCCTTGTGTTCTCAGAAACTCTTGATGGAATTCCTGCCTGGTAATGTACACTAACCTATTTATTATTCTAATATATTTATATATATATATATATATCTATATCTTGCAAAAAACTTTGTTAATGCATCTGTTAGGGTTGAAGCAACAAGAGTAGGGAAATGAGATGTTATGGTTGAGCCCCTTACACCCCCCTCCAGCCAACCCCACCATCCTCCACAGACAAACAGGCATTGGGGTGTGCCTTGCGTCATCAGGGCTAACTCTCATCCCATTCCATGTGTAAGAAAGATGACATGGTACAGTAAGGAGAATGGGGTGAGAGTTAGGCCCAATGACTCCCAAGGCACACCCCAATGCCTGTTGGTCTATGGAGGGTGGGTGTGGAGTGGGCTGGTGGGGTTGGTTGGGGGGTGTTAGGGGCTCAGCCCTAACATCTCATTTCCCTACTTTTGTTGCTTCAACCCTTTCTGATGCATTAACAAAGTTTTCTTTTGCAATTTATTTCCTCACTTTTTTGAGATGGTATAATAGTGTCTTTATTTTACTGTGGGAGCACAGGGTCCATTGGACCCTGCGCTCCCATCCCTCCACAGATGCACATACTGTATGAATCTAGCTGTGGAAACACAGGGGTCTCTGGCCCCTGTGCTTCCACACATTAAGTTATGAGGAGGTGTAGCAAAATTGCAACACATAGTCATAACTGTGCCATCTTAAATAATTTTCACCCCAAATGTTCAACATAACCTTCTTATCACCTCACTGCATGTACCCAATACAGAAAACTTTTACATCCCTATGGAAATGTAATTCTGCACAACTGTAATGCTGTTTTGCACCACAGGTGCAGAAAAACATTTTTGGCAGAATTTGAAAAATTACAGCTGCTTTATTTATGAGATGGTGTTAAAAAATGGTAATGTTGAAAATCTGGAGTGAAAATATGAAAAATTGATAAAGTTATGAGCATGCGTAGAAACTGCACAACACACGCTTGTAACACAGTTATTTTTAGGAATTATTTCACCAAATTTTTGACATGGGTTTTTTGGGACCTCCCCTCATGAACACTGGCACTGTGATTTTGTTAATCTGTCCTAAAAGTTGATTTCACACAGTGACTGCACCATTCTACACCACAAGTGAAAAAAACATGTTTTGGGCAGGATATGAAAAATGACATCTATAGTGTTCATAAGGAAGTGTGAAAAAATGGTAATGTTGAAAATCTAGAGTGAAAATATTAAAAATTGGTGAAGTTACAAGCGTGAGTAAAAACTGTGCAAAACACACTCATAATGCAGTCATTATTTGGAATTTTTTCACCAAATTTGCAACATGGGCTTTTTGGGACCCAACCTCATGTACAGTGGCACTGTCATTTCATTAATCAGTCCTGAAAGGTGATTCTGCACAGCGACCGCAAAATCACCTTTTGGGACTGAGTAGTGAGACAGCAGTGTCAGTGTTCATGAGGTGGGGTCACAAGAACCCCATTTTCAAAATTTGGGGCCAACATTCCTAAAACTGGCTGAGATATCAACATAAGCTGAAAACCCCATTGACTGCCATTATTTTTTTTAATTCAATTTGATTTATTGATTTTTCCAACAAAGACAATACAACATACACAGGAAAATACAACTCTCTATAGTCAGTATGAGTCTTCTGTATCATAGGAAAATTGACTGCCATTATAGGGAGCTTACCTTGATTTTTCAGTTTGTGGTTCACCTTTGAAGAGTGCAGACATGTCCTGGTCCACGGAAGATGACAGTGCCTGACCTCCGGAGGTAAGTATAGGGTAAGGGGGGTGTGGGAAGGTGGGTGCTCAGAGGGAGGGTCGGGATAGGGAAGGGTGGTGGCAGGGACTATGAGGGACCATTTTCTTTTTTTAAGGTAAAAAAAGATGTCTTTTTACACAGGTGTTTTTTAAAGCACATTTTGGCACACTGGGGTGGTCTGCCACTGTGCCACAGTAGTGGAGGGGGAATACATGCCAACACAGGACTAGGCACCCTGATGTTGGCAAAAAGTGTAAAATAAATAAATAAATAACTGGGGGGCAATAATAAATGAAATAAACAGAGGGACAGACTAGTTCGAAAGCAGGATTCTGCATCAAAAATTTTGATGCAGGATTCTAAATTGAAAAAAGACATTGGGGGACAGTTTCTTTTACAGCTTTTTCAACATTCGGCACAGTGGGCGGGCTCCCAGTGTGCCACAGTAGTTGGATACATGCTGACACGTGATGGGGGCAACTCATGTCAGCTTAAAATAAGCATAGAGAGACAGACTAGTTCAATGCAGGATTTCGACTGAAAATTTCAATGCAGGATTTCGTATTGAAAATTTTGATGCAGGATTCTGCATCAAAAAAAAGACATTGAGGGACTGTTTTCTGTTTTGTTCAGGTACATAAAACAACACACACATTTTTGGACACTAGGAGTGGGCTCCCCAGTGTCCAAAGCTACTGGGGGGGTTGAGGAGGTAAAAGCTGACAGGGGGACTGGGCCCACCCAATGTCGGCACATTTTAAGGTAATGGGCTGCTGGCGGGGTTATCTGACACATGGGGTGGGCATCCCAGTGTCAGAAAAAAACCAAAAAACAGAGGAGGGTGATCAGATGGTGGGGGGACACTAGACACCAAGGAATGAATCTTTTAAGGGAGTGAGGGGGTCCACTAGACACCTGCAAAAATGGCACAGTTAGCTTTAAGAATCCTTTTTTGCAATCCCTGTTTGTCAGCCGATCTGGCAAAAAGGGATTACGAAAAGGGATTTTAAAATGCAAAAGTGCCAACATTAAAGTAAAAAAACAAAAACAAAGGCATGAGTAGGTAGAAGACATCCCCCTCACCAAAACTCATGCCTTGGTTTTTAGAAAAGATGACCCTGGGGCAAGTTATGAGGTTTTGTTTTCTCCCCTTGCTAGGGAAGAAAACAAGATGGTGGCTGATGAAGAGCGATCTTTCTCACAAAGAGGAATTTTATGAGATTTCCCAATCCCTCATTACTATCTCTCTTCACCAGCTCTTCATGACCAGGAACCCTTGATCAAAACTGTGCATCTATCCCAAAGATTGAACTAAGCATGCTCAGAACTCAAAATGTCAAAATTTAATAACTGTGGAACAGAGTAATATTTTTTCACCAAACCAATGCTGGATTGTTCCTTCAGATAACCTCTTTCTATCCTGAAAATTTCAGGCCAAAAGTCAAAATGGTGTGTGTGCAGCGTGATGTCGAAAAATTACCCTGATATTTGCCAAAAAAAGCAAAAAATGTGTTTTTTGATGCTTTGCTGCACAAAAGTCGCAAATCCCATTGAAACACAACTTGGCAAATCAAGAGATCTACCACCTGAGATCGTGTATTCCAAATTTTGTGCAAATTCGTTGAATGGTTGCGAACTTATTGAAGTGTAATATTTGGGGTTAAACATTAAACTGCCTACTCAACTCTAAGTATAAGGGTGTGACTGGGCCCTTATAATAATATATATATATATATATATTATAGGGGTGCAGTCGTGCCCCTATATTTAGGGTTATGAAGGCATTCTATATTAAACTTGAAATTTTGCCGTTAATAACGTTGGACCTGTTCAGCGATTTTATGACATTTAAATATCGTGGTGGGGGCATGGTAGATCTCTTTGATTTTCAAGTTGTGTTTGGTTGACTTATGGTTTTTGAGCACCAAAACGCTGAAAAATACACTTTTTGCCAGTTCTGTGGGCAGTTTTTTGGATTTTGTCTGGGGCACTGCACGGCTGCCATGTGGTCTGCTGGTTTGAAACTTGGCACTTGGAAAGTGATTGGGTCAAAGAACATGCCACTTTTTGTTTAGTGAAAGAATATTAATCCATTCAAAAGTTATTAAACTTTTTAGCTCCCTTTATAAGTCTATGGGAAAATTTATATGGTTATTTTGTGAAAGAAGAATCGGATTTTGGCCATCACGATCAAAGAATTTGCAGGCTTGCAATCAAAGAATCTTTGATCATGAAAAAATTTATTGATCGCGATGGCCACCATCTTGTTTTCAGTTTGAGGTTGGAAAAAAGTAAATATTTCACCCCACGGGTGACTTGTGAAATAATTGAGGCATGGGTTTAGATCAGAGGACTTCCCTCTATCGACCCATGCCACTGGTTTATTTTAGTTTTGTCAAAAAATAGCCTTTTACATTTTTACAATCTTCGGCCGTGGCTCGCTAACAATCTTCGGCTGTGAGCCTGTGAAATCTTCATCCATGGTCACAGATGATTATTTTGCAGCCTTGCGGTCAAAGATTGATAGCAAGCAAGCAAGATTGTTTGACCAGCACTCAGCAGAACTGAATTTCAGGGTGGCATCCACCCCAGTTTTTTGGGCCAATACAAAATTGACCCTTTCATTAATTTGAGTGGCTACAGCTTACAGAATGTATTCCCTCATTGTGTGACAGCTTGCAGTACGCTGAATTCAGTATCGGACTCTGGTAGCAAACCAAACCATTTTTGTAATAGAAGTCTGTCTTAGGAAGTGATATTTATTAAAGCAGAAGTC
This sequence comes from Neoceratodus forsteri, assembly GCA_016271365.2. Taxonomy (NCBI): domain Eukaryota; kingdom Metazoa; phylum Chordata; order Ceratodontiformes; family Ceratodontidae; genus Neoceratodus; species Neoceratodus forsteri. Next base: position 1,201,207,909 of record CM057458.1, on the reverse strand, counting down.
AGACTTGCTAACAATTATGCTACAGTGTATAACTTAACGCTGCAGGTCATAAGAAAGACCCTGTGTGTAATGGTTTGTAAGATGTTATTTGCTGATATTAAGGCACAAGTAAAATGTGAATAGTGAGGCAGCATGGTTTAAGGTCCTTCACAATGTGTTCAAAAATTAAGAAGCTTTGAGCTTGTGTTTTAAATTTCCAAATTGTCATTTGTTTAGTTAAAGGGAAGTACCCATTCACCCCTGTCATTTATAATAATGCATGGCAGTTTGTGGGAAAACATGCAAGTAGATACATGTTTTCTGGCATGAATCCAGAATTTAAAACACAGTGTTCTTCATGAAAATGTTCTTAACCACAACAGTGGTTACACATACAAGCGCATTACTAAAAAAAATGTTACTAGCTATCTATGTATGCTATGAATCCACTACACAAAAATAATTCTAAAGTCCAACGATCTCTTACTACCCCTCCCTCCCCCGACATCCTATGTCTTCAATTTTGTCATCATTTGTTTGACTGTGGTACTGATATCTTTTTTCCCCTATGCAAACAGATAGTTATCCCTGTTCTTGAACAGAACAGGGTGTTTAATCTGGGCCAAGTGCAATAAGGCAGGTGATTTCTAAACACAAAGCTCGGCTGCTGAGTAATTGAGAACAGACCACTTGTGTGTACTGACGCACAATTGAAACAAAGCCCTCTGCCAACATACATGTTCGCAATAAAAAGTTTCTAAACTTGAAAGACTACATGTTTCCCAGCCCCCCTCCCATGCTACCAATGCCATCTTATTCTGGACAGGCTTTCACTGGTTGCATTTACATGACCCCATTATAGTACTCTGAAATATCGCTGGTTGGGAGGCAGCCACTAAAACAGAAACGCTTTTAAACCATTGGTGTCAGAGGGAAAATTAGTTTTCATCATGCAAAGAGAAAATGAGGCCTGGTGTGGGAGGGATGAGAAACCATTACAAACAACGGAACTAATTTTGCCTCATTGTTGTACCCACAATTTGCTCTTTACCAATCATCCAAATAGGCTTACTGTTTGATGCTGCCTGTTTTAAAGAAGTTAAACTAAGTTAAAAAAAAGGAGGTTCAATATAAAGCTACCACTGAGAGGGGCATTTTAAAAATGTATGTTACTAGCTCAGATTTTCCATGACACCATCAGGAGTCCATTATTGCATGCACTAACTATATATATAGTTATATATATCGAACACACACACACACACACACACACACACACGTGTGTAGGGGAAGGAACTGCTCTTGTCCTCCATAACAGAGGCTAGAATGTTCAAAGACAAAACAGTTTAACTACATGTGGGTTATAAATTTGGTATTTCTATGAGTGGGAACAGTAAAGTTAGCCCAGTTGTAAATTACTGCAGTTGTGAAGTTCATTTTACTGGCGTACTCTGTGACTACAGGCAGTGAAGAGTTTAGGAGCAGATGTTTAAGCAAGGGTTATTCCAAAATAACTGACCGCAAATGAGCCCATTGTTTGCTTAAATAAGTACTGGAAGATCTCAATCAACATTTGCTTCACATTATCTACCTCAGTCACTAGCAGAATTTTAATTTTTCAAAATGTTATCACAGGATTAGTGGAGACAAACTTAAAGACCACCAAAGCAACTGCTAATATAGAGATCTATATTCAATCAGATGTAAAGTATGATGATGTAATAATGCTGATATCCAGCACCAGTTGTCTTCAGATAGGAGAAATTACACTGCATTTGAATAAACAAGTTATAGGAAAATTCAATGACCTGAAATAGGGTTTAGGTGTCTTACTGAAGGCATGCTGCTTTGCATAAGTGATGGGTGTTATATAGATGTTGTCTCATAAATCAATTATGATTTTCACCTCTGGGCACTTCATGAACTTCGTTAAAAAGTGGAGTGGCAAAGAAAAAATAATCATATTGACTTGCAACATTTATTTGATGATTTTAAGTGAGCTATATCTAGGGTGTTTTGATACTGGTTTAAGTGTGTTATTTTATAGATCGTATAACTTTAATATAACATTAAGGATAAATTGGTTATTGGGTCTGATGCCGCAGATGACCTCACTTGACTGTAATGCTATTTAGGAACAAGAGCCACTTTACAAAGCAGAAAAGAAAAATGAACTTGAAAGCCATCAGAAAAGTATGTGTCTGGAAACAAGCTATTGCAGCTCAGTTTGCCTTTCTTGGCCAAATCTTTTAAATAAATAAATGTAAAATAACTTCAACAAGAAGCAGAAGAATGCAACCCTATCATACTGGCCTGCACAGATACCTTGTGTTCCGGGTACTGGCTTTCAGACAATCCCTTCTAGTTAAAAGCAAACTAAATAAAATGTAAAAAGAATCAATGTTTCATTTCTAGGATTTGACAAATTATTTGTACAATGGGGTTCAAAACTGTAAACAATGTCAGCATTACTAGACTTTTCCTAATCCCAGTTAAGCATCAAACACCTGTTGGTTAGCGTAGGGGGTGTCTGCGTGGCTAAGTAGGTAGCACATCCACCTCTGCACTACAAAGGCGTGGGTTCTAGTCTCACACCAGGATTGGGCTCATACCTTAAAGGCAGGCACCTGAGTGCAGCACTAGAGGGTGCTGTACTGTCCTTCGTATGAGGTACCTTCAACCCATTTTTGGTTTTGCCCTGGTGGGTGTCCAGGTCTTTCCAAGAGATGGGGAATTTTTCCCAAGTCCTGGCCACCATTCCCCTTCCCATAACTGTCCAAGGCTGTGTGTGGGTGATGATTTGAGAAATGACTGCCACTACACCTTCAGTCACTTCACTACCTCTCTAGCATTGCATGTAAAGCGCTTTGGGATACAGCGTGAATGAAAAGCACAGTATAACTGCTGATTTTTGGTCTCATTGGTATGAATTAACTCACATATACGATCAGTGTAAAGTCTGAATATGGCTATCCTTGCTGCAGTAACTATAACGCCTAGGTAAATAACACTACTATTGTACTAGATAAATCATAAAGATAAAATACACGTGTACTGGCACTTGTTCTCTGAACAAAGAGCCACTTTACACAGCATACTCACAGATGTGGTTAAGGTGACAACAACAAAAACAGCTATCAAGACTGCCAAAAATGTCCTCATTACAGCTCATCTGAGAGTTACATAAAATTGCACTAGCATATAATAATGGAATAGGTAACTATTTATAATATGATATACATTCTTAAGGTCTGATAATGGACTACTACTCTGAGTCTTTAATGCACTGCATGTGATATTTGACCCATAGTACATCATCTGCAGTTACTTTCTGACTTCAGGTGAACAGTGTTTACTGGCCAGAAAGTCTTGTCAGATCTGATACATGGCAGTATAACATTTGTTTAACATTCTGAGTCAAACTAAACTGCCTGAAAATGAGGTTGGCGCTAATATGTTCAGAGTATGATTACTTGTATACTTGCTTCTCTTGATGGATTTTTCCAGGGAGTCCAATACTGTATACTGAGTACTATACAATAACTGCCATTCTAAAGTCGACTCTGAAAATACACACCATTAATTAGTGAAACCATTAGGTGGACCTTCATACGTTTCTATAAAGCAGCAGCTCGGAATCACACATGCAGAAAAAAACGTTAAGCTTGGGCTCTGTACCTATTTTCGATAACTCATCCACCGAAGTAAAAGATGCTGCTTTCTCACTGGAACTTGGGACCACAGGTGTGGAACTGAGGTCAGTGGGTTGTGCACAGAAGCACGACAATGTCGGCATGTCCCCCCGATTCTTATTGCAAATCTTGTGAACTTCTATTAAAAACACACCAAGGAAGGGGTCCAGGTGAACCGTTTGTGTCTGTAGCTCTGAAAATTGCAGCACTGCATCTAAGATGCTGTCAAACTGATCTTAAAGCTTTCCTGAAACCACCTCCTTATTTTAATCTACTCTCTAGCCACATGCGCACTGCATGACAGCTCAATCCCAACTTTTTTGAAGCGCTAAGTCAACAACATTAGACAAGTTAACAAACTCGCCTTTAACACATCAGCTAAGCATTCTTCATTGACTTACGTTTAAAAGGGGGAATCGTTTGCAATGTACTGTTGTGTCCCGGATTAAGAGAAGTACTTTGGAAATGCAGAACAATAGCTATATGTTAAAACAGCCAACCAGTACATTTAGAAAATCTATATTTATTTACATGTCAAATAAGCATTTTTAAAGTTGAGTGTTTCCATAGCAAAGGGTTACGGAACAACTTATTACTGGATGCGCATTGTTCTATCTCTGTGCCTTGTTGTGCCGTGGGCTCATTGATTGCATTTGCACATGCATGTACACATATATGGTCCATTATATGATCCTGTGTTGTATTTTAACTATATGTTTTCATCTTTGTTCATCTGTCATTTGTATGACTGTGTTAGAACAATATTTTAATGTGTATTACACGTATTTTGAAAAATGTGGTATAGCCTTGTGTCTCGTGCATTGATAAAGTTGGATTTGCAATTGTATTGATGTATGAATGTTCGCTATGTATTGACACTCTTTACCTTTATGCTGCTGTTGTGCCAAAGCCTCCTTGCAGTTTTAGATGTGTATCTCAATGTATGCATTATCCTTGCGAAAATACATTTGAATTCAAATTGTGTGTGTGTGGGAGGAGGGGTTACAGAGAATGGACTTCTCATTTAAAACCAGAAACTACAGAAGAACAATGATCAAAGCAACAAAAAAAAAAAAGCAAAACAAATGTGATTATTGCTTTTCAAGTCTTCTTTATAGGTGGCACATATTTCCTTGAAGAGAATCACGTTTTTATTTATTGTTTTCAGCAGAAATTCATAAAACTACATTCATATGAAAATATTTTGATACAGACAAACAGTGTTTCCTGATACAAATTACTGAAAGCAATGCTTGAAAGCAAGTGTTTAGGTTAAACGCCAATCCTCTGTTTAGTAAAACCACAATATAAAGAAGTGTTTACATTCAGATGATATGCCATAAAAGGTCTTATAGGTGCATGCTCAATATCTCTGTACAGGTGTGTGCAATATTCCTGGAAGAATGAGGTTTACATAACCGCTGTAATTTACAGCAGGCAATGAAAAAATAAATTTCCATATGAGATGTGAGGCTTGGAGACTGTTAGTACTCTTATGATCTCTAAAGTGCAACCATGGGTCGGTGCTGAACTGTACCACTTAACTGTAGATGGATAAAACAACATGCCAGAGTAGAACTTCAGTATTCTAAATGTTCAAAATACGCCTAAGATTATTGTCGTTCTATTGTGAAAAGGCATTATTTCAACAAAATATGTTTTTAAGAACAACATTGAGTCATTGTCAAGTCTTTTGTGTAACAGGTTTAATTTGGGACATTTTGGGGATCCCTTTGTCATATGAAATTCCAACTTTGTTTTCCTGTATTCTCTTTTTCCGGTGCCTCTGTCAGGGTAGTGGGCATATGTTTTAACAGCTTCTTAGCATTCAATTTCCCAGTTAAATGTACAGAATTTTAGGCAAGCATTTGAGGTTTCAAATATTATAGGGGAATGTCTGCCATGGTTAAACCAAAGTTTTCACATTCAGTTTTTGTGAACACTCCCCTAGGAAAATACAGTGGCCATTCGGAAGTCCTTATGCAGAAATAAACATAATAAATATCCAAGTGTTAGGTGTACTCGGTAACCCCCAGAGATCAAGACACACATATAGCCTTTCAAACCTGCACTACCTGGGGGTCAGTACCATCAGGTCAAACACTATAAGAGGCAGAAGATGTTTTCTAGATAAGTTCAAACAACAGGCAGATGATATTATGGGAACAGGTATATGATGTGTGCACTGTCCCGTGATTTATGTTTCAAATGATGGAAGAATCGGGCACTTAAGAGGATTCACTGTAAAAAGCAGTGTTTTAGGAGAACATTTTATTAGTTATAAAAAGTAACTTCAACCATTTCCATGTAGCAAATGAAGCTGAATGAACGTGACTTTGTTTCCATCTTAACCATGAGCTGTTTTATTATACTGAGATCACAACTTTAGCAAAATTATATTTGATTCAACCAAGACTGGCCAGGTACAGCAAGCCATATATCATTATACATAATGTGTGTGTTCCCCATTCTCCCAGCTGCCCACCACTATGGTTCAGCACTGATTTTAATTTTTTTTGTGAGTTAAGTTTTCTACTGAATTCAGGGCATCATATGTAAAGCATGGGCAAACGTTACATCCTTCCTCATGCAGCCAGTCTCAGCGAATGCCATACTGGGTAAACAGAGCGTATGTATACACCAGTGACCCTGTAAATGATGTTAAATCAGTCAAATTGCTGCATTAGGGACTGGATAGTCTTCACTTACTACCAGGTCCACCATCCAACAGTACACTAAAAAGTAAAGATTTGAAGTTTACATTATTGCAGATATTAATGCTCCAGTCCAGTTCTCTTTCAGAAAATATCTTCACACGAAGCCCAAGCCCTACAATATGACAGACTTATTGACCAGATAGTTCCTTTTTGTAAACTGTGTCCCTGATTTTAGTCCTTTGTCCCTGATTATTTTCAGCCCTGTTCCTGATTTGCAAGAAAGGAGGTTGAGAGGTATGCCTGAGAGTTACGCTCATAAGCAGTACAAAAACCCTCAACTTTATCATGCAGGACAAGACAGTGACTTTGAAACTAGAATTCATAGGGCAGAAAGGAATCGATGGCTGATCTACCCTCCCTGGTCTGGTACATCATGTTGCTAACCTCTCCTGGAATCATCCAAAACTCAGTTTTCACCAAATCAGTTCCCTTGTCATTCAAAACAGTTGGTTTACATCTATAAATTAAAATGAAATAGGTACATAAGGCTGCTATCAATCAATTGGGAGTGGGGAAAAGGGTAACACAGCAAATTGCAAATTGGTACTGTGAGATTCCAGTCAGCCTCCCCATTCCTATGCTTGTTCACCACTCCTCAGCACCTGCTGCTGTGGTGGCAAGCATGAAGAGATCACACCATCTAGCAGACACAGCAGTCTCAGCCAGCCACTGGCAACACATGCATGACTCAAAGATGAGCAACATGTACAGTAGCTGATTTGGGCTTTTTCATTGATGCATGTTCAACAAAGAATACAGCAGCACTCCTCTCCTCTTGACTGAACAGACTTGCCTAATATAAGTTTCCCGTCTCACCTTCATTTTGAAGTTCTAACTTACAAGCAAAAGCAGCTTCTCTTACTATTCGAACTCATACTGTAGCAGCAGAACAGAAATCTGCCTCATTGTTTTGTTATAAACAGATGTTTGTAATTAGTACAGTATATAACAAGCTATGCTTGTAATGTTAGTAGATATTACACAGAGTTTTCTGTAGGGTCTGATTCTGAGGTGCTGGGGTCTTCATGCCACATCTTGATATTTGGGCTGCGTGCTCTGTTATACTTTAAGATCCAGCAAAAACTTAAGTACAGCGTTCAGGAAACAATTCAGCTTCCTTTTAATTAAATGGCTGTATTTCTGGCTCCTCATTACTGAGGAAATTTCCACATGTACGAAAAGAGGTTAGTGCACTCATCTGCCATTGGGAGATGAGCCTACAATCCTATTGGCAATGGCAGGAGAAATAAAAGCACCCCATGGATCCTCTCTTGTCTGGGGTGGATTCCCTGTACCCATTATGGAACAACTGCCTCTGGTGCCCAGGGGTGTGGGAGGCCCTTCTACAAGGAAACACTTCTTGTTTATCACTATTTCTCAAAACAAAGGGTTATGACTACAGCAGAGGAAAAGGGAGGATAAAATGAAGTTTGAGGTGCAAAGATCCTGCTTTAATGCAACTAGTCTCAGTGACATAGACATTCACAGGGAGTGGTCAGCCCTGACCATGCCCCCCCCCTTACTTTCTTAGTCTCTGAAAGATAAAAATTGAAAAATAAGCCTTTATGGCAAGGAGATGCTGGTGAGATTATTGGAGCTCTAAAATGCATGAAAGTGCACCATTTACAATATTTTTCAAGAAGCGTTTCTGGGGAAGCAAGGCCCCAGACAAAAGATTCTATCCGTTATGGTATTGCCTCTTCCCCCTTTTATGGACTCTGCTCAGGCTTCTGCTTAAGTCAACAAGACTGATTTTTGTGTTTTACTGGAAATCTGGTAAATTCCAGAATTTGGTGATTCTGCACACTGGTAAAAACAAAGCATTTCAGGGAATTTGCCTTTTAATTTTTGTTTACCAGATCAGTGAATCTTCATAAAAGTATTTTTCTATAAATTTCTTCCTGTACTATTTTCATTTTGTTCCATTTAATTTGTTGTATTCTTAGACTTCTTTCATTCTGAATATTTATACACACACCAAAAGAGTACAAGGATAGAATACTGGTAAGAACTGATTTTGGCATTGCAAACACTAGTGACAGTACTGTTTTTTTTGCACCTGCAAAATGGAACTTGCCCTTTATCAATCAGGGTAATTCACTGCCCCTGGAAAGAATCATGGAGGATAAATACAGTGGCCCAGATATTCAAACTGCGCCATTCTGAGGCGCAACCCCCTGCGCTGCTCAAAATAGTTACGCAGGGGCGTGGCCGGGGTGATATTCAAAGGAGTTGCGCTATTGAGCAACTCCTTTGATATCACCCACACCACAACACTGCGCATGGCGCAGTGGAACTTGTGCCACCGCAAGTTGCCAGAGTTGAGCATTAAACTCGGTGGCGCAAGTACCATGCGCCATGCTCAAATTCCGATATTCAAAGGTGACATGCAAATGGGGCCATAATCTATGCAAGGCACAGGGGCCATTTGCATCTATTTATAGCCCATTGCGTGCCATTTGCATGTAGAGTGCGCCAATCCCGAGGACTTGCTCCTGGCCACCCTGCCAGGCAGCAGCCATCGAGGGACCGGCCTAATGCAGCCGATCGTGGGCATCACAGTTACATGAAACCCCCACATCTCTCACAGCCGATCCGGGCTTCTGATTAGAAACCCCCACACATATCCCACAGCCCGATCGCGGGCATCACAGTTACAAACCCACCACACATATCGAAGCCCGATCGCGGGCAGTACAGTTACATGAACCCCGCCCCCGCCCACACATCTCCCACAGCCCGATCGCGGGCAGAATGTCATCACAACCCCCCAAACATCTCCCTGGTGTCTAGTGTCCCTCCCACCCACTCACGAAGCCCTCCGCACCCGCTCCCCACGCCCGGTGGCGACAGCATCCACCTGCCTGCCGCCCGCCCGCCCGCCGACCACTGACACCCGGTGAGGCCTCTGCGCCATTGGTGGCTGTAGCTCTGCACCAACGGGCGTGCAGCCCTACCAGACAGTCAGTCGGGTGGGCGGGGCGGTAGGCGGTGGATGCTGTCGCGCTCGCCGCCGCGGGGGAGCAGGGTGGAGGGCTTCGTGGGTGGGGGACACTAGACACCAGGGAGATGTTTGGGGGGTTGTGATGTGACATTCTGCCCGCGATCAGGCTTTTATGGTCCACTGGACCACCAGGGAGATATTCGGGTTGGGGGAGGGTTACATTCTGCCCACGATCGGGACTGATGGGGGTTCATATACGCTCTGCCCGCGATCGGGCTGTGGGAGATGTGGGGGGTTACTGTAACTGTGATGCCCATGATCGAGCTGTGGGATATGTGTGGGGGTTTTCTGAATCGTGATGCCCGCGATCGGGCTGTGGAGATGTGTGGGCGGGGGTTCATATGTTACTCTATGCCCGCGATCGGGCTGGTGGAGGGGCACAGGGGACTGAAGTTGGGGGCCAGCCAGGGGTGGTAGCTGCTGTGTTGTGCCCTGCAATACAGCAGCAGCCACCTGTGGGTGGCCCTCAACTTGATCTCTTTTTTTGGCTCAAGGTTGTGCAGGGCGCAGGTTGGGGGTTGCGCTGCACAACTCTGCACAACCCGACTGAATATCGGGTTGCGCAGGTTATGCATGGTTCCTCCCCCTCCTGTTGAGCATGCATTCATTTGCATTGCTCTTTTGCGCAACCTGTTGCCAGTGGAGCAACTGCCTCCTGCTGAATATCGCAGAATGGCGCAATGTAGGACTTGCACATGCGCAACCCTGTTGCGCATGGAGCAACCCTTTTGAATATCTGGGCCAGTATACCTCATGGTTATCCATTATCCACTGGCATCTAGTCTTCAGTCTCAAAGAGTGCCACTTGTCAGCCTCTTTCCTTCTTGCAAGTGTCTGTAGGACATTTAGTTGAGGCAGCTAGCTGAGCATAACATGATTTAAGTATATGGCACAGTGTTTACAAAGTGGGAGGATGGTAAAAACCAAGTGACACCAGGTAACTTGTCAGCTTCTATCACTTATTGTGCTGAGGTGGTGTACATTCCCATTGCCCAAAAGACCTCACCTGCACCACCCCATCTGAACAGCTCAGCCTGTAGTACTCCATTCCAATTGGTTTTCCAGTTCAGCCATCCTAGTCTCTCATCTCAGCATCATCTGCACCACTCTGAGTTATTTGAAACTCCCATACTATGCAACTTCATAGCGTCCTCTGCACTCAATACACAGAGTGGGTATGAACAGCTGGGAGGTTGGGGGACTTTAAACTACATGGATGTGGAAAAGAGAGGATGCTGAACTGAAAGTTAGTCAGCTACAAACAAACCAGCATGAATTATGCAGATGTTTTCAGATTTTAAACTAGGATGTTTTAATGATTACCAGATCTGGTGGTCCAAATGTCAATTGCAATTTTTTACACCAGACAATAGGGGTGCGTCACTGGGGTTGTGAGGCCTAAATGTCACCCCTTTCTTCTTTACTGTGGCATGTGTACATGAGCTTAAGACAGTAACGGCTGCAGTTCCTATTGAAACACATTCGTGATGTTAAGGGCATGTAAGATGAAGAGCCTTGGAACAGCTAACTTCCATAAACAATGAAAATAGGATTTCCTTTCAATGGCACTTCTTCCCCTGCACTCTGGCACTGCATTCCAATGTGTAGTAGCATTCCAATCTCTGCTGCAGCTTGATTCAACATTACAAGATTTTGTCTTTAAAGAGATAGCTCCAATTATGTACTTAATAATTGTTTTATTTTTGCATATTTACCTGATTCTGTGGTGTATGTGTTGATTTCCTGCAAACTATGTCTTTAAAACAAAGATATTTATAATAATTACATACTTAATGAAGTTGTGCACCTTTTCTAGTTTTTTATTGCTTCAGTCTCCCCCTGCTGTCAGATTACATTGCATCACATTTGAGTCTTAACCTTTGATTATCCTGGTTGTTAATCTTCAGCCTTCTTGTGTGCTTTTAAATACATAGATATTACTGTTGCTGCTGTCCACATGTATGATGTACTGAGTGCATGTGCTTGTACTGTTCTCTCTGGGTCACCCCTGAAAAAGGGACTGTATTGTCTCAGTGGGCCTACCCAGTTACCAAAATTCAATAAACAAATAAATTAATTAATTAAGGACTCTGGGACCATCATGTCCAATCCCTCACTGTTTAACAATAAGTATTGTAAGGCTCAGCAGGTATCTGCATTCCAAAAGAAACGTGTTACTTTATTTTATATTAACTGAAGGAAAGTTAATCCCTCCTGATACAGGAAAGTGAGTGGATTACAATTTTATAAAACCAGGTGTACATTTCACCTGGGGTTTGAGCAGTCAGCCTCGGCTTGATGCAGGGGACTGATGACTGGGCTTCAGATATCCAGGAGTCCAGAACTTATCACTTTTACTGAGAGGGCAGGGTGTGGGCACATGAAATGGTGAGGGACAAACACAGGTGAAGCCGGGTCTGTGGCAGCCAGGTGTGAGAGACATGCTGGTTATGGCATGGGTGGAGGATTTGTGACACAAACACAGAGCAGTCAGAGACATATGTATCATGCTTATGTTTAAAAAACCTGAAGCTGCCACAATTAATATAGCTAGGCAGTCACCAGGAGCCAAATCCCAGTGCCACTCCCCACCCCCAACACTGAGTACCCATTTCTGGGGTTAGATGGTAAACTAAAATGAAAAGTAAGTAGCCAGTTGCTGCTCAAACCTGCTGCCACCAAACTCCCTCATTTCTGACACCAAGTGCCCAAACCTGGAGTCAGACAGTAAATGAAAAACAGTAAGAAGACAATGACAGCCAAACCTTGGTTCTGCCAATCTTCTGTTCTGACACTGGGTGCCCAGCCCCCAGGTCCAAGAGTCAATGAAAAAAAGTAAGCAGACAATGGGAGCCCAACTCCAGTGATGTTTTAGAAAGAAACATTAGTTGTTTTTTGCCCTAATCTATTGTAGCATTGTTCCCTGCTGTTCATTGTACTATAGCACTTTTGTGTACTTGCCACTCATACATCAAATACAATACAGCTTTATTCTATAGCCAGCAGTAAAACTTTAACCAGCTTCATAAAAAAGCATATGTGAATTCATAGGATGAACACTAAAAATAACAAAAGTGCAGTAGTGCAATGAATAGCAGGGATCAATGCTATGCCAGATTGGGGCAAAAACAACTAACATTTCATTCCAGAAGCAGAGCTTCATCAGAATTAGTAACTTAATGTAGAAATGCCCTTATATTATCAGGCACTAGAGCTGAATAGCACATGTATGAACAGCATTGTCAATAACAGTACCATTCATACTGTGCTATGTAGAACAGCAGCAAGAACAAATGCCGCAAGCGTCACTGGTAGTGGTCATAAAGCAAACTGACAACTGCTACCAGTCCAAAAACTTATTTTACTGGGGAAGGGGCTCCCTCCAAAAGAAAATAATCAACTCCGAGTCTGAGCTGGATTACAGGAGAAAAACCAAATTTTGGAGACCAGGATTAGAACCCTGGTCTTCACTACCATTGTAGCTGAGCTAGTCTATGTCTCAGTCCTCTCTGCCATGGGAGTAGCTCAACCAGCCTTTTTGATTCCCCAACCCTTGTTGTCTTCCTGGTACCATGGACAGTGATCTGGGTAGCGCTTACTGCACAGCACAGCACAGTTTAATTCCTGTTGCTGTCCATAATACACCGTTCGGACAGCGCTGTTTTTCCTTGCGCTATATTTGTAGTGCTATTGTAACTGGTTACCATATTAGCCACCACCAGTGATGTGTACAAATTAAAAATTTAAAACAACAAATGTGATGCATCCTCAGGATATGAGGAGGCACTTATACAATTACAACTGGCAATTAAGGTAATAAAAAGTATAATATTCAAACGTGGAAAAAACTACCCACAAGGCATTATTTCACAGTTGGTTAGTACATGTAATTAAAAAAAGCTTTACATATTAACTACAATATCAGGAAATATAAATGATATAGATATCCATTTTGTGGATGTTGGAGTGAAGCACTGATGATGTAACATGTATAGGTATTCATTTATATAGCCTTTCTCTTGAGAGACATTTTCTTTAGGATGGTGGAACCAATGAACTCTGCAGTACAATTATTCCAAATGTCAGGACTCTAGTCTAACCAACAAATAAAAGCAGGGCATTATGACATTAGATGCTCAACCATAATGGATGTATACTGGGGTGGCTTCCTATAGCCCAGGTGTGAATGATTGCTTTGAACTTGTGTACTTTCTGTACAATTTCTATAGACAATCTTTATTTCCAGTATATATAAAAAAGGCATACTGTACTTTGCAATAGAAGTATTTTATTTTTTTGTATCATGATTATGACTAAATCAGCATCTTATATAATAATGTCCTGCTTTTTACTGTTTTTTAGAATACATGCCTGACATTTGTATTCTGTATCCCACAGTTCATTGGATCCACAGTACTAGAGAAAACGACTCTCAAGAGAAGGAATATACAGTATATGGATGAACACCAGAACATTTTATATCCTTAGTGCTTCACCCCAACATCTGCAAAATGGACTTTTATATAAATTTATATTTACTGAAATTGTGGTTTATATGTAAAGCTTTTTTTTAAACAATTATATCTACTAACCAACTGTTGAAAATATGCCTTGTGGGTAGTTAATACCAGGTTAGATGTTACACTTTTCATTACCTTTATTGCCAGTTGTAACTTTATGAGCCTCCTCACATCCTGAGGATGTGTCACGTTAGTAACAGACTGCTAATGTTTCTTTCATATATGACATTGTATGTCATATTACATGTAATATGACAAATTTTAAATAGAACCTTTAACAACTAAACACTGCACTAATTCCTGATATCACGAACATTCACTAAAATCATTTTGCAGCTGTATTGGCTCTGATTAAAGCTTGTTTAAGCTGTCCCAGTCCTCACAGTTGACTGTTTAGGCACTGTTCTCCATGCTCTGTTCTTTTTCCTAAGTTTTTTTTGCTTAGCTTTTCTGTTACCCAAAGCATGGGTTTTCTCCTGATCTTGCTGGTTTTTAATGGGGCATGTTTGTTACATTTTTTGACCAATGATATTGATAAATTCCTTAATGGTCATATTGACATTTGGGATAAGTTCCAGCCTGTCCCACTTTTTAGTTTGCACACTGAGGTTGAAACTTTCTGCAGAGAAATTTCTAAAATTCTTCGTTTTGTAGTTTTACTTAGGTACTTTCAAAAACTGTACCTCACTCGTGCATCTGTTTGGGACCTCAAAGCTTAGGGATCAGTTGTGTAACCTCTACCCAGGTATGCCGTTTCCATCTTGACAGCAATACCTGGTGGGCTGGGTTCGGGGAGAAATATGTCACTCGGCACATTGGCTAGGTTTGGCTAGTCTGCAACAAGGGCACCCAAGTAACTCCGGACACAAGAAGCAATAACTGTAATGTCCAATACCAGAAGTGGGATTCTAAAGTGTGGCTTTTATTCACATCCAACAGAATAACAAACATAGATGGACCCCCATGGGGCTACACTCCTGGTAATGCAGATTTATGGAGATCAGAACACATCCTCATTCACTTTAGCTCTCAGGCTCTGAAACACACTGGGCACACAGCCCGGACGTGTACTGTGCTCTGGGTTTCCCTGGCTTGGCTCCCATGCCAGCCACTTGGACTATCTTCCTTCCATGGCTCGACTATCATGCCAGCCCTTTGGACACTTTCCATATAGCATGGAAATATTTACTGGTGGCTCCCTAAACCACCTATGAGCACTTCTGGCTCCATACGGGAATCTTCCTCATCAATCCCATGTCTGGGTATTTTCCTCAGGCACTGGCCAAGTACCTGAGAGAAAGCAACAGGTGTCCCAAAGCAAACCCGTAGAGGTGAATTTGGTTACCACTGATGGGGGATCTCCTACCTCTCGCTCCCATAATTCATACCTGGCCATTTCTCTGGACTGTAACACCTCATCCTTGAAAACACTTTGCTGTGTAGATTCTCTTTAAATGTATTCACATTAAATCTACTGTCTTTACATCCCATTTGTGCTGAACTTGAACATACTTAATAAGTGGCTGTGTCCATTACTCTAGAAGCCCCCCCCCACAGAGTTAAGCAGTCCAATCCCTGCATCTTCCAAACTGCACTTGGCTGTCTTTTCCTGACCCCACAGTAACAGTCACTTTAATTTCGTCTTGTTTCAGGTGAAAACACATTGGCCCTTTAGCAGAGCGAACTCACCCCTTGGTTGCAGGTGCCCCACAGGCTTTTTCTCTTCAAATAAATCTCATCCAGAACTTCTGGTGCTTCAACACAAACTTAACTCAGGCAGCTTCTTTTTCCCTAGCTGGACCAGGGGAGTTGCCCCTTGAAACAGGCTGATTCCTTTCCCCCATCCCCGCAGGAATGGGGCCCTGAACCACTGAAAGCGGTCTCTACCACTTCACTTGGTTCTTCTTGTGTTTCTCTTTAGGTGAGAACACACACCTCTACAAAAAATAGCTCTTTGACAGAGCTTAGGACTCTGAGGGCCTGCTTACAGCAGAGCACCTCCTTCCTCTACTACAGACTGCAACAGACTCTTACAGACTTCAAATTCCCCAGTGTTCTACTCTAACCTCCAACTGCAACATTCCAGTGTGGCTTATGCAGCTGCGATAGTTCTAAAATGATGTCCTCCCTCAGTCTCAGCTGAGACTGAGAACAAAGTGAAACAGTGTGAAATCCATTTAACTGGAGTTTCACAAGCAGCCTTCCCTGCCTACCACTAGGTCTAACTGGGATTCTTGTAACCCCGGGTAACAGTGGGGTTACAGTTATATTGTCAATTTTGTGCTTAAAGTATCTAGCTTTTGCTCTTTTGATTTGATGTTTAAAGTAATTTCCTAATTTTTTAAAGCTGTCCCAGTACTCACTGATGGCAATTTCATTCGCCTTTCTCCATGCTCGTTCTTTTATCCTATGTGTTTTTTTTCAGGTTTTCTGTAACCCATGGCATGTGGTTTTTCCTGATCTTGCTGGTTTTTACTTGGGCAAGCTTGTTACATTTTTTGACAATAATTTAATGAATTTCTCAATGGCCATATTGATGTCTGGAATGAGTTCCAGCTCATCCCACCTTTCATTCGCACACTAAGGCTGAATCTTTCTGCACAGAAATTTCTAGAATTTCTACTTGTTCTGTAGTTTAGTTAGGTATTTTTATGGATGTTCTGTCAAGGCAGCAGGTTACTGGGCTATGGACTCAAAGGTTATGGCTTAGTGCTCAGGCTTAACACTTTTATATGTGAGGTAATAAATAACAGGTCAAGGTTATTCCCAGTGCAGTTATGTGAGCTTTTCCTCATTAGTGAGTCCACCAGCTGGATCATCGCCAGGGGTTCCAAGCTGCTTGCAAGTTTGTCCACCTTTGTGCTGCCCCATGCTGTATTGAAGTTGGATTTCTTTGTCCAGGATGTTTTTCGTTAGCCATGTTTCTATTAGGCCTATTATGACCCAATCTTTATTTGAGCGCACATTTTAAATTGATCCATTTTTCTCACCAGGCTTCTTGCATTCTTGTGAACTGCTCTGATCCCATGATTTACTGGTCCAGGACCCATGTTCACATCGATGTCCCCACATGTGGTCGGTAGACTTGCATACACTATCATACTTGATTTGATTTCTGTAGGCTTTGTTAGGTACAGATTCACAATACTGATTCTGTTCGTAAAACTCATGAAGGAAAGCCATTCACTGGAAAAAGCAGTTCTCCTAGGGTATTTGTATACTGGGCCTGTGGGAGTGAGACTGAGCCCCATATGCACAACAGGTTTTCTTGTGTCTCCACCACATTGTTAATTTCTTTTTTTATTTATTTACTATGCTTTAAGCCTCTCCTTGCACTGACTGGCCCTCTTTGGCTTTACCACTCTGCCCAGTCCCATCATCTGCCATCCCTGGGACTTCCTTTACTCCATGTACCTCTTTGGATGGCCCCCAAGGGGATGGGCCACAGGAGGCCAGCCCAATTTCCTTGGTGGAGTTAGCTTTGGCTCCAAAGTGGAGCCCACTCAGTGGTAGGGTACCTGCAGGGGCAGAGGGCAGCAGCCTGCCCAGTCAGGGTTTTTCTTCTTTCTCCCTTCCCTTTGCACACTGCATGGGCTCTTGTGCTGGTGGTAGAGCAGCTGAGTTCAGACAACCACCCTTCCTGAGGAGGTGATCGTCCAGTGGGACACTCCAACATCCTCCCCTTGCTGACCCTCTGATGGCTTGAGTTCGTTCTTGAACCTGGGTCACCAGCATTGCAAGCGGCAGTGCTACCTCTGTGCAGATGAGCTGGATTCACATTTTTTCATTTCTAGGTTATGCATTTTAGGATATAGTCCAAGGCCAATGGCAAAAACAGTATATACTGGGAACATTTTGCAGGTTGTCAGAAGAGTGAGTAAGAACAGTATTACCATTCACTGACAGTTCATTGAGTGATTACTATGGAACTATCCTTAATATAGGGATAATAGAAAACCTCTTGTGGGTTTAAGGCAGTGGCTTGTTGGTAAGCAGGGCATTTGGTTTGGCTGCATATTAGTACAGAAGTCAGCCAGGCAATACTGTAGGGAGTAGTACTGAATACACACTGATTGTGGAGGGCAGGGTGACCACACAGCTGGGTAAGCAGCAGTAGGCTGGGCAGTATGTAAAGTCAGCATTGGCACGGTCCTCTGGGTAGGCAGCAGTGTGCTGGAAAAGAACCTGTTTTGGGCATTATGCCAGTATTGTGGCTGTACTCATTATAGTTAAATTAGCTCTGTCATGATTTGTTAATTTATGTGTAAAAATAGCAATTATATTGTTCTTGCATGAAGATCCAGCAATGGCACTTGCTATAGGTAAAATGCAAGGTACTTTAATCCAGGGTCAATCCTTTCTTTCATCTAGACCAGCTGCAAGCAATACCTTTGAATTCCACTACTTGAGGGATGTTAGGAACAGGAGATGAAAAGATAAAAGAAATCCCTCTCTTATTTTATCTTGAGCTTGCACTTTAGCATCTATAATCTCCACTGGGGACTGATAGCAGTAAGGTGGTAAAAATAAGTTCGAAGTTCAAAAAGGAGTAGTGGTAGAGGCAAAGAGGGGAAGGCTCTTGGGGTTTGCAAGCAATAGGAAAAATAATAAGGCAAGGAGAATGGGAAGGAATGCAGGTGTAGGATCACAAAACAGCAAAAGAAGTTCCAGAGCTAGTTGGAAAGGGGTCTGCCTTATTGTGAGAAGCCTGGGTAATTAATAAAATCAGTGAGCTTTAGACATTGGTTGTAGACACTAAGGCGGACCTCAAAGCCATCACAGAAACTTGGTCCACAGAGAATAATGACTGGGTTGACAGTTCCAGGCTGCAAAATGTTTAGAAAGAATAAATGGAAAGACAAAGGGGGGATAGCCTTATATGGCAGGGAGGGCATAGAAGCTGTGAATAGCAGACACATCAGGGGAAGCAAAGGGGAAATAGTCACTATGGCTTCACCCCGTGGTACTCTCAGAGAAGAAAATGCAGGTGGGGGATCTATAGACCACCAGGGCAAGGAAAGAGAGGAGTGCAGAGAAGAACTGGCAAGTGGAGTGAAGAAGGGGGATAAAGTGGTGGTGGGTGATCTGAACCTGTCAGATATCGACTGGGACATTTCAGTGGACAGGAGCACCAGAAGTTGGGCCCTGTTGAATACATTGCAAGATTGCCTGCTAGTGCAGCTGGTTAAGGAACCCATGAGACAGGAGGCCATTCTTGATTTGCTGCCCACCAACTCAGAGATGGTGAGTGAAGTGAGGGTGGTGGAGCCACTAAGGTCCAGTGACCATAACTCCATTTGATTTAGACTGGCCCTCGTGACCAGAATGCCTTTATTGAAAATGGAATTCTTAGATTTCAGAAGAGCAGGCTTCAACTGGATGAGGGAGCTGGTCGAAGATAAATTAACCAGGTGGGACAGCATCAGTGGTTTAGAGGAAAGATGAGGGCAATTAAGGGGACCATTCTTGAGGTAACAAAGTCATCCATGAGAATTGTTACAACAAAACAGGTACAAGAGACCAATATGATCAGTAAGAACTGAACTGCTCCAGGACAGCAGCACTCACCAGATGCCACTGCATGGGGTCACTAGGTGGTCTCCTGAGCCTTCACAACCTCCCTCCTCCCATTGATCACCTCTGGACACCAGGGACTCCTTCACTCAATCCCTCCCCCAGCAAGCCTCCCAGCCAATTGGAGGGCTGAAGAGGTAGGACTTGGCTGCCCTTATGCTTCACAGGCTCCCAACTGTGGAAACAAAGGACCGAGACACTCCAGGACCATGGCACTCACTGAATGCCACTGCAAGGGGTTGCAAGGGGGTCTCCTGAGCCAGCACAACCCCCCTCCCCCCCACCAGTTGCCTCTGGACACCAGGGACTCCTCTTCTCATTCCCTTCCCTTGCAAGCCTTCCAGCCAATCAGAGGGCTGCTTACTGTATTTAACTGCTGTCTGTCCAAGTAGCCTGTCCGCACAGCGACCCATCCATGCAAAAAAGTGTGTGCTAAGGACTTTGAGGAGTTTGCCTGGAGTCAGCCAGTCAGCTGGCCACACTGCCCAAAGCAGCCTCCTTCAGCAGTCCTTCGCCTGAGGTTCTACTGCTTGCATGCTCTCCCATATCTATTGGAATTATGTTAGTTTGGTTGCCTTATGTTAAATCCGTCCAGCTGATTCTAGTTTGGATACTCATACTGCTTGTTTCCACCTGTTTGCCTTTGCTTGCTTCATCTGCAACCAGTATTTGTAATTGTCTCAGCTTTCCTATTATTGTCTCCACTCAGCTTGCCTGCTTGATGCAACTTGAATGAGCTGTTTTTCTTTGTTTTAGCACAGGCCTGCTTATTTGTTTCTCAAATCAGCTAACTAATGTTGTGTTTGAAGGTTTTCCATAAATGGCTGCTGTTTAGCCACATGCACATGCACATGTTACCTATGGTATGTTTTTTCCTGACTGCCAATTACGGTTCCCTTCCCTCACCTACATCTGACCACTCGGTTTTGCTTTCCCCTCTCACCTGCTACTGTATTCTCTCACTTGTTCTATTTTCTCATCTTCCACTTGTTACACCTGCTCCTTTACCCTAGCTCTCCTCCTTTCTATTATCCTAATCCATCCCTATCACCACTTTTCCCCTTGCCCCCTGAGGGAACCTGTCACCCTTCTGCCCTCCCACTTCCTTCTATCACCCTCTACTTGGCGTGCTCCTCAGGCTCTTTCTCTGTCCACTTATCCCCCTGCTCTCTCACTCTCCTCCCTTTTCCAGCCCCCTGCCTCCTCCCCTACCATGCTCCTCTGGCTACCCTCTTTCCTCATCTACCACCCCCTGCTTTCCCCACCCTTCCTCCCTTACTCACTCCCCTCACTATCCCCTTGTCCTCCCATCTCCTACCTCCTCCCCTTTCTTCTCTCTCCCTTCTCTCACATCTCCTGTCCCTCTCCTCCCCTTCCTGCTTCATTTTCTCCCTACTGTACCACTCTCCCCATCCATCCCGGCCTTCTTCCTACCACATGCTCTCACCTCAAAGTCTTCACTGCATCCTCCGCTCCTTTAACTGCTGTCCCCTTGCCCTCTCCCCCCAAGGCCATAAAAAGTGTAAATCCCCATCTTTTCTAGCGCTCCTCTTCTTCCTACTGCTCCTGGTAGGAGATTTGGAACCAAATCCTGGCTTCCTCCTCACCCTCCCCATGCCCAAAGGTCTTAGTTTCTACCATTTTAATGCACAAAGCCTCCACCCAAAGTTAGACTCCTTTAAGGTTTGGTCCTTGCAATATTCCCCAGATATCCTCTGTATATCTGAAACCTGGCCCTCCTCTACAGTTCCGGACTTACACCTCTCCCTCCCCGATTTTCACCTTTACTGCCAGAACAGAGGTAAATGTGGTAGAGGTGTTGCCAATTACATCCGCCATAACATTTCCTGCTCTATCAGGCCATACCCTCCTCTCACAAGCTCTTGCTGCTCAAACTCACTCTCCCTTCCACCCTCCCTATCTTTGTTGGCATCCTGTAAGCCTCCCCAAAGATTACTCCCTCCTCTCTCATTAACTCCTCCCACATCTTCCTCCCATGCTGCCTCAGGTGATCTCATCTTTCTCGGTGACTTTAACCTAAACTGGCTCTCCTGAGACTCAAGACCTGTCCAGCAATCCGTCAAATCTTTGAACCTGTCACAACTAATCTCTGAACCCACCAGGTTAAACCTCCTCTCCTCTAACCAAGCCCTCTTAGACTGGGTACTGTGCTATCACCCCATCATGTCCTATCTGCTAGTGTTCTCCCCAATGTATTCAGTGATCACAGTCTTGTTTATTGTGTCAGGAAAACTCGTCCCCCCCAAATCCTTCCCAAAGTACATTTGGCACCAACTTCTATGGTCTCTCAATTCTGATGTACTCTTGGGTGATCTAGCCTCTGCAGACTGGTCCTCCATCTACTCTGCCCAGGATATTGACTCAGCCCTATCACACTTCACTGCCATCCTCACTCACCCCCGAAATATCCACTACCCCTCAAAAGAACCAAAGTTAAATTCTCCGACTACTCCTGGATTACACCTGACCTCCTACAGCTCTGCAAAACCAGGGACCAGGCTTGATCTCACTTTAAAGCCTCCACTCTAACTCTGACCACCAGCGCTACAAGTCCCTCAGAAACTCCTTCACCAAGGCTATCCATGCAGTCAAGGCCCATTACTTCAGTTCTAACCTTTAATCCAACCTAAGTTCCCCCTCCAACTTCTGGATAATAATCCACTCCATTTTCGACCCACCACCTCAACCAGCTCCCCTCCAAGCTGATGGTTCACTGATATCTGATCACCTTGCTGTCACCTCCCTCTTCAACAAATACTTCACAACTTGCTGTGTTCTCTCCCAGTACTGAACCGCTCCCCCCAACTCAAACCCTCCTTGTCTGCTGGTTTCCACTTCCCTCCCATCTCCCTTCAGAAAGTCTTCCTTGCCCTCAAATCTTTCAACCCCTCTAAATACAGCCCTGATGGCTTAGATCCCAAACTCCTGCACATATCTGCCTCATCATTCTCCTCACCCTCACCCACATTTCTAAACCTCTCTTTCTCTCTTTGTGCTGTTCTCTTGCCTGGAAAACAGCTAAGGTACTCTCCTCCACAAGGGAATCTCTCTACCCTCCTTGCTAAACTGCAGGAGTCACTAGTCCTCCAGATTAGTCAAATTACTTTATTTATTTTAATTTAAGAAGTAATCAGAATTACAACCCTTTGAGTCAGGGACTACATAAAAGGCTCCTCATCAGGAAGACAAATACATTAATAGCAAGCAATAGAAAACAAAGTAAATGAGCTCAAATAAAAGCAAACAGTCAAAATTAAGGGCTGGTTGCAAAGGCCCCACGTCAAGGTAAATTAGCATTAATAAACAGACATAAACAATAATGTGGGCTATAGTAAGTCAAATGAAGGGCAGAGTCAAAAATAGGCAGACTGAGAGGAGTAAAGGCAGAGAAAACTCAGCCAAGGCAATCACAGTGGCGGGAGGAGAGGAGGTGGTTCTTGAGAGCAGTTTTAAAAGGCCCCAATCTTGGTAGGGAGGCGATAGCAACAGGCAGGGAATTGTACCAGGATGGGGCATGGTAATGGAATGACCTCTGTGCAAGGGAGGTCCTAACTCTGGGGACTTGCAGAGGGGAGCGTACAGTGCTGCAGGTAGAGAGGGACAGGGTAGAAAGGCTTATGATAGAAGACAGACCAGGGGGAGTCAGACCTGCAGTGATTTTTTTGGTCAAGAGGCAAGATTAATAGATGAGCCTTTCCTCCAGATTAAGGAAGTTAGAGAGGGAATACAGTGTTCAAGTATGGGTAAGACGTGGGGAACCTGTAAGCAGCCAGCAGGCCTTATTGAGGGATAGATTAATTTTGTGCAGAGCAGTGTTGTCAGTGGCACCATAAATAAACAGACCATAATCCATGAGGGACAGTACTGAGGATGAGATGGCCAGTCTTAGTGCTTCAGTGGGGAGACAGTCACGATGGTGATACAGTAGGCCTATCCTAGAGTTGATGGTGGAGCAAAGGGAGTGGATGTGGTCGTGAAAGGATAGGGAAGGATCAAAGAGAATGCCAAGATATTTGAAGGAGGAGGTTTGTTCAAGGGGGAAAGAGGGTAATAAATAAAGCCTGGAGTGGATAATCTTTATGTTTACTCTGGTTATGTGCACAAAGCATGGTTTAGTTTTCTTTAAGTTCAAAACCAGTCTGTGGTCAGAGAACCAGCGTTCAGCCTGGGTGAAGGAGTCCTGCAGGGAGTTTTGTAGGAGGAGCGGGTCAGTGTGTGAGTCAAACAGGACAGAGTTGTCCGCATAAAGTAGAAGGTTTCCATTACAAGCAGAGGGGAGAGAATTCAGTTAGAGGCTAAAAAGCAAGGGCCCTAGGATGGAGCCCTGGGGAATACTGGAATGAACCTGTTGGGAGCAGGAGGCAGTAGACCTGATTTTGACACACTGGGTGTGGGAGGAAAGCTAGCTGGAGAACCAATTCAACACATCCTGCAAGAGGCCAAGGGGTTGGAGAGAAGAGAGGAGAGTGGTGGACAGTGTCGAAAGCTTTCGACAAGTCAAAGAAGACTGAGCCAGCAATATGACCTTTGTCAAGAGCAGTGTGAAGGAAATTGGAGAATTCAATAAGGGAGGTAGTGGTGCTGTGTGCATGATGAAAACGTGTTGTTCATGGCAAGGGAGGTTATAGGTGGAGAGGTAGTCAGAGAGCTGATCATCAACAATTTTTCCAGAGCCTGGAGAGAGGGGGAGGATGGAGATTGGGTGACAGTTGCTGGGGAAGCCCGGTCACCAAATTTATAAAGAGGGGTGATCACTGCTGTTTTCCAGGCAAGGGGAATTGACTGAGGCAGAGGAATGGTTCAGCAATTTGGTAGGGGCTGAGGACAGTATCTAGGACCCTTTAAGCTGTTTGGTGTCAATGGAGTCACTGCTATGACCCATGCCTTAAGTGATCTGAGTAGGTAGGGCCTTGCTTCATGAGGAAGAGGGCCTTAAAGTAGAATGGGGATGAGCAACTGGATCGGAGGAGGGGTGGGACTGGGTCAAAAAATATTGAAGAAGGACAGCTGAGAGGCCAGAGAAGGAACTATTTAAGCAGTCAGCAATAGCCACAGGATCAGTAGACAAGGCACCGTAAACAAAGAGATGGGCAGGAGGGGGGTTACAGCCTTGTCATTAACTTCCTTGATATTGTTCCAGAAATTATGGGACAAGACCCAGGAGAAGGCAAGGGTGGACCTGTAGTGTTCAGCCTTGGCTTTACGGATAGCCCAGGTGCAGTTATTTCTAGTGGTACAGTAAGCTTGTATGTCTGCAGTCCTACCGGATTCAACAGCCCTGTGCCAAAGGTTGTCTCTGTGGTGCATGAGACCAAGCAGAGATGGAATGACCCAAGGAAATTCACAGTCCTTGGAGACAACTTTGGAAAGGGGAGCAAAGGTGTCATAGGTCTTGTTGAAAACGTGGACAAAATAGAGAAGGGCGGAGTCAATGTCAGGGGCACAATCAATGGGGGACCAATCACAACCAGCAAGGTAGTCTTTTACTTGACTTCTCTTCCTTCTTATCCCCCTTCCAGTCATGGTTTCAGAAAAGAAATTCTCCACAATCATCTCCCCTCTCCATGTTACTGACTATAACCTTACAGGGATGGACAAGGGTTTCATCACAGTGGCTATCTTTATTGATCTCGCTAAGGCTTTCAACTCGGTTTCCCAACCCTCCTCTTAAACAAGCTGGCCTCAGCCTATCTCTCCTCTTCAGTGGTTCAGTGGTTCCACTCCTATCTGACCAACCGCCAACAATCAAATATATTATGAAAGACAGAAACTTCGGCTCAGAGTTTCAGAACCTAACATCAACTGCCTGAAACATGGTTGCCTGATAGGCAAGTTTTTCCCATGACTGAGTTTTTTAATGCTTCAGGGGCTTCACCACCACACTCTGCAATGTGGGGTCTTCACCCCTACACCCCCTTACTTTATATAACAAACTCCACCGTGGGCAAACTTAGCCTGTTGGTCAACCATTTGTCGGCAAATGGAGTTGGGTTCCTAAAACTTGGGAACTGAGTTGCTGTTAATCAAAATACTACCCAACAATCTGTGCAGGTGGGTGGTGTCTTATCTCCCTCCCCATTCTCACAGGTGTCCCCAGGGTTCTATCCTGGGCCTCATACTATTCTTGATTTTTCTCAGTGACCTCCCCTCCATCTGTGTCTCCTCCCATATTCATATGTATGCTGATGATACTGTCAACTATACATCTGGCTCCTTCACTCCTACTGTAGCATCCTTGCTACAATGAGACTCCATAGTATATTAGACTGGTTTCAAACCAACCAGCTCAAGTAAATACCGAAAAGGCAGTGTCAGTGACCTTTGGCACCAGTCAAAAGTTAGCAAGACTATCATCTCTCCCTGTGTTCTCCAACCTTGATGGCACCCAACTGGAGGTTGTCCACACTTATAAATACATTGGTGTGTGACTTGACAGCAACCTAGATGCCTTAGTGCACATCGATGCTATACACTTAAAACCCTGCCCCAAGCTAGGCATCCTCTACCAAAACAAGGACTGTCTCTCCGCTGATGTACGCAAGGACCTGCTTGTCAAAATGATATTCCCCATTTTTGACTGTGCTGATATAGTCTGCAGCAGAGCCCCTTCCTCCACTCTCGCTAAGCTGGTCACCCTCTATAATGCCTTCTGTCATTTTGCCACTAACTCTCCCCCACAATTCGCACCACTGCTCCCTTTATTCCACTCTTGCTGTCACCCCTTTACCCTTGCGTTGCATTTCCTACTGGTCCTCCCTCATTGGAAAATACTGATTTGCCTCCCTCACTCCCCTACCTATCCTCTTTACTCTCCCTCTGCTGCCTCCTCTTATCCCTTCATTCCAGAGACTCTTTATCAAAGATGTTTTGGTAAAGCCTTGGATGCAGTGTTTTGCTATGGCATCCACATAGGGGTCAAGTGTCGTGTTGGTTAAGCAAGACTCCAAGATACTTCACTGACCTCACCTCATTAAGGTAAGTGCCACCAATGGTGGACAACCTAAATAGTGTTGTATCTCAGTGTCTAGCCTCCTGTGTCCAAAGAATATGGCTTTGGTCTTACTAACATTAAGGACACATTTATTTGACAAGTGCCAGGATCCCAGTTGTTGGACGTCCCTTTCTAAGTTACTGTTCATCTAGTCAAGGTCAGCAGAAGATTGATACAGGACAGCATCATCAGCATAGAGTTGTAACCTGGCTTCTCTGCAATTCTTAGTCATATCATTAAATAGGGAAAATAGGAGGGGACCCAGAATAGAACCTTGCAAAACTCCATCAGTTATAGGTCTAATACCTGATAAACCACCTTGCCACTTTACACTTTGTTTTCCATTGGTCAGGTAATTATGGAACCAATGACAGGAGAGGTCATCTAACCTAGCTGTCTTTAGTTTAGCCAGCAGGAGGTCATGATTGATCTACCATTAAGCCAGCCCAGGTATTATCCTCCCCAGCCACAATAGCCACTGCAGAAACCACACAGGATGCTGAAAAAATACCAATATGCAGTTCTCATGTTTTATTGCAGGTCAGGCTGAATATATTAATGGCACAAAATATTGCACAGTGACATCCAGTAAACACAAAAGTCCAGACACGATACACCATGGCATAGTAAAATACACATTGCCTCCCTAGCCCATAGCATGTGAACAAGAAAACATTGACGGCCAATAATGTTACCATGGCTTATTAAATGAAACAGCAGCCAGTCACATCCTGCCCCATCGCTTGCTTAGTTATTTATTTATCTATTGATTTTATTTGAAAATTGGCAACCAGAAAAGGCACACTGAGCCAAAGTTCATTTCCAGGTATGACCCAGGGAAAGGGAACAGGAATACAATAAAACGTACCCAATATAAGTGCTTGGTACAAGTAAAGTGCAATCAGAGCACAATTTAGCATGCTACAAGTGCAAATAAAAGTAGTAATGTACAATGAGCAGCTATGATGTGAAAATAAAGCAGAAAGAACAACAAAAAAGTAAATATAAGGTAAGTTACTAATGTTAAAAAGCATGGTAAGGAAAGCTATTCATTAGGTAAACGTTAATGCACAACAGGGTGTACTGATAATGTGGATTAACGCACACCTCGGGGGTATTGTGAGGCATGAGGGTGCAGCTCAAGTGCCCTCACAGCCCCCGAGGGTCAGAGTGTGGACGCTCCTGACCACTCGCCGCTCACTTCGTGAAGAACTGTCTCCCTGTCTGTTTTCAACGTTATCCCACAGAGGAAAAAAAAAACACCAACAAGAGTTTATTTTTTGTACTAACTTCTGTTAGTGCTGTCACTCCCGTTACCATAGCGCATTTCCTCTGTCCGTCCCCAATAGAGTACTTTCCACATCTGTAAACTCCCTTTCCTTTTTTTTTCGTTGACATTTTCAAACGAAGCTCAAAACTCTTTGCTTGTTTCCAGATAGGATTTTGTGTGTGTGTGTGTGTGTGTTGAGGGGGGGGATGCAGACGATACCTCCGCTAAAGCTGCTCTCTCCATCTCTGTGCGCTAAGTCTGTGGAGTGCAGATCTTATTGGCTGCATTTACCTTGGAAAATGTACCCTTTCAAATAGTTTCTGAAGGAGACTTAGCCAGCCACAGCCTTTTGTGTTTTGTCACATTACCTGTGTGTCTCTCTCTCAGTTCCACTTGCTATGATGGCAGCTGTCTCCATTTTTCCACGTCCCCGCCTACAGCTTCTGTGATGCTCTGCTTTAATTGGTCACAGTTTCAAGCAACAAACAAAAAAAAAGCAGTTGACACTACTTCTCTCTCAGTTCCCTTCATAGCATCCTCTCACATGCAACAAAATGAAAACAGTGCTATTGGTAGCATAAAAGGTCAAAATTTGCACCAAATAAGCAGAATGACATCATTGTACAGCAGGTGGAAGGAATATTTTAGCTTAAATTACCACAAGAAACTGTTTTATCTACATAAGAAAATTAATTTCTCAATGTAAAAATTAATTTAAAAAATGTTGCCCATTGTATAAGCACAATAAGACACTCCGGGGTGTGCATTGAACATATATTGCCACACTTTCAGGGGCTGAAGGCACAAGGCCACACTATACCCCTGGGCATGTGGTAATATATGTTCAAAGCACACCCTGTCGTGTGTTATTGCTTATTTATCAGCACACCCTGGGAGTGCATTAATGCACTTATTATATGGGGTGGTGTACGTGTTACAATCTGTAATACATGTGTTGCACACTCAGACATTAAAAAACGTGCACTTACACATTGTTTCATGGTAGAAGCCTTAGACTTTACTCAGTGTTCTGCCGCTGTGTAAAGTACTTCCACAGTTTTACACAAAATGCAGTATTGTGCATGACTGCCAGACTGTGCAGTAATGATCTATGAATATGGCTACTCCCACAGTTGTAAAAGCACATACTTGTAAAGAAAAAAGTGCTCTATTTTCGGTACTCCCACACTTTTAACAATAACTAATTTCTACATGCAGTTGCTAGACTGTGCATTAATGAACACTTCTACCTGTAGTTCCTAGATGGTGCCTTACTAATAAGGTAAGGAAAGTGTTCTGATGTGCTAGTATTACACACAACGCTGGCATACCTTCCACAGTTCTCAACAAATAACCCAGTTCTATGGAGCCAGAGAGTGCATTAATAATCACCGAGTTTCAGAATTGTGGCAGTGTGAAACACCGCAGTTGAAGCCCCACCATTATTGTATGTTCAGCAGTGTGACATTTGTAGGAGAAAACAGTGTTCTGAATGGAAGTGACAAAGTGTGCGCTACTGATGAAAGGAGTGCCGTGGTGGCTGATTATTAAACAAAACACCTGCATACCTTGCATCCAGTATTCCGAGACAGTGTGTTACTGAACAGCAAAGTACCATACTACCCAGCTACAGAGTCAAGCCATACAAAAGTGAGGGTACTGGACTTCAGGATGGCTAACTTTGGCAAGATGGGAGAGTGCCTTAGGAAAGCACTAGCAAACAGGCTAGAAGGAGGGGTGAAGCAACAATGGGGAAACATCAAAACTGCCATCACAGAGGCAACAAACCTTTGTGTGAAGCAAATAAACAAATCAAAATGAAACAAAAAGCCATCATGGTTCTCAAAAGAGGTGGCGGGGAAGGTTAGGGAGAAAAAGATGGCATTTATGAAGTATAAGGAAACACAAAAGGAGCAGGGCAGAGAACTGTACCAGTTAAGGCAGAAGGAAGCAGGGAGGGAAGTCAGAATAGCAAAGGCCCAACCTGAAGAAAAGATAGCCAGCTCAGTTAAAACTCATTACCTCCAGTAGCGCCATACAAAGTCCGAACTATCCATTGTTTACCTGACACAAAATGTCCGCCCCGGAGGAAATGAGTTAAGAAGGAGATGAAACCTTTTATAGGTACATCAGGGAGCATAGAAAGACAAAGGGAGGGATAGTGAAGCTGAATAGAAAGGACAGTGGGTAGGCAGCGAGGGACAGTGAAAAAGCAGAGATACTGAACAAATACTTCTGCTCAGTATTCACAAAAGAGGAGGAGGGGGAGGTGCCTAATCCAATTAACAGAAGCATTCTGGATAGGGGGGTCAATTCCAGTCCTTTCACAGAAGAAAGGGGTCTGAAAGAACTCCTAAAACTGAAGGTGGACAAAGTAATGGGGCCTGATGGAATTCATGCCAGAATTCTAAAAGAATTAAGGGGAGAACTAGTGACACCACTGACTACCCTTGTTAACAAATCATGGGAGGATGGTGTGGTACCTGAGGACTGGAGGAAGGCAGATGTGATTCCCCTTCACAAAAGTGGGAGCAAGACAGAAGCAGGGAACTACAGACCTGTTAGTTTGACCTCTGTGGTAGGGAAGTGATGGAATCACTTCTGAAGGAAAGAATTAGTGAGTACCTAGAGGCCAGTGGGGCACAGGACCCAAGGCAGCATGGGTTCACAGCAGGAAGGTCATGTCAGACAAATCTAGTTGATTTCTTTGACTGGGTGACCAAAGCTGTAGACCAGGGAGGGGCTGTGGACATGGCCTACCTAGACTTTAACAAGACATTTGACACAGTCCCACATAAAAGATTAATAATCACATTAACCAGCCTGGGTAAAACATTGGCTGGACAACAGGACACAGAAGGTAATAGTAAATGGAGTCCACTCTGAAGAAAGAGGGGTTACTAGTGGTGTACCGCAAGGTTCAGTACTGGGTCCAGTCCTTTTTAATGTCTACAAAGATCTGTAACAGGGTTGATACACAAGGAGGCATGGAAAGGATGAGAAGGGACTTGGCAAGACTGGAGGTACGGTCAGATGTATGGCAGCTTGGATTTAATGCAAAGAAGTGCAAAATAAGGCACCTGGGAAACAACAACCCAAGGGAAGATTACACAATGGGGGGTAGTAACAACAACAAAAATGGAACGAGACCTGGGGGTAATCATATTAGATGACCTTAAGGCTAGCAAGCAATGTGAGAAGGCTGTAGGGAGGGCTGGGGGATACTGGGATGTATAGGGAGAGGCATCACCAGCAGAAAACAGGAAGCTGTTATCCCTCTGTACAGACAGTTGGTGAGACCCCATCTGGAGTACTGCGTCCAGTTCTGGAGACCCCATCTCCGCAAGAACATAGACAGGAAGGAGGCAGTCCAGAGGCGGGCAACTAAAATTGTGCTGGGTCTGCAAGAGAAGCCATACGAGGAGAGACTAAAGGAGCTTAATATGTATACCCTTGAGGAAAGGAGGGAGGGGGGACATGATAGAAACTTTTAAGTACCTCAGTGGAATCAACAAAGTACAAGAGGGTAGCATCTTTCAGAAAAAGAGTTGTGCAAGAACAAGGGGACACAATTTGAAGATAGAGGGGGACGGCTCAGAGGCAATGTGAGGAAGTATTTTTCAGAGAGGGTGGTGGATACATGGAACAGCCTTCCTGAGTAGG
This sequence comes from Neoceratodus forsteri, assembly GCA_016271365.2. NCBI lineage: Eukaryota > Metazoa > Chordata > Ceratodontiformes > Ceratodontidae > Neoceratodus > Neoceratodus forsteri. Next base: position 1,201,176,478 of record CM057458.1, on the reverse strand, counting down.
TTGTGGGGTCTAAAACTGTGGAGAATTCAAGAATGCATGGGACAGACAAGGCAATTCTTGTGGGGGGTAGGAAGAAATAGGCTGTTGGTTAACTAGGATCTGCAGCTTATCCAATAGGTAGGGAAATGGGCAGACTAGGTGAGCCAAGTGGTCCTTATCTGCCATCAAAGTCTATGTTTCTATGTTACCCCACTATTCAAGAAAGCAGCTGTACATAGCAATTGGCACACTCTGCAATAGTCCTCACTGCCGTCCGGGACACTGTGTAAGGAGAGGTGCACTGCTGATACTGCGACTGCAGCTGAGTAGTCTGACATCTGTGCTTGGTATATGCCTGGAAAATAGCTTTGCTATACCACAGGGTGCCCCTTAATGTGCCTCAGGACTACATGGTAATGCATTACCGCTGAGGGGCATGATACTATGACAACTATCCAGATTATGTCACACACACTTCTACAGTTTTGCACACCATTCCTGAATTCGCTACCAGATTGAATCACGCTCTGTCACACTTTACGTCATGGACTGGGTGGGTGCTGTCAGTAATATGTAGTAGGAGATCTGCAGGAGTAATATTTTCAGCACCCCTCTGCTATTATAAGATTGTGAACGGCTCGGCCACTTTGCAAAACCGCACTGATGTTATTAGCGCACTTGCTTCATACCCTACTAAAAAGGAATGATGTTTTGCATGATTCAGGTGGTCAGAAACTATGAGCCATTCACTAGATATCTGGCTGTCTACTGTCAGTGACATCAACTGGAGAGTCTGATAGTAGTCCGAAAACTTGGCATGCTTCCATCACGGATTAATACAGTCTCTGTTACAATAGTCGATATGCTCTCTGACACAAAGACCTATGTAACTACTGCCTACAGTACTACTGCATAGTATTTAGCTACACACTGTTGTACTCCTATGTCATATGACATGATGTAATACAGTCTCTCTGCATTCCTGTTTCTAACATTATACTGGCTTGCTACTTATGCATGATTTACTGGTGCACTGAGTGAGTACTGGTGCACGTACTGAGAACTGTGCTGCATATCTGTTAGCCACTCTCGACACAAGTACTAACATTTGTTGGTGTCATTGAGCACTTTGCTGTCACTTCCACTACTAGACAGAGTATCTCTATCTATATTCACTTCAGTACTACTCTGTAGTAGTGAGTACATAGGGAGAGAACCTGTAAACTGTAATAAGTGAAGTTTGCAACACATAAGTGGAAACATGCTACTAACACGGTCTGCAACAGACAACCATAGGGATATTTACTGTACTAGTGGTTCCTAACACTTACTACACACTGGTATATACTCTAAAGTGTAATAACAATGCTGTGAAACTCAGAAATGTAAGAATATCCTCTGCCACTCCCCAACAGATGCCAATAATAACAGTGCATAACAACACAGTGCAATAATTGAAGAGTTAGGAAGATGCTGGTCTCAGACACCATGCTTGTAGTGTCCACGAACAGTACTCACGGAGATTGTGCAACTGTCAGGTGCTACTCGGTTACTTTGCATGGTAGTGAAAGTTTACAGGGTCAAAAATGGTGAATTTCTTCATGTTGAACCTGGGCATTACTACTTTCTGTTCTGCAGGAGTTGCACTGTCTTCTCTTACATCACTGGTTGCTTGGTTCGTCTGTGGAGCTGCGTCTTCTGGGACAGAGATTGAGGGGAGTGGTACGCTGTCAGCTGTTCCCCTATGAGGAGACTGAAGTAGCGGAGTGGTTTTGTTTATCATTTGCTCTGGCCAACTCTGGACATTGCTGACAGTTTCAGTTTATTGCTCTGACACGACTCTGGAGTTCTGTGACTGTGTCTGATATGCTACACTTTCGGCAATGGTGACTGTGGTACATGCAAGAGAAGGCTGTCGATGATTTGTTGTGAGTGGCTCCACACATTGCTTACAGTTTCAGTGACAGTGGTGGTGTGCTGCCACTGTGATTCCTTTGTTCTGTCTCTATGATCTGCTGAAGTGTACTGAACAGTCACTGAGCTAGCTGCTGAGCTCAGTAGCTTACTCCACTTTTGTCGATCTGCAGTTGATGCATGCCAATAGTTACATAGGCTTGTTTCACAACAGTGACCTGTGGCGCTCACGATTTCCCTTGTTGCAAGACCAGCATCTGACTAAATCTGAACTGCTGTCCTCCTAATGCAGTGATTTGTGTAGCATTTGGACCATAGGCGGGAAGGCGTTTGCCTCTCCAGTTATTTTTTGCCGAAATACATTGCCCTTTTCATTTATTTGGCAGTGTGTGTTACTGTGTTAGTTAGAATTTCTTTGCGTAATGCCCCTTGTCCCTTGAATCATTCTGCCACCGCACCTTGCGTGCCCCCTCCCCTTGAATCTGCTGAAGCACCCGCCCTTTCACTAAACAAGCAAAAAAAGATAAAAACAGCTGCAAGTTATGCCTTCTGTTTAGTTTTAGAGAGACAGTGTTAACAGTATTAAGTTCTTCTCATTCCCAGCAGAGTTGTAAAGTAGAGCCCTTATCTTAAATGACAGCAAAGCTGACTGATAAGGGCTCTACTTTACAACTCCGGCAGAACTTTTAGCTTTCTGTCCTGCCATCCATGATCCATCTAAGCCCTGCCCTTAACACCAATTTGTTGTAACTTCTGGGGAACAGGTAGGACTTGACACATAGCTTGTCCTTCTACCTGCTGTGCTGGCCCTCCAGGTCTGCTCGCGTCTTCTCCTCAACAACAACTGGTGAAATAAATTATTATAAATTTATTGTGTAATGTTATTCAGTGATGTCCGACCAACTCCAGTGTGAAGTTCCAACTCAGAGAAGCCAGACAGGAATAGACCCCTCGTCACCTACTCATCTCATTTATCCTCTGCTCCTGACTGACTGACTCCTGCCTGGCTAATCTTTGGCTCTGATGTGGTTGGTTCAGTAAGGTATTTGGACCAGATGAAGGTCAGACCAGACTGCTAACTCTCTGTTGCACATCTGCACTGGTACTGTTGTGGCTAACGGCTGTGGCTGTGGCCGTACTCATATATATTTTTTTTTTTAGATTTTATTTTGTATTTCAATTTTGCTGAAGGGCGGAAGCCAGAAGCAACTTATTTTCCCCTCATCCTGCTGGCCTGCTTACTGGACTGTTCATGCTGCCGGGACCCCTGCATGAGTGAGTGCTGCCAGCAGTGAGCGAGGGACCGATTGGAAGGCCAGTCCACTCCCTCCAGTGACAGTCCATGTCTGTGAGACTTGAGAGGGACTGTGGTAATTGTTGGCGCAGTCCATAGCTCCTAATTTTGTGTTTCACAATTTCCCTTCCAGGCCTTCATTAATTTAAAAAATACTTGATCGCAGTTCGCCAGTCAGTTGGACTATTGCAGCACCACAGCAGTACAGCATGCCCGCAGTTATGGGACACCTGGTCGGACATCACCAACACCAGCAGTCAAGAAGAAGAAGATAATAAGAACCTGAACCTGAACTGAAGAGGACTCTGCTGTCTCTGCTGCTGTAGCTGCTCACCTGCCTGCTGCTGCTTCAACTCTGCTATTGCCAGATTGCCAACCCAAATTTGTTAATGTAACCCCTCTGCAAATGGGGGTTCCCAAAAAGTCTTCCAGGAGCTTGCTTGGGTGCTCCAAGCCTAAATGGTGTTTGGCGTTTAAGCCGTTTATCTGTGAGTGTTTTAGAGCCTCTGGTACTGTCTCTTTAAGAACTGTCTGCTTGCAGACATAATTAGTTTGTATGGGGGGGGATTGTGTGTTTTCCTGCTTGAGTCCCGCTCGAGCTACTGCCAAATCACTCCATTTCTGCCATCGCTAAGTGGGCAGAAGGAGCACTCTTCAAAGATGTAATTGTTTTTCTTGTAACCTGTTAGAGTAATAATGAAAATGCAGTTTGATTTAACCTGCTTTCTTGTAGCAAGGACAGTGCAAAGTAGCTCCCTCATGTTGATTCTGAACTGCTGAATTGGACCAATCATGGTGGGGATCCTTTAACATGGAGTCTGCTCTGGGCGAATCAGAACTTGGACTCTCCTCTGGAGCCTGCTGTAAGGGGATTGTAAGGGCAGTGACTCTGGGAAATGTAGTTTTGACTTCGGCGCCTTTTTTCCACCAACCGGGGGAGTTTACTGTGAGTGACAGCCCAACCAGCCTACTGAACTGGGAGGAACTCAAAGGAAATACCCGGCCCTGTCTACTGGAAAGATCAGATCAGTTTGGGCTGTGAAGAGACAGAGAGCAGTGTGTTTCTTCCGTGTGTAGTTTTAGCGCGGGGATCTCGTGTAAGGCCCTAAGTTTTGGTCTGCAGTTTGTGCAAGTGCCTACTTGGACTGAAATCGACCTGTAGGAGAATCAAGGTGATATGAAGAGTAGAAACCAGGCTCACCTGTAGAAGACTGGAGAAATTGCTGAATCGCGCTTGGTCTGTCAGGAACTGAATCTGCTGTGTGTTCTCCCAGGTATTGTGCAGTAATTGCGATTGGGATAGAGAAGCAGCCTGCTTGGTATAGTACTTTCCTTTTACATATAAATGTGTGTAGTGCTTGTGGGGAATCGTGTTTCAAATCCCCTGTACAGTGAATAGAGTGCATGAAGCTGGAAGTAAACCCCAACTTAATCCAGACTACATCCATTTGCTCTAAACTGCAGTGGGGTCCAGTCACAAGGACCTTGTCCACATGGTCTGCTTCTCCTGGCAATCCAGGACAATCTGCCTTCCATCCAGTTCCCAGCACTGTGTTTGTGAGTACAAAGCAGGGTAGCTTCCTGCCATCTGTTTGTCGAATTGCAAGTGTGTCATCTAATTGTTTTTTTTTCATTTCTTCACGAACTGAGCCAACCGGCTCCGGATTACAATTTGGGTATTGTGCCAGTGTTTTTTCCATGACAGGGCCCCAACCAGCTGCAACCGATCCTGGCTAGCCCCCCCCCCATCCTGGGTACCCAGTGAAAATGACAATTTGGGGCTCTGAATATGCACACAGTACTGTGATTATTAATGTGTTTAACCTAATTAACCTGATTTCCCCCTTCCTTGTTACAGCTCCTTAAATAAACCAGATCTGTTAGTTTCAGCAAAGTTACACTGGCTGAGGTATTAGTTTATGTTAAAGTATTGTACTGTGGTTTTTGCACTGTGTCATCTTGTTTTGCAGGGGGTCCCCAGGGTCCAGTCGACGGAGCCAATCCTGGGGGTAAGTGTACATTGTGAAGATATTCCTAATGCATTGTGTGGTCCTCTAGTGGGAAGAAAGGGGGGTTACAGTGTCCCAGAGGGCTGTGACCAAGTTAGTTTAACTACTGCAAACCCTGACCTCTGGGTGGAGGCACCTAACATTGGACCTAGGCCCCTCAACCTGTTAGTAGTTAAGCAGGCAGGGGTAGTAGCCCTTGGGATAGTACCACCTAGGGGTTACATCTTGGAGGCTCACCGCTGGGATTGTGTGTGTCCTCGAGTGGCCATATTTATGAACCACTGTTAAGAAAAAAAATAAAATAAATGGGTACCCCGACAGAAGTGGCTGTGCACCGGTTGGTGGAGTGGTGTACTGGAGAGGAGATCAACCCCCAAAATGCTATGCTTATCCTGGACATCCCCCTGGGTATCAATACGGACACTGTACAGGGAGTACTTTCCAAGGTGGAAGGTTTACAAAACCCTGTGGTGGTGGGTCGACATGCTAATCTGCTCACCCACGCTTTCCTGGCCCTAGTAGAGTTTAAGGATCCCATAGATAGCTCCAAAGCACCACAGACTATTACCCCAGAGGGAGCCCTCACTGCCTGGAGAGTGATAACTAAGGACAGCAAAGACCCGGGGAATTAGCCCCTCCCACTATTTGAAAGTTTTGAGGAGAAATTTGCTAAATGGTTGCTGGGGGAAGGGAAACTGTGGAGGACTTGAAGAAACTATTCTTGCCACCTGGGGGTGTTCCTCCCCCAACACCCTCTCCCGCTCCAGTACCTGTAATGGTGGCTGAACCAATGCAGGCTCCTATTTCTGCACCTGCCATTAGTCACGACTCTTACCGAAGATTGAGGATCTTCTCTGGCACCCTCCCCACCCCGCAAAGGGTGGATGACTGGGAGACCTGGATAGACTATGTTGCCCCTCTAGTGCTAGAATGGCAATGCTCGGAAGCCGAAAAGCGAAAGAGGGTTAGTGAGAGCCTCCGAGGTCCTGCCCTGGCTACCATCCGTGCTAAACAGGCCAGTAACCCTGAAGCGACTGCACAGGACTATCTTGAGGCCTTGGAGAATGTGTATGGGAGCCCAGATTATTTTTTTTTTATTCAAAAAGCTTTATTTGTTTTCAGTACATTAATACACAAAAATAAAATAAAAATAATTACATGGTATGTTTAGTATGTACGCCTATTTTAGTTGCAGTATCTAGATTTAAACATTTCTACATAGGCATATCATAATATCACAAGCACATGTTCTTATAATTGAATATGAACTTAACATAGGAGTATGCTGCGACATTGCTTAGGTATCACTTTAACCTTTAGGTAGATAAAAATAATGAGGTCATAAAAAAAACACCCCCACTCCCCTCAACAACCCTCCCCTCCCTCCTCCTCATAAAAATTCCCTAGACTTCCTATCCCCCACATACTCTCCTCTCTCCGTTTGAAAGCATCAGGCACAAAACTTTTTCCCTACTACAGTTAGGGATAGCTTTTCTCAAAGACAAACCAGGATGTAAGGGAAAAATCAGCAACCATTAAGTTATCAACTTTCAGGCTTCCATACCGCCAATAATGCATCCAAAGCGCCCCATTTATCTAGATAGCTTTGCAACTGGTTGCCCATACTAGCAATATGCTTTTCCAGCTGCAAAGCCAGCAACATTTCTCTATGCCATTCTAATGTTGTAGGCAGGGCATACAGGGTCCAGTGCCTCATAAGTTCAAGTTTGGCCACTGCAGAAATAAGGGCCATATAGTATTTCTTGTGTTTCAATGTTCTTTTTGGAAAAGAATTAAGTAAACAAACTTCTGGGGAGAACAATGAGCCTAAAGCTAGCATAGGATTTAAAGAGTTTTGTATGGCTCTCCAAAATAAGTGAACTTTGGGACATGCCCATAACATATGATAGAGGTCTCCGTTCCTACTGAGGCACCGGGGACAGCAGGGGGATGGTGTCTTGCCAATTTTATAAAGCTTCTGGGGAGTATAACATAGGTCATTCATCACATTAAATTGTATAAGCTGCAAGCGGTCTTGCTTAATGAACCTATATAGGTTTTTCCAGTTTTGTTGCCAGAAGTCAGGTATGGGCGAAAGAGACAGAGTCTTAGCCCAGTACTGGCATATACCTACTGGTAGTCGCACATCAAGGATCTGCAGTTCTTTATATACTGTGGATATTGGATGTGGGTGGGTAGCTATACTCAATAAGGAGGATAAGGCAGTCCTAGGAGGTTCAAGGGATCAACCTGTATTCATGAAAGAAGAAATTGCATGCATAATTTGCCAGTATTTAAAGGGGTAACCACTTAATTCAGGGAAATTCTGTATGAATTGAGTATATGAGAGCATATTGCCATTGAACATAAAAATATTTAAGCCTAAAATCCTTTAGTGCAGGCCAAAACTTTATTGGGATAGGTTTCTGTTGGATTTTAAAATGAGGATTATTTTGGCGCGGTTGTTCTCCATCCACTTGCCAGTTTATTTTCAGGTGATTCTGTAGCTGACTCAGGGCCCTCAGTGACCAACCTATTGGGGATTTCTTGAGATTTTTGGGGATATATTTCAAAGAGGAATATAGTAGAGATGGTAGTGAACACAAAGTGGGGGATATAAGGGTCTTTTCAATATTTAACCATGCCGGAGTATAAGACCTTGAGTCTCCTTCATGTGGGCCGAACATCCAGGACGCCAGTTTTGTAATATGGATTGCTCTGTAATAATTGGAAAAAGATGGTAAGGAAAGCCCTCCTTGGTTTTTTGATGCTGTCAACTTATGGTATGCCTGTCTCACTGTTTTACCTTTCCAGATGAATTTGTTAAGTAAATTCCTTAAATTCGTGAACCATGCTTTAGGAAGATAGAGGGCTAACATATTAAGAGGGTAAAGAATTCTAGGGAGAATATTCATTTTAGTGATATTAATCCTTCCCCATAGTGAAATCTGCAGGGTATTCCATTTTTCCAGGTCAACTTTAATTATTTTTGTTAACTTAGTAAGGTTTTCTTTAATAAGGGAGGAGTATGATTTAAAGATTTTAATACCCAGACAAGTTATACTTTTGTTTTCCCAGTGTAGTTCTTATTGTTCTATAGCGCTTTTGAGTACATTCTGGTTTAGGGGGAAAATAGTAGATTTAGCCAGATTGAGTTTGTAATAGGAGATCCTGGAGAAGGACTCAATTTCTTGTAAGAGGATAGGAACACTTGTACTTGGATTCATTACGTGCACTAAGAGATCATCTGCATAGGCAGACAAAAGGTGTTGCCTACTTCTTACAAGAACACCTTGCAAACCCTGGGTTTTAAATAGTTTTCTAATGAAGGGATCTAAGTAGAAATTAAAAAGGAGCGGGGAAAGGGGGCAGCCCTGCCTAGTTCCACGCCTCAATGGGAATGGCTCTGAAAGGTGACCATTGCAGCAGACCCGGGCTGTAGGAGATGAATATAACAATCTGATCCAACTAATAAATGTTTGTGGAATGCCATACCAGGAAAGCGCAGTGAACAAAAAGTGCCAGGAGACCCGGTCAAAAGCCTTTTCTGCATCTAAGGCTATCAGGGTCATGGGTACAGCTGACTCACTAGCTAGGGGGATAAGGTGTAGTAGTCGACGCATATGGTCACTTGAGGATCTCCCTGGCATAAAACCAACTTGTTCATTACTAATTAATGTGTCCATTAAAGGTCCTAAGCGATTAGCTAATATTTTTGCTAGTATTTTAACATCGGTGTTAAGAAACGAAATAGGGTGGTAATTTTCAACATAATGTGGATCTCGACCTGGCTTAGGGATAATGGTGATCAGGGCCTCAAGATACAGTATGTCTATTCCGAGAGACCCGATTCAAACCGTGAATTAAAAACTCTGGTTAACAAGGGAGAAAGTTCTGCACTGTATAATTTATACAAATTGGTTGGGAGGCCGTCCGGGCCAGGTGACTTATCTGTTGTAAGGTGCTTAATTGCTTGGGTTACCTCCCACTCCATAATAGGGGAGCCCCAGGGATAATTTTTTATCCTCGGGTAGCATTGGGAGCATCAGTTGGTTGAAATATGCTTGTAATTGTTCATTTGGGGTATCTTCATTTATACAGTGGTATAAATCTCTATAATATTTTGCAAAACTGGAAACAATCTCACTCAGGTCTGTAACAAGTGGGCCTTATTTGCCTGAGTACAATCCAGGTACAAAATGAATTGATTCCATTTGCTTAATTCGGAAAGCTAATAACTTGCCAACACGTTCTCCCGATTCTAGGTATTTCATTTGGATGCGTTTTAAGGAAAGCTCTGCCTTTTGGTACATCAAGTCCGAGAACTGGGCATGTAGCATATGGAGCTTAGTCCATTCAGAGTCTGAGGAGTGCCTATTAATGTTAGATTATAATGTTTTTATTTTTTGAAGCAGGGACTCAATCTGTATGTTATATTTTTTCCTTTTAACTGATGCTAAACGTATGCACTCCCCACGCAAGGCACACTTCAGGGCAGATCAGATTATGTCAATTTTGGAGACAGTTCCTAAGTTATTGTCCAAAAAGGAAGTAATAAAATTTTTAAGATGGGCCTGTATATAGGGGGTCTGAAGCATCTGCGTATTCAGTCTCCATATAGAATCTCTTTTAACTCCAGGCCCTAATAAACAAACTATTGAGACTGAACATGTACTCCCTGGAGGAGAGGAGGGAGAGAGGGGATATGATAGAGACATACAAGTATCTTACAGGGAGGAACAGGGTGCAGGAAAACACTATTTTTAAGCGAAAAAGATGTTTCAGGACTAGAGGGCATGGGATGAAGTTGGAGGGAGGACGATTCAGAGGAAACATGAGAAAGAATTTCTTCACAGAACGGGTGGTGGACAAGTGGAACACCCTGCCAGAGGAAGTGGTGGGGGCTGAAACAATCACAGGATTTAAGAATGCATGGGATAGACATAAAGGAATTCTAGAGGTCAGGGGTAAGGGGGAAATAGACTTCTAGGAAAACAAACTGAACTTACAAGCTCAAATGGGCAGACTAGGTGGGCCATAGGCCCTTATCTGCTGACACTGTCTATGTATCTATGTATCTATGTATGGGGAGTGGTCTGACACTTCTCGAGGGTGAATCAAGGCTTCCATTATTCCAGGCATAATGTGGGAGCTGGCTAAAATGTAATCTATGTGTGAGCAAGTACGATGGGGATGAGAAAAAAAGGTATATTGTTGTTCATTGGGGTTTAATATCCTCCATACATCAAGGATACTCAGCCCACTCATTAAATCTTGTAGGGCTCTCTGGGCCAGAGAGAGGCCAGATTTCCTAGGGTCTGATCTATCTAATGATAGTCGGGGAGTAATATTCCAGTCTCCTCCCAGAAATATAGTTCTAGAGGGAGTAGTGGAAACAGTTCCCATTAAGTTGGCGAAAAAGGCCGGGGAATCTACGTTCGGCCCATAAATAGACCCAATCATTATTTGGTGTATACCCAGTATACCATGTAGTTTATATATCGCCTTTGACTGTCCCATACCTCCTTTTCTAATCTAAAAGGAATGTTTTTATGGAAAAGAATAGTGACTCCACCTCTACATGTGGAGATACCAGCCCCATAAGACTGCCCTACCCATCCTTTACACCATAATGAGGTGTCTTCTCGCTTAAGGTGTGTTTCTTGTAAGCAAACAATATTTGCTCTAAGGGATCGTAAGTGGTTTAATATTACTTGCCGTTTGGTTCTTTCCCTAGCACCTTTTATATTCCAACTAAAAATTGTATAAGGGCCTGCCATTATTTGACAATAATATTAGGTCTCCAAATACGATAGGGGATATCTGAATTCTGATGAGAGTGCCTGATGCTTTTATCAATGGTTAATAGAGGTAAGTAAGGAGGAGATAACCCATCCCAATAATTTCCCACCCCTCTAACCATACTACCCCATGTAAACCCAAGAGCTACCCCCAGTTCCATTAACTGAACTGCCATCAGTTATGTCAGGTGATATAAACAAACAAACAAGCCCAGAAGCCATTACTTCCCCCAAAAGCCCCTTCCCCAGCTCGCTAATTTTATCTGGCAATTTTGGTAGTTTAAACGTTAGGGTGATTGCCTTTAAGAATGGCAAAAGAGATTTATATGTTTTTTTTTTTTTTTAAAAAGGTAAGTCTTTCCAAATCAAAGAAAAGAAAAAAAGGAAAATTACTCCTTTGGATTTGCCAGATAACAGTAGGGTTTTGCTATGTCAGTATAAGTGGTAGAAAGACAACACAGTAAATAAAACATTGGTGGTCTCAATATTAAGTCTCACTGTGACTATTACACTACTATACAGTTAAGCTGGTGTTCAAACTTTTAAACTCATATGAACTTAATTATACAGACAGACTCAAGAGTCGTAGCTAGTGGTTTTTCATTTATAACAAGCGGGTCTCTGAGAGCTTTAATGTGGAGCTCGCAGATCACAGGGGTAGCCTCATGTTCTTGCGCAGTCTTATATCAGAATCGGGAATCAACACTGTCTCTAAATTAACAGGAGGATCCTCAAAGATTACGCCTTAAAATTCACTAATCGTGAGGTTAATTTTGCATCCTTGCGCAGAGGGGCTCATTTAAAGAAGTTTTTTCATTGGGAATAGGCGTGATCCATCAATAGGTCAGGCAGAGCGTTCAAGGACACATTACCATTGGAAATTGCATTTGAATCAAAATCCCAGTGTAAAGAAAAAGATCTACGTTTTGAACGAGTATCAGGCTGCCAGAGATTGTCCACTTATACAAAAAGATGTGGCTTTAGTAGCATTGGCACAAAAAAAGCTGCCGCTACAAATAGAATCAGACACAATGTAATAGCTCTCTTTAGCACAGTTTCATTTGAAAAGATCTGGGAGCGCTGTTTTCAGTTCATTCAATGCCTGCTCCTGGGAGTCAAAGGTTTGCCATTGATCACCGAGCTTTACTTGCAGGATCGCCGGGTATTTAACTCTAAAGGGCTTACCCACCGCTATAAGCTTTGTTACAAGTGGGTGTAGCTCTTGTCTTTTAATACGGACCGACTGTGGCAAATTGTGGGTCACCCTGACTTTTTTCCCTTCCCAGAGAACTTCTTGTAATGCTTTTACTTTTGAAACAATATGCTGCTTATCCTGAAAGTTAAGCAGTTTGAAGATTATACGCCTGAGTGCCGAACCAGGGGGTGGAGGTGGTCGAAGTGCCCTACGCGCTGTCTCCACAACATAGGTAGGGCCATTAGGAGAGGGCCCTGCGATCTTCTCACAAAACCTTTGAACAAAAAGTATAGGATTTACACCTTCTTCCTTTTCAGGGATGCCCATTATTACTAGGTTGTTCCTATGGCTCCTTCCCTCTAGATCTATTAATTTATCTTCAACCTTTTTAATTCTTCGATTAGTGAGAGTGTGATCTATAGCAGCCTTGTCAAGCTTTTTCTCCACTGAAGCAAGGCGAGCTTCTGAATCTGCCATCTGAGTAGTTAGCGAGTCAGTAGCCATTTTGATCTGGTGGAGTTCTTACATTATGCTGTCTACTGATTACTGCATAGGCTTCATGATTTCCAGAAATCTGTCTTCTGTTAGTGGCAGAGTACTCACAGGCGTTTTCAGTGTCTGAGCCTTAGACCGCTTGGGGGCCTTGTCTTTCTCGGGAGATGGTGGCGGCGAATGCCGCGGTGGCGCTTTTTGCATGAAAACTTCCATAATTAGCGTTTTTTACTGCAGTATGGAGTTTCACTGCAGTAGTTTAACTTGGACCTTTTGTATCTAGTTCTGAAAGGACGTCCAGACAGTAGATCTTAGCGAGCAAAGTACGGAGCTAATGGGGTTTGCTACTGCACTCCTAGGCTGCCATCACATGTCCCGGAAGCCCAGATTCTGATGAGGACCTGTGGTGGAGAGTAAGAAATGCACAACAGTACCAAGGGGAGCTGTTGTCTGTGTATGTATCTCAGCTGGAAAAATTGTTGCAAGAATGCCTCAGAAAGGGTAGTTTGCCAGCGATAGAACTGGACCGAACCAGGCTGGACAGGATCCTTAAGTCTTCTCCCTTCTCAGAACTGCTGTTGCTTCAGTTACGCCTGGCAAATCAACTGGAATCCCCACCCTCCTATGAAGAGCTAATGAGCGAAATTCGAGGACTTGAGAAAAGGCGACCTCGGGAGGGACTTGCACCAATAGCTGCGGCTACGACCCAAGTGACTGAGGGAGACCCATCAAGTGAAGTTCAGGGGCAGAGGTTGGCAGTTAATGACTGCTCTGAGAAGGAAAAAGATATGCCACAATGGGGCGAACTGTTGCGAGAGTTCAGGGAAATAAAAAACAGTCTCTTTATGAAGGCCGCTTCTGCAAGTACAGGCCCCACCCTCATCCGACTGCATCTGTTATGGGGGTTGGGGTACCCACCCATGCATCTTCTGCTGACAACAGCTCAAAACTCGATGTCTTGACCATGGAAGTGAGGAAATTAATGAGATGTCTCCAAATGCTGATCATGCCGCAGACAGAGATGGCAACAAGGTTTCCAGTTAGTAGTACCCCCGCTCTGGCTCCCAGTGTGATGCCTCGGCCAGCTCAAACTCCAGAAAGTATGTTTTGCTATAATTGTGGGAAGGATGGGCACATGAAGAGAGAATGCCAGTCCCCAAAAGACACAGACAAAGTTGCATATAGGCTACAAGGAGAGCTTCGGAGAACAAATCAGTGGTTAAGAGGTGCACGCAATGATCCCATTGAGGGCCCCAAAAATGCTAACTCACATCCCTTTGTGGCAAGGTCAGTTGCCCAGGCCCCCACTACTGCCTCTTCAGACCTGTCCAGAATAGTGGATCCCTCCATGAAGACCACTGTAAAGGTGAATGGAGTGTCTACAAGAGCTGTATTAGACAGTGGCTCCCAAGTGACAATTATGTTCCAAGACTGGTATCAGAAGCATTTGTCTGATGTACCCTTACAACTGTTGGAGGGGCTGCATGTCTGGGGGTTAAATGAGAAAGCCTACCCCTACTCTGGATATATCTGAATTTGGCTGTCTTTTCCCACCTCTGTGGCTGAAGTGGGTGAGCAAGTATAGACCCTGGCCTTAGTGTGTCCCCCTACCAGACTGTATGATGGGGTTCCTCTACTAATTGGGACTAATGCACATATGTTTGGATGGCTGGCACAGTTGTGTTATGAAAAACAGGGGTCAAGGGCTGGTAGAGCTTTAAGAATTCCGGCCTTGATTAAGAAGGCCTATGAGGCACAGAGAGATGTTGAAACAGTGGAACCAGAGGAACCGGTTGGAATTGTCTGGAAGAAGGATCCTGAGTCTCTGATCCTGGTGCCAAATGCCCAGTGTACCTTACAGGGAGAGGTCCATATCAGAAAGGATGTCAAGAATAAAATATTAATGTTGGATGCACCAGGTGATGGAAAATTGCCGGAGGGACTGCTGGTCAAGCCTAGTATTTTGCCTGCTAGAGCCCATGCTTGTGCCAGAAGGGTAATGGTTCAAGTTCATAATGTGTCTGACAGAGAGATTTGATTAAATAGAGGTTGCACCCTGGCTAATGTGCATTGTGCAGACACTGCAGTGCTACCCAGTAGCAAGACTTCAGGGAAGAATGACAGAGTAACACCTGACTTGTTTGATTTTGGTGACTCCCCGTTGCCAGCTGAATGGAAAGTGAGAATCAGTGAGAAGCTTGCCCAGAGAGACCAGGTGTTTTCTTTAAAGGAATGGGACGTAGGATGAGTGCAAGGAGCTGAGCACCATATCTGGCTGTATGATGAAAGGCCATTTCGTGAGAGGTCTCGACGCCTGGCACCTGCTGACATAGATGATATGAGACGGCATCTGCAAGAGATGCTAGCTGCTGGTGTAATACAAGAATCCAAAAGCCCCTATGCTTCCCCCATTGTGGTAGTGAGAAAAAAGAATGGGACAGTAAGGATGTGCATGGATTATCGCACTTTAAACTGGTGGACTATCCCTGATCAGTACACTATGCCCTGCATTCAGGATGCTTTGGACTATCTAAACGGGAGCAAGTGGTTCTCTGTGCTGGATCTCCGCAGTGGGTACTAGCAGATTCCAATGGCCCCCGAGGACCGTGAGAAAACAGCCTTTATCTGTCTGCTTGGCTTCTATGAATTCATAAGGATGCCTCAAGGGATTTCAGGTGACCCCGCCACTTTTTAAAGATTGATGGAGCGTGCAGTGGGGGACATGAACTTACTAGAGTGCCTGGTATACCTAGATGATGTTATTGTGTTTGGCAGCTCACTGGAGGAACATGAGAGCAGATTATTCAAGGCATTGGACCGACTGGAAGACTTTGGCCTTAAACTGTCCATTGATAAGTGTCAATTCTTTCAAACATAGATAAGTGTCAAATCTTTCAAACGTCAGTAAAGTATGTGGGACACATAGTAAAGTATGTGGGACACATAGTATCCATTGAGGGAACAGAGGCCGACCCAAGTAAAGTTGAGGCCTTGACTACCTGGCCACAGCCCAAAAATCTAAAAGAACTGCAAAGATTCCTGGGATTCTGTGGTTATTATCGGCGTTTCATCAAGGACTATTCAAGAGTGATCCGCCCTTTACTTAACCTTACTCAAGGGTATCCCCCAACCCACAAAAGATACAAAAAGTCAGCGTCCCTCAAGACTGAAAGAGTGTATTTTCATCCAAGTGAAGTATTTTGGGTCCGCTGGACTCCTGATTGTGAGACTGCTTTTCATGAGATCATATATCAACTTACCCATGCTCCAGTGCTGGCCTATGCCGATCCAACAAAACCTTATGTCCCGCACACTGATGCTAGCTTGCAAGGGTTAGGGGCTGTGTTGTACCAAGAGCACGAGAATGGCCTGAGACCAGTGGCCTTTGCCAGCAGAAGCCTGACCCCATCCGAAAGAACTATCCTGTACATAAGTTAGAGTTCCTAGCTTTGAAGTGGGCCATTGTTGACCAATTCCACGAGTACTTGTATGGGGCTAAGATACTGGTAAAAACTGACAATAATCCTTTGACCTATGTGCAGACTTCAGCTAAATTGCCACTGGACATAGGTGGCTTTCTGCATTATCTACATATGACTGTGCTGTTGAATACAGAGCAGACCTGAACCACATAGATGCTGATGTTTTCTCCCGGAGGCATGTTCCCCAGAATGACTGGGTCAGACTGTCAGAACCTGATATTCGAGCACTCTGCCAGAAGTTTGACAGGGAGGAACAAATGTCCATGGATGCAGTGGACTGTATGGTGGATTGTTTGGGACCTTTTGAGAATTGCATACCTGCTGCTTATTGCCACTTTTCTGCAATAGACATTGGTGTACTGCCTCAGCTGGACAATGACAGTATTTGGCGGGCTCAATCCTGAGATCCCATGATCAAATCAGCTTTAGAAGCCCTCTATGCAGGGAAAGATGTGTCCAAATTACGTTCCACTGATTTGAGAACTGCATTGTTATACAAAGAAGGTCCTAAGTTGAAACTGATCAATAGACTGTTATACAGAGAAACAGTAGACTGAGGGGGACAAGTAGACAAACAACAACTAGTGCTGCCCACTGCTTTTCGAGGCTCAGTGCTGAGGTCCTTACATAACCACATGGGGCACCTTGGTATAGACAGAACACTTGACTTGGTGTGATCCAGATTCTATTGGCCTAAGATGGGGCTGAAGTGGAGCAACACATTCGAACTTGTAGTTGCTGCTTACAGAGAAAAGCTTTGCCCCAGAGGGCTGCTCCCCTTGTTAACATCACCACTAGTGCACCCATGGTCTGTATTGATTTTCTGAGTTTGGAGTCAGATCAAAGAAATATTAGTAATGTGCTGGTGGTCACTGTCCATTTTACGAGATATGCCCAAGCTTTCCCCACCAAGGACCAGAGGCATCCACTGTGGCAAAAGTACTTGTAGAAAACTTTTTTGTTCACTATGGGGCTCCACAAAGAATCCATTCTGATCAAGGAAGAGACTTTGAGAGTCGTCTGATCAAAGAGATGCTTTCTCTGTGGGGAGTGCGAAAGTCCAGAACCACCCCTTACTACCCCCAAGGGGACCCACAGCCTGAACGCTTCAACCTCACCTTGCTAGATATGCTAGGCACCCTCCACCCAAAGGACAAGCCTAAATTAAGCCAACAAATTAGCACCCTGGTACATGCCTACAACTGCACCAAAAGTGATGCCACTGGGTTCTCCCCCTACCGCCTGATGTTTGGAAGAGAAGCTCGACTGCCGGTAGATGTGTGCTTTGGGGTCTCTCCTGATGGGGTTTGAACTGACAACTGTTTACAGCATGTGCAAAAGTTAAAGGCCCAGCTAAATCATGCGTACCAACTAGCTCAAACCATGGCTGCCAAAAGAAATGTGGCCAACAAAGAAAGGTAAGATAAAAAGGTGAAAGCACAGGAACTCCAGGAGGGAGATCGGGTATTGTTAAGAAATCTGGGACTGCATGGCAAACACAAGATTGCTGACAGTTGGCACCATCTCCCTCACATTGTAGTGGGCAAACTAGATGATCTGCCTGTGTACAAAGTAAGGCCTGAGAATAATTCAAAGGATGTTAAAACAATGCATAGAAATCATTTACTGCCCATTGGACAAATCTTGATTGAGTCTGAGCCCCCAGAAATTGCCCCCTATGGACCAGTGACTAGAGCTGCTGCTAAGAAAAAATCAAGAAAGTCTGCACCTACAGAAGCTGAGTTAAAGTGTTCCCCTCCACAAGTCCCAGTTGAACATGACTGTCAGTCCATGTCAGAGGAAAGTGAGTGTGTTTTTGAATATTACCCTTCTTATGAACTGAGTCAATTGTTTCGGGGCAATCCCCTAGTCAATTCTGGAGATGAAGCTGGGCCTTCTGGACTGTCTAAGCCCCAGCTTTGTCCCTGGAGCCAATGCTCCCAGAAAGTGAATGCAAAGCATTAAGTCAGATGATATGGAATCATTGTGTATGGTTGAACTGTTTGAGCTTTCAGAGGAGGAAAATGATGGACTGGAACAGACTGGTGACATACCAGAACAAGAAGAGTGTGTTGAGTGCCCTGATAATTCACTGTCCATGTCAGAAAGCTTTCCATGTGAGCCAAGTGTTGTGGACTCAGAGATTGTAACTCCTGGAGCTGAAATTGCCCCAAGTTCTAGCCTTTCTACTCCATTGGAAACTCCCCTTGACAAGTGAGGACAATGCTGAAAATGAGGCTCAGAGTGCAGAGACTATAACAGTTCCCCCTAGAAAGACTGGTTGAGCTGTAAAGCCTGTGGTGCACCTCAGTTATGATTCCCCTGGGAGGCCTGTGGACTTGCCTCTCAATGTTGTCCATAAAGGAGTGTATGTGTCCCCGAGCTCATTGCCCAAACTGAACATCAGTGCTAACTCCAAGTTACTTGTGTTGCCCTCTAGGTATGGTGCCCCTGCCCCATCCAGCCCCAAGGTAGCTGATAGGGAAGGGCCCCCTCTCTTCAGGTTTCATGTACAAGAGATAATAAACTGAGTTATAGTACAATGTGTGTGTATAATACAGTGTAAAGAGTGATGTACTGTAAAGTTTCAGAAATGTGTTTCTGGTAAAGTGATATATTGACTGATGATTACATGTATAAACCTAATGTGATACTGATGTAAATGTATATGGTTGTATTAAAACTTATGGGGGTACTTGCTTGATGCGGACGCCAAGCTTTCCCAGGCCAGGAAGGGTGTAACCCCCCTGAAAATGGGGGTTCCCAAAAAGTCTTCCAGGAGCTTGCTTGGGTGCTCCAAGCCTGAATGGTGTTTGGCGTTCAAGCCGTTTATCTGTGAGTGCTTTTAGAGCCTCTGGTACTGTCTCTTTAAGAGCTGTCTGCTTGCAGACATAATTAGTTTGTATGGGGGGACTGTGTGTTTTTCTGCTTGAGTCCCGCTCGAGCTACTGCCAAATTGCTCCATTTCTGCCATCGATAAGTGGGCAGAAGGAGCACTCTTCAAAGATGTAATTGTTTGCTTGTAACCTGTTAGAGTAATAATGAAAATGCAGTTTGATTTAACCTGCTTTCTTGTAGCAAGGACGGAGCAAAGTAACTCCCTCATGTTGATTCTGAACTGCTGAATTGGACCAACCATGGTGGGGATCCTTTAACATGGAGCCTGCTCTGGGTGAATCAGAACTTGGACTCTCCTCTGGAGCCTGCTGTAAGGGGATTGTTAGGGCAGTGACTCAGGGAAATGTAGTTTTGACTTCGGCGCCTTTTCTTTCGCCAACCGGAGGAGTTTACTGTCAGTGACAGCCAAACCAACTAACTGAACTGGGAGAAACTCAAAGGAAATGCCCAGCTCTGTCTACTGGAAAGATCAGATCAGTTTGGGCTGTGAAGAGACAGGGAGCTGTGTACTTCTTTGGTGTGTAGTTTTAGCGCGGGGATCTCATGTAAGGCCCTAAGTTTTGGTCTGTAGTTTGTGCAAGCACCTGTTCGGACTGAAACCGACCTGTGAAGAGAATCAAGGAGATCTGAAGAGTAGAAACCAGGCTCACCCTGTAGAAGACTGGAGAAATTGCTGAACTGCGCTTGGTCTGTCAGGAACTGAATCTGCTGTGTGTTCTTCCGGGTATTGTGCCGTAATTGCGATTGGGATAGAGAAGCAGCCTGCCTGGTATAGTACTTTCCTTTTACATATAAATGTGTGTAGTGCTTGTGGGGAATCGTGTTTCAAATCCCCTGTACAGTGAATAGAGTGCATGAAGCTGGAAGTAAACCCCAGCTTAATCCAGACTGCATCCATTTGCTCTAAACTGCAGTGGGGTCCAGTCACAAGGACCTTGTTCACATGGTCTGCTCCTCCTGGCAATCCAGGAGAATCTGCCTTCCATCCAGTTCCCAGCACTGAGTTTGTGAGTACAAAGCAGGGTAGCCCCCTGACATCTGTTTATCAAATTGCAAGTGTGTCATCTAATTGTTTTTTTTCTTTCTTCATTTCTTCACGAACTGAGCCAACTGGCTCCGGATTACAATTTGGGTATTGTGCCAGTGTTTTTTCCATCACAGGGCCCCAACCAGCTGCAACCGATCCTGGCTAGCCCCCCCACATCCTGGGTACCCAGTGAAAATGACAATTTGGGACCCTGAATATGCGCACAGTACTGTGATTATTAATGTGTTTAACCTAATTAACCTGATTTCCCCCTTCCTTGTTACAGCTCCTTAAATAAATCAGATCTGTTGGTTTCAGCAAAGTTACACTGGCTGAGGTATTTGTTTATGTTACAGTATTGTACTGTGGTTTTTGCACTGTATCATCTTGTTTTGCAGGAGATCCCTGGGGTCCAGTCGATGGAGCCAGTCCTGGGGGTAAGTGTACATTGTGAAGATATTCCTAATGCATTGTGTGGGCCACTAGTGGGGAGAAAGGGGAGTTACAGTGTCCCAGAGGGCTGTCACCAAGTTAGTTTAACTACTGCAAACCCTGACCTCTGGGTGGAGGCACCCACCATTGGACCTAGGCCCCTCAACCTGTTAGTAGTTAAGCAGGCAGGGGTAGTAGCCCTTGGGATAGCGCCACCTAGGGGTAACACTAACAACAAGCTCCAAATAGGTACATTGATTTTTAATGTTATTTTTTTTGTTAATTATCGGGTTGGGTAAGGAAGGAAGTCCACAAGACACAATTGCCTGTTTTTTTCAGAGGTGGCTAGTGACCACCTGGGTTGGGACTGGGAGCATCAGATGGCCCATGCGGTGTGGGTGGTTAACACTTACTTACTATCTAGTGAGGAGGCATGGCAGTCACCAACATTCAGGCACAATTCATTTTCTTATTCTTCTAACTAACCCAGCAGGGTTGCGACAGGTAGCCAGGCAAAACAGCCTGAGTGTTGCCTCTTCATTCAAATTACAAGCACTCTGTGGTCTTTGTGATACTACGTGAATCAATGACCTCCACACACCAGTCAACAGAGGGTGATGGAGCTGTGCACAGTTGTGTCTCTATTGTTCTGCTGCTACTCTGATGTGTCTATCTAGATGTGTATCTGTACTCAGCCACTGGTTCAGGTTGACTTGCACAACATATTTCCTTTCTTCTGTACACTTCTGAAGTGTGTCTTTTGGTCTTACGGTGGGCTGCTGCACACCGCTCATAGTAGTGGTTGTCAGTGAGGATAGCTGCTGCTGATGGTTCACGGTACTGCGTGTCACTGAGGGGGTGCTGCCCATCCTTGACAGTAGTAGCTGTGACTGCCTGTTGCTGATGAAGGGTGATACTAGTAGTTGTCATTGTGGGCTCCTCTGCCATTGTTCAACTTGTGGGTGTTACTGTGTCCTCCTGCTCAAGGCTCACACTACTACTATGAGTTGCAGACAGCTGGCTGTCTGGTGGAGTGATACCATCAGGAAACTTCTGTTCCAGCCAGTCATTTAGACTTAATTCCCCAATAGACTGATGTTCACTTCCATGTTGTTATAACTTCTGAGTTAGCACTTCACTATGCGTTCAGTGTGGGTTTCATTTCAGAACTGTGCCGTTCCACTGCATCTTACTCAAATTGCCAGCAAGAGAGATGTGCCTGGAGGGATTCTGTAAGGAAATGGAGTAATGTTGCTTGACGTATTACTGCTGTTTAATCTGTACTGGGTCTTTAAGAGGTCCCTGTCTCTTAAGGGTCTTTCTCGCTGTCTCAGAGACATCTCCAGTCTGCCTGGATGGTCAGTCAGTGATAAGCAAGCCTGCCAACTGTACAGAGCTTCTCTTCCTTTGTGCTGTGCTTGTTTACAGTAAAATGATTCAAGCTAAACCTTTAAGTCTGCCATCTGATCATTACATGGTGTCAGAAGTGGAATTAAAAAAAAAAAATCCAATCAATGACGTTCCTTAATCTAGATGGGCCAGCAGCAGTAAAAGTATACAACACATTTAAATGGCAGCAAGCAGCAAACAAACAAAAAAAAATCATGGCCAAGTTTAAAACATAATATACAAAAACCTGGCCTACAAAAGACATCTGTTCATACGCAAAAATCAAGGTCTCGGTATGTCCATAGATGCCTATATAACAAATTTAAAATTAAAGGCACAGTCTTGTGAATATGGGGAACTGACAAATTCCTTAATTTGTGATAAATTTATCTGTAAAATACAAAGTGAGCAAGTTAAATGGAGGCTATTGCGTCAAAAAAACTTGACCTTAAAAAAAGCATTAACCATTTGCAAGGCTGAGAAGCTCAGTGACACTCAATTTAAATCCATTACGGAGACAGCTCAAAAAATAGCATTGTGCATGCTACATCAGTCAGACAAAAAAAGAGCTATCATGCAAAAACTCACAGCACACCTCCAAATGCCAATACATTTAAATGTAAAAAGTGTGGCAAACTGCATGAGCCCAGACAGTGCCCAGCCTTTAGACAGCATTGCAAAAGGTGAAACCAAAAAAACAAATCACTTTGCAAAAATGTGTCATGCAGCTGAAAATCCAACTGTGTACGTAATTAATAAAAACTCGAGCAGGGAGACGAATAGTAAAAGCACCTTTTGCATGGACACTCCAAAGTCAGACAAAGCCCACACTAAGTAAAATGTACTGTTAACCATTAATGGCCACATTACTACACAGTACAATATACTACACATTCCTGACTCCCCGACCGAAGTGCCGATAGAAGCAATGGAGATACAGACTAAGATTGGGACTCCTTTAATGCACAGACCTGACCTATTAACTACTATTCCAATAGCTGCAGCAAAAAAGCAGCACGAGGCGAGTATATCCTCAAAAGTTCCACTGGCGACCTACAAAACAACACCCCCAATAAAGTCAGTGCAGGGCCCACCTCACAAGTCGATAAGCCATAAACCCAGCCTGGTTGTGAGCCGTGTAAGAAGCAGGGTGATGCAAAAGCCAGCAAGATATCTGTAGGACTCAATTACAGTGACTGCTAACCACTACTAAATTATGCATGTGCCTGTTCAGCTCATAACTGACTGCCTAAAAGTTTAGTTTCAGTACTGCTTTATTAAACTACTTAGATTGCACAAAATACTAGACTTACAAGGGGAGATGTAAGGAAATGGAGTAATGTTGCTTTAAGTATTACTGCTGTTTAATATGTACTATGTCTTTAAGAGGCCCCTGACTCTTAAGGGTGTTTCTGTCTCTCGGAGACATCTCCAGGCTGCTCGATTGGTCAGTCAGTGATAAGCAAGCCCGCCAACTGTATGGAGCTTCTCTTCCTTTGTACTGTGCCAGTCTACAGTAAAGTGATTCAAGCTAAACCTTTAAGTCTGCCATCTGATCATTACATTCCTCCAGGCACATGTGGATTCTGCTATTAGCAGAGCTGTCAATTTTGACACTGCACAGGAGCAGCAGTTCACATACTGAGGCAACTTGCAAAATACAGCTCTGGATACTATGCTACTGCATACACTAGATGCTTCTGACAAGAGATCAGAATAGCTCCTGCTCTTGTATAAGACATCTAGCTCTAATATTGGTCTGGCATGAGTTGCTAAGGGACACTGTGCACCAGGCATGCATGTCCTGTGTCCCTGTGTCGTGTAATACCCAGTGATCAGGGAATGCAGGACTTATATCTGTAAGGAAGTACCCATGTCGGTATTTGCCCCTGCCGACTCTCTTATCTAATTCTTCAGGTATAGCCTGTGCTGGTGGCACACACTACCACAGTTGCTGTCATTTCACTGGGTTACCAGGAGGGAGACATCAGAGTTTCATTTTGGTTTGATTCTCGGTGACTCGGGTCTCTTGCATATTTAACAACAAATCCGTCGGGCCGCACACGCTGAAGTCAGAATAACTTGCTGGATGAGAGAGACACAGATACACAGAATCACCTTCTGCTACTCACTGTGTGGTTGTGTCTCCATGTCAAAGTGACAGTTACTGACTGTCATAAGTTCTGATCCATGATGCTATCCTTGCAGTTGTGCCACACTGTGTGAACAACTGCCCCAGTAGTACGATCACACAGGGTGCAATAATGCCCTCCAGGAGCACACTGCACAGAACTCCCAACAGGAACAAAAGTCGGGAAGTGAGTGCATAGAAAAAAATGGGTACCCCACTGATACGTGGAGTCTACACAATCCATGGGATGAGTGGGTGGGAAAAGTTATGAGTACTATACTTCTGCGAACTCTGACAGGAACAAAAGTCAGGAAACGTGTACATAGGAAAAGACAGGCACACCACTGATATGTGGAGTCTACACAATTTATGTGGTGGGTGGGTGAGAAAAGTCATAGGTGCTATACTCCTGTGAGTATGACACCTGTGAGTGGGGGGCCTTGGTACACCGATCAGCGGCACGGCAAATGTTAGTGACAGCAAGGACACCAGCTGTACTCTTACAAATAAGCGACTACCACAACATGAGTGCCTGGTACACTACATAGGATAGGACGAGTCACAGGATTACGATCATAACACTGTGGTGGGATGATTGTGTGACAATGTGTCTATGGTTGGGGTGGGGGAGTAATGGGAGACTCATCAAGTGTTTGGAATACGTAGTAACACCAAGTTGCTTCTTAGAAGGCCCAGAGTGCCACAACACCAACATCTGGCATGCTAAATACTTTGACAGGAGTGAGGCCATTAAATTCACAGCATAGATGTACTATACAGCCAGTGCTGCACTGCTATGGAAAGATTGCAAATGGTGGCTGATGTGTTTCTGGTGCATGGCGTCAGAAATAGGGTCTGTTTTGCCCCTTGATCTGTCTTTTGCAGCACCTCTCCACCCTGACAGTGCCGATAATGTGGATTATCACACTCTCAGGTGATGGCTGCTGTTCAATCATATTG
Organism: Neoceratodus forsteri; assembly: GCA_016271365.2. Taxonomy (NCBI): domain Eukaryota; kingdom Metazoa; phylum Chordata; order Ceratodontiformes; family Ceratodontidae; genus Neoceratodus; species Neoceratodus forsteri. The sequence continues at coordinate 1,201,151,475 of CM057458.1, read as the reverse complement.
CTCTCTCAGGACCACCATATAATAATGATGCTTTTAAAATGGCAAGAATAAATCTACAAATTTCATTGGCTGAGAGATGTCACCAGACCATGCATTAAATCTCTATTATAAAATGGGAAGGGAGAAACCTACATCCTGATTGGTAATTAGCCATGCCTTTGAAATGTCTAATGCATGGTTATAAACAAGTGCTGGCCAAGTGGATGCAGCTCAAGAAAGAAATCAATGGGGCAGTAGAATTTTTAAAAACTGTCAGAGGCCATTTTTCCCCTTGCTTGCCCCACACATAAATATAGGCACACACATACCCTCCCCCACCTCATTCACATGAACCCAGTGCCCTGCATATCAGTACTCTACTGTATAGCTCTTCTTTAGATGTTGATAACTATTTTGAATGGTACAGTATGTTTCAAACATACACTTCTAGCACAGAATTATTTTTTTTGCTGATACATCATTCGGTCCAAGCACGATCCGCTAACCCATCCAATCGCTTTCCTTTTCACTCGCATCCTTAGCAATTAACCATCAAAGCTTCATAAAACAGTAACAAAAAATCAAACACACATTGTTTATTCTCTGTTGTACCACCATTGCAGCTGTTAACAAGATCATGGCTCTTACGTTTCCTTTTGTACCATGATCGCTGACTTCCAGACTTCCAGTCTCTGACTCACATTGCTAAAGTACAATCCCTATTCTGAGTAATTATTTTCAGTACTGTCCTCACAATCACTTAGGTTGTCATAGTATTTTAATGAGAATAAATAAAAAAAAAAGACAAAGCCTCCTGACTGTGCTGTTTCAAACAGCACACATTCTCCCTGCACACTATATATGTCCCGTTGTCCAAGAGCTGGCACTTTTGGTGTGCTGGAAAGAAGCAAGAAAAACAATTTTAAATCAGAACTTAGCAGTTAAGTAAGTGTGTGCGTAGGTGCCCTGCTGGGGTGGGGCTATGAACTACAGGGGACAATATCAAACTATAACTATGGAAGCCTTCTAAGGACAAATAAAAAAGGACAAATAAAAAAGCAAATCTATTACGGGTGGAGGAACTATTTAATGTAAAATTACATGCAAACCTTAACTTTTTTTAATTTAAACCTATTAATTTTAATTTTCACTGGAAATTAAAAAACATAGTCCCATTTTATCTACACAATAAGACACTACGGGGGTGTGCATTAGACATTTCTAATGCACTACCAGGGACTGAAGACACTCGGACTGCAGCCTTGTGCCTTACTACGGCCCTGACTGTGCATTAGAAATGTCTAATGCGCACCCCATTGTGTCTTATTTCTTACCTAATGCACACCCTGTAATTGTCATAGTTAATTGCTTAGGTTCAGTAATTAAACAACCATGGGTTGAACAGGTCTGCCTCTGATTTATACAGTGGGCAACAATCTTTTAAGAATAGCATTAAAACTGTGTTGTCTGACAAATTTACCAATATTAAAAAGCAGGGTATTTCTGGTCACCAAAAATATCAATGAACTTTGTGCATAAAACCTCAGTGGAGGTGTTTCATGAGCTTTCATGGACCTACATAGAGACTTTGATGGCAGGTAAGGACCGCTTGGCCCACCTAGTCTGCTCATTTCCCTACCTATTGGATAAGCTGCAGATCCTAGTTAACCAACAGTCTATTTCCTCCTGTACCTGTATGTTTATGAACACAGGAGTGCCAATTTATTTTATTTATTTATTTCGTTTTTGTTAACCGGGTAGGTGCACTAGCTATAAAATGACTATTTTCAGGCATGACCCGGGACAGTACAACAAAAAGAGAACAGTTGAACAACAGCAACATGGGTACAATAATACAAATAGAGGAACAGTACAGCAGTGCTACAAAAATACAATGGGTAGAAACAACAAAATATAATGGCAAGCATTATACAGATAATGGCAGTAAGATATATAATAAGTGCAGAAACCACGGACCCGACCTGTGGAGTGAAAGGGTTAATAAGATGGTAAGGTTATATAGAGAGAAATGTGAGGAATGACTGACAGAAGGAAGGTCAGGGGTGGTAATTGGCAAAACAATAGTGGATGGTCAGCAACAAGGTTCGAGAAGGAAGAGTGGTAGTAGTCAAGAAGTTATTTACAAAGAGAAGGAAAAATATGGGGAGGGGAAGAGGAGACAGTCTTGGAGCTGGATTAGAGCAGGGGTGACATTACTGGTAAGTCTCAGGAGCTTCAGGTTGGGTCAAAGCATGTACAAGCATCAGCTAAGGATAGATAATGACGATATTCACTTTTAAATCCAAAGTGAGACTGAGACAGCAGGAGGTTGAGTGGATGAGCATTCCATAGCCTGGGAGCAGAGAATTGGAAGGCCACTGTGCCTTTAGTCGTCCAACATCTCGGAACATAGAGCAAGGATTTGTCAGCTGATTGCAGGCCATGGGAGGATGGTTGAGGGACCAGCAATGCTGCCAGCTGAGATGAATTTTTTTCCCTGGATGATCGAGTCCATTAGTGATCCAAGGTAGTATTGTCTACTGGCAGAGGGTGAGAGCCAATTCAGAGCCTTATAAAGAAGGCAGTGATGTTTGAGTCGAGGCGATGAAGAGGCAAATCGGCATATATTGTTATAAGTTACGTCCCATTTTAGTAGGGAGGTTTTATGGGCAGAGGTAAGAATAGAGGCACCATAAGTAAGGGTTGGGAGCAGAATACCTCGGGCAATTGCTAATTTGGCCGAGGGTGTAAGCATGTAGCTCGTTTTGTAAGCTACTCCCAGTTTCGAGTTTACAGCTTTGCACGAGGACTGAATGTGAAGATTAAAATCCAGGGACTGGTCCAGCAGGATCCCAAGGTACTTGAAGGAAGTAACATTTTCAAGTGGAAATCCTGCTGGGTGAAGAACCTCCAGCAAACTAGAAAAGGCCTTAATCTTCTGTACGGAACCTAGAAGCATGGCTTTCGTTTTCTTTTCATTTAGTACAAGCTTACGGTCTAGTAGCCTGTCTAAGACCTTATTGAAGTCTGAAGTAAGTGATGTGTTTATGCAGGCAATACTAGAAGAACTAGTATAGATGATCAGATCATCAGCATAGAGAATTGCTGAGCAGGATTCCAGGACCTCAGCTGCATTGTTGATAAAAATTGAGAACAGAAGGGGTCCAAGGATAGAGCCCTGGGGGACCCCAAGGTCGATAGTAGATGTGTTGGACAGGGAGTAGTTAAATTGGACAGCTTGCGACCTGTTTGACAGGTAGCTACAGAACCAGTCCACAACAGGGGTAGAGAAATGGAATTTATGGAGAGTGGAGAGAAGCAGGGGGTGGTCTACAAGGTTGAAAGCCTTAGTGAGGTCAATGAAGATGGCACCTGTGAGTTTTCCAGAATCCATGTTGGATAGAATATCAGTAGTTAGTTGAAGAAGAGCCGTGGTGGTGCTATGACCTTTTCTGAAACCATGCTGGGTGTCTGAGAGGAGACTGTAGCGTGTAAGGTAGTCAATGGTCTGTGATGCAACTATTTTCTCTAGGATCTTACTAAGGACAGAGAGAATTGCTATAGGCCTGTAATTGGCCAGGTCCTTTGGGTCACCTTTTTTAAAGACAGGTGTTACTCTTGCAGATTTCCATAGGTCCGGCACAGTGCTATGGATAAGGGATAAAGTGTAGATTCTGGCAATCGGAGAGGCAATGAGTGGAGCAACCAGCTTAAGAAGATGAGGTTCCAGTGAGTCAGAACCAGAGCTGGTATTGGCAGATATGGATCTCAGTAATTTCAGAACTTCCGCTCTTGATATAGCCATGAAATAGAATGGTGGCCCTGGAGGAGCATCATACGATAGGGCAGTATGGTTGTCTGATGGTAGTGTGTTAGGTAGATTGGAGTGCGATTCACTAGGTTGTAAAGCCAAGGTATAGTGTGACAGATCAGAGAAAAGATTGTTGAAACTGTTTGAGATGGTCCTAGGGTTATTACAATGTGCCCCACTTATGATCATTTCATCAGGAGTGACCGACTGCTAGGTACCCAGAAATGTTTTGACATGGGCCCAGAATTTCCTCGGGTTGCAGGCTGAGCTTTGTAGAAGGTCCTTGCAGTATTTGCTCTTAGCAGCTCTAACTTGTCACTTACATCTGTTCCTTAGTTCACGATAGACAATAAGATCTGACTGTAGGCCAGTTTGTTTGTAGCGAATCCAGAGCTTGTCCCTATGGTGCAGATTAGCAAGGAGGTTTTTATGCAGTCACCTCGTCTGTTTTCCTCTGACCCTCCTAGTAGTCTTGGAGGCATGTTTATATTGAATGGTAAGAAATTCATTTATGAATATCTGTACAGCAACCTCCACATCCTTTGTTTGATAGATACCTGCCCAGTCGATATTGGAGACATCATAGAGAAATGCATCCTGGTCAATATGAGCTAGATTTGTAAACGTGATTAGTCTTGATGGAGGAGATGGAGGCACAACCATACACAGGATACAAAAAGTGGGTGAGTGGTCTGTTAGTGCATCTGCAAGGATTCCTGCTTTTGACACATGTTCCATACGGTTAACCATCACCCAGTCTAGGAGTGTACCCGTTTGATGGGATGACGTGGCTCTAGTTGCTTCAGAGATCGACTGCTGAAAATTATAACTAAGCGTGCGTGATTGCAAGGATATTTGAGCTGACCCAATCCAACTGAGGTTAAGATCACCTAGGATGACAGCCTCATTAGGAGGTGATGTCAAGGAGTTCTTGAAGGCCTACTATTCCCCCAGCAGGGGGATTATAGGCACAGATAATATGAAGCTTCTTTTCCCCCAACACAATAGTTGCCTGTATGAATTTGCACACTGCGGGAGAGGCAGATGCCGGGACAATAGAGATGTTGAGGTGGTTTTTGAAGAATAGAGCAACTCCACCTCCACGCTTGGATGAGGATCTATCCCACCAGAACAGGGAATAGTTAGGCAAGGAGCATACGTCATCAGGTATACCGGGTTTTAGCCAAGTTTCTGTGAGACAGAGTACATCAGGATTGTAGAGTTTCACCTAGGCCTTGAGTTCTGCATGGTGACAGGTAAGACTTCTGATATTGATATGGGCAATTAATAATCCTTTCTTGGACATGCCAGATAACTCATTTGGGGAAAAGAAACAGGTAGGTGGACCTGGATTTAGTTTGACATCCCCAGATAGCAGAATAATGATCATGGCTAGGAACCAAAGCCTTGCACAGTGACAGGTTAGGGTGAAAGCACATCTCCATGGCAGCTTCCTCCTGGCATGTAGAGGGTAATAGATGCTACCTCTAACAAGGAGGATAGGGTTAGGTTGAAGATCAGGCTTTGTCTCTGCAATCAAGTTAGAGAAACTATAGTTGTGGTAAGCCTCTGAGGAGTCTTTTGCCATTTGGTTACATGGGAGAGCCCATGTGGCAGTGTCCAGGCTGAGTAAAAGGACAAATGACAAAAGTGCCCATAGCAGACTATACTTCGCCATAGTGTTACTATTTGACTTGGGTAGGAAGGCTAGTGGTATACTGAGAGAGAGGATTAGCTCTTAGGGATAAAGAGATAGTGTGTATAAAATTAAGACTGCCAAGGGTGACTGTGTTACACCGTTTTAACCCTTGGCCGAAATTAGATATAGAGCAAAAACAATGAAGTGTTTCCTGCTAGTGTAGCAATTATTTAGAAGAAGTGGATCAGAGAAGCAGAAAGTAAAGCCCCGCAAAGGTTAATTAGGAAAGCAGAGCAGTCGGAGGTTCTACTTGTGGTAAAGATTACAGTGAGGAAATGAAGACCTATTCAAGATAAGTTAGAAGGTACCCCTAGTGGCGGAATTTTATAAGGAACCAATGGGAGACTAGACAGATAGCAGTAATGTTTGGCAAAAGTCAATGCAAAGCAGAGGGCGCCAAAGCCCAGATACTGATAATCCGACAGAGAAAAAGCAGGGCCAAACAGTGGCCAAGCAGAGAGCATCAGTCCAATTAGAGGAGGGTGGTAGCAGGTGGCCGCCTATCAAACCCGTACGGTGCTACCCCGGAGCAGCCCAGACACTTAACTGGATTTGAAGGTGTCCTGTTCATCAGGAGGATGGAGGTACGGGCAGCTAGCAGGATTAGCCAAGCTGCTCACTGTGAGCACGATCAGGCGCAGTGGATCTATTTTAAGATATAAAATGTAGGTTAAGATAGGATGTTATTAGCTAGGGCACGGGGTGCCAAGGTAACCTGAAAATTACTCGGGGTAGGAAGGGGGGAAGCCCAGGTATGGAACTGCACAGTAGATAGCAGAGCAGGCGCTAAGCAAAGCTGATAGGCAAGCAGATGGTGAAAATAGGAAGATGTCTTTAAAGGGAAGACAGGACAAGTGTTAGGCCTAATAGCTGCACTCTGTATCTTTAAGAGGAGTTGCAATATTAGTGAGAGGGGAGGACGAACATTGCTAGGGATGGTGCCTAGGGGGGAAGGAGAGTATTTAATAAAGGCTGGAGTTGGGAGATGGGAGGGTGGGCGCAAAAATTCAAGCAGCAAGGAGACAGAAGGACAGAAAGTGAAAGAGAAATTGAATTATTTGCAGGGCAAAGCTTACAACTGTGACCCAAATGGAATCAGGTCTAAAAAGAAAAAACTGTATCACTTTAAACTTAGTTTCTGATCCAAGGTAGCTTACCACTGGACCTTAAAACAACTGGACCTTAAAACAAAGAGAGCTGTAATATTTTACAATCTACAAACCTGCAGCCTAAATGAACTTGCACTTCAAACTACCCTTGGAGTGCAAAATTGCTGTAAACAGGCTTAGGCTCACGTTTGAGTTAGGATTTACAAGACAATTTGGAGAGACTTAACAAGTACTACAGTCAGAATATAACATTAGCTTGAGGTCCAGAGGAAACAGAAGTAGCAAAGAATTAAAGAACTGCAGCAGCCCAACAGCAGGCAGAGTCGATGGTTCTGGACAGTCCAGTTTCTGCAGCATACCTTTGGTCTGGTGATCGGCGGGCAGTACAGCGAGGAAGGCAGCCGACGGAAAGAAGGGGTCCACCTGGCTGGTTGCAGCAGCAGAGGCACCCGTGTCAAGGGTGAAGCTTTGGTCTGGTGATCGGCGGGCAGTACAGTGAGGAAGGCAGCTGGTGGACAGAGGAGATCTGCCCGGCTGCTTGCAGCAGCAGAGGCACCCATGTCAAGGGTGAAGTTTCGGTCTGGTGATCGGTGGGCAGTACAGCGAGGAAGGCAGCCGGCAGACAGAAGGGGTTCACCCGGCTGCTTGCAGCAGCAGAGGCACCCGTGTCAAGGGTGAAGCTTTGGTCTGGTAATCGGTGGGCAGTACAGCGAGGAAGGCAGCCGACGGACAGAAGGGGTCCAATTAATGTTCATGTGTAATTCATAAACATTCATGCACAGTTTGACACAAACTTGAAGAACATTCATGAGCTGAATTTATTAACTGTTGTGAATATTTTATAAACAATTAATGGTCATTTTGGCTGCATAGCGAAGCTATGCTGATGACTTTTATTTATTTAGAAGTTGATGACCTGGAAAAGCACCATGAACCAAAGGCTCGTTTCCAGGTGTGACCCGTGGAGGGGGGTACAAATGTCAGACAAGATACAGCAGAAATTTATTATAAACAAAATTCAACAGAATTTTACAATAGTGGAGGCTATGCAATGCTATACAATGTATTAACTATGTACAAAAAAAGTATGAACTGTACAATACAGGCTAAGAGACAAAATATATACAGCTGTAAGCTGTAAGGGGCCGGCAGGGCTAAGATGGGGGGCTAGGGTGGGGAGCAGGTGCAAGAGGTGATGGGTAGGGTCTGATCAGATGCTTGAGGGCATAGAAGGAGGGAGAGAGGCGGGTTTGGGAGGGGAGGCTGTTCCAAAGGGAAGGAAATCTGTTGAAGAAGGAAAGTTTACCAGCAGAGGTGCACACATGAGGGAGAGAAAAGTTGTGGGTGCAGCTTGACCTTGTGTTAAAAGGCGAGGGGGAAGTGGGAGATAAGAGGAGGCTAGGTAGGAGGGAAGGGACTCAAACCAGTAATTAGCTATGAAGGCCAAGACTTGCTATTACAGAGACAGAGAGAGGGGAGTCTAGAGCATGTGACGCATACCTATACTGTACCCCCACGTGGTGCACAATTTTCCTGCTCTGCACTCACTTCTGGTTCACTTCCAGGTTTGGAGATAACTCTTGTTTTCCAAGTGTGTTGATGTCTCCCTGATGTCCCCATATTCATATGTTCCCCTGGTGTCTAGTGGCCCTTCTTGCCCTATGTCCCCATATTCATATATTTCCCTAGTGTGTCTAGTAGCACCACCATCCTCTGTCCCCATAATAATATGTTTCCCTGGTGTCTTGTGGCACCCCCACTCTCTATCCTCACATTCATATTTTTCTCTAGTATCTAGTGGCACCCCCCCACCCTCTGATCACTGGACCCATATTCATATAATATTTCCCTGGTATCTAGTGGCACCCCTTCCCTCCAATTATCCTCTCCATATTTATATAATGTTTCCCTTGTGTCTAGTGGCACCCCCTGCCCTCTGATTATCCTCTCTGTAGTTATATAATAGTCTCCATATTTATATAATGTTTTTTTGGGTAATACATCATTCGGTCTGACCCCCACCTGCTAACCCACTTGCTTTTCTTCCCGCTCACATCTTTAGCATGTAACCATTATAGCTTCATAGCACAGTAACAAAAAATCAAACACACCTTGTTTATTTTCTGTTGTACTACCATTGCAGCCAGGATCTTGTCTCCTAAGTCTCCTTTAGTACCATGATCACAAACTTCTGGACTTCCAGTCTCTGACTCACATTGATAAAGTAAAATCCCCATTCTGAGTGTAACCCCCCTTGTTCCAAGGGATTACTAGAATCCCAGTTAGAACCAGTGGCAGGCAGGGATAGTGAGCTTGTGAAATGCCAGGTAAATGGATTTCACAGTGTCACACTCTGTTTTTCAGTCTCAGCTGAGCTGGAGTGATGATGTAACATAGAAACATAGAAACATAGACTTTGACGGCAGATAAGGACCGCTAGGCCCATCTAGTCTGCCCATTTCCCTACCTACAGGATAGGCCGCAGATCCTAGTTAACCAACAGCCTATATCTTCCTGCCCCCCACAAGAATTGCCTTATGTCTGTCCCATGCATTCTTGAATTCTCCCACAGTTTTAGACCCCACAACTTCCTCAGGAAGGCTGTTCCATGCATCCACTACCCTCTCTGTGAAATAATACTTCCTCACATTGCCCCTGAACCACCCTCCTTCTATCTTTAAATTGTGTCCCCCTTGTTCTTGCAAGTCTCTTTTTCTGAAAGATGCTACCCTCTTGGACTTTGTTGATTCCCTTGCGGTATTTGAAAGTTTCTATCATGTCCCCCCTCTCCCTTCTTTCCTCAAGCGTATACATAATTGGTATACATGTAATCTTAGATCTCTTGCAGTTGCATAAGTCACACTTGTCTTGCTGTAAGGGAGATAGCTTTAGAATGCTGAGTGAGTCTGTAGAGTGGAGTTCCAGGAGGAAGCTGCAGCCTGCAGCAGCTCTTCAGTTTTAGCTCTGACAGAGAGCTACCACTGCATTTTGGGTAGTTTGTTCTCACCCTAGAAGAAGAACATAGAAGACAGAGATTGATGTGGTGGAAACCATTTCAAGTGGGTTTTCCTTTGCCCCTTCCCAGGATGGATGGGGGTGATCTTCAGGGTTCAGGGGCAATCCCCTCACCCAGTCTGTCTAGTGAAGCTGCCTGTGACAACTTCAGAAACTGTGAATACTTTTGTGTTCAGCCCAGGAGGGGCACCTGCATTCCTTGGTGAATTTTCTCTGACAAAGAGATCTTGTCACCTAGACTGTTTTCTGTTTAAAAGTGTCTGCTAAAGTTGGGGTCTAGTGAAGAGACAGTGCCAATTATTTTTTTTTGAAATTTAGCATCTTTATTGAGTTATATAAAACCAACAGTACATGAAATAGAGACTGTGTAACATACTATGGTTGGATAAATTAATAAACAACTGATGAGATAACAGTCCCCTAAAGGGTGAAAAGTAACAATGAACTCACATACTAAGAAAACCATATCAAACCAACTCTAACTCCCCTACCCACCCCCACCTGGGAGAGTGCCATAACAAAATTCAGAGAAGAGAAGGATATTGAGAAGAGATACCCAAGTAACAGAATTATTCCAAAAGAGGCAAATCAGGCTGTGGTTGTCAGAGGTCATCATTGTATGGGGATTACTTCAGGTATAAAGCATATAATTGACCCCATTTCAGATTGAAAGAGGCCATGCGATTTCAGGAGCTGGCTATTAACCTCTCAGTATTAAAACAGAGGGACATTTCTTTGAGCCATTCCGAATATGTGATGGAATTTTGATCCATCCAATGCCTAAGAACCAGCTTTTTGACTACTATAGAGATTAGAGCCATATGGTACCTGCGTTCCCTCACCTCGATGTTAGAATACATCCCTAGTATACATATTTCTTTGGTGAAAAGATCTTTTAACCCAAGAAGTGGGTCTAGGTTACCTCTTATTGTGTTCCATAAAAATGCCACCCTATCGCAATACCAAAAAATATGCATCAGGTTCCCTTCAGTTGCTCCACACCGAGTACAGTTGGATGATTTAAGTTTACCAAATTTAGCCAGTTTGATTGGTGTGTAATAGAGATTGTTCAGAATATGGTACTGAGCTAGTCTGTGATTGTCCTGGGAAAGGTACCTGTATGTGTCCTTCCAGATCAGACTCCAGGGTAGAGGAGAGTCTGGTATGAGAGGTGTCCAGATTTCAGAGCCCTCTAGGGTAATGGGAAACATGATGTCCAGTAGGTAGGCATAGATTCTGGCAATACCATGGGATTTGGCTGCAGATTCTTGGATCCTTTCCAGAAAGGGCCTTGTTTTGGATGGTATATGGTATAGATACAGACCCAAATAAGTTAACTATTAGGTGTCTCAGTTGGAAAACCCTAAAAACGTGTTTCTGGGAAATGTTGAAGGTGGTTAAAATATCTGCAGAGGATAAGAGCGAGCCCTGAGAATATAGGGTCTCCACTGATGAGTCCCGAATTTGTGGGAGCCACACAGAGGTCAGCAGGGTGCCCCCTGTTTTGATGTTGGGATTTAATGTGAGGGGCTGCGCCAGACCCTTGGTATATGTTATGTTGAAGAAACTCCAACATTGGGATAGAATTTTGATAGAGAGACCTATAACAGAATTTTGTATGGCTACGGGTAATGTGGAGAAGGAGTGATAGAAGATGTGGGGAGGTCGAAGATTAAATTGATCCAGAAGTTTGAGCTCCAATTGTAACCATGTTGGCTGGGGTAAGTTAAATTGGGGAGTTGACCATTTCCCTATTTTGTATAATTGGCTAGCCCAATAGTATAATAAAAAGTTAGGGAGGTGGATGCCCCCCTTATCCCTAGGTACATTGAGTTTGAGAAAGGCCCGTCTAGGCTGTTTCCCTTTCCAGATAAAACTGGATAAAGCAGAATGTATCTGTTTAAAATACGATCTGGGGAGCCGTATGTTTAATAGGTTCAGGGGTTAGAAAATCCGGGGTAGTACATTCATTTTAATAATGTTGATATGTCCCCATAGGGATATCGGCAAGCTTTCCCATCTACCAAGGTCTCTCTGGACTTTTATCAGCAAGTTGTCCAAGTTGAGCTTCTTGACCACTTCAGCCTCGCGGGCCAGATGTACGCCCAAATATTTAAGCGAAACAGGGGACCACCATACCAAACTGGGTGAAGCTAGTATGAAAGGTGAGAGAGTTTAGTGGGAAAATAACTGATTTAGATACATTTAATCTATAGTTGGACACCTGGCCAGATCGTTCAATAATTTGTAAGGCCTGTGCTAAAGATGATTCTGGATTGGCAAGGTGTAGTAAAATATCGTCTGCAAAGACCGACAAAGTCAATGGGATTTGAGAGATAACGCAACCTGTAACCTGTGTTGAGGCCTTAATGCTTATTATCAAGGGTTCTAAATTCAAATTAAATAAATAGGGGGACAAAGGGCATACTTGTCGTGTACCAGAACATAAGGGGAATCGAGAAGAGAAGACCCCATTGCAGTAGACTTTGGCTGAGGGTGATTTGTAAATCGTTTTAATCCACTGAATAAAGATATCAGGAAAGCCCATTCTCCTCAGAGTAGCCCACAAGAAGTCCCAGTTCATCCTATCAAAAGCCTTTTCTGCGTCTAGTGCAATTAGTGCCATAGGGGACTGAGAGTCTTGAGCAGTTTGAAAGATGTGGGAAAGGGTTCGCAAATGATCTGCTGCAGATCTGCCTTGAACAAAACCAACCTGTTCAGGGCTCAGCAGGTGTTGCCAGATCTTTTTAATTCTAAGAGAGAGAATCTTGGATAGGATTTTGATATCATAATTTAATAGTGAGATTGGGCGGTAGCTGGCTGGGTCTAACAAAGGTTTGTCTGGCTTCGGAATTAAAATTATCGTGGCCTCTAACAGAGAGGGATCAAGGCAGTCTGAGGAAAACATGTAATCATATAATTTCAAAAGTAGAGGGGATAACTCCTTGTAAAAGATTTTATAGAAATTGGGAGGGAAGCTGTCGGGACCTGGAGCCTTGTCCAGAGGCAGCCCTTTAATTGCATCTTCTACCTCAGTTAAGGTGATGGGGGAAGATAATAGATCGCAATGGTGTACTTTAAGGGAAGGGAGCTTAACCCCATCCAAAAACTGCTCTACCATGGGGAGAGGTGACTGAGAAGTACCTTTGCCATAAATCTCCCTATAAAAGGATTCAAAAATAAGGGCTATTTCTCTAGGCAAAGTTTTATTAGAGCCGTCATGGGAATTTAGTGCCGGGATTAACCTTGAACTCTCCGTCTCCCTCAATCTAAGGGCTAGCAATCTTCCGGTTTCTCCCTTGTCCAGATATCGAGTCTTAGTTTTAAGCATAGCATACTCTGCTTTTTCTCTTAGTAAATCATCATATTCGCTCCTGAGTTTAAGTAGAGTTTCCAGATCTTTTTGAGAATTGGAGAGAAGGAGGTCATTTTCGGCTATCCTGGTTTCATTGGACAGTAAGATAACTTTAGCCTCTCTTGTCTTTTTTCTTCTGGAAGCTAATTTTATGAACTCACCCCCCTAATAAAGCATTTAAGAGAGCACTAAAGTATGTCATCCCTGGGGACAGAGCCTTGATTAGATTCTAAAAAGGATAAGATCGTAGATTTAATATGGGAAACTGTTCGATCTTCTTTTAAAAGTTGCGTATTTAATTTCCAAGAGGTATCCCTCTGCCCCTGTGGTCCGGGGGAAACCATGAGCCATACCAGGGAGTAGTCCGAAATAACTATTGGCTCTATGCCTACTTGATGGGTATTACTCAGAAGGGTAGAACTGATTAGGATGTAATCAATTCTTGACCACGTTTGGTGGATCTGGGAGTAAAAGGAAAAGATGCGGGCCCATAGGGTTGAGCAGACGCCATGGGTCACATAACCCTAGCAAATTCATGAAATCTTTGAGAGCCTGTTGAGATGGGAACGAAGGTTTTAAAGGCCTATAGGTTTTATCCATCTCCTGAGATGGGGCTACATTCCAATTGCCCCCTAGAATAAATAGGGAAGGCAGGAATCCACTCAGTTTATCCGCTAGGGACATGAGAAATTGGAGGTCACCTCCAACTGGACAGTATATTGCACCCAATACCACATTGCTATTATTAAGCTCACCTTTGACCAAAACAAATCTACCATCCTGGTCTATAATACTATCTTCCACTACAAACATAATATATTGTTTAATTAATATAGCCACTCCCCTGCTAGCGTGTAATCCACTGGCTGCAAAAATCTGAGAAAATCCCAGTCTACGCAGCCCCTTAGATTCTGAGGCTGACAAGTGTGTCTCCTGCATGAAAAGTATGTCCACATTTAGTAAAGAACAGTTTTTGAGAACCTGATGTCTTTTGGTAGGGTCTTTGACACCTCTGACATTCCAGCTAGCAAACTTAATCAGCCTCGTAGCCATATGGGTTGGTAACATGTGTGAAAACACCAGAGAACAATAACACCTCTAGTATGATCAGAAACATTTGGCACTCTCCAGATATCCCTCCCCCCCTCGTCCCCATAAGATATAGCGGTTAACATACAATCATTCCACAGGTTCTAGAGCGTTGGGTTGCAGGTGATGAACACTAAGCACAAAGAACAATGCCCTGCAACTATTTAACCCATACGATGAAATGCCCTGCCACCCCCCTTCCCCCATTAATCCCAACCTTACATTCATTTATACCCCCATAAACTATATACAATCGGTCCCTTGGACATAACAGAGCATAATCTGACCGAACAAGTAAATTGAACAAGGACCGTCCCCCAGGGCTTGCAGACCCAAGCTCTATTGAAACGGTTGTTTGACTAGGAAAAAATTGAACCATTATTAAAAAGGCAAATATAGCAACATGGAACAGACAAAAGTATATTGGTCTCCAGGGTACTGCAGCCCTCCCCCTACACCACAGGTTGCGAGGCAGGTCGCCCAGAGCTAGCTCAATCATTGAGCCCCCGGCCCAGCCAAAAACTTAAGGCAATTTTACTTCGTGGCCCGTGGAGGAAGTCCCCACAAATGGATTGGAAGGGATATCTATTAAAATGGATTGCCCTACCAGCACCCTCCAATCGCGGAGAAACCTCAATGCAGTGGAGCTCCATTTCGCCTGAGCTAGACTTGTAGGTGCATCGTTCAGGAGTTTGCTGATGAGCTAACCGGACTCCTCACTGTAGACTTGAACAAACAGCAAGTGTAACTCCTGTTGTAACTTACGCTACCTCCACGAAACAGGAAGAGACAGGGGCGTGATATCTCAAGGACCAATTGGTCCGCCAGAAATAGAAACTGGTAGAAATCTTTAGCAGGAACTTGGTTCCTACCCCCCCTCCCTTCCCAGAGCCGGACGGCAGACCCATGACTACCAATCTAGGCCTTTAGGCCACACACGGATTCCAGTCCATACCCCCAACAACAAAAAATAGAAGGAGGTTAAACAGCAAAAAACCAACAGGTAGGAAAACAGCTCAACATCAACTCTTGTGAAAGAAAAAATTATTTAAGTAGCTCTCTGGGAACACAGTTCAGCCAGCTTTAAACAGGTTAGGTAACTTCAGGGTCAGATCAGCCACGGCCTGGTCCGGCTTTTCGTATGCATGCCACACACCATCCAGCACCATCTGTAATTTACCTGGGTAGCCCATCTGAAAACGTATATCCGCGGC
Organism: Neoceratodus forsteri; assembly: GCA_016271365.2. NCBI lineage: Eukaryota > Metazoa > Chordata > Ceratodontiformes > Ceratodontidae > Neoceratodus > Neoceratodus forsteri. The sequence continues at coordinate 1,201,136,204 of CM057458.1, read as the reverse complement.
TATCAGCTTGCTTACTATTGGATGAAAGGCCTCTCTTTTCTGTCGGGTTTCATAGGGCAAGTCCTGGGTGATTCTCAGCTTAGTACTGTCCCAGTAGATTGTTTGCAGCTCCTTGACTTTGACCAGAATGTGTTGTTTCTCGAGAAAGCTGAGCAGCTTAATAATTATGGGCCTCGGAGGGGCTCCAGGCAGAGGCTTTGGTTTTAGGGAGCGATGTGCCCTTTCGATATGATATTGTGGGTTAAAGGGTGAGGGACCCACTATCTTATTAAGCAGCTTTTGAATGAAGGCCATGATATCCGCACCCTCTTCGGATTCTGGTAGGCCCAGGATTAGGATGTTGTTCCTCCTGCTTCGGCCTTCAAGGTCTTCTGTTTTCAATTGGAGCTTGGTTATTTGCTGCCTAAGATGAGTGATTTCCGGGTCAGTTTTCGCTTTCCAGTTTTCCAACAAGCAGGTTCTAGCTTCGGAGTCTCCAACTCTTATGGTAAGCGAGGTGAGATCGCCTCTGATGGATTTTAATTCTGTGGATATATCTTGTAACGTTTCCCGGAATGGGATTAATTCTTGTAGAAAGTGGTCCTCCGTGAGAGGGTTGGAAGAGGAACCAGAAGGACTGATTTTAGCAACGTGCCCCACATTCTGGGTTTTAGATTTTTTAAGAGCCTTCTCTGGGGTAGCTCTATGTGTGTTTGCCCAGCAGGCTTCATCTCGGCCTCCATGGTCTCCGCAAGTTCAAAGTGATCCAATTTAAGATCCGGATCCAAATCAGGTACAATCGCATTACTGTAAGGTAGAACTGGCTGGTAGATGACACCAATTGGTAAATCGGCCACAAAATCGGCAAAAATAAATGGAATTTAGCTGGTTGGTAGGCGAGAGCTATCGATTATGCTGCCACTAGGTGCACTGCATCATGTGACCTCTCTGACAGTGCCAATTATAGAACTTTTAAATTTCTGACACCTCAGAGGTGTGTAATGTAGTATGTTAAGTGTGAAAAACATTTCAAGATAGCATGTACAAGTTTTCTGTGAGGGTGTTATTAACCAGATGAATGGCCGAGTATAAACTTGGAAGTAAAAGGTGGGAGACCCCCCCATCTGGAGTAACCAGTTTACCTCTCCGAGTTCAGTTTGGGCACCAGTTCAATTTTCATTCAGTGCATTTGGCCAGTGCCTTATGGAAACAGTTACCCAGACATGGATTGGATTTTCTGTGAGCCTAAATGTGCTCTTTGGTGGTCGTGTGTGCCACCAGTATTCCTCATGAAATATGGGAAAGTATTCTAGTACTGGCCATGTGTGCTTAGTCAAGAGGAAATGTACCAGTGCTGGCAGTGTGTGCCAATCTTCATTTCAGAACCAGAGAGTTTGCTGTGTAATTCAGAACCAGAGAGAGTTTGCTGTGTAATTCAGAACCAGAGAGTTCACTGTGTGTGTTCAGTATGTCTATGCTAAATGGGAATTCAGGAAGTCTGTACCTCAGTAATCTGCATTACCAGTATGTGTAGCCCTGTGGGGGTCCATCTTCGCTTTGTGATTATTCCTACATTGTTACGTGAATAAAAGCCACACTCTAGAATCCCAACCTGGTTTGGACAGTACTGTTATTGCTTCCACTGTATCTGGATTTACTTGGGTGCCCCTGACCAAAAGTGCAAACCTAGCATAATTGTGAGCAAACAGTTTCTCCCAGGGATCTAGGTTGATGGCCATGGTAAATGGTCCCACCAGGTGTGTGCCAGGTAGTTGTCACAATTGGCTTGCCTGTCTGTGTATGGCTGGCTCAGAAGTAGATGTACTGTAAACTGTTTGTAGTGACAACCCCCATCCCTCTCTTTGGTGCCATGTGGTGAGAGGAGCAGCCCTACTAGTTAAACAAAGGGAGCCGGTTGGGGGTGGTGACATAAGTAATTCTTTTCAGTGCTGTCCTCCTAATCACTTAGGTAACCACATTATTTTAACGAGAATAAATGTTTCAAACAGCACACATTCTCCCTGCATGCTGTATACATCACGTTGATCAGGAGCTGGCACTTTTGGTGTGCTGGAAAGAAACAAGAAAAACAATTTTAAATTGGAACCACTGCTAGCCTGTTACTTGATATTATACCCTAGGGATCTGGAAAGTGATCCTTCTTATTCATGGCTCCTTTCCTATGGAACTCATTACCCTGAAAGATTCCAAACTGCCCCACTCTTGCACTATTCAAAAAAAAGCTCAAAGCCTTCTCACTTGGGGTGCAACACTGCAAGTACAAATGGCAGCATGTCTCATATTTGGCTAAATATTACCCTCTAAGGCTGACCTAGTTTTATTACCTTCCTACTGGGGGTGCTTGTATTTCTGCTACTGTTTCATATTGTGATGATATGTCACTGTAACTGTGATTCAATAGCTTGGTAAAGAATTAATATATCATTGTGCTCTGATTGTAACTAACATATACAGATTATATGTAAGATTTCTCCAGTGCTGTGTTTTTCTCTCTTCATGTTTTTTGCCTTGTCCTACTCTAAATTATTTCAAAGTTTCACTCAATTGTATGTAACTAATTCCGGGTCACCCTTGAAAAGGGGACTTGTATGTCTCAGTGGGCCTACCCAGCTATCACAATTCAAATAAATAAATAAATAAAGTGTTGAGCATATCTGGTTTACTGCTGGGTGCTGGATTGTCTGGTACAGTTATAATTGTATGGGTCCCTATGTAATCATGTTCGGGTTACTACATGTATTGATCCGTTGGTACTGTGTGCACTTGTGTGGACATGCCCCCATGTGGTGCATATTCATAGTTGCTGCACTGTTGCTGCAAAGCTACATATGATAGATACATATTTTATTTTATTTATTGAATTTTGTTGACCAGGTAGGCCCACTGAGACTAGAAGACTCTTTTCAGGGGCAACCGGGGGGGGGGGTGGAGGTACAGATGTTAGCTAACTGAAATTGAACCAGATTAAGCTGTTGGTAGTATTTTTAGTGAATGGAGGAAATTTGGCCAGGACACCGGGGAAATTCCTCTACTCACCAGTAGGGAAACTATGGCTGACAGTTAATCTGACTGAGGAACCCAGCTGAGATGGACGGGCAGGAGGCAGAGGAGCAGGTCTACTCCTCTGCCCCTAAACTGCAAGAGGCTGAAATCATTTTCGATGGTACAGGACCTCCAGAGGGAGGACAAAATCAAGTAATCTCAATGGAGATAGAAGTGGACACAGAGGAAGGAATTGGAAAAGCTGTTACAATTATATCACAACAGATTATACCTGCAGAACCACAGATTGATGCTGCAGAACAGCTACAGGAATTATTGAGAAAAGAAGAATGGTGCTTTCAGGAGTGCAAAAGACTCATTACTGAAACCTTTAACAAAAAACAAAAAGTAACTTTGCAAGTGGGAGAGGCCCTCCCTAGCAACGAGACCATACGCTTGAGTGATGCCAATAATACAACTGTACTGGGAGAAGATATGGTACCATCCATGTCAAAAATGGAGACAATTTTCCAGGACCAGCAGGACCAGCAGAATGCGATGGTCTTTTCTTTTGAGGCTTTTCAGAGAAGTCTTGACATGCAGAGGAAGGCACCTGTCAAAGTGGCTGGAAAATGACTTGTATGGGCGGACCCCGAGGCTGCTGAAAACGCCCCTTGGTCTGTCGAAAAAGTTCTTTGAGTGGCTGGCTGGGCTAAAACTTCACCGGCGGGAGAATGGATTTCAAGATTTACCCCTACACATATTCCTGTGGTAAGAACACCTTCCTTTATTTCTGACACTGACACTGTGGCTTTTAAAAGAACTACTAATGAGGAAGCAGCAGAAAGCTGTGCATGAGACTATACAAAGTTCGGTAACGGAAGGTAGCACAAATAACCAGGCAGAAGTAACTGACTTTCCTTTGAAATTAACGCAGGACCTGGTTTTGACACAAAACCCCACTTTACAGTTGGGTGATAATTTACAAGAAAACAAACTGCCACTGTCTAATGAGAATGTAATGGGACCAGAACAAACACCTATAATTGCTCAGAATGACACTAACAGGGAGAATGATTCAAACCAAAATACAGACAGTAATGGCACATGGACAGATCAAACATGACCACAACAGCTCCCTTATGTTTCCCTGTTTCATGAACCTGTATATCCAGCCAGACGTCACAATGCTGTACAACTACTATATAAAGGTGAATTGTAAGTTTTTCCTGATAGGCTCTTTGTAGCCCGCACTTTGCTTAAAAACAATATTCATTTTCATGCAGCTGAAATCTATGTGTTGAGTCATGTGTCAGGGGAGGCCTCCTTCAATATTAATTTTAATATGCAAAGTTTTTTGGAAACATTTTGGTCCCAATATCATACCCTTAAGACAACTCCCTTATGGTCACCTTTTGAGTCCATACCACTAACAAAGCTTGCTTATAAGACCATCACAGTCCTGTTTAGAAGCACAGTAGGTGGAAACCCAGAAGCCATCTTTGACTCTGAAAACATTTGGATGGGGGGCTGAAGAATAAAAGTAATACTGAGGTTTACTGATGTTGAGTTGGAACATCTCCCAAATTGCTTTTTCTAGTCAGGGACGGGGGTATTTTTCTATGCAGGTCAGCCCAAAACTTGCTAAAAATGCAGTAGGCCTGGGCTCATCAGTAGCATATATGACAAGTTACATTGTACTCTGTGTAATTCATTAGGGCACACTAATAGCCAATGCAGGAGTGAACCAATATGTAACTTATGTGAATCAAGAGGGCATACATATATATCTTGCCCATGGGTGGCACACACACAGACTGATGCTACTGACTCTGAGTAACAATGATTATTGGTTACACTAGCACAGAGAGCACACTCCAAAACAACCTCTGTGCAGCCTCAGACAAACCCTGCTTCCCCCCAACGTGAACCAGACAGACAGGCAGTGAATCGGGAGATGGAGATAGAACAAAATGATCCAGAAGGGGTGGACGCCTCAGAAGTGCAGGACACAGATCAATCAGCAAGTAGCAATGCTGAAGGGGACGTGAGTTCCCACACTACAGAAAGTGAGGCAGTGGACACTGTGACCCCTCACTCTAATGTAGAAAAATCTTCAATGCCACCCCCCCCCAGATTGAGAAAGAAATGGTTACCTAATGCCGTCAAGCATGGCAGCAACCAGCTCCCAAAGTACCCAAAATCTCCATGGTTACCACCTCAAATAGGTATGCTGCTTTGCTCAGACATCCTGAAACCTCTGACATCAACTCTGAGGACTCCCTAGCAAGTGCAGAACAACCTGAGCCGACATCAGATAGTGAGTCTAGTGAGATTGAAGAGAAAACAAAGGGTAAGCAGAAAGCAGTTAAGAAACAAGAAGGAAGGAAAAAACAAGACAAACAGCCAAAAAAGGAAAATCATCACAAGGAGAGGCCTGTTATCCCTTTGTGCTTACCATGTTACAGCCCCTTGCATAATGTTCAATTAATGTAAATAGTGTTAAAAGTAAAACAAAGAGAGGGGCTGTTTTTTCACATATCCATTCTAATAAAGCTGATGTAATCTTATTGCAGGACATCAGATTACATACCACATATGAAACTGTGCAAGCAACTAAAGACTGGTTTACTGGTCCTTCTTATTGGTCTGTTGGACTTGAGGACTGTACTGGAGTTGGAACTGTGTTTCATAATGTTGCAGTTAAAGTTTTGAAGCTAATAGATTTGGTGCCAGGCAGAGCACTAATTCTTGATATAAAATACCATACTGCATAAATCAGAATAATAAATATTTATGCACCACAAAAACAAAACTGCTAGAATAAACTTGTTTCAGGAACTCTTACCATATCTATTCTCTTCTCAAAATATAGTTTGGGACAGTGATCTGAATTGTGGTATGTCCTCCAAAGATATAGATAAGGGGACAACCACAAACACATTTTTTTGTGACATGACTTGCCTTAAAAACATGATTCACACTGCTAGATTAACATATGTTTTTTGTAGCAGAAATACCACATCTGACCCTACATTCATTAAAGGGAATCTCGTGATGAGGACTGATTTATTTTTCATTAATAAAACTCTCCCTATCCAATCTTCTGTAACTAAAATTGTTGAATATTCTGATCACTCGGAACTACAGATTACAATTGGAACCAATCCCCCTTTGGCACATGGAGCAGGTATCTGGAAGCCAAACTCCTCCCTTCTACAAAAAGTTGAAATAATGCAAAAGTTGTCTTATTTTATATTCAGAAGAAAATCTGTTTACATAATGTATGAAGACCCCATACAATGGTGGATGGACACAAAAACTGACTTAAAACCTCTACTTATTATTATAAGGCAAACAGAGACAAAGAATATTTTCTTTACTTAAAGATGATTACAACATTTAATGTCTTTAGCACAGGGTACAAGACATAACTTTTCTGGCCAGATAAAAACTGTTAAACATAAAAAACAAGGGGAAGTTTTAAAGATGCAGCAGGAATTTGGAGCACAAGGCGGGACTGCAACAGTCTGTCTTCTTTTCAGCTGTAGAGAGAGAGAGAGCCCCCAAAAGAACAACGTCTTATGTTTCAGATAATAATAATCAAGTACACAGCATTACTGAGACCATACTAAATGTAGCATCCAGATACGCTTTAAAACTATTTAAGGAGGTACAAACTGACTCTGACGTTTTTCATCATTTTTTTGAAAATTTCAAAATACCAGACTACTCAGCAGAGCTGGCTACAGAATTGGTTAAAAATATAGATATCTCTGAAGTGGAACAGGCCATCTCAACCCAGGGGGCATGGAAAGCACCAGGAAAGGATGGTTTTAAATCACAAATATTTAAAACTTTAAAAACAGATCTTGCACCAGAACTTGCAAATGTCTTCGGTTCCATTCTACGGACTGCAAATATGCCCTTAACCATAGCTGAAGGCATGCTGATATCTTTGCATATAACAGGAGAGAAGCAAAATGTGAGTAATTGGAGGCCACTTAGCCTCCTGAACATAGATTTTGAGAATTTAGCTAAAATTTTAAATAACAGGCTGCTTAGGATTGCTAAACACCTAATATCACTGAGACTGTCATGTGCAGTACCTGACAGGACAATAACTGATCAACGTATTGTACTGCAGAAGGTTTTTGAGATTAATAATTCAACTAATCTGGAAGGTTATGTCTTGTCCCTTGATTAATATTAGGCATTTGATATGGTATGCCACACATTTTTATGACATACACTCCAATGTTACCGTGTTCCAATCATCTTATTCAGTGGCTGCAGATTTTATATAAAAATGCAACAGTTACACCCTTAGTGAATGGTAGATGTGGGCCTCTCATACCTATAAAGAAAGGGGTACAATAAGGTTGCCCTATAAACCCACTCTTACTGTATATGTATTTTGCATAGACCCCTTAATCCAGTCCCAAAATTCTAGAACCACCATTGTCTCCCTTTCCCTCCCCAATAGTCCCTTGGCATTTTCCACCATGGCCTATGCAGAAGACATCTGTGTATTAGTTCAGGATACACAATCAGTAGTGGAGACTCTTAAGATCTGTGACAAGTATGGTCTAGTGTCTGGAGCAAAATTAAACATGGCAAAATGTTCAGGGAAACAATTATGACAGCAACAAGTGACCCAGTTACAAGTAGCTGGTATCAGGCTTTTGACTGAACCCATAAAAATTCTTGGGATTCATTTTGACGCTACGAGCTCTCTGTATACATTAAACTGAGACAAGAAAATTGAACAAGGAAGAATATGGTGCAGCATTGGAACAAATGGAAAATGGCTAAAACTAAATGTATTTATTTAATTAAAACATATCTTCTACCAATATTTTTGTTCATAAGTAACATCCCTTCCCCACCCAGATGTAGAGAGACAACTATACTAAGCATTTTTTTCAGGCTGTATGGGGCAGTCGCCTTAACCCAATAAAATATAACATTCTGGACCTGCCAGTAAAGAAAGGTGGCCTGAACATGGTGAATCCCATTGTCTTTTTCTACTGTCAGTTTTTGTTTACTAATACTAGGCCCATGCTGCAGAGTTTTAGAAAACAATGGGTCGACAGCATGCTCTCAATAATTTCAGTATGGTTCATATTTTGGAAGCACAGTAGACTGAGAGTAGTTAGGTTTTCTGACCGAGCCCCTGGAAGAGACGTTTTGTTAAAATAAAAACATGTAACATTACACCCCAGTATGTACTAACTGGTACCAAGAAACAGTTTTACAGTCAAATATTAAACTCACACTTTTCTGAGCCTGTTGTCTTTCCAAAGTGTCCAGAGAAATGTCTAACCTCAGAAAAGGCTCTCATCACAGATCAACGTATACCTCCCAAGATGAAAGATGTTACTTGGCTATGTGGCCATGACCAACTTAATACAAAAAGAAACCAAAACCAAAAGCAGCTTGCAGAATGGATGTGTTCTAGACAGAAGTATATCCAAGAGATTGAAACAATGTATAACTTATTTTTTTCATGTGATTATATCACATATTTTTGAAGTTACTTAGCTCAAGTATTGGAAAGAACACTGCTTTAAGAAAGTACATTATAATGTGTTGATTTATGGGTATTACGCAAGGGTATGGGGAAAATGGGACAAAAGTACTCAATGCCATTTTTTTGTCTATTAAATGGTCTACTTAGAATGTTAGGTGCTTATATACTTTACAACAGAAATGTATCACCCATGCTGAACTGATAGAAAAAATCACGGAGGAATTAAAGGAAATTTTATTATGCAGAAACACAACGACTCACTAGACAAGGATTGCTAGAACTATGGAGGAATGTACCCTGGATAACTGACAATGATGTCCTTATTACTTAAATGAGTTAACAGTTATTTAAAGTTCTTTTCAAGTGTTTAACCAGGAAAGTGTTCTATTTATTTTCTTCCTTTTGTATAAATATCTGACTTTAAGATGTATTGAATGGATTTGTATATATATTTCATTATGTTTTTGTTTATGGCTTTGTTGTAAATCTCTCTTAATAAAACAAATTCCCCTACTGTTTTCGAGACGTGCCATAGAATCTTTAACGTCCACCTGAACAACCACCGGAACAGGCAGATGGGACCTCGGTTTAATGTTGCATCTGAAAGACAGCTCCTCAGGAGTGCAGTGGGTTCCATGTGATAATAGCGAAAACAGAATAGCGAATGTCAAAATAGCGAATGCCGCTGCCCATAACAGCTACTACTACCTGTTCTTTCAACAGTTGTTCTTGGCATGATAACTTGGTACATATGCGGGAGGCTGTGCCCCCCGCACCCGCTATCTTAAATATTCTAACACCACGCCGCTCATTGATTTTGGAGAGAATTACATATTCCGAACACTGTAATTATGAGTCACTATCACGTGTCACTCGCTATCGTGACACTCGCTATTTTGATGTTCACTATTTAGAAGTCACTATTATCACGGGATACGGTGCAGTGTCCCCCTCATGATGCACTACAGTGTCAGTATTGAGATTTACCCCAAGTGTCTGGTGTGGGGCTGATTGTGACAGCATATGCACATGTGTTGTGCATATGGCATGCAGCACTTCTGGGAATTCACATGTAAACCCTTACACACCTGCTTTATGATGCACATATCATCCATTTATTCTTTATGAATAGGGCCTATAAATGAACAGCAGGGTGCAAGGACTTAGCCTTGAGGAATCCGACAGGTAGCTGTGGCTGGTATGCCATTAGTGCTGTGACTGAATTTTGGTACCACAACTAGGGCACTGCAACAAGGGTAACAGTGACAGGGACGGTCTTGATTTTAGATCACCCCTCACCAAGGCCATCCTTTGTGTCCACACAGTTTCTGCCCCCTCCAGGGCATGCTCATTTCAGAGGAGATCGTATATAATTTTGGAGAGTACAGGGAGCGAAGCTCCCTGCATTGAGGGGGTGTGGGGGTCGAAGCTCCCCACAAAAGATGACTGTTTCCTGGGAGGGCGCTTTTTGGCACTGTAACTCCTAGGAGACTTAATGCCTAGTATTGTAATGCTAGGCAGCATGTTTCCTGCACCGTAATCGGCATTGACAACATGATTTTTGCACCGGCATGGGTCTTATACTGGGTGATAGAACGGAAGAAGGCACTACTGCCCATTATACTGTTTCCCGCATAGTGGGCTCATTTTATCTCCTTAGACATATTAATTGATCAATTTCCCTTTTAAATATGTCCAAAGTACCACTCAGGACAACATACTCTGGAAGGGCATTCCATACTCTAGCTGTTCTATATATAAAGGAATAATATCTTATGTTTGTTTTTACAGTTTCTAATTTTATTTGAAGTTTATGTGCTCTTAGGCCTTCTGGTTTATCCATCAACTCTATTCCAAGTTCATTTATTAACTCTGGGTGTTTCATAATTTTAAACAAATGCAAAAGGTCCCCTCTCTTCCTTCTATCCTCCAGACTGAAAATGTCCAATTTTTTCAGCCTCTCCTCATAACCATCATTTTCTGTGGACCATATCATCTTAATATAGGTCCTTTGTACATTTTCTATCTTGTTTATTTCACTTTTAGTACATGGGCTCCACAGTGATGAACCATAATCCATATGTGGTCTTACAAATGCCCTGTACAGTGGAAGAAGACATTCTTTTGATCTATTTATAACATTTCTCTTGATATTTCTAATCATATAATTAGTTTTCCTAACTACCTCCAGTCTCTGTGCTTTAAAGGTCATATCATCATCTATTATTATCCCACAATCCTTTTCCCTATCTGATGCTTCCACTTTCAGGCCATTTAAATAGGATTCGTGTCTGGGATTTTTTTCCCCCATATGCAACACTCTGCATTTCTCAATACTAAATGGCATCTTATTCTCTATCGCCCATACTTCCAGTAGTTTCAAATCATTTTCAAGACCCTGGATACCCTCCAATGTACTCACTTGCCCTCCCAACTTTACATCATCTGCAGACTTAACCAGAATATTCCTTATGTTGTGTTGTATGTCCCCTATATATAGTGAAAATAGCGTGGGGCCCAACACTGACCCCTGTGGCACCCCACTCATCACATCGGACAAACCTGAATATGCACCCCTAATCCTGACTGTCTGCTTTCCTTCCCCTAGCCAGCTTTGCACCCATCTTGTCAGCCTACTGTCCACTCCTAGTTGTTCCATTTTTACAATAAGCTGACCATGTGGTACCTTATCGAATGCTTTCTGGAAATCCAGAAGGAAAACATCTACTGGTTTATTATCATATAAATTTTTATTGATTTATTCACAAAAAATAAGCTGGTTTGTCAGTCATGATCTGTTTTTTTTAAATCCGTGATGCCTTACATCATTCACATCTAACTCTTTAAGATTATATTCCAACTTATCTTTCAAAAAACTTTCTGCTACTTTACACAGTATTGCAGTAACACTAACTGGTCTATAGTTAGTCATTGATGTTTTTGCCACTTTCCTTTTATATAATGGGATCACGATAGCATTTTTCCAGTCCTCAGGTACCTCCCCTGTGGAAAAAGACCAGCAAAACAGGTGTGCCAGGGATGCTGCTATATAAGCCCTTACTTCTTTCAGCAACCTAGGGTGCAATAAATCAGGCCCTGCTGATTTATGAGGTTTCAGTAGACTTAACAACTTTGTCTAAATGTTCTGCACTAATCTCCAATTCCAAATTTCTACTTTGATTTTGCTTACTTGTTGTCCTATTTTGCTCCTTCTTATCATATACTGAACAGAAACACTGATTTAGTTGTTCCGCCATCTCTACTGGTTCAGTCACCTCCTCACCTCCTATATTCAGGGGCCCTATCTGATTTGTAGTTTTCCTATTATTATTAATGTAGGAATAAAGTCCCTTTCCATTATTCTTTCTATAAACTAGGTTTATTTCCAACAAGTGTCAGCAAGGTGTAGATAGTGTCGATTTTTAAAACTGTGGTGAAACTGAGACTGCCGAAGGCTAAGCGGAAGAGCATTCCACAGCTGGGGAACAGAGCTTTGGAAGGCCCCAGTGCCTTTCACCGTATGACATCTTGGGACAAGGAGCAGGGATTTGTCAGCGGATCACTGGCCATGGGAGGAAGGTTGAGGAAACAGAAGCTCAGTCAGCTGGGATGGGGTTTTATCCCGGATGATCAAGTCCATGAGAGATCTCAGGTAGTGTTATCTACTGGCAGCAGGTAAGAGCCAGTTAAGATCTGTATAGCGCAGGCAGTGATGCTAGAGTTAAGGTGAAGAGGAGACAAAGCGACATACATTGTTATATGTGATATCCCATCTCACTAGGGAGGATTTATGGGCAGAGGTGATAATGGAGGCACCATAAGTAAGAGTTGGTAACAGAAAACCACGGGCAATAGCTAGTTTTGCTGAGGGAGTAAGCATATAGCTCGTTTTGTAGGCCACTCCTAACTTCGAGTTTACTGATTTGCAGGAAGATTGAATATGAAGGTTAAAGTCCAAGTATGGGTCCAACAGGATCCCAAGGTACTTAAAGGAAGTAACATTTACTAGTGGAATACCTCCTGGATGAAGAACTTGCAGCACATTGGAGCATGCCTTCATCTTTGGTGTAGATCCAAAGAGCATGGCCTTAGTTTTCTTTTCATTGAGAACTAGCTTGCGGTCCAGTAGCCAGTCCAGAACTTTCTTAAAGTCAGAGTTAAGTGCTGAGTTTATGCAGGCAATACTAGAAGAACTAGTGTAGATGACCAAGTCATCGGTGTAGAGGCTTGCCAAACAGGATTTTAAGGCATCAGCAGCATTATTAATAAAAATTGAGAATAGGAGGAGCCCAATGATGGAGCCCTGAGGGACACCAATGTTAATGGTGGATGAATCTGACAAGGAAGAGTTCAATTTAACTGCTTGCATCCTGTTTGACAGATAGCTATGGAACCAGTTCACAACAGGGGCTGAGAAATGGAGTTGATGGAGTGTAGAGAGAAGCAAAGAGTGATCCACTAGATCAAAAGCCTTAGTAAAGTCAACGAAGATGGCACCTGTGAGTTTTCCAGAGTCAATGTTGGTATGTCGGTGGAAAGTTTGAAAAGAGCTGTGGTGGTACTGTGCCTTTTTCTGAAGCTGTGCTGGGTGTCCGAGAGGAGATTATAGCGTGCAAGGTAGTCAATAGTCTGATATCTAATAGTCTCTTAATTGCCAACCACAACTTCCTACTACCCCTTTTGCTCAAACGCAAGCCGTCATCACAAAAATATCCTGGATCATTTACAAACTGCTCCCAATGGTAAATACATCCTAACTCCTCCTGCGGCGTCCAACACCTTAACCAGTTGTTCAGGTCCTTAATTTCTTTTGATTACTCTCATTTTCCCTTGGTACTGGGAGGATTTCAGAAAAATAGATTTTATATCCTAACCTACTTGCTTCCTCTCTTATATTTCTATAGCGCTGTTTAATATCACCTATGTTTTGAGTCTTTATGTTATTTACACCCAGGTGTAGAATTAACACATTATTCCCAGTTTTATCTTCTAGAATATTAGGCAACATTCCTTGAATGTCCCTAACATTTGCTTCTGAGAAATAACTAGTTGTTATACGTTCTTTGTTCCCCCACAATGTGTACCTGTCTGTATATTTTAGTATTGAATCACCCAAAACACAAGCATTAGTTTCCCCAATCATTCCTTGTATTATCGTGCCGATGTTTTCTGTTTCCATGTCATATGCCATACTCGGCTGCATTCCCTCATTTCGTAACTCTGGTCCTGTGTTATCGACTTGATTTACCATTATACCCTGTGAATGAATGACCATCTCCGTGTTTTTTCTAATACTCAAGATATGGCTTTCAGGAGCTCCTTCTATTTCCATTTCTGATCTTTCGCACATTCTCCCATGTCTAGTTTGTATTTCTGGTCCTGTGTTTTCAACTTGATTGACCATATTACCCTGTGGATTGATGCCCGTCTCCATGTTGTCCCTAATACAGACACCCTCTACTGCAACCGTACCATCTATAACTGGATTTTCATCAATTTACAAATCTATCAGCTGTTCATATCTATTTGTAGTTTCCAAGGTAAACCTCATAGCCCTTCTACCTTTCTTATATTTTCCTGTTTCTAACTGCCAATCATCTCCTTCTGAGTTTCTATCCCTTTTTCTGCTCCTTTGACCTTCGATACTATTGTTAACTTCTCCATTTTTCCTTTCCATGGCATATTCATAATCTGACTATATAATATTTTGCTGTTGCATGGATATCAGTTTCATTTCTAGAGCTAGGTTTGTTTGTCTTAGTTCCCTTATAAATATACATTCATTTCAAGTGTACACCAACACTTCATTTGCTACTTCAGTGGAGATTTTTTTACAGATGATACATCTTAGGCCCAGCTCACCCCTTTCTAACCATACCATATTTGTATCTATGTTTTCCTCTTGGCCCATAAAACTGATCTTATCTATGTGTTTTTTATTGTTTTATTTTAATATGTCCCCACTAGGAGGATTAATGTCCTCCACCTGTATTTCTTTTTAATAAGCTGTAAGTTTTCTCCTGTATTTTGCATAAAACTCCCCCTTTTATCTTTGTTTCAGCTTTTGTACTCACAAGATGTCTCCTTGTAACTATCTCCGTGTGTCCTGAACCACTCTCTCAAATGCCTGTTAGTTTTTCCCTCTCCACTTTTAACCCCCTTCCTTTCTTCTAGAACGCCTCCTTTTTCTAAACTACCTGCACAATGAACTTCTCTGCTGTTTCTCCGTTCAGTTTCCTCTACCACCTCCTTATCCTACCTGTCTCCATGCACGGCACAGTGCATGCTCGCACTGCTCGCTAAACTCCCTGCCTTTATCTGCAGCCACGACCCGGAAGTACAGTGTGCTCGCTGTCTGTTGTCAGCCTCCAAAGTGCACCTATCACTAAAAATCAAGCAGCTCTTAGCTGCACTTATAAAAATAAGCCCCTCTAATAGAGCTTAATGTAAACAATTCAGGGCTCTCAAGGCTGTAGTACCAAATGTGGCAGTGTGGAACTACTAGCCTTACAAATCCTTCCTGGAGCTCTGCCTCTCCTGACTCAGCAGGCAATAACTCCAGCTTGCACTATACTCATTTGATAATACAGCAGATGGATTCAGCAAACAGTCACACTCAGCTCTAGCTGCCTGGCTCACCACTTTTGGCTTGTGGCCAGGTCAGAGGTCAATTTTTACTGTTTGTGTTCTGTTTGACTGAAAGCCATTAAACCATCCCAGGGAAGGGCCACTCACATAAAGAAAGAAAAAAAAGACATCCCAGCATGCAAAGCTCCATGGGTGCACTGCTTCATTAAAAGTCAATAGAAACAGCAAGGCGTGAGAGCACAAGTTGGTGTAAATTAAAATTTATTAGTGCAAAAATGCAAACCATGCGACATACAAAGTGCTCAGCTGCTAAGAACAGATCCCCATGTAGATGAACAGACAGATAGACAGATAGATAGACAGATAGAAATTTTATTTATAAAGCGTTCAGTTCATAAGGATCTGAGCGCTGTACAGTAAAAGCAACAGTGCAACCATACAGTTAATCAGATCGTAGAGCACATATAATAAAATCATAATAAAATCATTCAATTATATTTCTGAATCAATCAATAAAAGCCTCTTGGAACAGATAGGTTTTTTTTTTAGTAATTAATTTTTCTCCCCTTCGGCCTTGGTCTGCCTGCCTCTACCACGTCCTGGCATCTCCCTCGGGTCTTCCGGCCACCATCTCCAAGTAACCCCCCCCCCGGCTCCTATTCAGGTCCCACAGCTAGTACCCTGCAGCTTACCCCCTGCGGCAGGCCCCCCTATGCCCTCCGCTGAGACTGGATTTAGTGTCGCTGAGTACCCTCGGAGCCATATGCTCCTATCAGAGACAGCCATCATGCCGCCACAACCAGTGCCAAATTTTTCCCCATTTTCTTCCTGGCTCCCCATGATGCATGAGGCATGCAATGACACCAAGGGACAGGGGCCCGCATGCTTCCGCACACACACCTTCCCGACATCGGCCCCAGCGTGTCCCCCTCTGACTGTCTGTGCCACTGCATTGCTCCCAGCTGCTGCTAGAAGCCACCCGAGCACCGATGGCAGCAAGCCCCCCTCCCCGGGGAAGGAGAGCAGTCCAGTGGATGCTCAATTCTTCACCCTCCCTGCCGACCCCCGACAACCTAGGCTCATTCCCGAACCTGGGTCACCCATGCAGCACGAGGTGTGGCATCCAGCGCCTCAACCCTCAGCGCCACTGTGCCAGCCACAGATAGGTTTTTAATCCCCTTTTAAAGGCTTCCACTAAGGGACCCCTCCTCAGATCATCAGGCAAGGAGTTCCACAAGGTTGGCGCGACCACAACAAATGTTCTATCCCCAGAGTGCCACAGCCTAACCCTGTGAACCTCAAGAAGGCCTCCCTCAGCAGAACAGAGTGTCCCTGGGCCAGACTGTAGGGGACAATAAGCTCTTGCAGATAGTCAGGACCCCCCTTCATGCAGGGTCTTATATAAATAAAGAACCCTATCTTGAAGAAAATCCTCCGACATGAATGGCAGACAGTGCAGTCCAAGAGGATTGGGGTAACAGAGTCACATCTCTTTATTCCGGTCAGAAGTCTCGCCATCACGTTCTGCCCCAGCTGCAGCCTGCAGAGGTTGCCTCCAGATAACCCAAGGTATAGGACATTATATTAGTCCAGCCTGGAAGTGATGAACACATGTATCAGTGTGGTCAGGTCATCAGGGGGAGCCAGGGCTCAGATTCAGGTGCTATTTCTAAGATGGTAAAATCTGCTTTTAAAAATGGCTGACACCTGAGCATTGAGCATCAGGCCATCGACTAGGATCATGCCCAAATCCTTTACCTGCCTGGAGGGGGCAAGGGGAGCCTCACCAAATACTAGACTGGGGGGTAAACCCTCACCCCCCCTTACCCATGATGACCCAGATCCACCACCACTACATCTGTCTTATCTGGGTTGAGCCTAAACCAATTCCGAGTCATCCATAACTGGATTTCCTTGAGGCAACTATTAATTATGGAGTCCAACACCTGGGAATTAGGTGCACAGGACAAGTACAGCTGGGTATCAACTGCATAACAGTGAAAACCCAGCCTATACCACCTGACAATGTCCCCCAATGGCAGCATGTACACCGTGAACAATAAGGGTGACAAGACCGAACCCTGTGGAATCCCACAGCACAGAGGCTTTGGGGTAGATGAGACAAGTCCCATTACCACCTTTTGCACTCTGTCTGTCAGGTATGACCCAAACCAGTTGATGACATTACCGGACAGTCCACACCAGAACTGCGGTGGTCGAGCAGCACCTTATGGTCCATGATATCAAATGCTGCAGAGCGATCCAGGAGAACCAAGATGGTACGAGTTCTC
Source organism: Neoceratodus forsteri (assembly GCA_016271365.2). Taxonomy (NCBI): domain Eukaryota; kingdom Metazoa; phylum Chordata; order Ceratodontiformes; family Ceratodontidae; genus Neoceratodus; species Neoceratodus forsteri. The sequence goes on along the minus strand of CM057458.1, from coordinate 1,201,118,810 downwards.
CTGTTCCTCGCCATCAGGAGATCAATTAGCACCCTTATCAGGGCAATCTCCTTACTATGTCCTGCCCAGAACTCAGACTGAAAAGGCTCATAGGTAGAGGAAGAGGCAAGGTGTCTCTCAAGCTGTATGGCCACCACCTTTTCTATGACCTTCCCTAAAAATGGGAGGTTCGAGACCAGCCTGTAGTTGCTGAGACAGTCTGGGTCCAGAGAGGGCTTCCTCAACAGGGGTCTAACCAAGGCCTCTTTCAAGGACAGTGGAAAGACCCCACTCCTCAAGAAACTCCAGATCACCTCGGCAATCACACAGGTCCAATCAGGTCCAAACAACCAACCAACAGGTGGGTTGGACCTGGGTCTAGATCACATTGTGTTGGCCACAGCTTAGAGATTTTCTCATTACCTCCTCCACACCAGTCAGCTCAAATCCATCCCAGACAGGAGGAGTGTTCTGGCACAACTCAGGCTGGGTACTGCAACCCTTTCAAGAGATACTCGAGGAGATCTCAGCTGTGATAGAGGACACCTTGTCGGTGAAGAACAAGGCCAGCTCCTTGCATTTAGTGCTTAAAACTGCCCCTCCAACACGGTAGACAGGCAGGATGTAAAAACCTGTCTACCGTGTGGAAGAGCTGAGCAGGTCTGGGTGCACTTGGAGAGTGGGGCGGTTGAATATGTATGGACCCACTCTTACAGTGATAATAGCCCAATATCTATATCAAATATAGCTATAAATGTTCAGGTTTTCTGATATATTACATCCCTGCTTGCAGAGCACCTGCCTCTCAGCTAAAATCATGATTTAAAAGTTTGGATAGATTTGTTCTGTCACTTTTTGGCACAATGTGTAAACTGTGTCTATTAGGAAATTATTTTAGGGGTCTTATTTCCAGTGAACTGCCTTTATTTGACATGGATATTGGGCTATTTTCACTTTAAGAGTAGTCCATACATTTTCAGTTATTCAAATATTGTCCTTAAAAGCAGCAGTATTTGTTAGCAAAAATTTCATCATACAGTTTTTTTTAGCAAAAGTATATTTCTGGCATCCTTAGATTCTTTAGTGTTTTTTTAGTTTTCTGAGATATTTTTAAAACAGCTTTTATAGCTAATTTTATAATTAATGACTCACATTATTAAAGATGGCCACCACTCACAATTTTTAAAAATATCTTTCACTGAGGTTATGTACTGAATGTACAAACTAGATTCATAATATAGATGTAAAAGAATGGCACTGCCATATGTTTGTGATGGTAAACAGCCCAGCACTGTACAAAAATATTAAATTTTGTTTTATACCACTTTTGCCCCCTGTTGCCACCTCCTGCCTACTTGGCAATGGGGGAGACATATGTTTTTTTCTGGTTTTTCTCCCTCCTAGGTCCTGGGACCCCAGAATACGGTCATGCATGCGTGTGGAGCTGAGCATATGCCCTATGGCTGTCGTGATGGCCCCTTCCCCCCAGCCTAACACCAAGTTTCTCTCTCTGGGCTTGGCGCTGCCATCTAGCCTTCACTGGGTGGCAGCCAAGAGCCCAGGAGACTCCAGATCCTCCCCAGGAGAGGAGAGCTGCCTAGTGGCTGCGCAGTCCAGCTCCTTGCCTTCCCCCCCGCTGACCCCTTGCAACCCAACCTCATTCTTGAACATGGATCGCCAGCATGGTGCAAGGTGTGGCATCCACCGCCTTAACCGTCAGCACCCCCGAGCTGGCTCAATATTTAACTTTTTGCTGTCAGCCATGACATGGGAGGGGGCATTTAAAAACTTCAAAACCCCAAATCTTAGTTCAGGAAGGAAAGAAAACAAAATGAAAAATGTGTATCTTGATATTTTTGCAAGAAAACATTGCTTTAAAAAACCTACATGGTGACTAACAAATATGGCTGCTTTAAATGAAACGCTTTGTATGTGTTGCTCAATCTCCTTATGAAGGAACACGCTGCTCTGAATGTGCTCAGGGATCTGTTGTTAGCAGTCTAGCACTTTGTATGCCACTCTGTTTGCACTTTTGCATTAATAAATTTTCATTTATGCCAACTTGTGTGCCTGCTCCTTGTTGTTTCTATTACCACTCACACTAAGGCAGTGTGCAGTGACATGCACACACGTCAGAGGTCCGTGCATGTGTGCTAGTGTCTGTCAGCAGCCCATCCCCTTCTGGTATACTTGCATGCACTACCACCTAGCTGTGCCCTGTGGTAGTTTCGCAGTGAGATGCAGAGTTCCCCAGCCCGAGGGAAGAGAACTATCGCTAGGATGCTCGATCACCCTTCCTTGGCCAGCTCCCAACAACCTGTGTTCATTTCTGTGTGCTGACAGGCCAGTGTTTTGATTCTCTTTTTAACTATGGGGACACAGCTGGAGTGAAGGCCACCAGCATGTTGGATTCTGCAGTTAGCTGGCATGGTGGATTCTCAAATCCGTGCCAGGAACTGACCTGCTGCCATTGCAGCATCCTTGCGACCCCAGGAGCAATTTTGTTTCATTCTTTTAAATTATTTGCTCCGTATCCCATACTTTTCATCTTTTTCCTAGTAGATGGCATTTTTGGGCTATCTCTTCTGCACAAACATCTGTCATCAGTTGCACGGCACTTAGTTGCACTTTTTTATTGTCTGCCAGTGGGGAGGCTGGCGTGATGCATGTGGTTTGTTTATTGTCTGCTTATTGTCTGCCAGTGGGGAGGTTGATGTGCTGCATCTGGTTTGTTTATTGTCTGCTTATTGTCTATCTCCCAGTAGCAACCTGTTATTGCCGTTCTGGTCCAACACCTGTAGATACTGTTCAAATGTCATGTGATGTCTTTACAAAGTTAAAATTTAACTGATGGTAATTGTGTGCTTATAGTACATTTGCTGGAACAAAATTTATGTCCGACTGGACTTACATGGCAGGTAAGATTTTTCCCTTAAAATGATACTGTACAAATAATGAACTACAGTTCTGTTTATGATATCACAATGTGTTGCTGTGGAGATAATGGTGATGCAATAAATAGGGAATTATGAAGTCAGGTGTAGGCAAGCTGAAAGAGCAGGTAAGGTCTAAGAGACAGTAATTATCTTTCATTCAACTATCCTCAGTAATAAAGAAAGACGAGAAAGATTTATAGAAAACATATGAAATATAAACTGAATTGTGTCTTAAATCTCACATTTTTTTTCAGGTTTTTCTAATGGTGTCTAGATCTGTTTAAAGGATCTATACTGTAAACTAACTAGACTGACTAACTACAGTATAGTGTAATAGGCAAGGTTCATCACTTCAGTTCTATTGTACTACCCTACTGGCAGTGGGCGAAAGATGCACAAAACAGGTTATGTTGCCTGGGGATGGGATGAGTCTCATATTCATTAACCACCAATCATTTCTAAGCACTTCTCCTACTAGCAAGGTCACATAGTGTACTGTATTAGAACACCAGTCTGCTGCCTTTTCACAGGTTGTTCAGAGTGTATTTAGAGAACAAGGAGTGCATCACTACTGTCTCTCTTGTGAAGAACTGTGCTGCAGTTGTTTATGTGTGCTACTTGGATGGGGAAGAGGTATGCAATGTCAATGCTGCAGAAGGTGTGCTTCAAATTATGTGTTGCCTTTGTGCTGGTGGTGGGGTGGGGGGGTGGGGGAGGATGAGCCTACTTTGTCTTTGAGTTCTCTTCCTTTCACAGAAACATAGAAACTGTCAGCGGATAAGGACAGCTAGGCCCATCCAGTCTGTCTATAGGCCCTATACATTGTATATGGTCACTGAGCCTATGTGATCAATGGCTTTTCATCACTCCCTCCCCTCTCAAGCTTCCCTTGTGCCTGTCCCAGTTATGCTCAGACCCCTCCACTGTGCTTGCCCCCACTACCTCCTGTAGCAGACTATTTCAAGAATCAACTACCCTTTCTATGTAGAAAAACCTCCTTGCATTACCTCCTAATCTGCCCCCTTCCAATTTCATATTGTGCCCCCTTGTTCTAGTACTTTTTCTACATTGGAAAAGGTCCCCCACCTGCACCTTGTTTATGCCCTTGAGATACTTGAAAGTTTCAATCATGTGCCCCTGCTGTCTTATGTCTTCCAGTGAGTACATATTGAGATCCCTTAGTCTTTCCTCATATGTTTTGTGGTGCAAGCCCTTCACCATCTTTGTTGCCCTTCTCTGGATAGTCTCCACCTTATCTATGTCCTTGCACAGGTGTAGCCTCCAGAACTGCATACAGTACTCCAGATGAGGCCTTACCAATGTTTTATACAATGGCATCACCATCTCCCACCTCATGCTAGTGATACCCCTGCCAATGCACCCCAGCATGGCACTGGTCCTCCCTGCCACCTTTGTGCGCTGCTTTGATACCTTAAAGTCATCAGAGATGATAACCCCTAGGTCCCTTTCCTCTTTGATGACAGCCAGCTCCCCCCCCCAACCTGTAGCTCTTCCTAGGGTTCCCTCAACCCAGGTGTATTATTTTGCACTTCTTTGCATTGAACCTCAGTTGCCATATCTCTGACCATCTTTCAAACTTTTCCAGGTCCCTCCTCATTTTCTGCACCCCTTCTGGAGTATCCAACCTGTTGCAGATCATGGTGTCATTTGCAAACAGGCAGATCTTTCCTTCCAGCCCCTTTGCAATGTCAATAATGAAGACATTGAACAGAACTGGTCCTAGTACTGATCCCTGTGGTACCCCACTGGTCACCTCCCCTTCCCAGATTATACCCCATTTACCACCACATTTCAGACAGACTGTGTTTCCAATGGTTCCCTAACCCGCGCTTGGCTTGTACAGTGTGGTTTAATAATGCAGCTGCAAGGTATGGGAAAACAGTACTGAGCATTTTATTTCAGTTTCACCAGGAAAGACATACTGAGCTGGTAATATATATGTATATTGGTATTTATGATTGTTTCTCCAGCTCTGGTCCCCCTCCAAAGAAACATTTATAAGTGACAAGGGAGGTGCCCAATCCAATCAAAGCTCAGTAATGCTAAACAATATTATTGGAAATCTCACACTCACTACAAGATTTATATATTAAAGAATACATTAGTGTTTCATGGCTTATCTTGTCCCTTTATCAGGGATACTGGTTAATGCCTAATCAACAGTGATATTTAAAAACAAATTATTCTTATGGTAATAAATTACCTTGGTTAACAAAGCCAAAAAGTAAAAAAAATATATATACATAGAGATTGCTTTCATCTCACCTGCTTGTATATTTTGTACCACCACTTAGGGTACATGTTCAAATGCCAAGTGAAATCTGTATAAAAATAAATATCAAATGATATTGTATTTCTCATAGTGACTACATCACAAAAAATAAATTCATTTACAGTAGGATATTTACTTTTCTATTGTTAGTATTCCTTTTACCCAATGTTATTAGAATTTTTCTGTAAATTAAAGCATTTTTAACAAAGTAAATATCCTACAGTATTGTAAATGAATTTAGTCTTTTGTGATGTAGCCACTATGAGAACTATAATATAATTTGATATATATATTTGTACACAGATTTATCTTTGTCATTTGAACATATGCCCTAAGTGGTGGTATGAGAAATATAAAACATACACATAAGGAAGATGAAAGCAATCTCTAGATATGCATTTTTTTAAACTGTTTCGGTTGTGTTAATCAAAGTATTTTATTACCATAAAAATAATTAATGTTTAAATATTACTCTCAATAATTTATTTTAAGCATTAACCATTATTCCTGATGAAGGTCCAAGATAGGCCCTAAAAAGTTGTTGTTTTTTAAAACACTGGATGGAAAGAAGCTTAAAATAAGCAAATGTATTCTTTAATGTCTGAACTGTGTGATGAGTGAGCTCATTTCCAATCATACCTTTTAGGACTATTGGTATTTATAAAAAGAGTATTAAAAATTCTTGAAACATTACTGGCTGAGAAATGTCAACTGCCATTGCACTCCCCAGAGGCTTTTGGCCTTGTAGATCATTCATCCAGGGCATGCATTAAAATCCTTTATAAAATGGCAGGGTAAAATCATGTAATCTGACTGGCTCTTATTTATGCATAAAATATGGTTTACACATGGTTAAAAAAAGGACTGCTCAGCAGTGAAGAGTCTGCAACACAGATCAATGGGCATTTGGAACACAGGCATTTCAGTTAGCCCTCTGCTGCCAGAACTGATTATCCATCACAAACATGGCTGCTACCTTTACACTGTAAAAAAAACTTTAACTGGGCCCTAAAAATAAAACTACCTTAAATAAAAAAAATAAAACAAATGAATTAAATGCTGTTTCCCTGATGATCACACTCTCCTTATATACATAAACAAATTAGAAACAATAAGTATTGTTTATAGTTTTCACTACAGCTGTTTCTTTGTTGACAGTGAAAAATCCCCCTTCTGTCTTTAACTGCTTATCAGGGAACTCTCCTCTTTTTCTTGCCCTGACAGTGAGATAACCGAGTCTCTGGCTGTAACAAAGGCCTTTGTTGTCTGTGTGTATAGTGTGTTGGGAGAGAAACATTCTGCCAGTGGAACTCTGCAAATTTTTGAATCCATGTTTTCCATGATAAACATTCCATGATAAACATTCCATATCTTGAATATGGAGAACAACAGAGGAAAAAAAAAGGATGAAGAAAGTAGACAATAATACAATGACATCATCAGTGACATCACTTGCAGTGGGCAGACAGACTATTTTATCACAAATGCACACAAGTAAATCTATTTTTTCTACATATAAACATGCTTTTCCCAATAGTCAAAAGTAAAAAAAAAAGCCAATTTTATAAGCATAATAAGGCACTCAGGGGTGTGTGTAAATCATATTTTACAGCATGGCCAGCAGCTGAAGTCATTCGACCTTCGGCCTCGTGCTTTACTACGCCCCTTGGCATGCTGTAAAATATGGTTTACACACACCCCTTCGTGCCATATTGCTACTTAATGCACGGCATGTTATGACTTACTGCTTACATACATATTTGTTTACAGTATTTGGGGGTTGTGGCCAGTAGCTTATTGTGCATTGTGCAATATGTCAGACATGGTAGTTCCTTTCTACAGGATGCACCTACAGTGCAGTACAGCAACTAACCAAACATTTCTGGGCTATTATTTTTGGTGGTTAATTTGTGTTTTAAGGCTTTTACAACAGTATTCAGTGTTTACATCCAGGCATGGAGGACAGAAAAAAATGCATTTGGTGGAAATCTCTGGGAAATCAAGTTTCTGGATTGGTGTCTGTGTCTTCTGTGAGTTGCATTTCATGCTTGCCACATAGTATAATGATCAATAAAATGTGCTGTGTAATATATATTTTCAATGTTTAAGCCATGTTAATGATAGTTTCTTTATGTACTGTATTACAGGGTTGACAAGGGCCTGCTGAACCAGGACAGAGACCACCCCTACTCCTCCAGGCAACAGGATTGGCCCCTCCTGGCTATCTCTGGGAGGTCATTTGCCCAGAGTCCAGATACAATCCCTGGCCATGACCTTCCCAGGTATAGTGATCAGGGAAAGTAGGGCCAATAGCCTTTGCTTTGCCTCAACCCTAAGTAGGCTAGGAGAAGTCCTTGGTAAGGAGTGGCAAAGGCTAGGTTAGTTAAGATCCAGGCAGAGGAGGGTCAGCCTCTTTCTGCCTGGAGAGGCACAAAAGAACAACAAGATCCGAAGAATGGACACCAGATGGCCCAATTAAAAGTAAATCAGCCAGAGTGACCTTCGTGGGCAAGGGGCAGGTTGCCTTTTAGTTGAATGCATTCAATATTTAGTATTTTAAGTGACAATGATTGGATATTGTGGGTCAGGAACCAGGGGCAATCACAGCCAGCTAAGGAAGGGAGTGAGGGTTAAGTCTGTGAGGTGACTGCCAGCTGCCATGACCCCCCAACCCACAGCAAGGATGCAAAAGCTCCTGGTCCAGGTACAGAGGAGCAGTGCCTATGAGAGACTTACATCAGAGTGTCGAACAGCGAGGGGCCAGAGTAGATAAAGGATCGTAGTGGGAGGACAAATTGGTACCTGCTAGGCATGGGGGGGGGGGAGGTTTTTTTGGCTCATGGAAAATTGGGGGAGGAACAGTGCATAAGGGATGGCCAGGGCAGTGGAAAGCACAGCGGCAAAAAAAAAAAAAAAAGAAAGAGATATCAACAGTAGGGGTCCAGGAAAAATGGGGAGGGCAAATAGCAGAGCAGGCAACCTCGGGCACTAACCTGGTGTGGCAGTGGCAGGCAGGGGTATGGGAAGATCCAGCAGTCTGAGGTATAAGGTCTAAGTTGGCATTTATAGCAGGGACACGTTTCCATTACTCCAGTAGCTGGAATCTCAGGAAGGCGATCATAGGCTTGCAACAGTGGTGGAATTTTTCCTTGGCGGAGTTCAAACATGGCCTCAGCAGACCCAGAGTCTCATGGAAAGGAGGTGCCCCCGAGACAAAGACGGGTCAAGGTGGGACACTGAGCATGCACGGAGGTCACCATTTTGTGGTAACAAGCAGTGGCCATCTTGGGGTGGGACAGCAGCCATAGCATAGAGCACCATATTGGGGAGGTAAAAAAAGGAAGATAACTAAGCATGGGTTAGCGCAAACAAAGGGATCGGGTTCTTGGAGAAAGTGGAGCCTATGTGGACCAGTATGGAGGTGGGATTTAACAGGGAGACATGATACAGTGGCTTGGGGGGCTGCATTTACAGGTGCAAAGGGGGCATGGGGGGAAAGGCTAGACAAAAAACAAAAAACAAAAAAACAAGGGCTTGTGGGACAGCCCGGAGATTAGAGTGTCAAGCTGTGAATTAGGTCAGTACAACCAGTGGAAGGGTGTTTTTGAGTCACGGACCCACCACTTGCAGGCTATGTAAAAATAAATAATAATTACATTTTATTTGACATGTATGGAAGGCAAGAGTGAGACCAATGAAGGGAATATAGAGGGGAAAAGGGCATGCAGACAAGAGGTAAATGGTGGGGAGATGTGGTTCAGTTTGGTTTCAAGGTCACAGGGGTGTCTGCAGTGTGTCACACAAACTGGTGCATCTCCTGAGCAAAACTGTGATCACACAGAGACAGGCCACAGCTGGGGGACCAAAGGTCAACAGGCTCCGGGAGTCAGGGGGAAGTCCCTCCGACCTGGTGTTCAGGCCTGGAATATGGAATTAAAAATGTTTCTGTTTCTCACCTCCCTTTTTGTTGCTAGGAATTCACGGACTATGGAAGTACAGCTTCGAGAAAGTTTTTGTAAACATGAGTATCAGGGGCAAGTCAGCAGGGCGGGGGTTCAGTGAGGCTGAGGCTTCACTGAACCCCAGTTCAGGTGACCAATCCATTGCTGAGTTTAAAGAGGCACTTCAGCAGCTGATAAGAGTTAGGGGGACCCAACTGGTTGCAGATGTCACAAACCCACTCAGCAGGTCAGGCCCTCTACTCCCAAAGTGCCAACCTCTGAGGCAGTCTTGTGAACAGTGTAACAGACAAGGTAACCCTCTTGTCTGTTTTGTGAGTTCAGATCAACCTCTGGTCTCAAGTTCTGGAGGGATTCAAATTGTTAACCTCTTATTAGCATACCCAGTGCACATGCTCAGATATATGTGTCTTCGGGGGGGCCAGATATCTTTGCCTATGGGCACCTAACCAGGTAATACAGAGATGAACCCTTTAACACTTGAATAAAGACCTCAGATTTAAAATGCTTCTCTTTCCAGTTTGGTGTCACCATTCAAGCTTATGTCTATTGTCTGCTATAACCATGTACTTGTCTTACAAATAAAAAGAAGTCAAAGACAGACCAAGTAAGTTTTAAAAATAATTTTACTATAATAGATAAGAATATGTAAAACACAACAATACAGAACTGTTATATCACAAGACATACAAAAATATTAAAAGAACAAGGTTTTAAACAGTGCAATTCCTACTACAGTACTTAGTCTCTAAATACTTGCTTAAAAGTGCTCCCAAGATGTTTCATGGTCAGAGTCTAGGTAAAAATGTGTCTCCGTGAAGTAAAACAGACTAAATTAAATGCTGCTTTTACCCCACCTCTTTTCAGGAGGTCACCTATCTCCTCCCTGTCAGGATGTCTGAAAATATATATCTTATGCAAAAGTATTACATTCTGCAACTTCAGCATAATTCATGTCCTTCAAATGACACTTCTTTTGATCTCATAATAAGCTTCCCACTTCCAGGACAGCAAAGCATCTTTATGATTTCGCACTTCTATGTAATAACCTGTTTTTTCCTTCCCACGTCATAAAATGGATATGTTATAGCAATTATGGTTGTAATTAACTCAGACCAACAGGATCCTTAATTAAGGCCTTACATTTAACACATGGTCTCTAAAAAACTGAGTGTGTGTGAACTCACATGCTGTCAGCATTTTTCTTATGGCTTTCATCTTCTAGCTAAAATCTGGGGTGGGGGATGAGTAAGGTCATTCTAAGAGCATCATATTTTTAACCGAGACAGTCAGTAATACATTTTATATTAATAAAAATGATACAGCACTCAGAACTGGCTGTCTACGTCACACTCCTCCCCACCTAGACTGAATTTGGGGGATCTATCCCCTACATGGGATGAGCTTTCCAAAACAGTTCACTCCTCATAGACCCTAGACAGTCCATCTGAGTTCTGATTCTTCGTTCCAGCCCTATGTACGATTTTTAGATCATACCCTTGTAAAGCAAGACTCCATCTTAGTAGTCTGCCATTGTTTTTCCCCATCTGCGTCAGCCAAACCAGGGGATTTTGGTCAGTCTGCACCACAAAATGCTGCCCATACAAGTATGGCTCTAATTTCTTTAGGGCCCACACTATGGCAAGACACTCCTTTTCCACCGTGGAGTATGCTTGCTCCCTGGGAAGTAGCTTCCTGCTCAGGTACACTACTAGGTGATCTGTCCCTTGACGGACGACTGGCTCATTTCTGCCCCAATACCCACGTCTGAGGCGTCCGTCTGAACTATAGAGGTTTTGCTATAGTCAGGACTTGTCAACACAGGAGCACTGCACAGTGCCTCCTTCAGTCTGGTAAAGGCTTCCCTCACAGGCTGGGCCCCAGGTAATTTTCTTTGACATCTATTTCTTTGTCAGGTCAAATAGGGGTATAGCCAGGGCACTGTAATTGGGTACAAATTTCCTGTAGTACCCCACTGCCCTAGAAAGCTCCTGACCTGCTTCTGGGTTTCTGGTCTGGGCCATGCCTGGATCACCTCTATCTTTATTTGGTTAGGACAGAGCTGTTCCCAGCCTACCACATGCCTGAGGTATGCCACTTCTCCCATGTCCACCTGGCACTTCTCAGCTTTGACAGTGAGCCTAGCCCTCTGTATCCTGCCCAGCACTTCCCTAAGGTGAGATAGGTGTTCCTCCCAGATGGCAATGTTATCCAAGTATGCCACAGAGTACTCCTCAGCACCATTTAACACCTGGTTCACCAACCTTTGGAAAGTGGCTGGGGCATTCTTCATTCCGAAAGACATTACTTTAAACTCAAATAAGCCTATTGGAGTGATGAAGGCCAACCTGTCCCTAGCTCTGTCTGTCAATTCTACCTGCCAATACCCCTTGGTCAGATCAATAGTCGTAAGGTAGGTCACCCCTCCCAACTTGTCCAGGAGTTAGTCTGTCCAGGGCATCGGGTGGGCGTCGGACTTTGTGACTGCATTCAGCCCATGATAGTCCACACAGAAACAAGTTGAGCCATCTGGCTTTGGCACAAGGACTACAGGTGAGGCTCAGGGGCTGTGGGATCTCTGGATTACCCCTAAATCCAGCATCTCCTTCACTTCCCTCCTAATATCCTTTTGGACAGCCTTTGACACCCAATATGCTGTCTGCCATATGGGCGTCTGTGTCCCTGTCTTCACATCGTGTGTCACTAAGGGGGTTAGTCCAGGCTTGGTGCTAAACAAGGGGGCAAAGTCTGCTAAAACCTCTCTTACTTTCTGGACCTGGTCCAGGGCCAGCTGGGGAGACAATTTTACTGCCTCCACAGAGGACTCCTGCTTACTTTCTTCCAGAAAATCCAGAAGGGTGTCTCCTTCATCCGTCTCCTCCTCATGACTACACACTGCAAACAGCATGTCAGCCCTATTTGCATATGGCTTCATCATGTTGACATGGTACATCCTTTCAGTCTGTCTTCTGTCAGGTAACTCCACAATGTAGTTCATGTCATTTACCTTCCTAACCACTTTGTACAGTCCTGCCCACTCATCTTGCAGCTTGTCTTTCCGGACCGGAATAACGACCATGACTTCCTGACCCATCATGTACGAGCGAGCTCTGGCTCTGTGGTCATACCACACTTTTTGTTTCTGTTGGGAAGCTGCCAGGTTGCTCTGGTCTGTCCCCATAAGTTCCTTCAGCCTTTCCCTAAACCTAAGGATGTAATCCATAACTGGAGTTCCCTGGGTGATGTGCTTGCCTTCCCAGTCCTCCCAGATCAAGTTTAGGGGCCCACATACCCGGCATCCATACAAGAGTTCAAAGGGGGAATCCTGTCGACCCTTGGGGAACCTCTCTGTGTGCAAACAACAGGTGGGGAAGGTATTTTTCCCAGTCCCTCCCAGGCTGTTCAGCAAATGCCTGGAGCATTGACTTTAGGGTACCATTGAATCATTCCACAAGTCCCTTGGCTTGTGGGTGATACGGTGTTGTGCATCTCTGCACCACCCCACACTTCTCCCATAAACATTTCATCAGGTCCAACATGAAGGAACCCCCTCGATCGGTGATTACCTCCTGCAGAAACCCAACACGGGAGAAAATCCCAAGTAAGGCATCTGCCACTTTGTTTGTCCTCAGAGAGGATAGGGCCACTGCCTCTGGGTACCGGGTGGCATAATCCACCACAGTCAGGATGAATCTCTTCCCTGAGGAGCTGGGGATATTTAAAGGTCCCGCAATATCCATTCCCACCTTCTGGAATGGCTCCTCCACTATGGGCAAGGGGATCAGGGCTGCTTGGGTTTTCTTGCCCGCCTTCCTTATTTCCTGGCACCAGTGACAAGACCTGCAATACTCCTTCACCTGCTGGGTGAAGTTAGGCCAGTAGAAATTCTGGGCTAACCGCTGCATTGTGCACACAAATCCCTGATGACCAGACAAGGGAACATCATGTGCAATTTTGAGCAACTGCTCACAATACCCCTGGGAAATGACTAGCTGCCTGCCTAGCATCCCTCCCTCTGTCTGCACTGTCTGAGTATAGATAAGTCCATTTTCCCAATAAACCTTATGTCTGCCGTCACCTCCCTGTGTGCCGTCCAAGTCTGCCTAAGCCCTCAGCTTCTCTGAACTAGGGTCACCCCTCTGAGCAGCTGCAAACCCCTCACACAGTCCCAAGGCATGGGACGGGTCCCCTTCAGTCGCTAAACTAGGGTCCCTAGCACTAGCGTCAGGGCCCTCAGGCTCACTGTCAATCCCAAACCTCTGACAATGGGTCACCCCTCCCTCTTTGGAATAACCTTTCATAGCTGTGTGGTCACTTGCTACCAGGGAAATTTCTACCCCCTTTTTATCAGTCTCCCCATCTGGAGACACAGGCTGGGGAACCAGCCTCTCAGTGGTTTCCACACTGGTTTCTGTGGGTTTCAGGGAACTACTATTTTCCCTTGCCGCTTGGCTACAGGTAACTTCACATACCACCCCCCTGCTGGAGATTGTTACCCAGGATCACATCCACTGCTAATGTGCTGGCTACAGCCACCTGTTGCACAGTTCCCCCTGTTTCACCCCAGTCCAGGAGAACACTAGTGAGTGGCAGTGTTTTCTCTTCACCAGCAAACCCTTGTATAGTTACATATTTATAAGGTATAAGCTGACCAGGCTGTACCAGATCCCCCTTTACCAATGTCAGGGATGCCCCTGTGTCCCTTAACCCCTGCGTCTGTACACCATTTACTATGACTGGGTGCATGTGTTCCCTCATGTTCACTGGCATGCTCTCAGGGACACACAAACAACCCACTTCTTTTCCAGCACCTTGTTGTATACTTTGGCTCACCTTTTTGGGGCACTGTCTGGCAATATGCCCAGTTGCCTTACACAGCCAACATGCATTTCTTACTTCAGATAAATCTTTTAGTTGAAACCTGGGGCTAACTGGTTTCGTTGGAGGCAGTGAGGGTTTTAGCTGCCCTGAAGGTGCACTTTTCCCTTTCTGCACTGCCACGCCTGCCCCATTCGCTCTCAGAGCGGGTCTGCTCTTGGCATAGTGGTCCGAGAGTTCAGCAGCCTCTTGCACTGTTTTTGGATCTCGGTCCTCTAGACAGGTTTTTAGCTCTGCTGGGCATGCCCAATAAAACTGTTCTAATAAAATCACATTTTCAATTTTATCAACAGAGGTTGCCTCAGTTCCTTCCCACCAACATTTTAAAAACTGACGTTGTTTCATGGCTAGCTCCTCATAGCTCATATCAGGGTTTCTCCTGAGCTTGCAGAATTTAGCTCTGTATGATTCAGCAGTTAATTCAAACTTTATTAACAGTGCAGCTTTTAACTTGCTATAATCGTCACTGTCCTCATTCTTCATTTGATCCAGTGCATCCCAAGCTTTCCCGGTAAGTAGCGGGGATAGCTGGAAGCTCCAGGACTCTCCAGGAATTTTAGCCTGAATACAAACTTTTTCAAAAGAATTTAAAAAGGCATTCATGTCCTCCCCTTCTTTAAACTCGGCTATTAATTTGGAGTTCAATTTGTAACCCAGTCCTGCAGTCCCAGTTAAATCCAAGCCACTTACCTGCCCTGGTGCTGCTGGTCAGAGTCGTATCTTCTCCAGTTCATGTTGCCTCTGATGCTCCTTCTCCTCACGGTCTGCATCTCGGCATTCTCATTCTTTCTTCACCTTGGCAGCTCACTGGCGCTCATGCTCCTCATAGTCTACCTCCCTCTGTTGTCACTCTGCCTCTCGATCCACCTCTCTCTGTTCTTGCTTTGCCTCCAGTTCCATCCTGCACAACTCAATTTGCAGTTTGAGTACCTCTGGATTCAGGATACTGGTGACCATCCCT
Organism: Neoceratodus forsteri; assembly: GCA_016271365.2. NCBI lineage: Eukaryota > Metazoa > Chordata > Ceratodontiformes > Ceratodontidae > Neoceratodus > Neoceratodus forsteri. The sequence goes on along the minus strand of CM057458.1, from coordinate 1,201,103,804 downwards.
TGCTGCTGTGGCCCTTCACTGACAGTGGCCCTGCTGTCCTTTTCAGTCACGGTCGGTGACTCGCTGCTCTGGGTATCTGCTACCATCAGGGCCTCCATGAGGTTCTGCTTTTTGGCTGTCACCTTGAACGGGACTCTCCTATCCCCGTACAACTGCTTCAAGTAATCTACAGTGTGCCTGCTGTAGTCAGAAGCAATCTTCTTCCCTGACTACGGCTACTCTGACTTGCACTTTAGAAAAAAAAATTAAACGGGTAGGAACTGGACTGTACACCAAGTGATATATAGTTCTGTTTCCTTTTTAAAATAAAACTCTGCCATTTTTCTTTCTTTGCAAGAGAGTTTACAGTCTCAGCTGACACAGAGCAATAAAGCTTGTGATACCAAAATAATCCGCACTGCTGCCAACCAATCTGTCACAAACCCACTCAGCAGGTCAGGCCCTCTACTCCCAAAGTGCCAACCTCTGAGTGCAGTCTTGTGATCAGTGTAACAGACAAGGTAACCCTCTTGTCTGTTTTGTGAGTTCGGATCAACCTTTGGTCTCAAGTTCTGGAGGAATTCAAACTATTAACCTCTTGTTAACATACCCAATGTACAGGCTCAGATATATCTGTCTCGGGGGGGCCAGATATGTTTGCCTATGGGCACCTAACTAGGTAATACAGAGATGAACCCTTTAAAACTTTAATAAAGACCTCAGATTTAAAACGCTTCTCTTTCCAGTTTGGTATCACCATTCAAGCTTATGTCTATTGTCTGCTATAACCATGTACTTTTCTTACAAATAAAAAGAAGTCAAAGACAGACCAAGTAAGTTCTAAAAATAATTTTACTATAATAGATAAGAATATGTAAAACACAACAAAAAGAACTGTTATATCACAAGACATACAAATCTATTAAAAGAACAAGGTTTTAAACAGTGCAATTCCTACTACAGTACTTAGTCTCTAAACACTTGCTTAAAAGTGCTCCCAAGATGTTTCATAGTCAGAGTCTAGGTAAAAATGTATCTTTGTGAAGTAAAACAGACTAAATTAAAAGCTGGCTTTTACTCCACATCTTTTCAGGAGTTCACCTAGCTCCTCCCTGTCAGGATATATGAAAATATATATCTTATGCAAAAAAGTATTACATTCTGCAACTTCAGCATAATTCATGTCCTTCAAATGACACTTCTTTTGATCTCATAATAAGCTTCCTACTTCCAGGACGGGAAAGCATCTTTATGATTTTGCACTTCTATGTAATAACCTGGTTTTTCCTTCTAACGTAATAAAATGGATATGTTATAGCAACTATGGTTGTAATTAGCTCGGACCAACAGGATCCTTAACTAAGGTCTTACATGTAACACATGGTCTCTAAAAAACTGAGTGTGTGTGAACTCACATGCGATCAGCATTTTTCTTATGGCTTTCGTCTTTTAGATAAAATCTGGGGAGGATGAGTGAGATCATTCTAAGAACATCAGATTTTCAACAGAGACAGTCAGTAATACATTTCATATTAATAAAAATGATACAGCACTCAGAACTGGCTGTCTACATCACAGCAGGCAGAGATGCAAGAGGCACCAGGGCAGCAGTCAGGGGGACCTGGCACATTGCATGCTTTGAAAAGGTCAAGGAAGCAATCCAGGAGGTTGGTAGACTCAATGGCAACTCAGTCCAGGCCCATGAAAGCAAAGACAACAATGTCAAATGGGGAACAGAATGTTGACCAACCTACATTCGAAGATTCTGAAAGTGAGGAACAGCTGTTTGGTGATCTAGCTGGGGATGGCACAGCAGATGGATAGATGGAAAGACCCATTCCCATGCCGCTAATACTGGACCAAGATGATGAGTTGGAAGAAGTGCAGGTAGTGGGCATAGGCTTGGCAGCAGCCAGGGGGTGGATCTGGTAGAAAGCAGAGTAGGGGCTCCTATAGCTAGGGGTAGGGTACCCCAGGGCTCATGGCCAGAAAGATGCTAAACTTCCTAGACCACAGGCTGCAGCAGGTACGGCAATGATAGCCAACTAAGGTGTGCCAAAGGAAGCACCAGACCCAGAGGGTGCTGTGACCCCGGGTTGGTCACCAATACCAATCTCTTGGATCTTGCAGTATATGCTGGATCCTGCCCCAGGTGGAGCTGGCACCAGTGGGGGGGTGTAGGTGTATGCCTACCCCCAGTTGCATTCCAGGTATGGCCCTGGGCACAGTGAGGGTACAACAGTTTTTTGGAGGTGGCAGTGTAACTAACAGAGTTGCCATGGGCAAGCGCCACTGCTGCGACAGGCCCAGCTGGCTGGGCAGAGAATGTCTGAAGGTGAAGGGAGCAGACCAGGCAGTTGTGTTGCTAGCTGGGGAATGAAAGGTTTCAGAGGTTACACAGGCAAAGGCACCTGCTCTGACAGGACCATCAAGCAAGGCGGCAGCAGGGAGGCTGTAGGCCAACTATCGGGTCCAAGCTGATCAGGCCATCAGGCAGGTTTGGGGGCATCAGCTATGGTGCTGGCGCCTATCACTGTGGGACAGCCAGTGGCACCAGGGGCAGTGGTGTCACAGCCTGTGGCTGTGAAGGCGGCTGGTCCTAGTGGGCCACAGTTGATGGACGGAGTGGGGGTTTAGCACTGGGCATATGTGGGAGTAGATGATCCCATGGGCACCCATTAGTCACCCTCCATAAGGGAAAAAATATGGAAAGGGGAATACATTGAGATTTTCAAATTGCTACACAGGGAACTGCCAGATGTAGGGGATAAAGACAAGGTGAACTAGAGCAGGCCAAAGGTTCCCCCCACCTTTGAGAACTGGGCAGCTGCTTTCAACATCTTTATAACCATCTATCATGGGAGGTTCCCATAGAAGATAGGGCAGCTGATTAAATAAAGGGACAGTATCAAAACAGCCCACCTGGGCCCAGTGGCATGGAGGGCTGAGGCATCACTGCCTTATCTCCTGCCACGCCTGTGAGTTGTATTCATGGTGCGAGCGGGTAGCCAGGGGTTAACCGAGGAGGTAGAGGATTGAGCTTCTGGGAGACAGCTCTCCTCTCCTGAGGAGGGTGGGGAACATGAGCCAACATTTTGCTGACCCCTAGTGATGGTGAAGCAGCCACCTGGTGTGTAGTATGTGGATGTTCATGCTGCGCATCATTGGTGGCATTGCTCGCTCCCTTCCACAATGAGAAAAGTGAAAATGGTCCCTTACAGTGGAAGAATAGTGATTGTCCCCCGCAGTGCCAACCTGAAAGGACACCTGTTGAGCTGGATCCGTTGTGGTGGGACGAGGAGCTCCCCACCCCCTGCTACACAGGGTAAGTCATGGGGGGGGATGTCAGAAAGTAGCCACCAGGAGACTGAGGGAGAAAAAGTCATCCCCCCAAAAAAAACCCAGCCCACCTGACTACAAGGGTAATGTTTGGCTGAGTTATGATGAGCTGTTTAGAATGAGGTTAACCAGGGCATCAGACATACGATGGGACAAAATAGATCCCGCTCTATGGTGTAGACACATGATGTGGGCTAGACCCCCGCCAATGTAACCTACATGGCTAGCTATCATATGGTGCCCAGGACACCTTGGATCAGACAGAAGGGGACCTGCCGCCAATTCAACATGGGCAACTGTTTTTGGGATTACTGTAAACTCAAGCATGAGTGTAGTAGCTGTGGGGGAAAACACAAGGCGAGTGCATGGCAGGGTGCAGTTGCTACAAGAGGGGAAAAAGCCAGTGGGCTTATAACAGACAGGGGGGATAAATTCACCAAAAAGGCTGGTGAGGTCCTCAATAAGCATTCAGCATATCTGACCCTGGCTAGACCTCTACCCTGTTAAAAATGACACATACTACCTGTTCATTGGCTTCTCCAATGGTTTTCCCATTCCTTAGCAGGGTCCATGGATATCCACCACATCCCATAACCTGAAATCAGTGCACTCACTGAAACAAGTGGCCGCAGATAAGATCTGCAAAGAAGTGAAGGCTGGTAGGGTGGTGGGACCATTTCAGGAACCTCTGCTGGACCCTTTCTAGATATCACCTCTGGGCATAGTCCCCAAAAAAGCACAAGGGGAATATAGGTTGATCCACCATTTATTTTATCCTAAAGGAGCATCAGTTAATGATCACATTAGTGCAGAAGACAGTGCAGTTAGTTATGCATTCTTTAACAGAGTGGTCAAGCTGACACAACAAGTAGGTAAGGGGGCTTGTTTAGCAAAAAGCGACTTAAAGTCAGCTTTCTGTTTACTGCTGGTCAGTTCAAAGGACTTTGACCTTTTGGATTTTTCTTTTGAGGGTAGTATTTACTATGACATGGTAATGCTGATGGGCTGCTTCATTTCTTGTACAGCCTTTTAGGCTTTCAGCAGCTTTCTTGAATGGGTGATAATAAACTATACTGGCAACACAAGAATAACACACTATCTGGACGATTTTCTTTTCATTGGGACTTCTGGTCCAGGGGAATGCTGAGACACCCTTAGAGCCTTTAGGCAGCTCATGGGATGGTTTGGGGTACCACTAGCACATCAGAAGACCAAAGGGGTTAGTAACAATGCTAACTTACCGTGGCATTGAGCTAGACACATAGGAGATGGTGTCCAGGTTGTCAGCCGAGAAAATAAAGCAGCAGGGACATTTGGTGTCTGAGGCCCTCTCTGCAAAGAAAGTTACTTTAAAGACACTTCAGTCACTGATCGGCCATTTGAATTTTGTATGCAAGGCAGTTGCACTTGGGAGGCCATTCATTAAGCACCTAGCGTGGGTGACAAGGGGTGCGCTGCAGCCTTACCATCACTTTGGAAATATTATGTTATCCTGTAATTCAGTCTCCTGACCTACAAAATATTGAAGTCGGGAGACTGAATTTCAAAATCCCGACATGGATTTGTGTTATGTGGGGGGGGGGCCTTCCCCCCTGCACCTCCCTAACTAAAATAACCAACTCTAAGGGGGAGCGGACCTTGAAGTTGGTAGTAAAGTTGGGGGGGGGGGTGCAAAAATTAAAGCTGCAAAATGTTTCCCTACCGGGAACAGAAACCTGTTCCTGAAAACCTGCTGGCCAAGCTACAGGAGCATTAGTGCTCCACACCATGGAGCAGCTCAGCCAGCACCTCACTCCGCCGTCCTCAAAAGGTTACGCCAAGTGGAACCATGTTCTGCGGGTGTAACCTAGCATTTCGCTGGGTGAAATACAATTTTGCTTTTAGGCAGAAATGCTGGGCATCCCTCATTTCGGGATCCCAAAGTCAGGTCCGTGAATGTTGGGACCCTCAGCTTTTCGGTATCCTGATAAGATACCATCACATCAGGGTGACCTCAGACATGAGGCTGACCTGAAAGTTTGGGACAATTTTCTGCAACGTTTCCAAGGGGTGTCAATGTGGCAGATGGGAGTAGAGTTTAAATAAGACTTTCAGATGGTGACTGATGGTGCTAGGAGTATTGGCTATGGGGCATAATTTCAGGGTTCTTGGATCGCAGGACCTTGGGGTGACAGCTGGTGTGAGGCTGGCTTCACAAAAAATGTGATGCTGCTAGAATTCTTCCCCGTAGTTGCAGCCATATTTGTGTGGGGGGACAGGCTGAGAGACTGCAAGGGGTTATTCCAATCAGATAACATGGCAGTGGCTGGGATTCTGAATACACAGTCTTCAAACTTGAAGAAAGTAATGAGACTGTTTTGGATATTTGTGCTGCGCTGCTTGCAGCTCAGTCTCACATTTAGGGTGAAGAATGTTCCTGGGGTAATGAATGTAATTGCAGATGTGCTGTCTTGCTTCAGTTCGAGCATTTCCAGCAGATGGCACCAACAACAGAGGCAACCCCAGCTCAAGTTACTGTGTTCTTGTGGCAAGCAATGAACTGGTTAAGCATGCTTTGGTCACAGGAACCTGGCATATCAGGCACATGTGAAGGCATTTCAGGGGTTTTGTAAAGACTTCGGTGGTGGCTGGACATGCTACAGAACCCCAAATTGGTTCAGCAGTTTTTCCATTCCCTCACTGAGGAGGGAAGATCACCCATGTATATCCGCAACCACTTGTTGGAGATAGCTTTTGTAGCAAAGTTGCAAGGTTTCCAAGATGTTACAGGCCCCTTCATTAACAGGAAAATGATTGAAGATTGGGTGTGGTTAAGAGGGACCAGGAAGAACACTAGAAAATCAGTGAACATCATCGTATTGGGAGAAATACTAAGCAGTCTTGCCCAGATCTGCTCATCCATGGATGAGGCAAAACTGTACAGGGCATTATTTGCTTGTACCTTTTTCGGGGCTTTTAGGGTGTCTGAGTTAGTGGAGGATTCCACACTCACGGCAGGAAACAACATTCAATGGGGGGACGTCAGCATCAAGAATGACTGAATAGAGGTAATCTTGCAACAAAGACTGCTCAGTTAGGCGCACCATGACTAGTTACACTACACAGGATGCAAGGGAACATGCTCTGCCCTTGGGTTTTAGTCAATGACCATGTGGTACAGAAAGCGCACAGCCAAGGCAATGTTTTTATGCATGACAATGGCAAGCAGGTTACCAGGTACCAGTTCACAGTTGTGCTGAGTAAAAGAATTCAGGTTACAGGTAGGGAACACATGGATTTTAACACACACTGATTAATGGGGAAAGGATCACAGATCTAGAGGGTAGAAGGTCACCTGGGGCCCAGTGACCTTCACATGGTATGGTTCAATTTGGCCACTAGAACAAAATCATCCCATTCCAAGGCAAAAATATGGGACTTTAGAGGAGCTAACTTTGATAAGATGGCCAAAAGAGTTAAGCTAGTCCTGGCAAGAAGAAATATAGGTGAGGGGGTACAGGCAAAGTTGGCAAGCATTAAGGATGCAATACTTGAAGCAATATTCCACTATATTAGGAAGAAAAGCATGAGCAAAAGAAGGAGGAAGCCACTTTGGTTCTCAAACACAGTAGCAGAAAAGATCAGAGCCAAAATTTTGGCCTTCCTGAAATATAAGGCAATGCAGCCGGGCGAAGATAGGGAGGCATACCAAACTTCCCTAAGGGAAGCAGGGAAGGCAGTAAAGCAGGCAAAGGCCCAAAAGGAGGAAACACTAGCTTGAACAGTAAAAGAAGGGGACAAGACTTTCTATAGACATATTAGTGAAAGGAGAAAGTCCAGAGGGGGTATTGCTAAGATCAAAGGGGATAAGGGGGAGTGTGTGGAGGAGAACCAAGGAAAAGCATCTATTCTAAATAGATACTTCTGCTTAGTATTTACTGAGGAGAAGGTAGGGCAGGGCCCACAGCTCAGCACCATGTACTCATGGGGGGGAGGTAGGTGTGCACAATTCCCTTCACAAAAGAAAGGGTCCTACAAGAGCTCACTAAGCTCAATGTGGACAAGGCAATAGGACCCAATGGCATACATTCCAGGGTGCTAAAGGAGCTAAGGGTGGAACTAGCAGAGCCATTAGCTGAACTGTTTAGTGAGTCTGTGAGCACAGGAGAGGTCCCAGAAGATGGTAGAAGGGCTCATGTGATCCCGCTCCACAAAAGTGGCAGCAGGGAGGAGACAGGGAACTACAGACCAGTCAGTCTTACCTCAGTAGTGGGCAAGATTATGGAGGCACTCCTTAAGGAAAGGATAGTGCAACACCTGGAATCCACAGGAGAACAGGATCCAAAACAGCATGGGTTTACAAAAGGAAGGTCCTGTCAAACTAATTTCACAGATTTCTTTGACTGGGTAACCAGAGTGGTGGACCAAGGGGGTGCAGTTGATGTCACCTACCTTGACTTCAGCAAAGCTTTCGATACTGTTCCACATAGAGGATTTATTTATGTGATAATGGCAAACGCGTAAAGGCGATTACCGTTATCACTCAGTCAGAGTGCCGAACAAATTTTCAGCACTCTGACAACCCCGGCACCTCAGGACAACGGTGCCAGGACACTATTTTACTGCTTTCTGTGGGGGCTGCACCTCAACAACCCCTCGTGGGGTTTTGCCACCTGCACCACCCTACTTAAGGATTCACACTGGGGTGTAGCTGTTGGGGTGAAAGCAGGAAAAAAATGTTCAGGCTGGGCGCAATAAAACTGTACCAGTGCCCAGACCCGAGCCCGGTACCTCTCCCACCGCATCCACTCACCAACTCCCAACGCCATGACGCAGCTCAGCCAGCCACCGCAGCACCACCCCTTGCAGCCTCTCCACCCCCTCCCAGCCCATGCTCTCTCCCACCCCCCTTGCGTGCATATGCATAAAGACATCCTGTGGCCCAGTTCACCCACAGCCTCATCCGGTCACCCTACCCTCCCCATTGCCATGAGGGATTGTGCTGGGAAGGAGTCGCCTTTAAGGGCGGCGCCCTTCCTCATGCACCCACCTCACGGGTTACCACAGAAGATTGATTAATAAGCTGGGTAGGCTTGGGGTGGGTCAGAGGTTGGTCAACTGAGTGGCAATCTGGTTGGCAGGCAGAAAACAGAGAGTGGTGGTAAACAGCATACAGTCAGAAGAAATGCAAGTCACAAGTGGAGTACCTCAGGGATCAGTCCTGGGGCCAGACCTCTTCAATATCTTCATCAGTGACATTGCAGATGGGCTGGAGGGTAAGGTTTTGCCTGTTTGCAGATGACACCAAGATCTGCAACAGAGTAGATGATCCAGATGGGGTGGGCAGAATGAGAAGAGATTGGGATAAACTGGCAAAATAGTCGGAAGAGTGACAACTGGAGTTTAATATAAAGAAGTGTAAGATCATGCACATAGGGAAGAGAAACCCTGGAGCTACCTATATGTTGGGAGGGGAGTTGCTGGCAATCACAAGGGAAGAAAGAGACTTGGGCATCATCATTACAGATGACCAGAAATCATCCAAGCAAACCACTAAAGCAGTAGGTAAGGCTAGAGGGATGTTGGGGTGTATTAGTAGGGGTATCACAAGTCATAAGAGGAAGGTAATAATCCCTCTTTGCAAGACACTGGTTAGGCCCCATCTGGAGTACTACGTGCAGTACTGGAGGCCACACCTGCACAAGGACATTAACAAAATGGAGGCAGTCCAGAGAAAGGCAACCAAAATCGAGCAGGGACTGCATCACAAAACATATGAGGACAAATTAATGTAGCTCAATATGTATACCCTAGAGCATAAGAGAGCAATACAGATGAGTATGACTAGATAGGCCATTGACAGTGTGTGCAGTGGGTGTGGGCAGGACAGTAGTGTGGTGGATAGGTAACTGGCTGGGTGGCAGGACACAGAGGGTGGTGGTAAATGGCTGTCACTCCACAGAGGGAAGAGTGACCAGTGGGGTACCACAGGGATCAGTGCTGGGACCGGTCCTATTCAACATCTTCATCAGTGACATGGCGCAGGACCTAGAAGGCAGAATTTCACTGTTCGCTGATGACACAAAGCTCTGTAACAGAGTAGACACACCAGAGGGTGTAGACAGAATGAGAAGCGACCTGCAGAAACTTGAAGAATGGTCAGGGGTTTGTGAGTTGAAATTCAATGCAAAGAAGTGCAAGATAATGCATATGGGGTACAAAACCCCCCACAATATATCAGTTGGGGTGGGGATATAGCATGCATCAAGCAGGAAAGGGATCTTGGGATTATCATCTCTGATGACCTCAAGGTAGGGAAACAGTGTGACAAGGCAGCAGGTAAAGCAACTAGGATGCTGGGATGTATAGGCAGGGGCATTACCAGCAGGAAAAGGGAGGTCATAATTCCGCTATACAAGACACTAGTGAGGCCCCACCTGGAGTACAGTACAGTTCTGGAGACCATACCCACGTAAGGACATAGACAGGGTAGAGAAGGTTCAGAGGAGGGCAACAAAGATGGTGCATGGATTGCACCACAAGTCCTATGAAGACAGGTTGAAGGAACTGAACATGTACTCCCTGGAGGAGAGGAGGGAGAGGGGATATGATAGAGACATACAAGTATCTTACAGGGAGGAACAGGGTGCAGGAAAACACTATTTTAAGCGAAAAAGATGTTCCAGGACTAGAGGCATGGGATGAAGTTGGAGGGAGCACGATTCAGAGGAAACATGAGAAAGAATTTCTTCACAGAGCAGAGTGGTGGACAAGTGGAACACCCTGCCAGAGGAAGTGGTGGGGGCTGAAAAAAATCACAGGATTTAAGAATGCATGGGATAGACATAAAGGAATTCTGGAGGTCAGGGGTAAGGTGCAACAGACTTCTAGGAAAACAAACTGAACTTACAAGCTCAAATGGGCAGACTGGGTGGGCCATAGGCCCTTATCTGCCGACACTGTCTATGTATCTATGTATGTATCTATGACAGAGTACAGGCCTAAGGCACATTCATAAGGTAGAAAAAATGGACAGACTGGATAGGCTTGCAGTCCTTATCTGCCATCAGCTTCTATGTTTCTATGTTTCTACACTCATTCAGGATAAGGGCGGCCACGCAAGCAATAAGGTTGGGTTGTCAAGAACCGCAGATCCAGGCCATCTGGAGTGGCAGTCGAAGGCTTACAAAGGGTACATTAGGCCCACAAGCACAGGAGAGGTTGCAAGCTAAGACACCACTCACTAATGGATGTTGATTTATTTGCAGGTGCACTTCTCGAAGTCAATAGGATGTGGATGTTTGGACATTCTTCTATCAGGAGAGCACGTGGACAGGCAGCTTGTCAGTTTCAAGGAGCGTGCAACTATGAATTGGAGCAGCATAGCAGGCATGTGATGGGGGAGTCAATACCCAGGTTATGGAAGATGGGGATGGTTAGTGCTCCACCAGATGGCCTGGTCATACACCTCGGAGGTAATGACCTGGCAGCTTGTCCTTCATCAACATAATTAGGGGAATTAAGGCTGATCTGAATTGGATTAGTCAGCAAATGCCAAACATGAAGCTGGCTTGATCCAGGATAGTTCCATTGTTAAAATGGAGGACTGTGCTGACTGCCAGGCCTTTGTGGAAGGTGAACAGGGAGGTGAATTGAGAGGTGTCTTGATTCTGCCTTGCCTGTGGAATCCAATTGATTTACCAGCATTACATCATGCCCGACTGCGTGTTTTGTTTTTGCACATTTTATGCTCCATTGGGCAGGGCATCTCTCAGAATTGCCCACTTGACCTATGCCTCTACTCCCCACCGAGATCTCCCTCCTCCAAGACCCCACCAGGACTTTCCAGCCCTCCCGGATCACTCCCACCCACCTACCTGGTGGCCTATCTGAAATTAGAGGGTCCATCTCGGTAGACGCCCTGGAGGACCGGAGGAGGGACGGTCCAGTGCTGGGGATGTGGACATCATCACTGGAGCCCTCATTGTCTCCCTGTCCCATTGGGGATTTTAGTCTTACAGTTTTCCCTCAGGAGCGCAGATGTGTAATGACATCCTGGTACAGACGTAACTACATCAGCTGCTGCTCCTCCCCCAAGTAACGGTGTCTCAAGTTCCTTGCGCTGCCCCCAATCTCCATCAGGAGTCGCCAAGTAGCTGTGCAAAGCCGGAACCTTTCCTGGGGAAGGGCAAGCAGTCCTTTGGATGCTCAATCCCTTCCCTCCCCTGCCAACTCTGGTGGCCCGAGTACATTCCCGAACCTGGGTCACTGGCATGGCGTGAGGTGTGGCATCCAGCACCTTAACCCTCAGTGCCATCGGGCTGGCCTGAATGCGGGGGGGGGTTATATGATAAAGATGGGGTGCATCTGTCTAAAGTGGGACATGCTTTATTCTACAATAGTATTCAAGAGGTTTTGTAAAAAATGGGTCTAGAGTATTCACCCTGGGGCATTTTGTGAGAGATGCGTAACTGCGTTACGGGTCTTGTGGCCGACGATTTAGGGCTGTAAATAAAAGTAGTATTTGAAACAGTGAAGAAAAGGGGTGGCCCTGTGATGGCACTCTTAGGAATGGGAGATGAAGCGGCCTCATAAGTGTGTACTCCTGAGATTTGGACAAAATGTGATGGAGTGGGGAAACCATGGCAAGTGATGGTTGGGCAGTGGAGGCCCTGTGAGGGCAGTACTGCACATCTATGGTCTAGTCGGTGCAAAATTTTGTCAGGTCAAGTTTGTCAAGGGGAGAGGCTGGCCCAGTCCAATGGGCATTTGCTGGGTCTCCCTTGGCCTAAGGCTGGCTGCGATCCTAGTCTGGATTAGCTTCATGACTGAATGTGTCTGCTGCCCCAGGGAGAATACTCTATTACATACTAGCATACTAAAATGCCAGCAGAATAGGCCTAATGGTCTTTTGCGTCTGCTTATTTGGTCAGCCCCCACCCTGGGAGCTGACCTTGCTGCCCCCCCTTGTCTTTTCTGGCTTCTCCCTTCCCAGTTCTGGATATTCTCGCTGCATTGGATTTTGCTTCCAGAACCCTTCCCCTGTACCTGTTCCACCCCTTCTTGAACCCCTCCACCGTCTCTGCCTCCACCAGCCCCCTGGACAGCACATTCCATGGCTCCACCACCCTCTCAGTGAAGTAGCACCTCCTCCTTTTCTCCCCTGAATCTTCCCCCCTCCAGCTTCCACCCATGCCCTCTAGTTGCCCCCTCCTCCTTCCTTCAAAGCACCCTGACTGCTCTGCCCCTATTTACCCCCTTCATGTACCTGAAGACCTCTATCATGTCCCTCCGGTCCCTTCTCTCTTCCAGTGTGTACATATTTAGCTCTTCAAGCCTCTCCTCATAGGTTCTGTCCCCCAGGCCCCAAATCATTTTGGTTGCCCTCCTCTGGACCCTCTCCAGGAGTTTAATGTCCCTCTTTAAGTATGGCCTCCAAAACTGCATGCAGTACTCGAGGTGCAGCCTCACCAAGCAGTTATACAGAGGGAGTATCACTTCCCTCCTTCTGGAGGTGATCCCCCTAGCGATGCATCCCAGCATCCTGTTGGTCTTGGCTGCTGCCCTCCTACAAGTCTCCAAGTTGTTCATCTTGACATCCACCACCACCCCAGGTCTCTCTCAGCCATTGAGACTTGTAGCATTCCCGCCCAGGGTGTACACTTGGCCCGGGTTTCTGGCCCCAGATGCAGTACCTTGCATTTCTCTGCATTGAACCTCAGCTTCCACTTTCTAGACCATCTTCCAGAGCCTCCAGGTCCCCTGTAGGGCCACCCTTCCCTCCTCCCCATCCACCACTGCCCCCAGTTTTGAGTCATCCGTAAGGAGACTCATCTCACTCCTGATACCTGTTCTTATGTCAGAGATGTAGGCATTGAACAGGAGGGGCCCAAGGACTGATCCCTGTGGGACCCCACTAATGACCCTCCTTGGGGATGAGACTATCCCACCAACTACAACCCTCTGGGTCCGGTCCTGGAGCCAATTGCCTATCCATCTGATCATCTGGTTCCCCACCCCCATTTCTCCCAGCTTATCCAACAGGCTCTGGTGAGGAACAGAGTCAAATGCCTTGCTGAAGTCTAGAAAGAGGACGTCCACTGGTCTACCCAGGTCCAAGACACTCATCACCCAGTCATAGAACTCCACAAGGTTTGTCTGACATGATTTCCCTGGGACAAATCCATGCTGTCTATTGTCCAGGCACCCTGACTTTTCCAGGTCCCCCCTAGCCTCTCCTTGACAATGCCCTCCATCACCTTACCCACCACCAATGTCAGGCTGACAGGCCTGTAGTTTCCTGCCACCTCCCTTGATCCCCCCTTGTGGATCGGCACTATATGGGCCACCTTATAGTCCTGGGGCACCCACCCTGTCCTCACAGAGATGGTGAAAAGCTCCGCCAGGGGTTTCACCAGGACATCTGCAAGTTTCTTGAGCGCTCTGGGATGCAATTTATCCAGCCCCGGTGCTTTCTCCATCTTAAGGGACCTGAGGGCTTCCCTCATTCTCTCTGCTGTGATTTCCACCTCCACTACCTCTTCTCCCTGCTTAGCCTTCCCTCTTTATTGCTTTATTTAGTTAAAATATTGGTAACTGGGAAAGGAACTCTGAGCTGAGGCTCATTTCCAGGTGCAACCTGAGGATAAGGGTAACAATTACATGCACAGGAGATACATACAGTCAATACAAGTGCCAAGAGCAGTTTGAACAATACAGTTTCTTAAAGTGTTCAAGTGACAAGTAATACTTTAAATATAGTGGTTATGCAGACTTGGGACCCCATATTCAGTTCCGGACAGATGTGCGTGCAAAATGATGCACCGCACAAAATAGATGGGCCAGCCGGTTCTGGCTGCATATTCAAACAGATTGCACAATGTGAACAGATCACGCAATCTGTCTGAATATTGGACACTGGATGCATGGAGCATGGCAGGGGTCACCAACTTCTGTGCAGTGCATTAAGGGGGCGGGGCTGAGGACCGCCCATAGGGGAGTGCGTGGTGCATATATGTATGCACCGCAGCCCTCATGAGTGATATTCAGCCCAAACATGCAAATGAGCCCATTAGGCATGCATGGCACAAGGGGGCCATTTGCATGCCCATTATGGGCTTATTTGCATGACTGCAACTGGTTGAATGCACCGGGCCTAACCCCCAGTCCCATAAACATAAAGAAAACACCCTGATTGCCCTGGTATTCTAGTGTCTCCCCTCCCCAGACCCAATCACTGTTTAAATAAAAATGACACAGATCCCCCTTTTCCATAGTGTAGTGTCCCCCCTTCCCAGCCCCGATCACTGTGTAAATAAAAAACACTGGTCCCCTTTCCTTAGTACTCTAGCGTCCCCCCCAGTTCTGATCACAGTGCTCATAATAACACATAATGATCCCCATTTCCTGGTACTCTAGTGTCTCCCCACCCCATTTGCCAGTGACTCACCACCTCGCTCCCCCAACCCGACAGGAGCCGGTGACTGGTACAGCCCACCTCACACTGCACTGACCAGCTGCCGACTGAACTGATAAGAAGCACTGTAGTACATGCCAACTGGTTGACTGGTCAACCAATGGGCATGCACTATATATTGTACAGCACTGCTGTACAGTTCAGTTGGTGACTGACCGGTGCAGTGTGAGGTGGGCTGCCAGTGCCAGCTCCTGTTGGATTGGAGGAGGTGGTCACTGGCTAATGGGGTGGGGATGGGGACACTGGACTACCAGGGAAGGGGATCGTTATGTGTCATTATGAGCACTGTGAATGGGGCTATGGAGGGGGGGTCACTGGACTACCAGGGGAAGGGGATTGGTGATATTTTTTATTTAAACAGTGATCAGGGCTGAGAAGGGGGGACACCGCACTACGGAAAAGGGGGATGGAATGATTTTTGGTATTTCAACTTGATTAGGGCTGGAGAAGGGGACTGTGTACCCAGCCCTAGACTATTCATGGAACATCAACCTACCCCATGCATAGTTAAAGTAGGGTTTCAAAAGGGTAACTATGCACCAGCACAGCTGGCACATAGTTCTGCTTGGGAGGGGGTTCAATACTGTAATGCATGGCATATGCATGAGGGACCCCTCATTTGCATAGGCACATCACAATATAGTGCCCAGCAGCACAGTTGGGGGTGCTCAGCGCATTGGTGGCCTTTGAAGATGGCCACACCCCCTTTGGCTCGTGCAAGTCTGGAGATGCACAGTGCATCCAGGGTTGCACCATGCTTCTTGTCTGAATATGTGGACCTAGATATACAATTAGGTTGACTATTTCACTAGTTTAGAGTGACAAGTATACTTTTTATATAGTGTTTAGGCAGACATTGTTTACAATTAGGTTGAATGTTAGGCTAACAGATTAGATCTACTTTGCATTCATTCATAAGATGGGTAATAATATTTTACTTGACTGGGTGGTCACAAACTGTGCCCCAAAGTTAAATCAGCGGCGGTCCTCTCAGACGGTATAAGCAACCACTTGCTGACACTCTGCATATGGCGTAACAACTTCCCAAACTCCCCCTCCTAAGATCATCACTGTGCGGGACACATCCAGGTTTGATGACAACAATCTTTGTGGATACCAGCAGAGAAACTGATTGGGAT
This sequence comes from Neoceratodus forsteri, assembly GCA_016271365.2. Taxonomy (NCBI): domain Eukaryota; kingdom Metazoa; phylum Chordata; order Ceratodontiformes; family Ceratodontidae; genus Neoceratodus; species Neoceratodus forsteri. The sequence goes on along the minus strand of CM057458.1, from coordinate 1,201,087,892 downwards.
CCAATTAATATCCTGCCAGACATTAACTTGGCACTAGACTATTTTGTGGCAAAATGCACTAACATTGTTGACCAACATGCCCCTTTAAAGAGTTTTAGGTATGAAAGCACCATGGCTCACCAAGGAAACAGTTTAGCAAGAGTATTGGACTTTAGGAGGGCTGACTTTGGGAAGATGAGAGAGTGCCTCAGAAATGCACTAGCAAACAGGCAAGAAGGAGGAGTTGAGGAACAATGGGGAGTAATCAAAACTGCCATCCCAGAGGCAACAAGCCTTTGTATAAAGCAAATCAACAAAACACAACGAAGGAAAAAAACGTTATGGTTCTCAAAAGAGGTGGCAGGGAAGGTTAAGGAGAAAAGGATAGCATTCAGGAAATATAAGGAATCACAGAAGGAGCAGGACAGAGAACTCTATCAGTTAAAGCAGAAAGAGGCAGGGAAGGCAGTCAGAATAGCAAAGGCCCAAACTGAGGAAAGGATAGCCAACTCTGTTAAGAAGGGGGATAAGAACTTTTATAGGTACATTAGGGAGTGAAGAAAGACAAAAGGAAGGATTCTGAGGCTTAAAAAAGGGGAGGGAATGTGGGCAGAGGGTGACAGTGAAAAAGCTGGGATACTGAACGAATATTTCTGCTCAGTATTCACAAAGGAAGAGGAGGGGGAGGTACCTAAACCAAACAAGAGAAACACTCTGAAGACGGGGGTCGATACCATTTCATTTACAGAAGAAAGGGTTCTGAAAGAACAAATAAAATTGAAGGTGGACAAAGCAATGGGGCCTGATGAGATTCACCCAAGAATTCTAAAAGAACTAAGGGTAGAACTAGTGACACCACTGACTACTCTCTTTAATAAATCATGGGAGGATGGGGTGGTACCTGAGGACTGGAGAAGGGCGGATGTGATTGCTCTTCACAAAAGTGGGAGCAGGACAGAGGCAGGAAACTACAGACCAGTTAGTTTGACTTCAGTGGCAGGGAACATGATGGAATCACTTCTGAAGGAAAGAATTGTTGAGTACATAGAGGCCAGTGGGGCATAGGACCCAGGACCCAAGGCAGCATGGATTCACGATGGGAAGGTCGTGTCAGATGAATCTAATAGATTTCTTTGACTTGGTGACCAAAGTAGTAGACCAGGGAAGAGCTGTGGACATGGCCTACCTAGATTTTAGCAAGGCATTTGATACAGCCCCACACAAAAGATTAATACACAAGTTAGCCAGCCTTGGAGTGGGTCCCAAGGTGGTAGCCTGGTTAAAAAATTGGCTAGACAACAGGACGCAAAGGGTAGTAGTAAACGGAGTCCGCAGTAAAGAAAGGAGGGTTACTAGCGGGGTACCGCAGGGTTCAGTACTGGGACCGGTACTTTTTAATGTCTTTATAAGTGACATTGCAAAGGAAGGAAAAGTATGTCTCTTTGCAGACAACACAAAGATCTACAACAGGGTTGATACACAAGATGGAGTGAAAAGGATGAGAAGGGACTTGGCAAGGTTGGAGGAATGGTCAAATGTATGGCAGCTCAGATTCAATGCAAAGAATCGCAAGGTAATGCACCTGGGAAACAAAAACCCAGGGGAAGAGTACACAATGGGGGGTGAGATACTGACAACAGTAAAAATGGAAAGGGACCTGGGGGTAATTATATCAGATGACCTAACGGTGGGCAAGCAATGTGAGAAGGCAGTAAGGAAGGCTGGGGGGATATTGGGATGCATAGGGAGAGGCATCAGTAGTAGAAAACAGGAAGTTGTTATCCCTCTGTACAGACAGTTGGTGAGACCCCATCTGGGAGTACTGTGTGCAGTTCTGGAGACCCCATCTCTGCAAAGACATAGACAGAGTGGAGGCTGTCGAGAGGAAGGCAACCAAAATGTTGCAGGGTCTGCACCAGAAGACATACGAAGAAAGACTAAAGGAGCTTAATATGTATACTCTTGAGGAAAGAAGGGAGAGAGGGGACATGATAGAAACATTCAAGTACCTCAAGGGAATCAACAAAGTCCAAGAGGGTAGCATCTTTTAGAAAGAGATGTGCAAGAACAAGGGGGCACAATTTGAAGATAGAGGGGGGACGGCTCAGAGGTAATGTGAGGAAGTATTTTTTCATAGAGAGGGTTATGGATGCATGGAACAGCCTCCTTGAGGAGGCTGTGGAGTCAAGAACAGTGGGGGAATTCAAGAATGCATGGGACAGACATAAGGCAGTCCTATTGGGGGGTAGGAGGAAGTAAGCTGTTGGTTAACTAGGATCTGCAGCTTATCTGTTAGGTAGGAAAATGGTCAGACTAGGTGGGCCAAGTGGTCCTTATCTGCCATCAAATTCTATGTTTCTATGTTTCTAAGGCAGCTCATGTCCACTCGCGATAAGGCGTGGAGGACTTATAAGGATAGTAGGCTACCTACTAACTGGCAAACATATAGGCAACTAAGGAACAGCTGCAAGAACTCAATCCAAAAAGCAAAACTACTCCACTTCAGGAGACTCCAGAGCATTTTAGTAATCCAAAAGAATTTTGGTGACAGGTTAACTCCCTTTTAAAGGGCAACACCTCTGAGACCCCCAGTTCCCTTGATGCCCAGGGGTTTTCTCTCACTGACCCCCCTCCATCGCCTCTGGCTTCAATGAGTTCTTCACCAGTCTGGATAGGTACACATTACTATTTTCTAATTCATCCACTCCTCCCCCCAACCTGACCCCCTGCTGTCAGTCGACTCTGTGGACCATCCTGCCTTTCACCTAAAGCTCGCAACCCTTGGAGGTTCGCCAACTCCTCACGAATGTAATGACTGACAGCTCACCTGGCCACAACACTCTAAAGCCTAAATTCTTTAAGTTGGGAGCTGATGCCCTAGCTCGTCCTGTCTGAGATTTATTTAATCTAGCCTTCCTTACTTTCACCATCCCTGAAAATTGGAAAGTAGTGGTGGTCGTCCCTGTCCACAAGGGAGGTCCCAGCTCAACAGTGGAAAATGTTGGGCCTATTTTAATACTTTGCCCCTAGCCAAAAATACAAGACCGGATAATCTATGACCACATGCAGGATTACCTTGACCTCCACCATCTGCTCTCAACCTCTCAGCATGGGTTTAAGAAAAAAACAGAACATTTACAGCTGTGAATAAAGTCACCTCTGACATATTCCGTGAAATGGACCATGGCTGTGCCACTGGAGCAATTTTTGTAGACCTGACCAAGGCTTTTGACTTGGTCAACCATAGCCTTCTATTACAACAACTGCACGTCCTTGGCCTTGATGCCACTGACCTGACTTGGACCCAATGTTACCTTTATGGCCATACCAAAAAAGGAAAATGGGCAGGCTCCCTATCTGACCTGAGGCCCATTACCCATGGTGTCCCCCAGTGCTCCATATTGGGCCCATTACTTTTCCCTCTGTATATTAATGACCTCCCTAACAATTGTGGAAGGGCCTTTGTTCACCTATATGCAGATAATACTATCATCTACCGTTCTTCTCCTGATATCGGGTGGCTCAGTTCAATGCTAGCCTCTGACTTCCACACCCTTGAGGACTGGTTCCTTCAGCAGCAGCCTGTCCTTAATACTAAAAACAAAGAGCATGTTATTCTCCAACTCATCTGCGCCAACCCTCCCCCCTTTGGCTGTACTCTCATGTGCTAGGGATAGACTTGAATCAGTCAGGTCCTTCAGCTACTTGGGAGTCACCTTAGATCCCTTACTTACCCTGGATGCACACGTTACACCCATCACCAAAACTATAAACCAAAAAATCTGTGTCCTCTACCACATCTGTCCCTTCTTTACATTGACCCCCTGCTGTAAGACTGCGGATGCCACACTCCTGCTCCTCCTCATTTATGGTGCTCCATTACTACTCTCTGCTACTGCATCCATACTTTCTCACCTATCACATACCTTCCATATAGTTGGCAGGTTTGCTGTTGGGGCCGGTGCTTGGTACCATCACTGCAATGTCCTATCTGCCCTGGGATGGCTACCCTATGAATCAAAATTACGCTATGCCACACTAAGCTTATACATAAGCTTGTCCATCACTTCACTCCTCCTTGCCTTGCTGATATCGTTCAGTGTCATCTCCCTTGACATGCCCTCAGATCTAACTCCTTGCCCCTTCTCTCAGTGCCAAACTTACGACTCCCCATGGCTCGGAGATCATTTGCATTTTCTGCTGTGTCCTGCTGGAATGCTTTACCTCCTTCTATATTGGTCTGCACCTCCCATTCTCAATTTCAATGTTCGCTGTTATCTCACCTACCAACCCCACCTTGCACCTGCTTCCACTGACTTTTAACCCCTGTTCACTCCTTGCATGATTCTGCTAGCATAACTTTCCACTCTATCTCCTGATTTCCGAGAAAAAAAGATGCTGCAAATAATGTCTGTACATAAGGTTTTGTTGACTGTGCTTTACATTGCTTGTTTTGCATAACTAAATGTAACTGTATGACTACTCCCTGTGTAAGTTCTTGTGTCACTGTCTGCACTATCAATGTACTGCACCTCCTGTATCACCCCTGAAAAAGGGACTGTCTTGTCTCAGAGGGCCTCCTTGGTTACCAAAATTCAATAAATAAATAAATTAATTAATTCAATTTTGTTTACTGCATCATGGGTGGGTTGGGAGGAAAAGATGGTGTTGAATGACAGGAGCTGATGGAATGGGGAAGTAGATGAAGTTGCTGTTTCACAGAGGTATGGGAGGGAGAGTTCCAAAGTTGAGGAGCTTGTTGGTTCCAGATAGAAGAGAGCCTGTAAGAGAATGTGGATTTGCCAGCTGATGAAGATGGTGGGGGAAGAGAAAATTAGTGGGTGCCCCTGGTGTGTAGTGCGAGGGGATGGCTATTAGACAGTATATCAGAGAGGTAGGGAAGGTAGCAGACTGAGCCAGAATTTGGATATTAGAGAGATTAAGTGGATGTTACAGCAGTGGGATAGGGGTGAGATGCTGAGTGAGGAGTAAGGAGAACAGTGGTGAGTTCTAAAGGGGGAGTTGGTAGCGAAGCAGCAGAAGGCATTTAGAAGGGTGTCAAGTCTAGGTTAAGAAGCGTTAGGGGCTGTGTTGTATACTACATGTGCATAGTCAAAAATTGGAGTGATCAACTTGGTTACTAATTCACGTTTGACTTGGAGTGGGAGGGAATCTCTGTTGCAATACAGCATACCAAGCTGGGGGCAGAGCTTTGAGGTGATGGCGTCAATGTGAGAAGAGAAGTTTAGGTGGGGATCAAGCCACACGCCTTGATATTAGTAAGACAAGACTCTGTCCAGTGGAGTCCCATCCAGAGGCATGAAGGCTGGGGGTGGGGGTGTTCTGGCCAATTTTTGTGTTGGCCCGAAGAACATTTAAAGTGACACTGTCAGCTTTTCCATCCGTTTAAGCGCCCTTGCATTTCTGTGCCTGTAATACAGATATTTACTCATGGTTTGCTCCTATTGAGTTACAAGTCCATATCATGCCTTATTTAATTGTCTTTTTAGTAAAAAGTGGCATTCCGTCATCCCAACAGAAATACCGCAGTATGTTCCTTACTGTGCTTCCCTGACATTGCCAAGACAGTGAATGATACGAACTCGTGCATGAAGATGGTCGTCAATTCGGGTGCGGTATAAAAAGACATTCAGCCTGGATACTATTGCATATACTGAGTTCTGTGATCTAATTCTTTTTAAAAAACAAGGGCTATTTTCTATATTATTCACATTTGTTAAACTGAAGCCGGGACTCGGTGCATGCGCACTGGCGACTCTGCGTACTGGGAATCATGTCGGGCCACAATTTCTGCCTTGTGGCCCATTTTTTTTTTGTTACTCATTTTTATTAACACGTTCATCAACACAACAAAACATACAGTGCATCACAGAAGGAATATAACAGGAGCCAGGCTGAAATGGAGCTGTTATATGTGGACCGCATAAAGACGACCTTAGTTCAGGGGTACAAATCTAGTAGAATATAAATCTGTCAGGGTTGCCTGGGTATAAAACTGGGTACTACTACTCTGTAAAGAAACCTAGGAGTCATTATAAGTGACTCCCTTAGACAATCAAGCCAATGTAACAAGGCCTACAGCAAGGCAGCCAGGATGTTGGGGTGTATTGGGAGGGGTTTTGATAGCAGGAGAAACAAATCTATTACTACCTCTCTACAGTTCATGGAGAAAGCCACACATGAAGTACCATGCCCAGTTCTAGAGTTTTTTTTTTTCTTTCCTCCTAGCTGCCGGTCGTCCAGAGTATCAGCCTGGTCACGGGCCGACGGCTCACCCCCAGAGCGCCTCGAGCCTCCGATACCCGTGGCTTACCCCGGTGGGGCTACGGGATGCGGGAGCTAACACCCTGCAGACATGTGATAGGTGGAGGACGGCCTGGGGCTAATCAAAGCTTGCCGCGGGCTTCATAGAGGCGACCGGCAGCCGTCCATTTTCCACTTTTCTGGGAGGCAGGACATGTAATGACGCATGACGTCCTGTCCCGCCTCCAAAGTGTCCTCGTGTGCCGGTAGCTGTGTGACTCCCAGCCTCCACCGGGGATCACTCATGCACCGGGCATCAACCCACCCTTCCCCCTGGAGAAGGAGAGCAGCCCATAGGGCGCTCTATCCTTCTCCCCCCTAGCCGACCCTTCCAGCGACCTGAGTCCGTTCCCGAACCTGGGTCGCCGGCGTCGCAAGTGGAAATCCCACCGCTGCGCTGACGGGCCGGCTATCAGTTCTAGAGTTTTTACTTAAAGTCAAAACAGGCTGGAATCATTGCAGCATCAAGTAACCAAAATAACTCATGGCCTGCAGGACAGATCTTATGAGGATGGACTTAGGGCACTGAACGTGTACTTGCTGGACACCAGAAGGGAGAGGTGTGATATGATAGAGACCTTCAGATTCTTGAAATGAATGAACAAGGTAAACTGTGAGGAACTATTAAACAGGAATAGCTAATCTAGAAAATAGGGGGAATGACTGGAAGCAAGTGGGAGGGAAATTCAGGATGGATATGATGACTTTTTTTGGAAGGCTATAGCTTGTAGTTCAAGGGGGCGGTGCAAATGCCGCCCCCCCCCCGGCCTATTTAAGGGCTGCTCTTCTCACTCCACACACAAGCATTTTCCCTTGCAGTCAGTGGCTTTGTCTTCTCTCCTGGGGCCTAATGGGGCTTTACGCCCCCCATCCCCATCCCTATATTTGGTTTATGCTGGACTTTTTTTTTTTTCTGTTTTCCTGCTTTTAGTTTCTATTACTGGCCTCTGGCTGCTCCATGCTTCTGTGTATGCTGGTTCCCTTCCTGCTCCTGTCCTTGTGTTTGCTGTTTCTTTGGGGCTTTCTAGTTTTCTAGTGCTTTGTCTATACATTGCTACTTGTGCTTCAGGTTATACTTTGTGTTTCCTTGCTTCAAGCTACCTTGTGCCTGTACCCACAGGTTCCATTTCTCACCTACTATTGCAGACCTCTGTTCACTGCATTGTTCTCTGTATGCTTTAGCTCACCCTGCTTTCTGCCTACAAGCCTCAGTCCCTGCTATTGTCATTGTCTGTTCCAGCTCACACTGCAATCTGCTACCTTGCTCCCCTTAATTGATTATACCTGTTCATAGATTTGCTGCCTAGCTAACAACTACTCCTTGTTTTACTACTTCACAATAACCTAGGCAACCTAGTCCATGGAACTCAGTCCTGCTTCCTGAATTTATACTAAGCAAATATTGCTGCTGTTTTCAGTGCATTGCATCACCCTACAGTTTCAATGTTCATTCAGATTGCTACCCCTACAAGCTATATGTAACCCCCTTGTTCCCAGGGGTTATTAGAATCCCATTAGAATCAGTGGCAGGCAAGGAGAGGCAGCTAGTGAAATGCCAGTTAAAGTGTCTGCCTACATTGGAGTCATGGATTGGATACTCTGTGAACCTGTATGTGCTCTTTGGTGGTCGTGGTGCCACTAGTTGTCCTCATGAAATATGGGAAAGTAGCCTAGTACTGACCATGTGCACCTAGTTGAGAGGAAATGTACCAGTCCTTGCCATGTGTGCCAATCTCCATTTCAGAACCTGAGAGTTCACTGTGTGTGTTCATTATGCCTATGCTAAATGGGAATTCAGGAAGTCTGTACCTCAGTAATCTGCATTACCAGTATGTGTAGCCCTGTGGGGGTCCATCTTCACTTTGTGATTATTCCTACTTTGTTACGTGAATAAAAGCCACACTCTAGAATCCCAACCTGGTTTGGACAGTACTGTTCTTGCTTCTACTGTGTCTGGATTTAATTGGGTGCCTCTGTCCAGAAGTGCAAACCTAGCATAATTGTGAGCAAACGTTTTCTCCCAGGGACCTAGGTAACTGTCTCACTTGGTTTGCCTGTCTGTGTATGGCAGGCTCAGAAGTAGATGTACTATAAACTGTTATGTAGGCCCCCACCCCTCTCTTTGGTGTCATGTGGTGAGAGGAGCAGTCCTGCTAGTTAAACAAAGGGGGCCGGTGGGGGTTACGTAAGCATTAATCACCGAGAGAGGAGGGCTCTACCAGTGGATTAATGCCCTGCTTGGGGGGGGGGTGGTGCATGAGGGCAAAGCCCGAGGGCTTCCAACCACCCAGTGAGCATTAATCATGGTAGAGCTTGATGTTGGAGGTGATTAATGTGCTTGTAACATGGCAACCGCGACTGGAATAATGTGCGTCCACTGTTTCACTGCAAAGCAGAGACCCATCACATCACAGTAGTATTTGCGAATGCCACATGATCCACAGCTTGTCTAGTAACAGCAGAGCGGCATGATTGTAGAACGTGCACGCTCACGCTTCCCAATAGACATTCATTTCTATAGTGTGCAGTGTTTTACACTACCAACCACGAGTCTACTACTATATGTAAGAGAGAACCTAGACTATCATTCCGTGATTTTGGCCGCCCATTCTAATGCTTAGTGGTTCATGCTCAGATCTCGATGCTATATATCAGCGGTGCACTGTGGGACATTTGTTTGCCGTCATACACTGAGACCATACAGTATGGAAATAGTCCTGTGTCACTGTGTCACGTGTCTATTTCTCGGAATTTCTGAGCAGATGTACTACACATACACACACACAGACATAGACAAGAAAGGGATTGCTTCAGTTACTGTGTTTCTTTTGCGGAGCATGCTGTCTTCCTTCTGTCTCCTGGATGAGTATTTTCGGTATCTGACTTTCCACTTGTATTCTAGCGGGTACATTGGTTAACGACCGCCATCTGCCGGCAGAGACAATGTCATGCACTCACCCAGATGACAGCTTGCAGTTACTCTTTGCTTTGCAATACTCCTCGTGCGTGATCCCGATGCCGACCAGCTCCTACGGCATGATTGCATCTGTGTCCTGTTCATTCCGACGTCAGTGCTACACCCTCTGGCTAATGGACACAAGTGGCACAATTAGAGTCCGGTCATGTGGCCGGTGACAGAGCGCCCGGTATCCTGCTGGTTCTCACCGTTGGGTGCCTTACCGGCGCTGCGTGTGGCGAGAATAGGTGGTGACTTAGTGGGCTGCAACACTCTGCTGCTGCGGTGGCCACAGCTAGTACTAGCTGAGCGGGCGTTACTGGTGGCTTAATCACAGCTTGGAGCGGGTCACCTGATGGCTTTCCACCAATCGGTTAGGTATATTTCGGGTCCCATCTCCAGAGCCATGTTACAAATATAATTAATTGCTGCTGGATGTTGCTGAATTACTTTTGCAGCCCTACTGCATTACTCCTCACTTCTATGTTTGTATTATTCAGGCTCATTTATTGCTACTCCCACCTTTACCAAAGCTTACTTATACCAAACCCTCAGCAATTTGTTTCTGATGATAACCTTATCCTGTTTTCATGGCTGGCACATATGTAACTTATTTTATTAACTGCTTGTTGTTGTGGTGTCATGTTTGTGGCTCCTTGGTTGGCAGTCATGGAGGTCATGAGGATCATCCAGAGTTTGCGGCTGACCTGCTGTAGTTTGGACCCAGGTCCAACTCACTTCCTTGTAGGATGTGTTGAAGTCATCAGCCCAGTCCTAGCAGAGGTAGCTGGGGTTTCATTAGAGACAGGGTGTTTCTGGACACCCTGAAGGAGGTGGTAGTAATAACCCTCCTTAAGAAATCTTCTCGTGACCCATATTGTCTAGCTAACTACAGGCCTGTCTCTAACCTTTCTTTTTGTGGGTAAGGTTATTGAGAAGGCAGTTGCGCTGCAGCTGGAGGTCCATCTTACCATCCATGATATCTATGATTCTCTCTAGTTGGGTTTTCGGAAGAGGCACACTACCGAGACGGCCCTGATTCAGGTCCTCAATGATCTCCTGATAGTGAGAGATTGTAGGACTCGTTCCATCTTGGCTCTCCTAGAACTCTCTCTGCAGCATTTAATACCATGGACCATGGTGTGTTACTAGAGTGCCTGTGGTTCATCTGTGAACTCTCGGGTACAGTCCTCAGATGGTTCCATTCTTTCCTCATGGCCAAGTCACAGAGAGTGGTGTCTGGGAATTTTTCCTCAGACCTAGTCTCCCTGCCTTATGGGGTCCCGCAGGGCTTGATGTTGTCACCCATGTTGTTCACTGTATATATGCTGCCATTGGGAGACATTGTGAGGCAGTAAGAGCTGAGTTTTCACTGCTGTGTAGATGATACTCAGCTCTACATGTCCTTTGTGCCCGACCAGGATGATACTGTCTCGGTATTTAACAACTGCCTTGCCAAGATTCAGGACTGAATGAGTGCCAACTGGCTGAGGTTAAACCCTGACAAGACTGAGGTGTTGGTTGTGGACCTGGGTCATCGGACTGAGGAGTCATTGGCTGGGCAGCCTTCAGGGCTTTGGTTTAGGGGTAGTCAGCTATCGACCTCTGACCAGGTGCATGATCTGGCATTATTTCTGAAGATGGTCTGACCCTTAAATCTCAAGTGTTGGCCATCATCAAATCCTCATTTTACCATCTGAGGAATATCGCTCGGATTAAACACCTCGTCCCGCCTGACAGCCTTCCAACACTGGTCCATGCCTTTGTGATATCCCGACTTGACTATTGCAACTCTCTGTACCTAGGGCTCCTGGGGGTTGATATCCACCACTTGTAGCTGGTGCAGAATGCGACAGCCAGGCTGTTGATGGGCTTATCTCGATCTTGCCATGTTATGCCTGTACTCCATGGACTGCACTGACTACCAGTTCAGTGGCTGGTCACCTTCATGGTTGTTTTTTCTGACCTATAAAACCCTATATGAACAGGGACCACACTATCTGCAAGAACTTCTGTGCCCTAACCGCCCCCTCAGCCCACTGCGCTCCACTGATGAGGGATTGCTAGAGGTTCCCAGGGTTCATTTAAAGATCTCTAGTGCTAGGGCATTTGCGTTTGCAACCCCTACCCTATAGAACTCTCTACCTCATCAGATAAGGGAGTGCCTGACTGTGGGGAGCTTTAAATCTGTCTTAAAAATGCATCTATTTAAGCTCGCCTTCCAGGAGTGTGTATGAGTTGGAGATTACTGAATATTGTGACACTGATGTTTTAATTGTTATTTATGCTTTTAACTGCTGAATTTTTTTCTATGTTCTGTACAAGCACTTAGATACTCATATGATTTATGCTTTTTAGAAATAAAATATGAGTTGAGTTCTTTGTTGTTCCTACAGCGGGGGACTCAAGAGTCACATCTAACATTGTTGCTCCAGGCAGTGGGAGCAGTTTTTAACATCTTATATGTTTTATTGGTCACTGGCTTGCCCCAGCCTTCTTTTGCTGCTCTACACAGCCTTTATGGCATTCTGCAACCAGCTATTCCAGGCAACTGTCTACCTTAGGGCAGCTGGCTCCATCCAGCCTTCTACTATCCTTTCCCTACTATTCTGCACCTGATTTATGCAGTCATCCCAGATTTCCTGTCCCTTGCACTACCAGTATTGCTCATATACCAGCCATCATGGCACTAACGCAATCCGCTTGCAAGTCTGTTTTCATTCCAGGACCTCTCCCCTTTCAATACTGGCATCCCTTTCCAAGTCTGATAGCATAAAATGTTTACTTGCTTCGAACTGCACCTCCTACGATACTGGCTTTGCAGCCTCCTCCTACCTAATTGGCTTGACAGCCTCCTCTTCTCCAACCATCGGCTCCTGGCTTTGCCCGGCCTCACTGTTCTTTTACTCATAATATACTATCCAATTCACTCCCAATTTGGCTTTCTAATGGACTTGGTCGGCATGCTTTCCTGTGGTTGACAACTGCTATTTGTCTTACCTAGACCCATGAGAGGGTCCATATTGCTCAGCCTGACTTACGTACAGGTCTCATCCAGTCAAGACCCACGAGAGGGTCCACAGTGCTCAGTCTGACCTACATACAAGTCTCCCCATGTCTATCATCCATTACAACCCATGTACAGGTCCCATGATCCTTACCATGTGCAGGCCTTATGCTCGTTACAACTCACTTTTCCACATTTTGGAGACATGACGACCATATCCACTACTCCAGGACTCAGGGCTAGCCCTGTGGCTGATGGTCTCTTTCTGCACCCTGAAGTCTGCATCCTGAGCATGCAAAGCTTGGGGTGGGGTCCTTCTCACCTGGCCCATAGTTGGGAAGGTCCTCACTCCGGGTGGACCTTCAGTCATCAACCGTACTGATGGCACCTCTAGATGTAGCATTTAAGACTTCAGTGGCAAAGGGGTGGAGCTCTCTCAAGAAGGGCCCCTTTAGCTGCCTGAGTGGGTTGGAGGCACAGTTTCATGCCATTCTCCCTACGACTGCCTCTGGTTCACCTGGTTTGTTCATAGATCAAAAAACAACCAAATAGCATGCTCAAAATCTTTGCATTGCTCAAAATGCAATTCACATTTCTGGAGAAGGGTGCTACTGGTGTGTGGCATCCAGTGCACCCCAACCCCAAAGAAACATGGCATATATTCAACATTCAAACATTTTAACTGCCTAATGGCTTTTCTTACTTTAAACTCCATGTAAAAAGGGAGTCCTCTTAGTTTTCAGATTGGAATTCCAAAGTGAGCAAGCTACATCACCCCTTCATGGTGGGACTCTTTCGGTGTAGTCCCTACACTAGCTTCTCAGCTCTGAAATGCCTACAGTGGCTACTCATAAATATAGAGTGCTGCCTAAATTGGCTTAAATCACATGGCCTTATTGACTCCTTAAATTGATTCCACCCAGGAATTTCCAAAAGAGGTGGCAGGGAGCATGCTAAGGGGAGTACCACAACTCCCAAAACTCTAAAAACAACCAAATAGCATGCTCAAAACCTTTGCATTGCTCAAAATGCAATTCACATTTCTGGAGAAGGGTGCTACTGGTGTGTGGCATCCAGTGCACCCCTTCCCCCAAAGAAACATGGCATATTGTCAGGGGTAAGGGGCAACAGACTTCTAGGAAAACATAAACTGAACTTACAAGCTCAAATGGGCAGACTGGGTGGGCCATAGGCCCTTATCTGCCGACACTGTCTATGTATCTATGTATCTATATATTCAACATTCAAACATTTTAACTGCCTAATGGCTTTTCTTACTTTAAACTCCATGTAAAAAGGGGGTCCTCTTAGTTTTCAGATTAGAATTCCAAAGTGAGCAAGCTACACCACCCCTTCATGGTGGGACCCTTTTGGTGTAGTCCCTACACTAGCTTCTCAGCTCTGAAATGCCTGCAGTGGCTACTCACAAATATAGAGTACTGCCTAAATTGGCTTAAATCACATGACCTTATAAGCTAGTGTAGGGACTATACCAAATGGGTCCCACCATGGAGTGGTGATATAGCTTGCTCACTTTTGAATTCCAATCTGAAAACTAAGAGGACCCCCTTCTTTACATGAAGTTTAAAGTAAGTAGAGCCAGTGGCCATGTAATTGTTTAAATATTAAATGTACCATGTTTGGGGTGATTGTGCACTGGTATTCTGTTTTTAACTGTTGTTTTACCACACAGTAGCACCTAGCGAAATATTGAATTACATTTGTGGGCAATGCAGTTGAGCATGTTGACTTGGGGAAGGTGTGGCACCCCTTACAACATGCTCCCTTTCACCACCTGTAAATGTTCCTGGGTGGAAGTACCTTATTTAAGGAGCCAATTAGGCCATGTATTGTAGGCCATTTCAGGCAGCACTCTATATTTGTGAGTAGCCACTGCAGGCATTTCAGAGCTATTAAGCTAGTGTAGGGACTATACCGAAAGGATCCCACCGTGAAGGGGTGGTATAGCTTGCTCACTTTGGAATTCCAATCTGAAAACTAAGAGGACCCCCTTCTTTACATGAAGTTTAAAGTAAGTAGAGCCAGTGGCCATGTAATTGTTTAAATATTAAAATGTACCATGTTTGGGGGGTGGTGGTTGTGCACTGGTATTCTGTTTTTAACTGTTGTTCATAGATCTGTAGGCCTGCTGAGTGCCTTGGCAGTCATTACTCTCCTCCTCCTGCCTTGGTCGACTCTTGTTACAGAATGCACTAGCAATCCTCCACAGCATTCCCATTAGAGGGACAGAGTAAGAGTGTTCCCTGTAATTGCAATTCCCTTGGATTGGTCTACTAAACTGCAGTAGCAGAGCTGTCACTAACCAAAACTGTTCCAAAGCCTGGAGGGAAGGTGACCTAGGCCTTGGACCCCCAGATGTTTCCTCCTCAAAGGGGTTTTTCCTCTCCTCCATGCCGATGGTCATAATACTAGATAGGCATCCTTGTAGTCCCTAGGTTACTTAGGTAGATTCCCACTTAGGTAGGTTCCACTGTTGGATGGAGTCGAGTGGATGTCCCGTAATCGTTCCATCTCTCCCTTTGGCTGTTCTCTCTCTCCTCTTTGGAAGCCAAGCCTCCGTGCCTTACAGTCAAACCTCCGAGTGGGTCACTATTCACCTGTCATTTCCTGCCTATTTTACTCAAACAATATGACCAACTGATCTACGTTACCAGCTGAACCCCATTCCCAACTGACTTATGTACAGGTCTTCATTGATCCATGCTACCAACTGAACCTATGCTACCACCTGACCTACGTACAGGTCTTCACTGACCCATGGTATCAACTGAACCCATACTACCAATCGACCTTTGTACAGGTCCTTGACCCCAATATGTTCATTACCTTGTATACTTTGCTGATTCTCTTTTTGGGCTTCTTTCTAAGGTTCCTTTAGCAAGGGGAATCACTCCCATGGCACCTCAAGGGGTGGAACCCACCCCTCGGGTTCCTGCCTTTGTACCCATACAGGGTGGTATATCCCACAGACAGAGAGGGGAACAGTCAGAGTTTATCTGTGTTACACAAGCACGAAACCAGTTGCACAGGCACATTGAATCTTTTTGTAGAGAGGGTCGCTTGAGCCATGGAACAGACTGCTAACTGAGATGCGGGGTGGCAAGAACCTTAACAGCTTCAAACATTGCTGTGACAGTGTCAAGAGCTTAATAGTCACTGGGGGGGAGAGTTGCAGCAAGGCAAGAATCATGGGTAGGAGTAATGTAAGCAAAAAGTTGTAGACACTTGGTCTCGGGATAGGTTAGGGTTCACAGGTAGACTACAGAAGATGGACCAATGATCTTTTTTCATCATCATTTTCTATGTTTCTGTATTCCTATGCTTATATCAGGCCACACATGGCAGACTCAGTTTTAGATGCATAGATACATAAACACTGACAGCAGAAAAAAGGCTCTTGGCCCATCCACCCTGTCCAACCTATCTATTCTGCTATGCCCTAGTGGTAATCCTTCTTTTTTTACTATTCCCTCCTTTTGTAACTAAACCCACCTACCTGCCTCATCATTTATTTATTTATTTATTTGCTTTTGTTAATCGGGTAGGTCACACTAGACAGCCAAGTGCCTATTTTCAGGTGAGACCCGGGAGGGTTACAAACTTGGTTACAGAGAGTTTACATAGTAACATGAGAGAGGTTTACATTGAGATGCAGGACGAGTATAAACAGGGCAAGGAGCAATTAGGTGAACAAACAGTAAGTAAAAAAAATTTACAGGGAAAGTTAGAGTGAACAAACAGTAAGTCAAAAAGATATACATCAAGATACATGCGGCTTAACAGGGCTATCGTAGGGAGCTAACAGTCGTGCTTGTGCAAAACAACAGAAGAGTCGGCACCCCAAAGGATAGGTGCTGCAGGGATATAATATACGATATGCCCCAGAGTAGTTCAGTGCATAAAGGTGAGAAAAACCCTTATCTCATCAGAAAATCATGCAGCGGAATACAAGTACCAGCGGGTAGTTGGGGGGGGGACCATAGCCACACCGGGGGGTTGGACAGGCCCAGGCGAGACATGTGACAGTTCCAGGCCAGGTATCAGAGGTAAAATAGCAATAAAAGTAGACCCTAAGAAGGCAGGGCCTGTCTCATCATGTCAGGGCGAGAGTGTTGCGGGATAAATGAACAAGCGGAGGGACCCATAAGGTAACGCCACAGGGAGGATTTGAAGCCCAGATGGGAGGAGGAGGACCGAGTGCAGGCAGGGAGTGAATTCCAGATTTTGGGGGCATAAACGGTGAAAGCCCGGTCACCCGCCTGGGTACGGGTTCTCAGAACCAAGCGGTCAGGTGTAGCTTGCGACCGAAGGGGGTAGGAGGAAGTAACAGGGGGCAGGGGAAGGGCAAGGGACACAGGAGTACGGATGGGACAATGTTGTCGATGAGGTTCCCAACTACAAAGGTGCGATGTTTCTCGGGGGTAGCCACTATAGCGTGGTAGGGTGCTGGCGGTGAGTTAAGGGGAGCTGTAGCGCAAAGCGGCAGATATTATTGTAAGCTGTATCCCACTTGAGAGGCTAGTTTTGGGCATGGGGCAAAGGTGACTAGTCCATAGCAGAGAGCGGAGAAGGACTCCCTGGCTAGGGCAGCACGAGCCGCAGGGGTTAAGCAGCTTTTGGCTCTATAGGCGAGGCCCAGTTTGCTATTTGTAGCCTCACAGACATTTCGGATGTGCAGAGTGAGATCGAGTTGAGGGTCAAGTGTGACACCCAGGTATTTGATGGCAGCCACCGTCTGCAAGGGGGCGCCATCAGCCCCGAGGATTTTGAGCGGGGCAGGGCAAGATTTTAATTTGCACTGGGACCCGAAAAGCATAGCTTGGTTTTTCTTGAGGTTGGTAGTAAGTCTATGTTCAACTAACCAGGATTGGAGCCGTTCGAAGTTGGAGTTAAGTTGAGAGTTGATAGTGACAATGTCTCGGGTGCTTGACAGAACAACCAGGTCATCCGCATATAGAGTAGTGTGCCCATGGGAGGTGATGGACGGCAGCTCATTGATAAAGAGGGAGAAGAGAGAAGGGCTGAGAACCGATCCCTGGGGAACTCCGCACAGGACATCGGTGAGGTGGGAGGGGGTCCGGTTAAAGTTGGTATACTGCTTCCGACCAGAGAGGTAGTTGAGGAACCAGTTGTGTGCGGTGGGGGGGGGGAGAGAGACCAAATGAGAGAAGGGTAGAGCTAAGGAGAGCGTCGTCAACCCTGTCGAAGGCTTTGGAGAGGTCCTCAAAGATGGCACTGGTGAGGTTGCCTTGATCAGTGGTGGTTCTAATCATCGAGGAGACAACCGCAAGGGCAGTAGCCATGCTGTGGCCTTTCCTGAACCCATGTTGAGTGAGGGAGAGGAGGTTGTGTGCTTGTATGTACCCGGTGAGCTGAGAGGCCACAACCTTTTCCAGGATCTTCGAGGCTGCCGACAGGATGGCGATGGGACGATAGTTGAGTGGAGCTCTGGGGTTACCTTGCTTTAGAACTGGGGTTACCTTGGCAATTTTCCAGAGGTTAGGAATAATACCAGAGGTTAGGGAGGAGTTGAAGATATGTGTTAGCGGTCGGGCCAGAAGGGGGGCCCCAAGCCTGAGTAGTCTAGGTTCTAGGCAGTCATGCCCTGTCCCACTATGAGGGAAGAGGCAGGCAAGGTGCCCTTGGATCTCTGTAGCCAAACATGTTGAAGGAGGAAGGGGTGGGACTTGGAGCCGGAGAGAGTCTGTGAGTGACATGAGGTGGTGGGTGGGGGTGGAACAGGAGGCAGAGTTAACGTGGCATTTAAGGCATTAGCGATTGTGAGTGGGTTGTTGCAGCTGACCCCATCTATGAGCAAGTCAGTGGGCTGCACTTTGGTTGAGACCCCAACAGCATTTCTGATGTTCTGCCAGAAACTCCTCGGGTTGCCGGCAGAGGAGAGCAGGGCTGATTGGAAAGCCTCACTTTTTTGCAGCCCGAATGGCTGTTTTACAGGAGTTTCTGAGCCTTCTGTAGGCAAGAAGGTCGGTGTTACTTTGGGAGGCTTTGTATGCCACCCAGCTCTTATCCCATTGTTTCATTAGGGAGAATAGACTGCTGTGAAGCCATTTGGTGACAGCGCCCCTAACCCTCCTTCTAGTGAAGGGGGCATGCTTGTTCTGAACAGGGAGAAACTTAGATAGAAAAAATATCCAAGGCTAGGGCTGGGTCAGTTGATGTAGTGACCCTGGACCAGTCAATTAATGCTAGGTCACCAAGGTAGTCAGATGGGGAGAATTTAGAGTAATCCCTCAGCTGGATCACTTTGCTGGGCACTTTGGCGTGAGGGATGCCCCAGACCCCGAAGGTTGGCGAGTGGTCAGAGATAGCATCAGGTAGGATGCCTGAGGTGGAAAACCTATCGGGCCTGTTGGTAAGTATCCAATCAAGTAGTGACCCTATGCCACCCTGGAGAGAGGGCCTTGTGGGCTCAGAGATTATTTGGCTAAGTGCAAGGCTTGAGAGCAGAGGCTCATATAGCTTATGGTTGGAGCCCAACCAGTTGAGATTAAAATCACCTATGATGAGGACTTCATTGGGGCCCGTTTTTCTGCCAAGGAGGGAGAGTAGTGAGGAGAGTCCAGGCAGACCACCCTTGGGGGGGTTATAGCAACAAATGAGATGAATTTTCTTTGTGAGACCCAAGAGGAGAAGGGCATGTACAACTTCTTCTGGTGGCTTACTGCATCCATCCATCACCCTTTCCACGAAGAAGTGCTTTCAGATGTCCTTTTTTGAATCTCTCCTCTGCTAGCTGTAGTGAATTTCCTCTTGTCCCTATGTTTGAACTCAAGGAGCATAGTTCCCTGGCATCTATTACAATTGACCCAACTTGACTTGAAATATGCTCAACAAGCAATTTTGTTTGCCAACACATCCATAGTGAGTGGTGTCCCACAGTTCAGTGAAATAAAGGTAATGTTTGCTGTAATACTGACATCACAATTGCATTTTACTACACTGTTTTTATGCCATGTCTTTTTTTAAGTGATGGTAAATTGCAGTGGAGGTGTTTTTTTAACTTTACAAACATGGCTGCCAGAAATGTCTTTTTTTCCTAAGGGTATGGATATCTTGCAGTGCTGAATCCTGGTAGCTGGAAGGGTTCCTGGACAGGTAGCTGTCACCCCATAAGGACCAGAGTTCCAAACCCTTTCAACCAATCAGGATGTTGGAAATTTATTTACAAAATTTATAAAGCACAGTTACAAACCACTTGTGGTGTGTTGAATGAGGCTGCTTGAAAAGTTGCAGGTGCTTGAAAAACTAGACAAGAAAAAAGAACCAACTGCACCTGTGCTGGGGACTTGCTTCCTCTTCCAATCTGCTCTCTAAAATGAAGGGAGTACACATTTCCTATTTCAGTGTCAGGTTTGCTTAGCAAACTTGGTGAACTTACAGATCTGTCCCAAACACTTTAGCAAACAGCAGGCTTTTGCATGCAAAGACATTGGAGAACCTAATGTTCAATAAAATAGCCCACTTAGTGGATAGTTGGCCAGTACTCTCCTATATCTAAACTAGGTAAATTGAGTCTCAATGACTTAATCCACATTTTACCTAACTGATTCTTGCAGCATTCTTTTATCTGACACACTGTTTCTCCCAGCTGTCTCCATATGATCTCCATTCCTGGACCCATATAAAGTTTCTTGCACAGATTAGTGTGGTTTATCTGAAGATCCTTAATGGCAGGAAAAACACTTCCACAAACAGTAAAAACACAACATGGTATTTTTCACACGTGCAACTTCTGACTGACGCTTTGGTGTGATGACAGCTAACTCAACATCAGTGCAAAGGTCTCCGACGTATAAATACTCATGAGTGCACGTGCTGCGTGCTTTTGCACTGAGAGGGCATACTGCATAATTTTCAAGTGCTCACTGCACAGACTGAGAGCCACTCAATATTAGTTCAAATATATTCACAATGTAAAAACAGTGGAAACAACAAATGAATACTTACATCAATTAGTTGCATAACTAGACTTCAAAGTTTTTTTGGTTTAAGTCACAAAGACTTCATCTTCATTCGCCATGTTCAGGTATAGAAATGTGCTGGCCACCAGTCCACATAGTGGGCAATTTGACTGAGCCCTTGATGAAGTTACTGTCTGGGTTAAACATAACAACCCTGTTATATTCCTGGCTGAAGATATCAGTCCTGGACAAAAAACAAAACTGTATTTTCCAGGCTATGCAGCTTTCACAGCAGATTGTCCAAGTAAAATTAAAGGTGACAGCATTATAGTATTTGTTAAAGTGCACATTTATACTGTCATATGCCAAGCAATATTAGACTACCCCCCCGCCCCAATTAAAATGTCCTCACTGCTCAATTGTCCTCAGGTATAAGAGAAATGTAAAAATTTCACATGTAACCAGAACCCTGTCTGGGAAAAGGGTTGATCTCTATTTTCCCAGCCAAGAGAACCAAAAAGTATTCCAGAAATTAATTTGCTGGGAGAGGGGGTGTAGGGAGTGGCAAGTTGGATGGCTAGTTCTGAGCCAGTAATACTGTAAGATATAAAGTATCTCAGTAGGGAATCCAAATATTCTTGTGGAGAAAGACAAAGGCAATAAGGGCAGTTGTCTCATGTTAGGTGGAGCTTGGCATTGGAGGGGGTCACTTTAATGAGTACTAGCCCCTGTGCTTTCAGCTTTGGGTGCAGCAAGAGGGATACCTAGGAAAAAATTACTGTAGGTAAGGCTCAGGTCCCTGGGACTGAAAGATTAGAATATCCTGGGTTCTAGCCCCCCTACCAGGTGCTTGAGGTAATGCCCATAACTGACACTGTTGTGCAATATGAGGGGGGTACTGCGCTGGTGAGGTATCATCCCTTAAATGAGGTGATAAACCGAGGTTCCTTCTGCCCCTGTCTGGTCGCTGTCTAGATGGAAGTAAAAGATCCCATAGCACTTGTTGATGAAGAGTAGGAAAATTTCTCAGGTTTCATGGCCATCATTCTCCTGTCAATAAAATAGGAACCCCACCCCAGGACGCACCTGGAGACAAGTTACCACAACTTAGTGTGTTTTTCCTGGTTAAAAATTACAAGAATGTAAATAATCAATGACCTGGGAAACAGAAGAGGTTGATAGCAAGTGTACAAGGTAGCAATACAATTCACCTACAAGACAGGCCCTTCATGGTCATTTGGTAGTCCCAAAGGGTAAATAAGAGGTGAAGGCTCTTCACTAGGAGTTACAAAAATTTAGGTCAGGCAAGCGCTTTGTATGGGGGGGGGGGGTGTAAAGTAAGGACCGATGTTATGAATAAATACATTTTGTGAGTGTTCAAAATAAATCCAACCTGCTCACAGTTATCTGCTGAAGAAGGCATTTCACTGAAATCTATGCATCTATATCTATTTGGTTATGCAGAGTCTCTGTCTTTGGCTTATACCAGACTTGACCCAGATTACACTGGATTTATCTCGAACTCTTACTGACTAGGCAGCCACTGGAGCAGCACTGGTTTTGACTAGTAAGGAAGCCTGTTGTCTGCTCTTCTAGCTGTGACAAAGGCACAGTAATACTGGCCACTGGTGGTGCTGTTGGGTTTGGGTGACAGATGGGGGGGATGTACGAGGAATAAGGTAAGGAAAATATGAAAAGAAGGTTACAAAATAACATGTGACATAAACCAAGCCTTTTTAAATACTGCATAGTATTTCACTGACCTACGCAGCCAGTATAGTGTTATGCTTGTGCAACTGTGTTAGTTTGGTTTTGGCCATTCGCACTCTCTATTCCAGAGAAATTACCACCCTGTAGTGGTACGATGGCAAGGAACTCTCAGAGAGGATTGCACCCCTAGAGGGGCCACGGGACGTTTCCCGTGGCTAAAGTACCTTAGGAATCCCCCTGAGGAGAGAGTGCTGCTGCTGGAGGAGGAGGGGAGGATGGTGGGGCAAAGAAAAAATGCTTCACAGAGAGGCTTAGAGGAACTAATGCTTATATAGCTCAGAAAGTGGGAGTGGCTGGCTGCTTGGCCACTGATCTTTAGGCATAGCCTTACATTTGAAATGCATGCTGAAATAATGTATTACATGCATTTTCTAATATGTTGTAGCTGTGTCTGATGACAAATAATATTTGGCAAGCGTCTGCAACAGAACATCAAACTATATTCTCATTCTCATTCATATCCATGCAGGGTGCTTTGCTGGCGAGTAGATCCATGTCGCTGGATAATGCTAGGCTTGTATGTTCTTGTAAATCTCATTGTGATAAAGCCTCATGCATCTTGGTGACGGCTTAAGCTCTTTCTACTAAATTGCTGATATTTGTACAATGGAGCTGAAAAAACCTGAAGATTAAAAAGTCCAGAGCTTAGATGTACAGCTTTCATACGTCTGAACAAAATACCAAGTGCCTGCAATAATCTTGTAGGAAAAAAAAAACACTGTATGTAATATCATGGCAATTTTCTACTGGTAAAAGAGAGACATTTTTAGTTCTTTGAATGTCTAAAAATTGACTTTTGACAGTGTAGCCCTCTCTGCCATCCCTGATTCCTTGCTCTAGGAATGGTGCTTGAGAGCACTGGTGTAGCTTGGAGAGATAATCCCCCCAAAAAACAAACAAACAATTGAAACAGCAGTGCAACGAAATAGGCTAAAATTTGACCCCACCGTTGAGTTTATTTTGGTGGTAAAATTTTCAGTTTCTGTTACCATTTAAGAATGTTATGAAAGTTTTAAAATAATTATTTCTCAAGAAAAAAAGATGGCGGCCTCATTTTTGCATAGACATAATATTGAAGACCTGAAGAGTGTAAGAATCCAGACAAAAAATGCAGATGCATAGTACACAGCATAGGAAGCATCCAAAAAACCCAAATCAGCAGTTCTGCCAATATTTTTCATAGCCATAGCAGGAAATTAGCTTTTTGGAATAACTTTTTTCATTGCACTGCTGCTTTAAAGGGTCACTGTCAACCTTTTTTCATCATATTATTTCTAGCTGAAAACCCTCATTTTATGACTGCCAACCTTCTCTAATATTCACTGATGTTGCTGGTTATTGTATCTGATCCTTTCTAGTAAAACTGAAATGCATGCTAATGGTGTAGTTATAAACAACCTTGTTTTGTTTCATATCCTTGATCTACTGTTCATGCACACTTCCTGAACACTACCAGCACCCCCAAACACTCACGATGCAGTAGTCTTCTCTTGTTCCACTGCATCATGAGGGGCTAGTCTATGTTGTGGGTGTTCCCAAGTACAGTAAAGAAGCAGGGGGAATTGATCAAGAACTGGAAACCAACATGTTTTTGTGTGGTAACAACAGTATGGGAGGCTGTCTGTGTTTTCACTTTAAAAAAAAAAAAGGGAATCTGAATCAAACTGACTAGCTACATCAGAAAATTCTACAGAATATTAGCAACCATAAACCATGTGTTTTTTAAACTAGAGACCCTTTGAGGCCTAGGGCATTTACAGTGTCCCTATTCAGTACTGTTATTCCCTATTGTTTGGTTCACGGTTCTTGTACCCTAAGAATAAGCAGAAGACCATTCATATAATCTTAACATGAACCCATGACCAGAGATAACCCAGAGATGAAAGTTCTACAAACCAAGTCACATTGACACCTGCAATTCCTGGATTCAATTACCAGGTACATCTACGTCACATTATTTCTTTATAACTAAACTTTGGATTTCCAAAGCTCAGTGGTGGTTGTGAACTAACAACACCCTTTTATCTAAAAGTATGTATAGTGTAGCTACTGGATGTGCAGCACATGGAAGAAAATGGTCAGGTGAACCTCTGACTAAACACTCGGCCTATCAGTTCTGCAGGTAGTACAACTGGGCTGGAATATTTAAATGTCTTTAGTGATTGCAAAATGTGTTCGTGAGCTGCAACACCCGAAACATCGAATGTGATGAACACCCCCTTCCTCCCTCAGCTAGTGATCAAACAGGAGTTCAGCATGTTTGTAGTTCATTTGCATCACCAGGTAAGGAAAAAGGTCTGGCTCCCCATACAAGGCACAGGGGAAATGCCAGACCTCACCCAACAACTAACACACCGAAATCTGGCCAATGGAAAATCATGTACACAAATGCTCTCAGTCTGGAAACAGATCCCAGACCTGAAGGCAATAATGAAATAATGACAGAGGCTAAACTGGACATAGTAGCCATTAGCGAGACGTGGTTCACCAGTAACCAAACTTCAGTACCCTGCTATGTACTGTTCAGAAGAGACCGAGGTGCAAAAAGGGGGTGGAGTGGCCCCTTATGTCAATGAAAATATCAAAGCTACAGAAATTCAGTATACACATAACGAGCCAGAAGAACTGTGGGTCACCCTGAAAGCAGGAAATGGGACAGCGATATGAACTGGGGTTGTCTACAGGCCTCCAGACCTCCAGACCGGGGAGAGGACATAGACACATTACTGTTAGAAGATACACAAAACATGACAGCTAAAGAGGAGGTTTTGATAATGGGAGACTTCGACATGCCAGATACAGATTGATCAATACCAGCAGGAACATCTGCCAGAACTAAACACATAGTGGATTCCCTGCAGGGGGAGGGCCTCAAACAACTGGTACAACAACCCACAAGAGACAGGGCTATCCTAGATCTAGTACTGACTAACAGGGAAAGGATCACAGATCTTCAGGCAGAACATCACCTGGGGGCCAGTGACCATCACATGGTATGGTTCAATTTGGCCACTAGAACTAAATCATCCCATTCCAAGGCAAAAATATGGGACTTCAGAGAAGATGACTTTGATAAGATGGCCAACAGAGTTAAGCTAGCCCTGGCAAAAAGAAGTACAGGTGAGGGGATACAGGCAAAGTGGACAAGTAGTAAGGATGCAATACTTGAAGCAACATCCCATTGTGTTAGAGAGAAAAGGAAGTGCAAAAGAAGATGGAAACCACTTTGGTTCTCAAAAACAGTAGCAGAAAAAGTCAGAGGAAAAAGGCTGGCCTTCAGAAAATATAGGGGAATGCAGTGGGATGAAGATAAGGAGTCATACCAAACTTCCCTAAGGGAAGCAGGAAAGGCAGTTAGGCAGGCAAATGCCCAAACTGAGGAAACACTTACACAAACAGTAAAATAAGGTGACAAGACTTTCTATAGATACATTAGTGAAAGGAGAAAGTCCAGAGAAGGTATTGCTAGGATCAAAGGGAATAAGGGAGGAGGACCATGCAAAAGAATCTATCCAGAATAGATACTTCTGCTCAGTATTTACTGAGGAGAAGGTAGAGCAGGGCCCACAGCTCAGCACCATGGACACGGGGGGGGGGGAGGAGGAGTGCACTAGTCCCTTCACAAAAGAAGGGCTCCTAGAAGAGTTCAATAAGCTCGGGGCAGACAAGGCAAGGGGACCTCATGGCATACATCCCAGGGTACTAAAGGAGCTAAGGGCGGAACTAGCAGAGCCATTATCAGAACTGTTTAGTGAGTCTCTGAGCACAGGAGAGGTCCCAGAAGACTGGAGAAGGGATTATGTGATACCACTCCACAAAAGTGGTAGCAGGGAAGAGGCAGGGAACTACAGACCAGTCAGTTTTACCTCAGTAGTGGGCAAGATTATGAAAGCACTCCTTAAAGAAAGGATAGTGCAACACCTGGAATCAAAGGAGCACAGGATCCAAGACAGCATGGGTTTACAACAGAAAGGTCCTGTCAAACTAATCTCATAGATTTCTTTGACTGGGCAACCAGAGTGGTGGACCAAGGGGGAGCAGTTGATGTCACCTACCTTGACTTCAGCAAAGCTTTCGATACTGTTCCACATAGAAGATTGATTAATAAGCTGGGTAGGCTTGGGGTGGGTAAGAAGTTGGTCAACTGGGTGGCAAACTGGTTGATGGGCAGAAAACAGAGAGTGGTGGTAAACAGTATACAGTCAGAAGAGATGTAAGTCACAAGGGTAGTACCTCAGAGATCAGTCCTGGGGATAGTCCTCTTCAATATCTTCATCAGTGACATTGCACATGAACTGGAGCGTAAGTTTGTCTGTTTGCAGATGACACCAAGATCTGCAAAAGGGTAGATGATTCAGATGGGGTGGGTAGAATGAGAGGAGATCTGGATAAACTGGCAAAATGGTCGGAAGAGTGGCAACTGGGGTTCAATGCAAAGAAGTGCAAGATCATGCACATTATTTATTTATTTAAGAGATTTACCAGGAAGGCATACTGAGCAAAGTACTGCTCAATTCCAGATGCGCCTGGGGGGGGGGGGGGTTACAAATGGTACAGTAATACAGAAGAAAAACATACATAAATATGTTTGGTACAAAACAATGGATGAGGCAGTATAATACAATTTAAAGATACATTTTCAGTAACATTTCAATAAACATTTGGTGCTGTCAGCATAACAAAATACTGAAAATGGAGTAACCAGACTGGTGTTAACGGCTAGCAGTTAGGTTGTGAGGGATTCAATGGGGAGGGGGTGGGAACAGGAGCAGTTCGTAGAGAAGTGCGTTTTAAGAAGGGCATTCCAGTGTGGAGTACTTGTGGCATGTCTAATATCAGCTGCCAGGGAGTTCCATAACTTGGGCAACCTGAAGCTGAAGGCAGCCTGGCTGGACTGGGTGGATCTGTGCGGAATGTGCAGGAGCCGAGAGTCTATGTTCCTGAGAGCGTAGGCTGGTGGGGGGAGGGCAGTTAGGGAGGATGACAGGTAGGAGGGGAGTGTCTGTGACCAGAATTTAGCAGTGGTTCTGGCACAGTGTAGCAATCGCCTGTTATGTAGAGAAGGGAGGTCCAAGGACTGGTAGAGGTCACAGTGATGAGTATTAGGAGGACGGTCCACGGAGAACCGGCAGAAGGAGTTGAAGAGGGGATCAAGCCTAGATACAGAAGTTTGGGGGGCAGCACAGTAGACAACAGTACCATAATCCATAATCGGGAGGATCATTTTTTGGACTATTTCTAGTCTGGTTGGTAGAGGGATGCAATTTTTGTTCCGGTAGAGAGCTCCCAGCACGGGGTGCAGTTTTTTGTGTAGAGCATCTATATGCGCAGAAAAGTCAAGGTACTGATCTAACCAGACACCGAGATATCTATGTGAAGTGTAGGCCTCTGAGTGGGGAGCTATCCAGAGTGTAGAACATGGGGGGGCAGGAAGGTGGATTAGTTTGGTCCGAGAGCTGAAGGTGAGGGAGACTGTTTTTTAGTTTAAGAATAGTTGATTTGAGAGGAACCAACACTGGATGGAGTCAAGTCCTTCTGTAGAAAGGCTGTCATGGCATTAGGGGATGGGCCAGAGGCAAACAGCACCGTATCGTCTGCGTACATATGGAGAGCAGTATGTGGGCAGGCAACAGGCAGGTCGTTGAGAAAGACAGAGAACAGCAGAGGGCCGAGTACAGACCCTTGGGGGACTCCACTGGTGACAGGGAGTGAAGTGGATCTAGCTGAGCCAATACAGACTGATTGGGACCTACCTGCCAAATATGAGTGGAACCAGTTATTTGCATACACAGACAGTCGAGCTTGGGTGAATTTAGCCAACAGCAGGGGATATGAGACCGTGTCGAAGGCTTTAGCCAGGTCGATAAATATAGCTGCAGTTATTTCCCCTTTGTCCATACCTGTAAGGATGGTGTTAGTGAGGTGAAGAAGAGAGGTGGTGGTGGAGTGATTTTTTTCTAAAACCAGCCTGGAAGGGGGTGAAGAATGATATGGTAGCTAGATAGTGGTGGAGCTGGGAAAGTACAAGGCACTCTTGAATTTTGGCTAGGATGGGGAGCAGTGACATGGGCCGGTAGTTGGATGGGGAGGAAAGGTCATCTCCTTTAGCTAGGGGAATGACTGTGGCTTGTTTCCATATTGTAGGGACTGACCCGAGTCTAAAAGACAGGTTATAGAGCGAGGTTAGAGGGTAGGCTATGGCAGGTGCTGAAAGCAGAAGCATTTTGGAATCAAGACCCGATGGGCATTTACCTTTGGATGGGTTGATTGACTGACTGCAGTATTTTTAGCACCTGGCCAGGTAAGACTGGGCAGAGCGTGAAGGAGGCCGGAGAAGATACTGCAGGGGGAACAAAGGGCGGAGGATGGGGATGGGAGGATAGTAGAGAAGATGTAGTGGTAGAGAAATATGAATTAAACTCAGTGGCAACCAAGCTAGGATCCACGATGATTCTTCCTCCTATGTTGAGAGTGGGAGTTGGGGGTTGGGCCGGTGGGGAAAGAAGGGATTTTATTGACTTCCAGAATTGTGTAGGGTGTGCGAAGTTATTGTTGAACGCAGATTTAAAGTAATTTGGTTTGGCCTGATGTATGAATCTTATGCAGGCATTTCTTAGTGACCGGTAGTGTTGCAGAGCCGTTTGAGCATCTGTAGCCTTGAAGGATTTCCAGGATCAGTCTCTGGCTCGTAGTTGTTCCATGAGGTTAGTTGTTACCCATGGTAAGTGGGCTCCTCTTACTCTAGATCTCCTGAGAGGAGCGTGGAGATCCCAGGTGGCTAGGAAGTTGGTACAGAAAAATGTCAGAGCCTCATCTATGGAGGTGGCCCTAGGGATGAATGACCAGTTGATGCTGGCGAGGTCGTTTAGGAGAGCGGTCAGATCAAGGGATTTGTAAACTCTGTTGTAAAGCGTGTGGGGGGGGAGGGGCCTTGGGTTGGAAGATTTTACACACCATATAAATCATATGGTGGTCACTAAGGGAGTCTGGTAGAAGGCCAGCTTTAATTATCCGATGGGGGTGGGTGGTGAGGGCCCAATCCAGTAGAGTGTGTTTCTTGATTTTATGGTTTAGGCGAGTGGGTTCCCCTATTTGCTGGGACAGGTTTAGAGCATTTATTTGGCAACGCATTTTGGAGGCTATGCTGCCTTGTCAGTTCTGGTTGAAATCTCCAACGATATGGAGTTTGCCACCTGCCGTAAGGGACCTCAGGTTGCCAAGGTGGTCAAGATTGCTACCCAGAGGTGTGTCTGGCAGGCAGTATGACCCTGCTATGTATATAGGGATAGATTGCAGCAGGAGATTTTGATTAGAAGGGAATCTATAGATTGTATGGGTACTGTAGGTGTGATTTTGGAGAACTGGAGTTTAGAGGAGATATACATGGCAGTGCCGGCCCCCTTCTTTCTGCCCTGTCTGTCTTGGTGGATTAAGGAGAACCTGGGTATTGAGAATTCCGTGTCCAGGTTATGGGGCTTCAGACAAGATTCAGTAATGATTACAATATCAGGGCAAAGGGATAGGCCAGTAGTTTGTAGGGCTGCTGTTTTGTTTAGGATGCTGCATATGTTTAGGTGGACTATTTTAAAACCTCTTGGGAGGTGAGTAGCTGGTGCGGGGGTTGCCCAGCTATAGGGGATGGAGGGCCTGGGTTACATTCTACATCCCTGGCTATAAGGAGAAGGAGAGCCAGGATGTACCTTACTAGGTGCATGGTCTTTAGTGAGGACCAGCATTGAGGGGGACAGTTGGGAGTTAGTGAGTTAGGCTTAGGGTCTAAGTAGAAGGGGATATATAGGGCTGGTAGCTCTGCATGGAAAGAGGGAGGGAGGATAGAGGCCCCCAGGGACCAGTTATGCCAGTGGTACCAATTGTGGTCCACTAGTACAGAGGAGGAGTGGAGGGGTGGCTTTGCAACTGAAGGGAGAAGTGGCAGAGAGCCAGGTAGAATAGGGTGGGATGAGGGCGGAAGGGAAGATAAGGTTAGGCATAGCATAATAATTGCTATTGTGAGATACTGCATTTTTTTCAGTAGTAGATACGAAAGCTGCTCTGAGGTGGCCACTAGTGGCTGAATAATATAAGGAGCTAATGGGAAAGTGGGCTGATTGGTTTACGCGCTCACAAGGTCAGCATTATATAAGGAGGTGCTTACCGGGGGCGGTGGGGAGCCTGCACATAGCTCAGGCAGGGCTAGAACTGTGGTGCAGCTCTCTCAAGCAGCTGCAAGCATGGGATCACTACCCGGGCGCTGACCTGGGTGCTCTGGTGCTGCTCCGTTGTCCGCTGGGGGATTCGATGGTGGAGAGGGCTGAACAGCTTGCCCTCACGACCGCACTGCTGAAAGGGACACAAAAAGGCAGCTATAAGTAGAGGTGGGTAGGGAGGAGGAGCTAATAATAGCTACGTGGTTTAAACATGCAGCAGACTTGTAATTATGCAGCTTTAAATTGATTTTAGGCAGAATTTCAAGGCAGTAAGGTTACAGAATAAATATGTGGAGTCAGGCTCGGTTTAAAAGCAGTCTAAAAGCATTCTAGTGAGCAGAATGAATCACTGTGTCCCCTTTAGCTTTACTGGGGTAAAATCTTTTAAAGCACTGATTCTATTCCCCTTAAAAGTACATTAAAGTACTGTTCAGTTCCCCTTAAAGTACTGTTCCCCTGGGTGCAAATCCATTGTCGGTTGGGAGGCAGTGTGATGCGAAAAAAAACTATCTGCACTGCTCCACCGACACAAAACTGAAAGGTAACAGTCAGTCTGTGATATGAAAAAGGTGCCAAGTTCAAAATCTGTGGCGCAGCTCTCTCAAGCAGCTGCAAGCGTGGGATCACTACCTGGGTGCTCTGGTGCTACTCCATTGTCTGCGGGGGGGATTCAGTGGCTGTGCGGAGGGCTGAACAGCTTGCCCTCGCAATTGCACTACTGGGTGCTCTGGTGCTGCTCCGTTGCCCGCGGGGGGATTCAGTGGCTGTGGGGAGGGCTGAACAGCTTGCCCTCGCGCGACCGCGCTGGGAAGAGAAACCCAGAAGCCACCTATAGTTTGGGAGGGGAGTTGCTGGCAGCCACAAGGGAAGAAAGAGACTTGGGCATCATCATCACAATTGACCTGAAATCAACCAAGCAGACCACTAAAGCAGTAGGTAAGGCTAGGGGGATGCTGGGGTGTGTTAGTAAGGTATCACAAGTCGTAAGAGGGAGGTAATAATCCCTCTTTACAAGACACTGGTTAGGCCCCATCTGGAGTATTGCATGCAGTACTGGAGACCACATCTTCACAAGGACATTAACCAAATTGAGGCAGTCCAGAGAAAGGCAACCAAAATGGTGCAGGGACTGCATCAGAAAACATATGAGGACAGATTAACGGCGCTCAATATGTATACCCGAGAGTAAAGGAGGGAGAGAGATGATATGATCGATACATTCAAACACCTTAAGGGCATTAACAAGGTGAAAGAGTCTAACATGTTTCAATATAAGAAAAATAGCAGGTCAAGATGACACAACATGAGATTAGAGGGAGGCCAATTAAGGGGTAATGTGAGGAAGTTATTTTTCACAGAAAGGGTAGTGGATGCATGGAACAGCCTACCTCAGGAAGTGGTGGATATGAATACAGTGCAGGGCTTCAAACAGGCATGGGATAAGCAAAAGGGAGCAATACAGATGAGTATGACTAGATAGGCCTTTGACAGAGCAAAGGCCGATGGCACCTTCATAAGGTAGAAAAAGAAATGGGCAGACTGGATGGGCCTTGCGGTCCTTATCTACCATCAACTTCTATGTTTCTATGTTTCTGCTAACACCATTTTAAGCTCAAAGCAGGGAAGGGGTTCAAAATGCCATATTGGATGGCATGGTTAGTAAGTCACTAACCCATTTGTGATTGGCCCCAAAATATGCTAGAGTGTCTATCTAAAGAGAGGGGTGCTGCACTTCTGAGGTGCCGTCTTTCGGATGAGATGTTAAACTGAGGTCTCATCTGCCTGGACTGGTGGTAATTCAGGTGGATGATAAAGATCCCATGGCACTTATCGAAAAGAGTAGGGGAATTTCCCTGGTGTCCTGGCCAAATTTCCCTCATTCACTAAAAAATACCACCAACAGCTTAATCTGGTTCAAGGTCAGTTGGCATTCATCTGTATCCCCCTCCCCCGGGTCGTGCCTGAAAATAGGCAGGATTTGTCTAGTGCACTTACCCGGTCAACAAAAGCTAAATAAATAAATAAATAAATAAAGCAGCTGATAAAGCATTGCATATGGGTGAACTGGCATATTGGTAGGTTTTGGGAGGTGGTAAGTAGCCATCCGTGCCATGCTAATTATTGCCTCCCCAAACCTGGTCTTGTTGACTGTGCTTCCTAACTACAGCACCCCTGCAAACTGAACACCCTGCAGGTATTCCATCAGTAATTCCTGGTGTTCAGTGGTACCTCTACCCCCCACACACCCCCTGAGACATATCAGTAATTACGCTGGTGCTGCTTCTTGCCCCCCCAAAAAAACAATATATATATCTGTAAATATCCTCATGGCTAGTGGTGCCTCCATCCCCTAAACACCCCTGATACAAATCAGTAAACATCCTTCTGGTGTTCACTGCCCCTCAACGTCCTCTGACACACGTATATATATATCTATATATATATATATATAGATATATATATATATATCTATCTATATATATATCTGTAAATACCCTGGTGGCTAGTGGTATACCCTGCCCCTGAACACCCAGCTGATTACACTAGGTGTGTGACTGTGAAATATCACTCAGTAACCATCCCTGAAGGGGACCAGAAGGTCTTTGCTGGTTGCCATTGCAGGGGTAAAGAGGGTCAGTACAGGTGGATCATAGTGGGGGTCAGACCTGGGTGGGAAGGACAGGGATGGAGGGATTCAAACTCGAGGGGAGCAGGGCATAACACTATCTACCAGGATATTTACAAATATGTATTGGGGGGGTTGTTCAGAGGTGGGGGCACCACTAGCCACCAGGGTATTTACAGATGTGTATCAGGGGGAGTTGGGAGATGATGGGCATCACTAGTCGCCAGGATATTTAAAGATATGTATTGGTGGGTGTTTGGGATGGGGGGGCACCATTAGCCACCTGGATATTTACAGATATGTATCAGGGGTTGTTCATCGATGGGGGGGGCACCACTAGCCACCTGGATATTTACAGATATGTATCAGGGGTGTTCATCGATGGGGGCACCACTAGCCACCTGGATATTTACAGATATGTATCAGGGGTGTTCATCGATGGGGGCACCACTAGCCACCTGGATATTTACAGATATGTATCAGGGGTGTTCATGGATGGGGGCACCACTAGCCACCTGGATATTTACAGATATGTATCAGGGGTGTTCATCGATGGGGGCACCACTAGCCACCTGGATATTTACAGATATGTATCAGGGGGTGTTCATCGATGGGGGGCACCACTAGCCACCTGGATATTTACAGATATGTATCAGGGGTGTTCATGGATGGGGGGCACCACTAGCCACCTGGATATTTACAGATATGTATCAAGGTGTTCATGGATGGGGGGCACCACTAGCCACCAGAACAACTGTTAGAACAGATTGGGGGTTGTCTGGAGGAGGGGTGCTAGAACACCAGCAAGCAGCCCTGACAGGTGCTGGGGGGAGGGGGGTCACAAATACTTTTTATTCCTGGCCTGTAATGAGGTCCTAATGAGGTGCAAGTGACCTCATAGCACCTTATTAGTGCTATGGGCTCATTTGCATCTTATGGTATGAATATGGCCGATTGCTCCAGAGGACTAATTGCCTTTAGTGGGCTGTAACATCCCACTTGTGACTGCAATCTTCACAGTACACTATTGGCCACATACCTGCTGTGGCCAGTAGGGGTCTGGGGTTTGCTATCACAATCTGCTTATTGCCGTTCCAATACGCCACTGGTTTGCTCCTG
This sequence comes from Neoceratodus forsteri, assembly GCA_016271365.2. Classification (NCBI taxonomy): domain Eukaryota; kingdom Metazoa; phylum Chordata; order Ceratodontiformes; family Ceratodontidae; genus Neoceratodus; species Neoceratodus forsteri. The sequence continues at coordinate 1,201,053,961 of CM057458.1, read as the reverse complement.
GCACTAATTTGATCCTGGAGAAAATATTTATTTATCTCAGTACTGACACTGTAGTGCAGCATGAGAGGGGTACTGCACTTCCGAGGTGCCGTCTTTCGGATGAGATGTTAAACTGAGGTCCCATCTGCCTGGATTGGTGGTAGTTCAGGTGGATGTTAAAGATCCCATGGCACTTATCGAAAAGAGTAGGGGAATTTCCTGGTGTCCTGGCCAAATTTCCCTCATTCACTAAAAATATCACCAACAGCTTAATCTGGTTCAAGGTCAGTTGGCATTCATCTGTATGCCCCTTCCCCGGGTCATGCCTGAAAATAGGCAGGATTTGTCTAGTGCACTTACCTGGTCAAAAAAACTAAATAAATAAATAAATTTGGTAGGCTGAGATCTGGACCTATGAATATCCTGGCCCTTGAGTATTCAGGAGGTTTGGGTTAAAATTCTCATTAAGTAAAATAACAGTACTAGTTGGTTCTCACTTCAGTTTGTGTTTCCATTGTCCTATAGTCAGTGTTAGCATAGGGAAAAAAATTAACTGGGGGAATTCATCACCTTTGACGTAAGATCGAAAATACCTGATAGGGGTCTAGGAACCTGCTCCATCATTATAGGTTGCATTTTTACACTTTATTTAGCCAGTTTTATGACTTTAGAGGTGTGTATTTTACACATGAGCAGTCTTCTCCATTTTGCTCCTGAAACAGAGTGAGACTTTTAACTTCACTCCTGGAACTGAATCAGACTTTTAATTTCATTTCTGGAACTCAGTTCTCATGCCCCCCTCATAGAAACATAGACCTTGATGGCAGATAAGGACCGCTTGGCCCACCTAGTCTGCCCATTTCCCTACCCATTGGATAAGCTGCAGATCCTAGTTAACCAACAGGCTGCTTTTCCTACCCCCCCACCAGAATTGCCTTACATTTGTCCCATGCATTCTTGAATTCCCCCACTGTTTTTGACCCAACAACCTTCTTAGGAAGGCCGTTCCATGCGTCCACCACCCTCTCTGTGAAAAAATACTTACTCACACTACCCCTGAGCTGTCTTCCCCTCTATCTTCAAAATGTGTCCCCTTTTCTTGCACATCTCTTTTTCTGAAAGATGCTACCCTCTTGGACTTTGTTGATTCCCTTGAGATACTTGAAAGTTTCTATCATGTCCCTCCCCTCCCTCCTTTCCTCAAGGGTATACATATTAAGCTCCTTTAGTCTCTTTTCATATGGCTTCTGTTGCAGACCCTGTACCATTTTAGTTGCCCTCCTCTGGACTGCCTCCATCCTGTCTATGTCTTTGAGAAGATGGGGTCTCCAGATCTGCATGCAGTACTCCAGATGGGGTCTCACCAACTATCTGTACAGAGGGATAACAACTTTCTGTTTTCTATTGGTGAAGTCTCTCCCTATACATCCCAGTATCCTTCCAGCCCTCCTTACAGTCTTCTCACATTGCTTGCTTACCTTTAGGTCATCTGATATGACTATCCCCACCTCCCCATAGTGTACTCTTCCCCTAGGTTTTTGTTTCCCATGTGCATTACTTTGCACTTTTTTGCATTGAATCTAAGCTGCCATATTTTTGACCATTCCTTCGACCTTGCCAAGTCCCTTCTCATCTTTTCCATCCCCCCCTTGTGTACCAACCCTGTTGCAGATCTTTGCGTCATCTGCAAAGGAGGCATACTTTTCCTTCCAGTCCCTCTACAATGTCACTTACAAAGACATTAAAAAGGACTGGACCAGTACTGAACCCTGCGGTACCCTGCTAATACCCCCCCTTTCTTTGGAGTGGACTCTGTTTACTATTACCCTCTGTGTCCTGCTGTCCAGCCAATTTTTTACCTAGGCTACCACCCTGGGACTCACTTCCAGGATGGCTAATTTGATTATTAATCTTTTGTGTGGGACTGTGTCAAATGCCTTGCTGAAGTTTAGGTAGGCCATGTCCACAGCCCCTCCCTGGTCTACTACTTTGGTCACCCAGTCAAAGAAATCTATTAGATTCATCTCACATGACCTTCCCACTGTGAATCCATGCTGTCTTGGGTCCTTTGCCCCGCTGGCCTCTAGATACTCAACAATTCTTTCTTTCAGAAGTGATTCCATAATTTTCCCTACTACTCAGGTCAGGCTAACAGGTCTGTAGTTTCTTGCCTCAGCTTTGCTTCCGCTTTTGTGAAGGGGAATCACATCTGCCCTCCTCCAGTCCTTAGGTACCACACCATCCTCCCATGATTTGTTGAAAAGGGTAGTCAGTGGTGTTACTAGTTCTCCCCTTAGTTCTTTTAGAATTCTGGGATGAATCCCATCAGGCCTCATTGTTTTGTCCAGCTTCAGCTTTAGGAGTTCCTTCAGAACCCTTTCTTCTGTGAAAGAATTGTTATCGATCCCTCATCCAGAGTGCTTCTATTGATTGGATTAGGTACATCCCAATCTTCTTCTTTTGTGAATACTGAGCAGAAGTATTTATTCAGTACACCTGCTTTTTCACTGTCACTTTCTGCCCACCTATCCTCCCCTTTGTTAAACCTCACTATCCCTCCCTTTGTCTTTCTTCACTCCACAATGTACCTATAAAAGGTTTTATTCCCCTTCATAACCGAGTTGGCTGTCTTCTCCTTGGTTTTGGCCTTTGTTATTCTGACTGCCTTCCCTGCTACCTTCTGCTTTAACTGGTACAGTTCTCTGTCCTGCCCTTCTGTGTTTCCTTATACTTCCTGAATGCTATCTTTTTCTTCCTAACCTTCCCACCACCTCTTTTGAGAACCATAGTATTTTTTCTTTTGTTTTGATTTACTTGCTTCACACAAAGGTTTGTCTTCTCTGTGATGGCAGTTTTGATGCTTCCCCATTGTTTCTCCACACCTCCTTCTTGCTTGTTTTCTAGTGCTTTTCTGAGGCACTCTCCCATTTTGACAAAGTCAGCCCTCCTAAAGTCTAGTATTTTCACTTTTGTAAGGCTTGACCCTGTGGTTGTGTTTATCGTGAACCACACTGTTTGGTGGTCACTTGTTCCCAGATGGTTACCACTTCTAGATTCTCTCTCCGTCCCCATTTAGGAGTACCAGGTCTAAGATTGCTCCCTCCTAAGTGGGTTCCAACACTAGCTGTCTGAGGCACGGCCCCTGTAGGGCATTGAGAATGACCCTGCTCTTGGATGTGGTTGCAGCAAAGATGCTCCAGTTAACATCTGGCATATTCAGGTCCCCCATCAACAATATTTCCCCTTTTACTGCCATCCTAAGGTTGCCTTCTATCATTTCCTTGTCCATTTCCTCCCCCTGAGATGGGAGTTTGTATACAACCCCCAGTGCAGATTGTGCTGCCATTTCCAGTCTCCAAGGCGACCCACAGTGCCTCCTCTCCTCCATGTTTACCCTTTAATTCCATTGCTTTGACCCCTTCCCTTATGTAGAGATCAAATCAAATCAAATCAAATTTTTTTTGTAAAAGGTGCCTTTCCGAAACCAAGGTGCCTGTACATAACATAACATAATAAAATAAATCAATAAATAATTAAAACAGCAAATAAAATTAATCCAAGGCAGTAACATTAAAAATCATTATATGCAAGGCTAAAAAAAAATGTTTTCAATGCCCCCTTAAAGCTTTGGACGGTCAGACAATCTCGCACCTGATGAGGTAGAGAATTCCAAACGAACCCTGGGAATCTCCAGCAATTCCTCGTTAGTGGGTCGGAGAGAGCTGGAGGGACAGTAGAGACAAAGGAGATCTTTCAGGTAACCAGGTCCCTGATCGTGTAGGGCCTTATAGGTCAGCAAACCAACCTTGAAGGTGATTGCCAGCATATTGGCAGCCAGTGCAGTCCACGGAGCACAGGCGTTATATGACTAGCCCTAGAAGAACCAGTCAATAGCCTGGCTGCCGCATTCTGCACTAGCTGCAAGCGGCGAATATTAACCCCTGGTATCCCACGGTAAAGGGCATTGCAGTAGTCAAGGTGGGAGGTAACGAAGGCGTGGACCAAAGTAGAAAGGTCGTCGGGAGGAACCAGGTGCTTCACCCAGGCGATGTTCCTCAGATGATAAAAAGAGGCTTTGACAACTGCCGACACCTGAGATTTAAGTGTCAAACAGTCATCAAACACAACGCCCAGGTTCCTCACCTGGTCTGAGGTACTTAGCTGAACACCCCCAAGGCATAAACCTGAAGGTGATCCCGCCAACAAACCCACCTCCCGGCAACCTGAGTCCACAACCAACATCTCAGTTTTCTCTGGATTCAACCGCAGCCAACTCACATTCATCCAATCCTGGATTTTGGCAAGACAGTTGTTAAAGACCGAAATGGCAGCATCTTGGCCGGGCACAAAGGACATGTACAGTTGAGTATCATCTGCATAGCAGTGAAAACCCAAACCGTACCACCTACTCCAGAGGCAAGTATAGTGTAGTGGTCTAAGGCTCTGAGCTGCAAATCTGGAGACCCGGGTTTGAATCCCACAGCCCCCACTTGCATAGTGTGTGACCCTGAGCAAGTCACTTAACTTCCCTGTGCTCTCAGGTTGCACCTGTAAACAAGCTTTCAGCTTAGTGTGCCACTCCTGGTTAAACAATTGAAGAAGAAAAAAAAAAAACCTCCTTCTTCTCTTCTACCCTCCCTGTCCCTTTTGTAGATTGTGTACCCTGGTATGTTGGCATCCCAGTCATGGTTCTCTGCGGGCCATGTTTCTGTGACTGCCATGAAATCTAGGCCTCCTTCTTCCATCAAGGCCACCAGTTCAGGGAGCTTGTTACCCAGACTATGGGCATTGGTACTCATTGCCCTCCATTTTTTGATTGCCGTACCCCTTTTAGCCCCATCCCTGTCCTTACTGACTGTCTTTTTCTACATTTACCCATGCTCTTTTCCCTATCGACTTCTCTATCTTGGTGTTTACCTCACTAACTACCCTGAATTTTGGGGAGGGGGGGCTAGGATTTCCCTGCTCCCTTTCAGTGCCTCCACCCTTGGCAAGTTTAAATGCTTGTCAATGAAGCATTTAAACCTATCACCTAGGATATTGGTTCCCCTCCTGGACAGATGCAGACCATCGCACTAATATAGGCCTGTACCCCTCCAGGTGTACCCCCACTCCCTGATGAAGCCAAAGCACCAGTTTTTCAACCACTGATTGAATCCCATGATGTGGAGCACCCTAGACTCACCCATGCCATAGACAGGCAGCACCTCCAAGAAGGTCACTATATGTGCTACTTGTCTAAGGCCCCTTCCCAGCTCCACAAACTCTGGCACTGCTCTGATTTCTTTCCCAGCTAGGTCATTTATTCCTAAGTGGACAATGATGTCCAGCTCCCTCCCTCATGCAGCTGCTCCCCGATCCTGAGGATCCCCCCCTTTCCACCACTGGCTATAGTAACTAATATAATATCAGTATCTTTCTTCCTTTTGATAGGCCTGTGGGAGTCTCCTTATTGATGTTTTGTATATATAGTAGGTCCTCATTAAGTCATGACTGAGCTCTCTAGCATGGCTGTAATCCATATCAGAGATAAATTATCAATGCTGATGTGGTCAATAAGCATTAAGATCCAAGGGCATAGGCAACAATACTCATGCTACACATTTTTGTACATTTTATTTTAGAAGAAGAAGAATCAGCATTTATATAACACTTTTCATACACAGTGTATCCCAAAGGGCTTTTCAAGCAATGCTAGACTGGTAGTGAAGTGACTGAATGTGTAGTGGCGGCCATATCGCACATCATCACCAACACACAGCCTGAATAATTGCATGAACCAGTTTTACGGGAAGGGGAATATTGGCCAGGACACTGAGAATGTCCCCTACTTTTTGCGAGGAGTGCCCTGTGTTCTTTTACTTCCACCTGGACACCCACCAGGACAACACCAGGATGGGTAGAATGGACCTGGGTTTAATGTCTCATTCAAAGGATGGTACACCCCAGCAGTATAGCACCCTCCTAATACTGCACTCGGATGCCGGCGATTTTTCAGGTGCAAGTCCAATCCTGGTGTGGGACGAGAACCCACGACTTTCTGGTTCACAGGTGGATGTGCTACCATCTGAGCCACGCTGACACATGCATCTGCACCTGCGGTAAATCTTACACCTTTTTGTAGTCATTATCATTTTAATCTAGAGTATCTGGTTTGGTATAGGTCCATAAGTAGCATCTGTATCTGCTTTAAGTTCTGTCATTTTTAAAATATATGTGTGCATCCTAACTAGAAATTAGCTGAAACTTCTATCTTAGCATTTGTGCACCTTGTTGATTGCTAAGTGACTTTATACCCTGTAGTCTCAGCCAAAGACATGGTCAGATATTTCCTAAAATTTCTGTGATATTTCTAGAGAAGTGTCCTGCTTTCTCCAGTTCCACAGCAGGGCCAGCGGAGAGAAACTCTTTTGAAATTTCATGAAATATCTGGAAATATCTGACCATGTCTCTGGCTACTACTGTATATTCCCCCTCCTTGAAGTTGCACCTGGAAATTAGCTCTGGCTCAGTTTAGCTTTTCCAGTTACCAATTTTCAAATAAATAATAAATAAATAATGGGTATGGCTTGGGACTTGACAAAGATGACCACTTAATTTCTTCACTCTGCCCCAGCCCTAGGTAAATCCCTTAATTACCTCCTTACCTGCCATTTTGAGTGGGACTCCTCCATGGGTCTTAGTGGTCACCAGTGTCGGACATCTGCATGGTGTGTTTTCAATCCCCTAATCAATGGTGGGAACTATGGTGGGTTAACCCAGGTTACCATAAACCCCTTGTTGTGGTATATTGCTACTCTTCTGGAGACTGTTGTGGCAGATATGTTGGTTCTAAAGACCTTGGTCGCCAGCACAGTGGAAAATGTTTGCTCTCTCACCGACCGGCTGAATGCAACTGAGCAGTGGGTAGTGGACATGGATGATGCTTACCAACTAATTTTGTGGTGACTCAGCAACAGAGAGAGAAGGCTTAGATGTCTGTGGGTATGAGCAAAAGATCAAGAGTATTGGGGATGCCATAGTAATATTAGAATCCTCTGCATCTCTAAGGCCCATGTATGGAATGCTTTTTGATGAACATGCTCCCTCAATTGGTAGCCCCAGCCTGGCATGACCCACTTGAATCTGAATGAACACACCACACTAGAGGATCACCCCCATCACAAATGCCAGACCCTGGCCCATCATTTCTAATCTGCTCTGTTACTCAGCGAAGGAGCAGCTACTTAAACTGGATCTAGAAAAAGGTCACCTGAGCTGGAGGGGGGCCAAAATATCACTGCACCAAGATTACTCTGCTAAGATTGTGCAAAAAAGAAAAGAATGTGCCCCTCTGAGGTCTACAGTTCATGAGTCTGGAGTTACCTATTACTTTTGGGGGTTTGCTAACTTTTGTATATATAGAAATGGGCTGGAACATGAGTGTAGGAGTCCTGAAGAAGCCTGTGCTATTAGGCATCATTGATGATCATCTCTGTCAATTGACATTACCCCCTCAGGAGGATCTGTGGGGATCAGAACAGTGGTGGGATGGCAAACATTAATAGCCTCAGGAATAATCAGTCTGCTGAACAGGGGCCACAGGGGCAACATCTCACCAAGACAACATGGCACCGCTCAGGGAGACTGAATGCTGGGAAATGCAGCCCAGGTGCAGAAGCAAATCAGGCACTAAGAATAGCACATGCAGAGACAAGCTGTGTCTTAGTGGTGACTGTAGCAGGCTCTGTACCCACAGCTGTGAGGATCTGGCACCTTCTGATTTTACCAGCCCCTCTTGTCCACCTTCCATGGCCCTCTTGGAAGCTGCCACAGACTCGGGTGAATATTCAGCACCACCCACTCTCATTCTCTCCTTGTCCTGGCATTAGGTCATTGCTGCACCTGTAGAGACACTTTCACCATCCTGGACTTCTATTGTGGGGGTCAGTTATGAAATGGACACTTCACTAATTACTGGGCCCACTCCACTGCTGCTCTTACCTGAGATAAATCAGTCATCTAGCGCTGTGGGACATCCAAGTTGAGCAGACTGATGAAAGTGACACTCTCCACTTGGTGATTATTCCACCTGAGGGTGTGGGACTGAATGGTTGTCTGATATGGATTTGCATAGAATTTGCACCTCTTTAGTGTTGTGTAGATCTAGCATTTGTGTGATTTTTCTTTGTGGGGGTGGGCACATAGGGATCACATACAGATGATGTATATCCTCTTATATGTGGAGGGAGGGGAGGTGAACTTGGTACATGGCATCCTAGGTTGCTGTCTGCTTTCTTGCCCCTCCCACCCCTCTGGTGGTTTGATAATTATTTTATTTATGTATTTATTTATTTCAAAAGTTCCACCAGGAAAGACATACTGATCTGCTAACAGCTAATTTCCAGATGCACCCTGGAGGTAAGGGATGTGGAAAATCATATACAGCAAATACAATTTATCAAGGTGCACAATCAAAATTGAAGACAATTCAGTATAACAGATATGTGACTATAAAAGAAAAAAATATTGAGATAATTTAGGCGATGGAACTAGAAAAAAGAGATTCTGAGGACAAAATATAGGGGGAGGGAAGAGAGTCATGGACAGTTGCAGGAGGGATAATAGTCATGAAGGAGCAACTTTAAAGAGAAATCAGAATAGGCAGAGTGAATTGACATGGGAAGGGAGGGAGGAATATAGTTTAGGAAAGCAGTATGAGAAAGCAAACTGACTAACAGTAGATTTTCTAGAAGGAATAGTGAGGGAATGGGAAGCATTATTGTGTATAGAGTAGTAGGAAGCTGAGGGAAGGGATAATAGGGATGTAAAGTAGGAGGGCAGGCACCCAAACCAGAATTTAGATATAAAGGAAGCACAATGGAAAAGGAGCCTGGCATCAAGAGAGGGGAGTGAAAGGACAGAGCAGAGTGAGCAATGGTGGGTATGGAGGGAACTATCTAAAGCGAAATGAGAAAAAGAGTGGAAAGGGGGGGTCCAGTCTAGTGAGGGAGGATTTCGGAGCTCCACTATAGACTATGTCACCATAACCAAAATCTTTAAAACAATCTCTCAGCAGACAGGAAGAGGGATACTTGCTTTGTTCCCGTATAATGCACCAAGCTTGGGGTGGAGCGTTTGGTGCATGGCATCAATATGAACCAAGAAATCAAGATGATGGTCAAGCCAGACTCTGAGGTACTTAAAAGAGGATACATGCTCAATAATAGCACCATCAAGGGTATGAAATGAAGGGAAAGGGGTGAGTCCAGAAAGCCTCTGACAGGTGCCAAAAGTCATGGAGACTGTTTTTTTGTCATTGAGGGATAGTTGTTTAAACTGGAACCAGCACTGAATATTGTTGAAATCCAGCTGAAGCTGTGAGGTAAGATCATAGGAAGAGGAGCCAGATGCAAAAATAACTGTATCACCATCATACATATGAATGGACTCATAGGAACAGAGGGGAGGTCATTCAGGAATATGGAAAATAGAATAGGACCCAGGACTGACCCTTGAGGGATATATGAGCAGATAGAGAGTGGTGATGAAATGGAGTTACTTATCTGAACAGCTTGAGACCATCCCTCAAGGTAAGAATGAAACTAGCCAACCATAGAGTCAGAAAGACCCACTACTTTAAGCTTGTCCAGAAGGAGAGGGTGTATCACTGTGTCAAGAGCTTGAGCAAGACCAACAAAAATGGCAGACATGATCAGACCCTGATCCATATCTACAAGAATGGAGTCAGTGAGCTAAAGGGGGAAGTGGAAGAGGAGTGGGATTTCCTAAAACAAGACTGAAAAGGGGTGAAGAAGGAGAAGGAGTCAAGGAAAGAAAAGAGTTGTGATAGTACAAGGTGTTCCTGTAACTTGGCTATGGTAGGAAGGAGAGAGATAGGACAGTAGTTACTAGGAGAAGAGGGATCACCACCTTTAGGAACAGGAATAACAGCAGCCTGCTTCCAGACATCAGGAACAGCAGCAGAGGGCAAAGAAAGGCTGGGAAGCAGGGTAAAAGGCAATGCAATGGCAGGGGCTGAGAGAAGTAGAAGTTCAAGGTGAGAGCTTGCTGAATCAGGCTAGTAAAGGCAAAGTAAAGTGGTGTTAACATTTTCGGTTATGTTCCTGGATATTGAGTTCTATCTTAGCAAAAATCCAGGTCTGTAGCTATACTGATTGTAGCGTTGCACTTCATGACTTTGCAAAGATTAACTGGATAGTTCCTTTGAGTTTGCAGAGCATGTCCATTCTTTAATAAACTGCATCATGGGCACCTTTGCCAAGAAAGAGCTTACCTGGAAATGTATTTGAGATTACAAATAGAAATACTAATAACACTACCTATCAGAGTTGCCCCCTTTTATTGTTGATGTGGATTTTCATTGAAAAGAATCTTGACATGATTTTCAGGTAGCTCTTTTCACAAGACTATTATGGTCCACATTTTCCAATTCAGATATCCTGCCCTCTCCTTAGCAGAGCTCTCCTTAGCTAATAGATAGGAGATCTTGTCCTGCAACAGCCCGGCTTCTCCAGGGTCTCAAGGCTGCCCACATTTTACATGTCAGCTGCTATGCTTTGCATCCTGGTTATGTTTTCTGCAGACACACAAGCACACAAGGGTATGATTGATTCTGCCTTTGTTACAGAAACATCTTAAGGTCCCCTCCTCATATGACACTTCAACCAGTTATCTTAAATTGGTAGACCTGAGCTTACTCTGACAGCATATGGTACTAACAAAAATTGACTGTGAGAAAGAAAATGTGCATGGCAGCAGTCTTGTAGTTTTTGAACTGAATGGGATTAGAGAGTCATTGTAGGACCTGGGGTCTTTTGTGGACTTTAGGGCAAAGCTAAAAGCAACACAAGTAGAAACAAACTCTGGCCATAGCCGTTAGGGCTGCAAATGAGGAATTGTGGTAAAAATATTGAAAACTTGCTTTGTAATATATTTACACCAGATTTTCAAGATAGCCTTGTTATGAAACTGCCTCATAAAGAAGGGCAGAGAAAATGGTCAACTCCTGGCCTAAAGATTAGTTTGCACGGGGACTGTGAAATCAACTTTCAGGACACAAAAGCATATTTTGGGCAGGAATTGAAAAATGACAGCTCTCACATTCATGAGGTGTTGTAAAGAAAGGACTATGTTGACAAATTGGGGTAAAACTATTGAATATTACCAAAGTTGAGCCTGCATTTGCAAAGTTCAACATAGCTTCATAACTTTTTTTTTAAATATTTTTCACACCGAATTTAAAGTATAGCCTTCATATGACCCCCTCCTCATGAATAAGGTCTGAGAAAATTTTTAACTCCTGTAAGAAAGGTAATTTTGTGTGGGGACTGCAAAAATCACCTTTCGAGATGTAAAAAAAAGACACATTTTGGCCAGGATTTTAAAATGACAGCTGTCACATTTATGAGATGCTATAACGGTATGGCTATGTCATAAATTTGGGTAAAATATTGAAAATTACCAAAGTTATGAACCTGCATTCGCAAAATTCAACATAGGCTAATAACGTTATTGTTTTTTTAAATATTTTTACACCAAATTTTCAAATTTTAGTTTAGTTTATTGTTCTAGGAATTATTAATTACCTTTGAGCCAATGGCTCTTTTACAAAGGTTCTATGTCATCAATGTACAAACAAACAAGACATGTTACACAGAATGGTCAGCAAATTATAAAGGTTTCAATAAGCCAGTATAACACAGTACATCACAGGAAAAAAACAAAACATTGGAGGAATGGTCACTGTGGGAAGGGTAGGAGGAGATATGGAGAGGGGAGCAGACTTAGAGTAGTTAGAGGTACTCAGATGCCTTTGTCAAGAAAGGAGCAGAGGAGGATGAAAACAGTAAAACAGCCATGAGGAAGAATCATTAGTCAAGGCAGTCACAGGAGCTAGAAGCTGAGAGGTGAGTAAAAGCATAGACTTGAAAGCTCCTAGTGCGTGGAGGATGTAATAAGCGAGCTCAGGGCATTGTACCAACTAATAGAGCACGATAGGCAAAGATCTTTGGCCCTGTGTGGTCGGCATCTAGGGACCTGGAAGGCTGGTGTTCCGATCTTCTGGTGGTGGATGCTGGTATTTGGGCAAAGTAGGTCTTGGATACACGGTGGAGTGCAGCCCAAGATGGATTTTTTTGCCATCAAGCATGTGAGATACATTATGCGATTTGAGAGTTGCAGCCATCCTGTTTCAGTGTAGAGCTCACATGTATGAGTACGGCTTTGCGCTCCAGTGAGCAGCCAACAGGCCTTGTTTAGGGTGGTTGTGATGCGCCATAGTGCGGTGGTTGTGGCAGAGCCATAGATAATTAAGCCATAGTCTATGATTGAGATAACAGAGCTTTGGATAACAATCCTCAGCACAGCTTGGGTAAGGAATTGCCGGTTTTGAAACAGGATACCAATGCGCTGGTTCACCATTTTCGCTGTGTTATCAATGTGGGTCGCAAAGGTAAGACCTTGATCAAAGGTGATTCCAAGGTATTTAAATGTTGACACCTGTTCAAGGGTATTTCCTGTGTATGTTTTGATAGTAAGTGGAATTTGTCTTTTTCTGTTTTGTGGACTGGAGAAAAACATGGATTTTGTTTTTTTTGTGATTTAGGACCAGCTTGTGATCTAGGAACCACTTTTCAACATTGGAGAAAGCAAGTTGCAGGCTCTGGAGTAAGGGTTTTGGGTCCTTATGAGAGGAGAGAATCAATGCATTGTCAGCATAAAGGATTATTTGTTCTGGGCAGGACTTGGGGAGACAGTTTAGGAAAAGGCTGAAGAGGAGGAGGCCTAGGATTGACCCCTGTGGAACACCTGAGAGGACCGGTTTTGAGTCTGAGAGAACTGAGATTTTTACTGATTGAGAGCGTTGCCAGTGTAACTTTTAACTTGGGCACCTGGTCCTTCTGAGAGCCCAAGACTGTAGTTGTGTGATAAGTAAACCATGGTGAACAGTGTCAAACGCCTTTGTTAGGTCAATGAAAACAGCTCCGGTTTGATATCCTTTGTCCATGGCAGCGTGAATTTCACCTGAGAATTCCAGTAGGGTGGTTGACGTACTGTGTCCTTTCCTAAATCCATGTTGTTGCAAGCAGAGTATGTTATACTTATGCAGGTAGTCTGAGAGTTGGTCAGCCACAATGCATTTGAGGGCCTTGGAGAGGGGTGGAAGTATAGATATAGGCTGATAGTTTCCTGGTAGGGACTTGTCGCCACTTTTGAACACTGGTGTGACTATAGCAGACTTCCATTTGCTGGGAAATTGACTAAGGCAGAAGGAGAGATTGAAAATTTTGGTGAGTGGGTGCACCACCTCTTCCAGGGTAAGGGACGGAATTTTAAGATCAATAGTATCACTGCTTGCTCTGGATTTAGAGATAGCCTTTTTTATATATTTGTAGACTTCATGTGCCTTAACTATTTTGAAGTGGAAAAGCAGTTGGTCAGGTGAGGCAGTAGGAGATGTTGGTCTTGGCGAGTCCGTGTCAGAGAAGAAATCCGGTGGGAGGACCTCGCTGAGGTCAGTGAAAGTTTTATTTAAGGTCTTTGCCATGACCATTGGGTCTAGGGTAGTGGTTCCATCAACAGTCATTAAAGTGGGAGAGGATTTGGACTGCTTACCCGTGATATTTCTGATGTTGTCCCAGAATGATCTCCCGTCACCCCAGGAGTTTGCCAGGGCATTTTTGAAATAGGAGCTCTTCATTAGTCAGATTTGTTTGGTACATTGGTTTCGTGACTGTTTATACTTCTGGATATCCATCAGGGAGCCTGTGGCTCTGGCTATGGCCCAGAGGTGGTCCCGAGCTTTGAGCTGGACCACTAGTTTGGCCGTGAGCCAGGGATTTGAGAGCACTTTGATTATACATTTTTTTACTGGTGCGTAGTTGTCACAGGCAGTGTTGAAAGTTGTGATAAAATAATCTAGGGCTGTGTCAACATCTAGAGTATTGTATATTGGGGACCAGTCTTGCTGTAAAAGACAGGTCTTGAGCTTAGTAAGGTTTCCATGGGGTAGCACTCTGCTTGAGATGGTTTTGAGGTGGTTTTGGAACTTATTTGTCCAGGTACAGATCACAGGGAGTGGTCACTGAAGAGTCCGGAGAACAACTGTGTTTTTATGCAGGCTGGGTGGCTAGCAAGGATCCAGTCAATGAGAGTGCAAGTTCCAGTTTTGTAGTTTTTCTAGTGGGGAAGCTCACCATCTGTGTTAGGTTAGCTGCTAGGATAGCATCCTTGAGGGACCCAACGTCTGATGCAAGCCAGTTTATATTAAAATCACCAAGGAGAAGGAGCTCGGTGTCAGGTGGTTGCGATCTTACAAATTCAAGAACAGTCTGGAGGCTGGACCCTGGATCTTTAGGAGGGATATAGACAGCAGCCACAGTAAGCACTTTATTTTGGGCACCAAGTAGTAGCTTGACAGGGAGAAATTGCACAGAGGAGTTTGTGGTGAAAAAGCAGACAGGGTGGCTAGAGGTTGTCCTTAATGTAAATAGCACAACCCCCTTTATTAGTCCTGTCAGTCTGAAAATATTGTAGCCTTGTAGTGAGATGGCATGGTCCGGAGTGCTTGGTGTCAGCCAGGTTTCAACAATGGCTAGTATGCTGGGATTGTGTTGACTGGCAAAGACTTGAAGGGATGCCAGTTTTGGAAGGAGGCTACAGATATTTAAGGTGGCGATGCATCTTAGCCTTCTTATGACCCCACCTCATGAACAAGGGCAGAGAAAATGTTCATCTCCTGCCTGAAAGTTTTTTTTTATTTCAAGATTCAAGTCTTTATTGAAATAATGTATAAAATCAATCATGATTTGTTACATCACATATCTATTGCACACCATAAAATAAATAAGTATAAATATACATCAGACAAACACAAAAGATCAACATAGTTAATTGTACTTTATACATGTTCAAAATCTGGCTACGCCATACATTATTTTTATTTTGTCCAATCTTAATATATAAGAAGCAAAATCTAAATCTTGTTTCACATAGTCCCTTGGGAGTAGTGGGTGCATCCATTTTTTCCTAAGACAATCCCAATTTTTACATTCAAATAAAATATGCAGTGCATGTATTGAGAGTTTCCTAGCGCAATTGTGCATTCTTATTTGATTAATGCCCATGTGCCTAAATAAATTATATGTATTACCAAGACAAGCAAGTCTCACAGCACCTAGGATATTTCTATGACTTAAACTTTCAGATTTTTCTATTTTTCAAGATTCCAGTCTGTTTTGATGTTAAAATATAGCCCACATGTGTTTATTTCATGTATTGTACCCAAATCTTCTTGGATTGCCACATCTTTCATTCTAAATATTATTTCATTTACAAAGGAATCGGTTGTAATTAGAGGTTTTAGGGACCAAAGCTCCTCACAGCCGATTTTTTTTAGAAAAAAGTTTCATTTATGGAATCAATTCTCATTCCAATTATCAGTTGTTAACATATTTAGATGTTCCAGCCAGCACATTTTAGGCAATCTGTCATCGCCTATTTTTATGATTCAGGCTCATAAATTTATTGTTCTTATCATAACTGTCATGTTTAGTGAGAGCATACAGGACTCAGCTCTAGAAAGGAAGAAGGGCAACCTCTTCGCAGATTTAGCAAAGTCCTAATAAAATTATTTTGTATTGGTTCAATATTAGAGTTAAAATTGTTTAAGTATATACCTCATACTTCACTTCCGTTAAGTGACTGGCTCATAGTCTTGGCTTCAAATACTTTTTTTCATTGAAAGGAATGAGTTACTTGCAAATTTATTTGCAAAGGACCTTATTGCTCTGATAGATTGGTAAGAGTCACATTTTACTTTTATTAGATGTGCTTTCCAAGATGCATTTGAATCAATGGTTATTCCCAAATATTTATATTCCTTCACTACCTCAAGTTCTATGTCATTAACCTTCCAAGTTTTGATTTATTTTCTTCTTTTACCTATCTCCATTATTTTAGATTTCTCTGCATTAAATTCAAGATCTAAAGCTTTAAGAGAGGTCATGCCACTGCTGATGCCCCTTTTCAAGCCTAATGGGGTTTGGGACAGGACAATTGTATCATCTGCATATAATAACAATTGAATATGTTCTTTATTAATCGAAGGTGGAAAGGTATCAGTCTTTCTAATACCTTTTATTAAATTCTTAATATATAAGTCAAATAAAAGAGGAGCTATAAGGTATCCTTGTTTAACACCTCTATGCATATTTCTGTCACACAGAGCCATCCCTTCCTACCCTTATTTCTGCTGTAGTATTATGATGGAGTAATTTTAATATCGCAAGAAGCTGTTGGTCTATTCCCAAACCCTGTAGCATGACCCATGATTTTACCTGATTAACCGAGTGAAATGCTGCCCTTATGTCTATAAAACATACATACAGTGTCTTCTTTCTTATATGTATCTATTTATCAATCAGATAGTTAAGAGTAAAAATCAGATCTAAGGTACCATATCCTTTTCTAAAATAGCACTGTAATTTGGATAATGATACATTATCATCCACCCAAAATTGAAGTCTGTCCAGAATTAGCCTTGTATATATTTTTTGCATAACTGGAAGTAATGTGATTGGTCTATAGTTTGTGGGCTCCTGCTTATTACCTCTTTTGAACAATGGAACAATAATTTCTTTGTTCTAATTTTCAGGACGTACTAAATGATTACTTATTATTATAAATACAGTCATAGAATATAAGCCCAGAGTTGTGCAGAAATACATCTGCAGGCAGACCATCTGCTCCCACAGTCTTGTTCCTTTTTTGAGCCAAAATTGCTTGTTGAACCTCATTAAACATAAAAATGAATGAGTTCTGTCTAGCTAAAGTAACAATTTCTATTACACTAATCTCCTTAACTTCATTTTCACTTATTTGATAGAGTTTACTACAGTGGTCAATGCACTTCTCCTCAGTTATCATACCCGGTAGATTATAACTTACACTATTTTCATTACAGCCATGTGCAACTAGAGACCAAAAGATCTTAGTGCCTTTTTCCATTAGACAAGTTTGCAGTTGGTCCCAGAGTTTATTTTTGTAGTTTTTTTTTGTGGTTTAATAGCTTCCTGTATTCTGCTCTTAAATTATTAAGTGCTCCTAACACAGGGATGGTGAGCATTTTGGCTCTTATTTTGCTTATCTTTTTAATCTCTTCATGTATAGAATAGCAATCTCTATCAAACCATGGTTTAGCTGTGTTAATAACAATTTTAGTCCCTATTCATTTTTGTGTACTTCATTTAGATGTTAATGACTGCACAAAATTATTAAAGTTATTTACTATATCAGCCAGATTATCAGAACCAGAAACATTTAATTTACACAAAAATGTGTTCTTCTGTTCATCATTAAGTAGATGAGAAATGGCTGCTTTAGTATAAGTATTCCATATTATGTTTTTGCCATGTTTAATATACATGTGTAAATCAGCCTCTTTTTCAGTAATTCTATTTTTCTTTATAAAGTTAAATTTTAGGCCAAAGCAGCATTCTATTGGGAAATGATCGCTATCCCACACTTTATGAACTTTTAAGAAGTTTACCATAGATAATCCAGAGCCTCTATTATACATAGCTCCAGAACCCTACCCCCATTTGCTGTTGGATATGTATATTCCCCTTCCCAGTCTCCTCTTGTACATCCAGTTGGGATCCTGAGGCTGGCTTTTACCTCAAAATTCAGTAAAATTTTACCATTTTGTGTAACTAACTTATCTTTAGATTGCCTTATAGGAATATTTATTACATCGTCAACACACCATTCTTGACTGAGTTTTTCTATTCTGTCACCAACATGAACTTTAAAATCACCAGCCATAATAATTTTAACTCTTAAAAAACTGGCCTTAATTGATTCTAAACAAAGCTTTGACATGTTTATCACCATTTGAAATTCTTTTTGGTTTAACCCTGGTAATCTATATACATTAAAAAGTGACCATAACTCATCTTTACATGAGATTATAACATACATAAAAACTCACTACATATGCTTGTCTCAATATTCTTAAACCCTAGAGAAGAATCAATAAAGATTGCTAACCCCCCTTTAGTCTCCCATATTTTTTATTTCTATAAGCTGGGGATAGCCATGCTGTATATCCATCCACAAGTTGTTCTTTCAGAGTCCACATCCACATTTCTTGTAAAAAAAAGTACAGCAAAGTTTTTCATCTACTGTAAACAATCTTTATCAAGTAATTGTAGTCTTAGGCAAGTTATATCCCAGTTTAGGAGATTTAAACTCCTTCCATTCTATTATTATAACTCAGTCAATTTGACTCATCAGGTATGTTTATTGTGCCATTCATATAATTATTCTGAATCCTAGTATCATTTTGAACTGAAGATGTATCTATAGCAACAGAACTTTCAGAATCTAGTATGTTACTACTAATAATTCTAATCCCTAATTGTTTTTTTTCCTCTTCTTAAAATTGGTTCTGAATCATCACCTTGCAGACATTGCACTGTTTCAATTGGTTTCATATAAGATGGAATACTAGGTTGTTTTGAATTATCTGTGCTCTTTTTACCATTTTTTCTCACTCACAGTACAAATAGAATCTACATTTTCATAATTATTGTCATGTGTCAAATCTTGATTACTTCTTATTGATACATCAAGAGTTATTTCAATATTTAAAGATCTGTCTTTGTCTGTTAATATTCGTGTTATTTTATCCTGATTTCTTACAACACAAATCCATCCTTTGTAGGGATTTGTCTTATACCTGTAAATTGACTTATTATCCTGCCAACCTATTTTATTACCCAGTAGTCTCGTAATTAGATTATAAATAGCTAATTTTAATATATAGTTGTTTTCATATTTTGACCTTTTACAAAAATTGTAGGGAGCATTTCTCCTTCTGAAATTAATTGATTTTTTTCTTTCCTCTAGTGACTCAAACTTCCTATCACCTTTTTAAATGTTTTACTAAATTTAACCTTCTTCTCATCAGTTCCTTTGTCTTTATCTTTACTACTACCTAGAAATATGTTATTTAAACCACCATGGTTTTGTTTTCAGTATGGGGGACTTGTGAACTAGTTATTTTGTCCTTACCCTGACTTGGGTTATTATTTTCTTTTCTTTGTTTCTGTTTTCTTGTGCTATTATAATCTGATTTTTTTCTCTGATTTAATTTGGCAACTAATAACTCAATTTCCTTTATTTCCTTATTGGCCACTTCTTCTGTAATTGTCCTTATTAATTCATTTTCTACTTCTTTCCCATCTATAGGTTGATTTACCTTTCTTTTCTTCAGATCTACGTTTGTATTCATATCTCCTTTCACTTTATCAGCATCTTTGTTTTGTGCAATATGACAATAACAATGATTATCATTTCCCAATCCCCTCACATAAAAATCAACAAATGATTGAAAAAGTGCCACTAATTCCAGAAGCTAAGAGTTTTCCAAATTGAATCTCTTTTTTTAGATCATTGATTTCTTTTGTAAAACAGTCCCTTCCCAATATTTATTCTCCCATAACCTGAGCCACATTTTTATACGGATTTAAATGTACCTCTTCCTCCTCTTTGGAGCAAGACATTATATCCAATGGCTCAAATTTAGATGGAGGATTCAATGTGTGATTAATATATGGAGCCAAAATGACTCGTATTTGTTTAAATAAGATCCTTGTTTAGAATAAGGTGATTCCTGTTGTATTTGGGGATTTATACCACTAGGTGTCTCTATAGCTTCTGGAAGAAGTGCCATTCCTTCAGATACCAGGTGTCCATAGTTTTCTACTGCAGGCATTACTAATGAATCCTTACTTTTAAGCATATTTATAAGCCTTCCTTTCTCTTTGCTTTAGTTGTCCTTATTAGGTGCAAAATTCCCCATTTGTTTTAAGTCATTTAGATCTAGAATATGTGAATTGGGACAAGTAACATTAAATACATTTTCCATAGATTTCTCCCCAGATTTCTTTTCAGGTGTTTCCTTTCTTTCCTCAAGACATCTTATTTTTCTTAATAAAGGGAGGGGGATACGGAATTACTATGTTACAGCTCTTTACTGGTGAGGAAGTTAGTTTTGAGTTACATTTTTTAGTTACATTTTTATTTCCATCCAATTTGCCATCACAAGAAGGAGTATGAAAAAAACTGTAATTTTTGTAAATTCTTTACTTTCTTTTTGACCTGCTTGTTTTTTTTCATTTTTTAAATATTATTTCTACCATATGCTTTTAAAACATTTTTTGAATAGTAGTAGAAATTTTTTGTTGTTCTTACTAATACTAAACAAGAAGGGAAAATATTGAATTAAGTTAGCTTAAAAATAAATACCAGACGTAAAGTCAGATAACCAGTGAAAAATTTGTACGCTATTATAATAGATTAACTTAATGATGATGATCAGCCATAAAACCTAATGGCCAAAAATATATGTAAATACACCAGGAATCGTTATGTGGAAGATAAACTCCACTGCAGAAGATTAATAAATGAAGTATCACAGGCCACTATTGCACAGTCAAATATCTTAATTCAATTTTTGAATGTAAGTCTTTTATTTCCTTTATTGTATTATCATCCTTTAGTCTCAGGGTCCAAAATCAAGACATGGTTGGGGTTCATCAAATGGATGGTGGCATACAAATCTAGTGTCCAAAAATGTGAGACTTCCAGGAAATATCAAGGAGAAGGATGGCCTTGACACGTATCTCTCCTCCTTTCTAGACCAGCTTTCCATCAGATGCAGGGATAAATCTTCACACACAATGTGCAAGTCACAAGACACTATTAAAAAACAAAGAATAATAAGAAATATACAAAGGAAAACCACACAGGTAGCCCTAAAATAAACTCTAAATAAATTATTGCAGAAAATTTATCTCCACTAGATTCTGAAAAATCAGATTACTGTGGTCTACTACTGAAACTTCAGAAAGCTTTACTATGGAAGAGTAATATATAAAAAACACTTACTCTCACATACGGGTATCCTAATTTTGTACTGATGTACTGCTCAGTACACTGCTAGTTCCAGGATTAAAAAAAACAACAAACAAGTCAGTGTCAGTTATCTCGACCGCTGTGGCAAATACAGAGGGTTCAATACTGCAGCCCAATATTCTGAAAACTCCAAAAAGCAAACAAGGCAATGTCTGTAATCTAAGCTGCAATAGCATCTACAGAAAGTTCAACCTGCACCTCTGAACTTTTGCGCACCTTTGTGAAACACTTTTTTAATACATGAAAAAGCCAAATGACAAATAGTGGTGGCTAAAAGATTTTCAGCACAGTCTCTAAAAAGCAAAAACAGAATTGGATTATAAAAAGTCAGTCAGACAGGGCAGAGTTTGCAATCTCAGCTACTACTGCTGCTACCAAGAGTTCAGTCTACACTGCTGTGAAAATGCCACGTGTGCGCTGTTATGTTTACCAGGCACTGATCATGTGACCTAATTACCATATGGTGCAAAAAAATTAAATCTTTTAAAATTAAATATATAAATGATTTGTAAAAAAAATGTGATCTTTAAAAGGATGTGCAATTAAATATCCACTCCTATGCATTCTTATATGTAACCTTTTATAAATAAAATCTATACAATGGGTAAAAATAAGATGAGAAAAAACACTCTAAATCAAACACCTCTGCATCAATAAATCAGTAAATACTATGTAAGCACAGAGATTCAATACACTTGCTTATGTACAAAACAAAAGCATCCCAAAAATGTCCCATAAATATGGAAGTGGGTTGAGGTTGCTTAAACTGAAACAGTGGGGTGGGTGCACTCTTCATTTATATTCACTTCAGTCTTCAAACTTCAGTCTTCAGTCTTCAGTACAGTCTCCTCAATAAGAAAAGTAGCATTCTTTTCTTTTCCCCAATACTCCGATGCTCTGATACTCCAGTGCTTATCACTGACCCGACTGGTGCTCCATTGCATTGCGGGTCCCGCTTCACCTCAGGGGAAAATCCCTGGACTCCACCGCAAGTGAGCCTTCCTCCACCTGCAACAAGACAGACATATTTGGGAAGAAATGCACCGACCAGAAGTTCACACAAAGATGACCTGGAAAGGGGACACAAAGTGAGGCAGTGGTGGCATACCTTTTTTTAAACACAGGCAAGTGTTATTGTCTCTCTGCTTCTTCACTTTTCTCCACAAAGTGTAGAGTGTGTACTGAGCAACCTTATCTTCCTATTTTTTACTTAAAAAGTAATATGTTTACATTACTTACAATTGTGAAATAATTGAAAAACACAGCAGTGAAACATTTAAGCTCCCACACATGCATAGCTTCTGTGCTTTGGGGTTTCACACTCCTTCCTTAGGATGGGTATGTCATAAATTTTTGGTAAAAATAACGAAAATTACCAAAGTTCAGAACTTGCATTCACAAAATTCAGCATAGGCTCATAACTTTATTGTTTTTTTTTTTATATTTTTACACTAAATTTTCAACATAGCCTTCTTATGACCCCACCTCATGAAAAAGGGCAAAGAAAATGTTCAGCTCCTGCCTGAAAGGTGATTTTGCACAGGAACCACAAAGTCATCTTTTGAGATATAAAAAAAACCAAAACATTTTGGCCAGGATGTGAAAAAAGACAGCTATCACATTCATGAGGAGCTATAAATATATGGCTATGCTGTAAATTTTCGGTAAAAATATTGAAAATTACCAAAGTTACAAGCCTTTATTCATAAAATTCAACATAAGTTCATAACTTTATTGTTTTTAAATATTTTACTCTAAATTTTCAACATAGACTTCTTATGGCCCCATCTCATGAACAAGAGCAGAGAACATTTTCAGCTTCTGCCCAAAAGGTAATTTCATACAGGGAACCACAAAATCCCCTTTTGAGACAGATTTGCCTAATGTCAGTGCAATTGTTCATGAGGTGGGGTCCCAAAAAAGGCATGTTGAAAATTTGGGCCAAGAACATGCAAAAATGCCCAAGTTATGCCACTAAGTTCAAAACCCCTTTGAAATACATTGAACTGCATACCTATGTATTCAGTTCACAGTCTAACTTTGAAGAGTGAAGACATGTCTGTGGTCCAAAGGTGAGTACAGTGTTGAACCTCCAATGGGTAAGTAAGGGCTTAGGGGGATGAGGGGTTGGGGGAGCTGAGTAGGAGGGTCAGGTGGAGGGAAGAAGGAACAGCCACAACAGACATCGATAGATGTTTTTCTGCTTACAGATAAAAAAAAAGCATGACCGAGGATTCTTGTTTGTGACACTGAGGGATTGGGCACTCCCAGTGTCACTGTTATTTTTCTGTGAGGGTGGTGGTGGGTGCTGAGAGGGAGGGTTGGGTGGGGAGAAAAATATAAATCTATTAAAAAGGTCCAACAGATGGGGATTGGGCACTCCCCAGTGTTACTGTTATGCTTTGGGGGTTGGGGTCTTGGGTGTTGAGTGGGAGGGTTGGGTGGGGGAGGTGAAAAAAATATATAAAAATGTCCCATGGACACTGGGGGATTTGGCAACCCCAGTGTCACCGTTATACTTCTGGGGGGGGGTGGGATGGTGGGTGCTGAGAAAAAGGGTTGGGTGGGGGAAGAAAAAATATATATGGTATATATAAAAAAAGGTCCAAACAAACACAATCAAAACACTGGGGGACTGGGCACTGCCAGTGTCATTGTTATGCTTTGGGGTGTGTGTGTGTGATGGTGGGTGCTGAGAGGAGGGTTGGGTGGGGGATAGCCATAATTTTAAACAAAAAAAATCAGCAGATATGGTAGAACACAGCAGATTCTGCCTTATCCAAGATGGCCACCTCTCTTTACTGCACATGTGCTAGTGGTCACCCATGTGCAATACAGTTTTGCAGCAATTCTGGACATGGCAGAGTGTGCCATGTGTGGCTGTGACTGCAAACAGAGTAAAGAAAATAATGCAGTGCAACTTCTGATGGAGACAATGAGTGGAGTGCTTCACAGATGAGGAGGTGACTGTATTGAACTCCAACATGTTGTTCAGTCAGAAGGAATGCACTGAGTCCTTTTCTTATAGCAAATGATCTGCATGGCTCTTCCCACTGCAGCCTTAAAAAGGTCCTCAAACAGTACACACATTTTTGGCAAAGAAGAAACCCCAGCACATAGAACAAAGAACTAGTTAGGTTAGCAGGACATGACAGTCTATGTGAAGATTTTGAGCATCAGTTATGTATTTCACTAGACACACCATAGCAAGAGAACCAATATACTAGAGAAATGGGGGTGTACAAGCGAACTATATGTTTATACTTATGTTATCCTGAAATGTGTAAAGGCAGATCAGCAATGGGATGCCTTCTACCAACCTTTCTATATAAATTGCAGTTATGTTCAACAGTTGAAGTTTTAAACTGCTAATGTTAGAGCAAGAGAAATCTATAGAAGTCAAGAGTTTACCAAAAGTAGCGTGCCTCAATTTATCCATCTAATGGAGTAATTCTAATTTGTTGACCACACAATTAAGACATTGCATAACTTATTATGAAAGTAGTTAAGGAAGTGCCTGTTGTGATCAATTCTGATCCATTGTTTTGTACATAATTTTATACATATCCTAGAACAGTCAAGCAAAGTTGCTAATGTAAACACCATACAGTGAGAGGGTAGACTATGGTTGTTACAAAATACTGCACACAGAATATGACTCTAAAAAAAAAAAAACAGGTCTGAATGCTGAGGGCAAGAAGAAGTAAGCACTTTTACTGGAAATGGAGACGGATAAATGCAGGTTGGTGTTAGTGAGTGGAGTTACATCTTGGTTTGTCACCCCATATAATGATTTCAGATGATGCCACTAAAAGCCAACAGGGACATACATCTCAAAATTGCTACATGTCAATACCAAACAACCACACTGCAGCTAAAGAGAGAAGTCTGGATAGTGTCAATCTCTGTACACAGATGAGGGTAATATATTTCAGGAATGAACAAACACTTGCAGGGGTGCACTAAGTTGTTGTAATTAGAAAGCAAAACGTGACCTGTTGTGTATCCAGCAGTAAGCAGAGTTTCATGCTCCAACGTCTCAACATAAAAAAGTAGTGACAGGAGAGACAGACACCGAATCTAATACCTGTGACAGCCCGCAGGAGATCCATACCCCAGTGTTTCCTGTTAAACCCAAGCTTGCCAGGTGTGCTACCAACTATGGTACCTTTAACCTGAAGAAACAGAGCGTCTGAAATAAAACTTTAACTGTAGTTTTTTTTAAGTTTGCCATATTTATTTTAGAAACAAAAGCCACAGTAAAGAAAATGTCACTGCTGGTCTACTGATTATCTAAAACATTCCTGCAGAGGAGGAGACCCCCTTCCCCTCCCAAAACACACACACACACACACACTGCCATTCATTTGAAGTAGTTGGTATTGGTAAGGATATAATGAACAACAAAGACCAGCTCACCGACACACTTTTTACCTTCAATTCTGAAATATTTAAGATGGGACATAAGTGTGTAGGAACACATACACCATTTAAGCCTGGGTGCATAAATTTATTTTGCAGGGGCAACATTTTGCCCTACTACAAGGATTTCATTTCACCCTAACGTCAGATGTTATAATATTGCTCTATATAAACAGTCCATTAAGTAAATGTATACAATGAATTCCTACTTTAGTTTTCTGTCTGTCATAAGATAGCACTGGGGTATACAAATGTACAGCAACAAATGGCACAACTGGGGCAACAAACAGGGTATGGGGCAACAAAAGGGTTCAACTGAGGGCAACAAAAAGGTAATGGTATACAAAATGTTATGCAAAGGTTATTTTTCCTAGCTGCACTCCCAAAGGGACTTATATAAATAATGCTGCCATCTTCAAATGCCTGCAACTTGTTGAGTTTGTGGAAAAAAGACGTGACGTTCCACTGTTGCATACATTCTTTAAAAGCCACCTGTTTTTTTTTATTTATTTACTTCAAAATTGTACACACTTTTCATACGACTTAGTGAGCTTCAGTGGTATAATTCTGCTGAATCCAAGAGGACAACTTGGGGGGGGGGGGAGGCGAGGGAGGGGAGAAAGACATTCAGACAATACAGCATATTTTAATATCAATAGCTATATTCAGCAGACACACACACACACACACACACACACACACACACACACACACATATATACTCTCCAGAAAAATGATTAAAAACAAAGTGGCAGCACAAAATTGGACACAGTGCAACAGTGAACACAAACAGCCCCTTTAAACTCCAGCTGTTTCTTTCTGCAAGCAGTTCCTCCTGAAAAACTGTTATTAATAAAACTGAACCAGTCCATGTATAAAACAAGAAGCTAAATGTACTGCCTTTTTTTACATCAATATTGCAACAGTTACTAAGTACACTTGCAAGTAAAACATGAAGGAAGGGAACTTGGCCAGTTTGGTTCTCTAAAACAACTTCTGTAATACTGTAGTTCTATAGTAAATTGAATGAAACATTTGGTGCAGATCTCAACTGCAGTGTTCTTCCCATAGTTCATTGCACTACATTCTGGGAGACTAATAACATTTAAAAACAATCCTGTGTAAAAATTCAACTTTCTTGCATCTGAACATTGCATTCTTTGTGATATTAATCCATGAGGAGTTGCTCTAATATGAGTAATATAATAGTTCACTAACTTAGTAGTTTATTAAAGTGACTTGCCCAAGGTCACACTGTGCATACTGTATATGGCTACAGTACGATTTCAACTAACAATCCTTCAGTTCCAAAGCTGGTGTTCAAAAAGTAGATAGCCTTTTATACTTCTGGCATCACAATTAAATCCCTTGCAGTTTTTGGGTTATTGATTATCCAGAATAACCAGAATGGCGAAATCATAGGTGGACTGAAACAATAAGACATTGCCTTCTTTTGTTAAGAATTATGTAATAGCAATATCTGAAGGCCATCATGACTGTTGGATATGTTTATAGGGACATACATTTGAAGGCTCACTTATGGCTTACAAAGTATTATGTGGTAGCTATAGTCCAGTCAATGCTGCAGGGAAAAAAATGACACATATGTTGCAAGTGATACACTTTATTGGAGTAACAAAATTGTTTTCTTAGTTCAGACAGTTGTATTAGTGTAATAAAATATATCACCAGCAAACTTAGCTGCTGTTGTTTTCCTGCATGGTGTATAGTACCAGGAGGCACACTTTACCTAAAGTGTAGGTTGTAACTTTTGATGTGGTGAATGTTGTTAAGTGTAGAGTTTGTATGGCATGTCCCACCACCACAGGGCAGTCCTCTCAACCTTTTGTCACTGAAATATGGGGCAATGGCCTTCAACATGTGGGACACATCATGAAAGCTGGTGCTTGCTATATTAGCACTTGATATAGACTAGTATTTTATTTGTGCAAAGTTTCATGCTCCACAGAGTATCATGTCAGCTGGGTTACTTAGGTAAATACACTGTAAAACAGCATTGTAACTTTATTTTTCAACCACACCCAAATGGCAATAAAAACATGGGGCAACCTGAAAAGACATCTTTAAAATAAAGGAGCAAGCCTAAATGATAAACTAGTTGGTGGGAATTATAAGGTTTAGAAGATGAAGAGATGAATTTTGTCCCAGTGCCAGCATTCTATTTGGTGCATACTTGGACTTGGGATTCAGGTGGGAGGCAGACTAGAATGAAAAACAGCATATAGAGCATTGGCGACCAATGCTGAAATACTAGTGTGTGACAGTGTTGGGAGAAGGCTGCATAAGACTGACAGGTGGTATTGTGAAAAACAGATATTTGTTTTCTCTTTCAGCAAGCAGATTCTCTGCTGACCTGTACCACCTTACATCTGTAAAATGTTTTAAAGTCCCATTTCAAATAGGTACCTTCAGTATTCAATAAATTAATGGTCTCATGCCTTATTATGCTGTTTAATATGCATGTACTCGTGCATGTCTCCCACCGCCTGTGACTTTACCTGCTCATTTCTGTCATCTTTTGTACTGTAGCCTTCATAGTTTTGGCTATTTTTGTATGGCCTAGAGAAAGTGTGAAGTGGGAGGTGTATATGTTGCAAGTTACCACTAGCATCTTCCTGCCTGATTCAATCAGGCTGCTTCTCCATGGAACTGCAGTAACCGCTTTAACCTTACCCGGCAGTGTGGCTACTGAAGGTGAAGCTTGGAGACTTCTGGGTGCTGTGACTGCTCCTTGTGGAGCAACTAAATCACAAAAAAACAAATGAGCAAACAAACAAAAACCACCTTGTAGTTTCACTGCAGATTTTACATCTGGTGAAGGGAAGCTGAAGATGAACCCCCAGTGTGCACACAGTGGCAAACTTGTCTATCCCACAAATAAAACTGATATACCACTATGGAACCTCTGAAAGGTCAACACTGTTTGAGAGAGAGAGAGAATGAGAGAGAGAGAGAGAGAGAGAGAGAGAGAGAGAGAGAGAGAAAGAGATTGTGTGTAGAGGGGGGAAGATATGATTCAATTGTTAAAAATAAAAGGAATCCAACCCTGCTTTAACCATACAGCTGCCCATTCCTTGAAATGGATACTGTTGTGGACTACTCTGCTGGCTATGCTGCAATTCTCTTTCCCTAAATTGGTCCACAGGGGACAGCTGACATTGGCCTGCAGCCTCATGCCTTACTATGCCCTTGCTACTCCCTAGAAGTGTCTAGTGCTCACCCCGACATGTCTTATAGTTTACATACTCTATTGTACATTCCCTCAGCTTGTGAGTGCTGAACTTCATATGGCATTGATACCCACCCCAAGGAAGGGCATTGAGAGTCACTGGAAACATCTCCAAATGCATTTTTGGCAGTCCCTGAATCCCTGGCCTATTGGTGAAGTCACAGGGGGCCCCATTATTACACATTGTCCATAGCTCCAAATGTTGTTAATCCAGCCCTGGGCAGAGTTTGTTTGTGCAGTCAAATCAGACTGCTAGACTTAGCCACAATAGCATGTCTGTAGAAATGTAATATGTACACACATCAGTGGACTCCAGTACAGAACTGACTTTTGTATAGCAGAATAAACTCTTTGCCTTTGATGCCATGGAGTTTTAAAACAAGTAGAAATTATGTATAGCTGATCAAATGTATGGTCACTCAATCTCTGTGTGCAGCAGCTACATGGCAATACTAGACACAACTTCAACAGGATACGTGTCTGGACTGGTGCATTTGCACTCATCAGAAATTAATGTAATCACTGTAAGTAGCTCAGAGCACTTTCCCTAATCTGGTCATAGCCACTGATCTAAGGAGCCAACCTTTCTTAACAAACTTTACAGGCCAAAATGGTTTGTATAATGACATAGAAAATAAATGTAATGAACTTAGCTTAAAAATCATTAAATGTTCTTAGTGACACAATACAATTGCAAGGAACATACCAGTGCACTGAAATAAACACCACTTGAACTGAAAATGGGAAACACTTTTTGACAATATAGTTTTATAAAGAAAACAAACAATGTTTTATAACATGGTTAAACATAAGAAAGACAGTGTGAATCTCATTTTACATGTGTTTATTTCAAAAATGTAGCTTTGGAAATCATACTCTGCTGGTGGTAATAGCTTGTTTCAAGATGCATTTTTGGAGAGGTGGCATAGAGCACATTATAATGTAGTGATTCAATCAATACAATGTAATTATTAAAATCAATACAGTAGCAATTACATAGCATATTACATGTATTGCTTTCAACATAAATACATTTTGCACATCATGATTTCAAGAGTGAGCTGAAAAGTAGCTAACACACATGCACATTACATATTCACACTTTGTGCACTTTTGCGACCATTCTTTGATAACTAATGTGCCATGTGGGAGGTGCTAAAATTGATGTGCATACTAATCTGCAGTAGCACTGACTCCACTGTAGCACTGACTCCACTAGTCAGAATGAATCTGTAATGCTAATAAAACAGTTGAATAACAAGTGGAACAACAACAACAACAACAAAAACACAAAAAAATTATGATACGGTGTCAAGAATTGATTATTATAACACAAGTGAAGTGGCTGTGTACTGAAGTGGCTGTGTATTTATTGTGTCTGTCTTGCAATGTAAATATTTTTCTTTGGACAGAGAAGCAATGGTCCTACAGAAGTACTGTTTCTGTCTGCAGCCAAACATGACTGTCTAGTTTTTGCACTGTAATCTGTATCTGTTTCTTCAGAGTCACTGGATCAGCACTGCTGTAGCCTGAATTAGTGTTGTAATGTCACTTTATTGACTTTCTTAAAAAGAAAGGAAATTAATTGCAAAAAAACAAAAACAAAACTCCATTAATGCACCAGTTAGGGTTCAACTTAATACCACAAAAGTAGGGAAATGTGGTGTTAGGGTTTCCAACCCTAACTCTCCACCACCAGAAGCAGCAAAAGGACAAGACCACACAAGCAACCACAGACAGCCATAATCTGGTAAGACAAACAACATACAACTATTTCCAGATAACACAAAACACATCCATCATCATGGTCCAATGCTTCTGGCAGCCATGGAGAAACATGCACACTTCAACACATATGCACTCACTTCTGGCTGCAGAATCACAGGCCCCAAAGGGGCCTGCACTTCTCCAGTTGTAGATCAAAATGCACCACACCCATCACAGATAACAGAAGATGGTGTATGTTTTACATTAAGCAACTGTGTATATGGCTGCAGAATCAAAGGCCCCATAGGAACAGGTACATTTCTAATCCATGTACTGCATCTATTGCAGCATAAGCATAGGCTTCACAATTACATGACCTTTTGCATACAGAGTCAGGAGTGCATGTCTTACTGTGTGCAATTGTACAGTATCTGTATATACAGAACTGTATTATTCACAGTGACCTGTACTTCAACAAACAGAAGTATTTTTCTAATCTGGTTATCCTGAATGAGAATATGCTTGTACAGAACTCCAGCTCACACAGTGACATGCACTTCTTTCTGTAGCCAAGTGGTGGCAGCTAAGTGGGGGAGGCAAAGTGGAGTGCAAGTCTGATCAGAGTGTGGCAGATTTCATTAGTCAGATCTGCCTTGTAAGTGACTGGTTTCCAACTGCCTTGCTTCTAATAGCCACACATTCCATCCTTGTTCAAAGTCAGACTGCTCCCGCACTTTGTCCCCGTACGTGTTATATTACCCTGCATCTGTGAACTGTTCTCTGCATCTCCTGAACTGTGTCTCCTGTTATCAAGTGCATCTATGTCTGTTATTTACTGTAAACTTGCTGCTTTTGCTAAGAATCATTGACACTGTACTGAATATAGATGTGCTGCTGTGTTTATCTGCCTATTGAAAAGTTAGGGCTCTTGTGTGCTGTCCAGAACTGTTGCCATGCAACTGCACACACACTGCACTTGCTGCTCATTGTTGATTCCCAGCACCTGAACTCAATCACCTGTGCTTACAGCCTTTCTCTCATTGATAGCAGCTATAGGGGAGGAGGAAATATCTGCCTACAAAAGCCTGTCTGGGTAGAATGTGGCAGCATCAATACAGTGGTGGCTAAGTGGGGGATGAAAAGTAGAGTGCAAGAGTCTGATCAGAGTCAGACTGGAATCAAACCTGGCATGGCTGTCTGCCAGATAGACTGTCTGAATTTCAGCCTAGCATTTAACAATGGTATTTAGCATGATTAAGGGTGGGTTACTAGTGGGTGTGGTGTATATTATCTGTATACTGTGCTCAGATGTTGTCCTTGATCATATTTGTGAATGTGAGTACCTGCATAGTACATTTAGTTCGAGTGAGATGGCATTTGACATAGTATACAACTGCTCAGTAAATTATTATCAGTCTGTTGGTGATTTGAATAAATATATTAGGTATAATGTGGGTTATAATGCTAAGAACGTTCAAGTGAAGTTTTTATCATTATGCATTTTCCCCAGTATGTGGAGCTACTGCTTAGTGCTATTGTCATGTTCTGGAGATGTTGAAACTAACCCTGGCCCCATTGTTAATAACTTAGCCATTACTGATTATTTTAGGCTAAATTCTCTTGGCCTTCAGATTGTGCATTTTAATGTTCAGAGCTTGCTGTCTAAGTTCAATGAAGTTGAAGCCTGGCTTGAATTGTACAATCCTGATGTCTTAGCTTTAAGTGAGACCTGGTTGAGTCCAACAGTTTCAGACTCTGAACTGAATATTCATGGTTGTAAACATTTTAGGAAGGATTGAAAATCTGGGAGGGGAGGGGGAGTTATGTTTTATATAAAAAAAATCAGTGCTTGGTGGTGGAAAAGGAAATAATGCTGGATGATTTGGTGCTTTGTGAAAACTGTTCTGTTCAAATCATTCTGGGTTCATCTAAAAAATTGTTGCTTTGTTGTTTTTATGTCCCTCCAAAAGTTAGTATGAATGGACTACAAGAATTTGTGGATAAGATAAATCTTAAGGCAGTGGGGAACTTTTAGTAATCAGGGATTTTAATTCTAATTGGTGTTTTTCTGAAACTATTAGGCTTGGTGGGGTTTTGGTTCAAACTAATTTACATATTGTTTCTGTTCCCACTTGACTAAACAATAGGTCAAACAGACACACCAAATCGGATTGGATATTGACAAACAGAATAAATCACATTTTAAAATGTATAATTTCTGGCTCACTGAGTGACCATCACCTTGTCTTTTGTCTATGGAAACATAGTTTTCCTAAGAAACTGAAACCTATAGTTCATACTTTTAGGAAGTTTTCCAACTTTGATTTGCAGGGTTTTCATGTAAAACTCCATGCCATTGATTGGTCCTACTTACACTCTAGTCCTGAGATGAATTATGCACTTGATTTCTTTGTTTCTGAATTTACATTAGTATTGGACCAATTTACCACTTTCATTAAGTGCAAGATGTCTGGAAATCAATCAAATTGGCTCAAAACTTCATTACTTAAATTAATGAGAAGTAGAGATAAACTATGGAAAAAATATAAATCGGACAAAGCAGAGTCTAACTTTCAGAGCTATCATGATTTAAGAACTCAGTATAAATCCAAGATTAAAATTGCTAAAATGAATTGTTTAACACAACAACAGACTAATGATTTATCAAATAACAGAAAGTTTTGGAGAACTATAAATAATTTAATTTCACCTACTAATGGATCAGAACCACAAATGAAATTGGGGGAAGAGATGCTTACCTGTCCTCAGATCATAGCTAACAAATTTAATAAAAGGTTTACTAATCATGATATGTATCTTGTAGATAGTTTAGATTGTGACCTAACTGGAGCATTTGCAGATTTTAATGGGAGAGCTAAATTTTACTTATAAATCACTACCCCGGAGGAGGTTAGGAAATTGCTTATGCAGTTAAAACATGATAGTTCATGTGGGAGCAATGGGTTAGTTCTTAATTTGTTGAGGGATGCCACCGCAGAAATAACATTTCCTATTAGTACTATTTTTAATTTATCTTTTATGTTAGGGCAGGTTCCAGACATATGGAAACACTCTTTTGTTGTTCTAATACATAAGTCAGGTTCTGCATGTGAATTTGGAAGCTACATACCTTTATCAATTTTATCTGCCTTGGCTAAGGTCCAAGAAAAAATGGTTTAGAATCAATTTATTGCTTTTATTGAACAGCCTGAACTACTGTCCCAGAATTAACATGGGTTTAGAAAAGATCAGGGAACTGAAACTGCCTTGGTTGAGTTCACAGGTGATGTCCTAGAAGGTATGGAGAGTAGATGTTTGACTTGGGCTGCATTCATGGACTTGACCAAAGGCATTTGATTTAATGGACCATGATTTGTTGATTAAAAGGCTGTGGTCTCTTGGGGTGTGTTATGCTGCCCTGAGGTAGTTTGAAGACTATCTTGGGGTATCTATCTGTGTTCTCCCCCATGTTGTTCGCAGTGTATATGCTGCCACTGGGGGACATTATTAGGTGGTACAAGCTGAATTTTCACTGCTATGCAGATGATACTCAGCTGTACATGTCCTTTGTACACGCCCAGGAGTATGATACTGTCTCCGTGTTTAATAACTGCCTGCAGGAGATACAAAATTGGGTGAGTGCTAGCTGGCTGAGGCTAAACCCAGAGGAAACTGAGGTGTTGGTCGTGGACCTGGATCTGAGGATGACTGGATCATGGGAGGGAAAACCATCTGATCTACAACTTTGTGGTGACCCGCTTAGAGTCTCTAGCCAGGTACAGAATTTGGGGGTGGTATTTGACAAAGGTTTGACTCTGAAAACTCAGGTGTTGACTGTAGTCAAATCCACCTTCTATCACCTAAGGAACATTGCTAGGGTGAAGCACCTGATTCCATCTGAAGATCTGCAAAATTGGTCCACGCCTTTGTCACCACATGGTTGGACTACTGTAATGCCCTTTGCCTGGGGCTACCAAGAGTGGATATTCACCATTTGCTATTGGTGCAGAATGCAGTGGCCAGGTGGTTAACTGGAACCCTTAGATCCAGTCATATAACACCTGTGCTGTGTGAACTGCACTGGCTGCCCATACAAAGGTGTATCCATTTCTTTTTTTTTTTTACTTTCTGTGTACCCTCCTCCCCCTCTCCCCAGGTCCCACTTCTTCAGGATTCCCCAGTGGAGTCTGCTCCCACTTCAGCCACCTACCTGTGCCACCTGGGACCCCTCATGTAGCCTTGATTCTACCTCCTGGGTGGGGATGAGGGGGGCCATATACCCCGAGCTTCTTGTCTGATTTGGGCTCTGGGATTGGCCAGGCAGTTGGGAGCCATGAGGGGCCTGCTCCAGGGCTTCCAGCTACCCAGAGCCCTGAGAGTGTTTTTCTGGTGTTCTGTGGATGTTGTGTGAACCCCTGACATCAGGGCCCATAGCACCGATGTCTACAACATCCTCCCTTTCTCCATCTTGGTGCATGCTGTGTCCCAGATCTACACCTGGGGCCAGTTCCACACCTGGACCTTATCACCCCTCCCTCCCTAGAGAAGACGAGCTGTCCTTGGGATGCTCAATCCTTCTCCCCCGGCCATCCCTCCAGCTCCCCGGGCTCGTTCCCGAACCCGGGTTGCTGGCATCACAAGTGGAAATCCAACTGCTTCACTGGTGGGCCGGCATGGCATATCCCTTTCAAGGTTGCATTGCTGACATAAAAAGCCCTACATGAACCAGGATCCCAGTATCCGAAAGACCTCCTTTATCCCTATTGTACCCCCTGTTCACTCCAATCCTTTGGTGAGGGATTGCTAGAGGTTCCCAGGGTGAATTTAAAGATGTTTTGTGGAAGATCTTTTGCCTTTATGGCACCAACCCTGTGGAATTCTCTACCTCATCAGATATGTGAAACCTGACTGTGGAGGGATCTAAATCTGCATTAAAAATGCACTTGTTTGTGACCACTTTTATGGGGACATAAGCTATTTATATGTTTTTTATACTATTTATGAACTATTTTAAATATTTTAAGGTTTTATTGCACAGGCACTTTGAACACAGGAAAAGCACCTTCTTATAAATAAAATTAGATTTTTTGATTTTAGACATCAGAGTGTAAGGTATGAGGGAGCTGTTTCTGACAGTGCACATGTTAAGTATGGAGTCCCTCAGGGCTCCATACTGGGCCCTGTCATGTTTTCCCTCTTCTTTGATAGAATTAGTTCTTTAATGATGGATGTTTGAGTTACTTTAGATATATATGCAGATGACACAGTAATGTATACCCAAGGAATTCCTGTTGATGACTTGAATAACACCTTGACTTCTAAAATGGGTATGCTTCAGAACTAGCTTATTTCCAGCAGGTTGGTTCTAGATAAATTGAAAACCAAAACAATGCTCTTTGGCACAAAACCTAGAATGAGGGGATTGGGACAGAGCCTACAGGTGAAAGCACTAGATGGAATTTGCTTTGAGAATGTCAACACTTTCCAATATTTGGGTATTTTACTGGATTCCAAATTAAGTTTTGATTTGTATCTTGTTGAGTTGACTGCTAAGGTACATTCAAAGGTTGCTTTGTTGTATAGATTTTGCTATTTTCTTACTAACGAGTCTAGAATGTCAATTACCAAGAAATATTTAGTACTGATTGTAAATTATGCTGCTTTGTTTACAGGCAATGCTTTGTCTAGAATAATTTCTAAGAAATCTGCTCTTCTACAGCTAATAAGCGAATTTGCTTTAATGGCCCCCAGAAATATTCACCATTGTGTGATTTTAAAATTGATGGATTGGTTACTGGTTCATACAAATTATAAATACTTAATATATGGATCATCAATTTAATAGTATAGTAAAGCATACAATTTTTTTCTGGTAATGCTATCACTCCCGAAGTGATAATACCATACTTCGAGAGTGATAATACTATCATTCAGGTCCCGTAATAGTATCGTTCAGGACCTGAACGATAGTATTATTAGTGCAGCTCAAGAGCGCAAGCGCACAATTCAAAAAACTGGTAAAGCTGGCAAACATCAATCAAGAGTGGATATTTACAGTGTGGCTCATGATTGGATGGTTTCTCTCTGTGGGTGCCCAAAACAGTTTTAAAAACATGGTGTCGATCTCTCGCTTAGCGAGAGCGTAAACCATCTGTACTAATTCCTCAGTTTTTTTTTATTTGTACCACACCTAGGATTTAGCTGTCTGATCCTGTGCCCCCCCAAAGTAACCAAAAGGTAGGAGTGAGACAAAACTTTCCAGTACCGTGTGTGTGTGTGTGTGTGAACAGCGGGGCGGCAGGAACACAAAGGTACAGCAAGAGTCTCACAGAAAGTATGGCAGTCGCCTAAGACTCGGACACTTGTTTGTGAAAGCAGAAAAAAAATAGTAGCATCCAAATATTAAAAAAATAATCGATATCTCACAGGGTATTACTGGTGAGATACCATCTCAAGGTTCCTATGTGCCCAGAACCTCTCAATGGTATTACTCACCGGTAATACCCTGTGCGCTATCCATTATTCTCTAGTTAATGGCCAAATTTACTCATAGAATAATTACATCTGCTATTCCACCTAGTTTGTCCAGATATTTTCAATATCACAACTCTAGTTTTCATTCTAGACAAAGGGTGGACAATATGATGCTGCAGTTACCACTTATGAGAACTTCAAATGGCCAAAGGGCTTTTGCCTATACTGCACTAAAAAATTGGAGCAGCCTTCCATTAGCTATTAGAAACCAAAAGATTTCTAAATATTTTTCCTCTGCCTTGTATGTGTATTTCATGAATTTACCTGAATGTGAATGTTTTAATTGATACCATTTAGCCTAATTGATATGGGCTGTTTTATTTCTATTTTTTTTTTTTTTGCAGTTAAATGTTTTATTGTTTTCAAACAGAAAGAAAAACACACACAGTTTACAAGTACAGTAGATGTATACACAGGATACCTTTGTGTTGACTGCTTGACCTTATCCTTGATGTTGTACCAGCCTGTCAAAGTATCCGTTCAGACTACAAATACAGTTGTATATTCTGATAATGTGTGAGGGATAGATGCATCTTTTGTAGTACCCATGTACTAGTGTGTTGACTGGTATCAACCACCATAAACAACAAACATACATGACAAAGTATAATTAAAAAAAAGAAAGTAAATACAGAGGGGAGACCCCCTAGAGTGTATACTGTGTATACCTATGGATTTCCTAGACCTATAGCATACTGAATAAACAAAATAGATAAATGCACCTACCTCTCTTTTCCCATTGTACGCAACCATAGGGAGGTATCACCACATATAAGACAAGGTTTCATGGACTATAATAGTTACACCTTCTTATGGCCACTTCTTACCCTGCTTCTGGGGGAGAGAGACCACAGAGTAAACAAAGTAATATAATACAGTATCTGCTCCTGCTATGGAGCGCAGCTACTGGTAGTAAACAGTAATATACATTCTATATGGGTAAAGTAGGTATGCTAGGTAACATTACTCGGACTTCATAAAATAACACTTGATAAATATACACATACCAGTCATTAACTTATACTAAACCTACAGAGCGGAAATTACCAAATTGCGGGTAAACTATGTACAACTTATATAATTCAAATACATACAACAATGCAAGTTGCTAACACTCTGTACCTTTATATCCATAGATTCATAATGTACTAGCCAGAGATAACATTCAGTTCAGATGATAAGTGTTGCCATTTGGATATGAGGAGACAGATCAACCGATACCAGCTCTGGCTGACAAGTATGCCATAAAGGGCGCCCAACAAGGAGAGAAGAGTTCCATCTTCCTGATAGACATGTGGTTCCACCTGTCCATCTCATATACAGAGGAGAGTGATGCTATAATCTCCTTGAGACTGGGAAGAGCAGAACTTTGCCAGTTTTGCAGGATTGTCTGTTTTACCTGTATACTAAGTAGCATTAGCCATCTAAATTCCTGATGGTTGGGGGGCACCAGACCACAGACCCAACAGCATAAGAGCAGGGTTAACAGGAACCTGACAATAAAGTATCAAGCTGGCCTTGTGTAGCACTTTCTCCCATAGCTCATGTATCCGAGGGCATTGCCAGAGAATATGAAATAGATCACCACCAGACTGGAGACACCTCCAGTACGTATCTTGTGTAAGGACTTTCATTTTCTTTAATATAACAGGTGTCCTGTACCAAAAGTGCAAAATTTTATTATGTATAAGTCTACTCTGGGTATCTTTATGAGTTTTTAACCCAACCTGCCAGCACCGTTTCTACTGTACATCTGATATTTGCATATTTAAGGCTTTTCCCCATTTTAACTTAGATTTTATGTTGGAGGAAGGTAGCGAGTCCCTCACTGCAGCATACAACGTAGCTGCAACTTTATTGGACAGGTGAAGCCACCTTTTTAAGTGTGAGTCACAAGCTGGAAAAGCTTTACCCTGACTTAGGAGAGGTCTAAGACTGTCATACAATTGCAGGTATTTCCAGAAATCTGATTTATCCAGGTTCCATCTAGATTGCAGATTCTGATAAGTATCCACCGCAGAGGAGTTGGGTCCCACTATATCCTTAAGAAATGTAATCCCTTTTTCTTGTCAGGAGGGCCATACCACCATGGAGCCACCGATGGTTATGCTGGGGTTACTCCATAGGGGCATATATGTAAGGGGAAGAATCGGGAGTCTTATTTTTTTATGTAGAAGCTTCCAATAACTGATCAAGGAGCCTATAGTGGGATGCAAAACATACTCCTGACAAGGGGAAGGGCAGACAAAAGAGACTTAAGTAGGGGAATTACAATAAGTCTGCTCGAGCCTTAGCCATTGAGGGGATTCAGTATTATATGGGTGGAACCATTTCAATGTTTGTGCTCCTTGAAAAGCTATCTTATAGCCTTCAATCCATAGGAGACCCCATCCCCCTTGCAGAGGATGAGTCCAAAGTTGATTTCTGCTGAAAAGAGGTCTAACTGAGCCCCATAGGAAGGATCCAATCATTGCGTCAATTTTCCTGAACCAGTGATCTGGGAGAAATAGGGGAATGTGAGCTAGTACATAAAAAAATCTGGGGGTGAGAGACATCTTAAAAGCGGCTTTCTTGCCTTCCATGATTAAATGAAGCTTATTTATTCGCTCCATTTCAAATTTGCAATTGGACAGCAGAGGACACAGGTTATTATCCCACCACTTCACTAAGTTACTCCCAATCTTTATTCCCAAGTAATTGATTGTGTGTTGTGACCATTTAAATCCTAACTGTGCCACCTAGTGGGATTTGCACTGCAAATTAAGAGGGAGTATTTCAGTTTTAGATTGATTTACCTTTAACCCTGAGATTGATGAAAAGGAGTCCAGGATGTCTAGAAGCTGGGGTAAGGACTCATTAATGTCTCCAAGCATTACCAGCAAATCATCAGCATACAGTAGGGTGGAGACATGGACCTGCCCCCTACCGAGACCAGTGATATGCATATTCTGTCTGATTGCAGCTGCTAATGGCTCAATAGCAATGACAAACAAAAGAGGAGAGAGAGAGAGGGCAACCTTGTCGTGTACCTCTGTGTAAAGAAAATGGTTCAGATAGAACTGAATTGGTGAGGACTTTTGCATTGGGAGATGTATAAATGGAGGAGACAGCTGCTCTGAAGTTCGGTCCAAACCTCATCTGTTGTAAAAATTTCTGCAAGTAATCCCACTCCACGGAATCAAATGCTTTTTCAAAATCAATGGCTACAGCAGCTGATGACCTTGATGTATCCTGATTCACTATATGAATAAGATTAATAAGTGTTCTGGTATGGTCAGTGCTATATCTACCTTTTACAAAGCCGACCTGTGATGGATGGATCAGAGATGGTTGAACCAAGGCCAGTCTGTCAGCTAGCACTTTAGCATAGACCTTGCTGTCTGAATTTATTAGGGATATGGGGCGATAACTAGCTGCCTCTTCAGGAAGTTTGTCTTTTTTTGGAATAACTGAAATGATAGCCTCCCTTAGTGTAGGGGTAGTATACCTTTATCCTTGGTCTCTTTAAACACCTTACAGAGCAGGGGAGAGATCAGAGGGGATAATAGTTGCAGAAAGTCCACAGGGAACCCGTCACTGCCGGGGGTCTTCCCTTTTTTTAAAGCCAACAGAGATGACACAACATCTAC
This sequence comes from Neoceratodus forsteri, assembly GCA_016271365.2. Taxonomy (NCBI): domain Eukaryota; kingdom Metazoa; phylum Chordata; order Ceratodontiformes; family Ceratodontidae; genus Neoceratodus; species Neoceratodus forsteri. The sequence goes on along the minus strand of CM057458.1, from coordinate 1,201,013,458 downwards.
ATGGGTTAGGGGTTCCTCCAGAGCTGCACATTGTTCTGGAGCTAACTTCGGGAGTCTCACTGTATCCAGAAATGATGATATATCCATACAAGGATTGGTTCTGGTTGACTTATATAATCGAGAGTAAAATGCCGTCATTATATCATTCACTTCCTGTGGATTTGTTTTCACTACCCCTGTGACTGGGTCTTTCAACCCCCCTATGTGCCTATTCTCTTGTTGTTCCACAATTGATATGTCAAAATTTTCCCACTTTTTTCCCCACCCTCCCAATATATATGTTTTAATCTGATAAGTGCCAAGTCAGCCTTTCTGGAGATAAGTTCATTTAACCTAGTCCTTATAGCCAGGACCCATCGACCCCACAATGACTGAGAGGATGGGTGAGATTGTGCCTTAAGAGTTTTTTTAGCATTGAGCAGGTCATCTTCCATCCTGAGAGACAGAGGCAAGTGGTGCATATCTGTTGGGGGAAAGGAATTGGGAGTCAAAATCCTCCGGAGTTGCTATCGGGTTAAGCAACGTTTCAGAAACGTTCCCTGCACGATTGATAGGGTTGGTTCTCTTGGGGTGATTCTCATTTTGTTGATGTTTCTGTGTTCTTGCAGGGAGTGGAGTAATCTGGCCCTGAAACTGGAACCCATTTGGACGAGGTGTAGATATGAAAGTGCCATCTAGCGATACAGTATTACTGTGGCACTTCACTGGTATAGTAGGATCCGTTATCACATTATCCTTACTAACATTCCCAGGCCATTTTTTTTTTTAGATATTCAGACAAACTGCTCGGGGTGGTAAACAAGAGAAATGAACCATTCTCTTCTATCCGCATGATTGCAGGGTAACGAAGTGTGAATTTGATGCCTTTTTCATGCATTATACGCCTGGTCTCAGAATATTCTTTCCGGCGAGCTGCCAGTTCCCGGGAGTAGTCCTGAAACATCATAATTTTATGCTCTCACCAGTAGAGAGCTCCAAGCTCCCGAGCTCAAGATGTAGCCCACTCCTTATCGGCAAAATTAAATGTTCGTAACATAAGCGATCTCGGCCTGTCACCGGGTTTTAGTTTAGGAGTGAGAGTTCTGTGCGCTCGCTCGATCGTGAAACCGGGAGGGAGATTGTGCTTTAGTAGATCAGGGAGGGTATCATATAAGAATTCAACAGGATTCCTTTGCTCTACACCTTCCAGGAACCCTAACAGTCACAGATTTTTTCGCTGACTTCGATTTTCTAAATTGTCAACTTTTACCTACAGTGCCTGGATTGACCTCTCTTGAGCCCTCATTATAGCAGAGAGATCTTCCAGTGTATCGGTGTTTTCTTTTGTTTTTTGCTCTGTTATGCCAAGTCAGGATTCAAGCCTATTAATTGCCGTTGTCGCATTGTTTGCTGCCAGTGTCACCTCGCCCATTTGTTTCAATAGTGTGGCGAACATCTCCTGGGTCTATTTCATACTTGAACCTGCGGCCTTCCCCAGGCTGCTTCATTCGACATGTTCAGATGCCTTAGTCCTGTCACCACTATCAGACGTGAGGGCCAAAGTTTCTCAATATAGCCAAATATCTTGATAGCCAAACCCTTCCGAATACCTTCTGAGCTGCTAATTATTATAATGCGAGTTGGAGCACGGAGCTATTGCTCTAAAATTGACCCCGAGATGCGGAGGCTCACATCAGGTGGCCATCACGCCAGAAGCCAAGCCACGCCCCTTATTTCTATTTTTTGTATTATTATGTGTTATGTGATCTGTGTTTTGTTTGAATGCGGGTTGCTACTGACCCCAATGCACACCCCGATGCTGGCTGGGGGGGTGGGCTGGTGGGGTCCAAGGGGTGCTTTCAACCCTAACACCAAATTTCCTTGCTTTTGTCGCTGTGGAACTACCCTAACTGATGCATTAAACAGAGTTTTTTGCTTCTAATTTTATACATATATATATATATATATATATATATATATATATATACATACATATATATATCTATCAATCAAATCTTTATTTATTCAGGTGATCATCATTGAGCAAGGCTCATTTACAAGATGGATCTGATAAGGTCAAGGTTCGAGTATGTGCACAGCAATTACATCACATACTTATGAGACAGTTATACACACAGAAAAAAGAAAATGTTATTTATAAAACAATAATATACAGAGAATTCCCATGTTAAAGCTTGGCAAGAGAAAGTTAAACTAACATCTACAACATGTACAGTACATATATATCATAATGAGGGCCATGACAGTCACTCACATAATGAGTACAAGGATGGTGAAGGGAATATTGGGTGCCATATACTGGCGGTGTCTGGCTGGAAGGAATATGCCATATGTGATTGGAATATGGTTTTGGAATGTTTTGGAAAATGGTTTGGAATATGGAATATATATATATATATATATATATATATATATATATATATATATATATTGTATATGCATATATATATGGTTTGCACAGCCACTTCTATGTTAAACCCCAAAGTTTTCACTTTAATAACTTTGCAACAGTCTGTCCGAGTACTATAAGTTCATATATCTCGTCAAATGTTAAATTTCAGCCAATCAGCGCGTGCCACGTCATTTGACAGGTGGGCGTGGCCTACAACGGACCAATCAGAATCGTCCCTTGTTAAACTGGAAGTCCCTCCCTAAAATGCGCTAGCCCCATCCCCTTCTGACGTAAATGACACGCGTTCGAACCTGTGTCCCGCCCCTTGCACAGGAAATGACACGCATTCGAACCTCATGTCCCACCCCTTTGCAGGAAATGACACGCTGCTCAAACCCGTGTCCCACCCCTTGCGCAGGAAATGACCCCCACTGAAACCCTGGAAGTGACCTAACACCACCATTTTGTAAGTGTCTTATGCCCCTCATTCTCGTACACTCCTCGATCCCCTGCCAGACCATCCTGGCTGGAACCCGAGTCCCACCATGCTAGCTTGAACTCCTGCATCCCTCCTTTGTCCTGCACCCCCACCAGCCTGGCTTGAACCCCTGTCCCCCTTTCTCCTGAACCCCACCATCCTGGCTCGAACCCCTGTCCCTCTTCACCACCGTGCTCCTCCCACCCCAAAAAATCAGTTAGTGTTTATGTAGTGGTATGTTCCCCCTGTAGGCCTGGTGTATAACTGCAGGGACATGTGTGTGGTTTTTGATTAGGATATTTTCTGAAAGAAGTATCTAGGAGGGAACCTGATCATGCAGAGGTATCACAGATCTGTGTGGAGACCCCCACCCCCGAGGGAAATCATCTGTCTGTGTGAGTACCCCTTTTTTTTCTGTTTTTGTAACAATATACAAAATTATTTAACATGCATCTGTAGGACTGTGTCAAACTTGCATCAAAAGGATAGCTTTATGTATACGCATGTAACATTTATAAGCTAAAACGGGGGACTTCTGTGTAAATAAGATGGTTCAGCAGTTTTCTCTGGATAGCATTGCAACAATCACAAAAAACTAATTATTTATACTTTTGTCATGAATTAGAAAGAATAAAGATATATCAGAAAAAAGGAATACACATACCTATAGTTCACCTCCCTCAGCTCTGTGTAGTATCAAGGAGAAGGCTGAAATGAAATGTGTTTGTGATATTTATAATGTTTTGAAAAAGGGGGGTGGGGCTACAACAGATGTGCCTCTGACATGTTACCATGTATAGTATGATGGGGTGTGGTGATGGTTTTACCAAGGGGCAGTCCATCTTGCTAAGCGTTATATAAACCCTGCATTTGAAGCCAGAAGGCACAGCTTTTGAGAGATTTCTCAGATTCTGTTTTATAGACTTGGAGCAGATTATCAAAACATCAAGCAAGAAGATGGCAAGCGCTTCTCATTTCAACATCCCTGTAACAGGTCAGATTGTCATACCACCTAATGAAAATTCAACCTCCCTGTAACAAGCCAGATTGTCACACCACCTAATGAAAAGTCTGGAGATGAAAAGCCAAGCAAGAAGATAGCGTCGGTGCCCCACAACCCAAGCCAACGTATGTGTACTACGGAGGTGAAAACGAATGCCCCACACAAGTCTTGTTGAGTGGAAGAGTGTCTGACATAAAAAGAAACTCGCTGAACAGTTTGGTGAATCAGAAAATCCTAAATCTGACTGTCCTTCTGAAGAGACACCACTGCAAGACCTTGAAGAGTTGCTGGGGTGTGAATCTGATGCAGAAAGAAGTTACTATGAAACCAAAAACAGAGAGTGACAAGAAGGGGGAGCCAGAGAAGATGGTCAGTGAGACACTGCCAAAAAAAGCATCAGAGAAAGTTGTGAAAAAGAAATGCAAGACACAGCCAAGAGGGGCTCTGACCAAGAGGGTGATGATGATAATGCAGCCACAAGCAGTCAGGCCCAGGCTAAGAAAGAAAGATGAGAAAAATGAAGAAAAGAGTTGCCTTGATGAGGTAAATGCATTTTAACATTTAAAAAAATGTGAGTGGGTGACATGGTGTAACTGAGGGAGATGAGTTAGCAGTAGAACTAAATCTTACCTATAATGAGTCAGAGGACCAATGCTGTTTTCTGTTTTACTTTAATAGACTGAAGGATTTGCGATGGAGCAGCAGTCATATTCGGACAGCATGGATTCTCGACTTTCCACAAATCTACTGCTCGACTGTCTTTGCTGTGTGAAAGATACAAATGTGATTGTTAATGAGATGTGTGAGAACCAGTATGTTAGAAATACAGAGCACAATAGAATGTTTCAAAATGTCACAGAACAGGCTGTGATCACTACACAACCCTCTTCTTCTACTGAGATTAGACAGGGGACCTCACGTGAAAAACCAGGCCTCAGTAGTAAACCCCCCAAAACTGACAACGATATGTATTGTAAGTACGTTATGTATCATACCATCCGTGGCGCAATTGCTGCAGTGATACAGAGGGTGATACATTGTGAATTGGTCGATTCCTGTCCTGGGTGTGAGATAGATAATCCGAGTCAGAAAAAACATTCATGTGTCCTTGATGACTTAAGGTCTAAAGAAGCATACAGAAATGTTTCTGAAGCCATACATATAGGGCAGCTCATGCCCGTGATCTTGGCAATCGCTATAAAGCATTGGGGTTAAATATGACCAGTTGTACCCTGGAAACTATAAGTCATGTTTTAAATGATGTGAGAAAATCCGATGACCCCATGTGGTTAGTTATGCAAATGTTACAGCAGACAGACGGTGAAATTAAAAAAGATGCCTGCCGTCTGGTCTGCAAAGGCTCCTTTAAAAAATTTCTAAAAAGAAATTCAGGAACACTGTTTATATTGTAAAAAAATTACCACACCACCCCCCACCCCCCCAAATTACTACATGGAAACATTTCAGTACCAAAATGTGTCATATTTTATTTTTTACAGATAATCATGTGAGATGCAAGTACAGAGAGAATCCAAAGGTTTATGTATCTGATCCTAAGCCATTACTGTCATCCATCACTGTTTGGTTCACCTCAATATGACATTTGCCTTTGTGAGATACATGCAGCCTCTGAACTGATGATGTTTGCCCTTCCAGAAGTATGGGAGGATACAGATAAATATATAAATGAATCTGTGTTACCACTTGTAGAAAATGTTAAAGTGATTGCCGATATATTCATGGAAGAGCGATGAATGTCTTTGTGGACTTTATATCATGGTCATCATAGCCATGTGTGTGTGTACTACAAAGCAGAAAAAACCTTCGTGATATTATGCGTGTTGTTAACCTGGCTTCTCTGCTTGCTGAAATGATCCACTGGTCAGAAAAGGACCCTTTAAAAAATATATAAGGAAATTCAGGAACACTGTTTACATTGTTAAAACATTTACTCCCCCCACCCCACCCCAAAACTATTACTTGTTACCATTTAATATTGTTCATATTGTTACCTGGCTTTTACCACTTGCTAAATGTATGTTTTTTTCCAGAGTATACAACGATGGAAAACACCCTGTCAGTGCATCCAGAGGCTTATTTACCAACTAGTCAAACACAAAGCTAAACAACCTGGTTTAAATCTACCTACAGGACAAGCACCGTCTGTACTTTTAGAGACATGCCAAGGTCTTTTTGATGGTCTCCCAGAGGGACCCCAAAAGGAAACTGTGGATTATTTTAAGGATGAGGGGGCTACTCTTGAGGAAGCAATGTTTAAAATTGCTATAGAGTTTATGCATAACCCTTATGATGTAATACACTTTTGTGGTTTTATCTGTACTGCTGTTGACTTTTAGTGTTTAGTTTGCAGAACAGGGGTCTGAGTCTGACATCATAAATTTTGCTTCTTTCATCGCTTTTGTTGTGTTTCATAAGCCAGATTTAGCATATGCTTTTCCTAAATAGTGTATTATAATGTACTTTCAGATGGAACGTACTGGCATGCTCCCAATATTCAGACAGTCTTGATGTCTACAATGTACCGTGTGATAAAGGACATTTAAAGGAACCTATATACTTTGAAAGCAGCCTGCATTAAATGTCTGCTCTGAAGATGCTGCTGCTTCACTGGCAGAAAACACACTGACTCTGATTAAGGTTGCCACTACTTGCATGGAGACTCTATGTTGGCGTAATGGAAAACAGTAACGATAGAGACAGTATGCAAGGTGAGCGTCATTTAGATGTAACAAAGAATGTCTTCAAAATCAGCCTTGTTATTTTGAGTGGTGTATGGCATATGTGTGTATGTATTGTGCATACCTCATCACTAAGGGGGAAGTGGATGATGCCAATGCTTGTGTAAAACATGCAGCTCAAAAGTTGCTGTTTCTGGGTATTGTGAAGCATGTAAAAATTGAAGAGTAGAAAAACAAGATATTATATAATTCGTTGCCTGCTTGCCATGTGTTATGCCTTTTGTATGTAGAACCTATATGCATTAGTTTACGTATTATAAAGTAAATATTCAAATACTGTTATGACGTGTGTATTTATAAATAAAATATAATCATGCATTGCACTTTGTGGCTGTCATAGTGTTTTTAAAAGAACAAAAGAGCACATACTTTATTTTACTGGTGACAAAAGTTTTGCTAGCAGATGTGTGGGTGTTGACGAAAGGAGATGAATGATCACCTGTTCCAGAATATATATTTTAATGCAAAAAAAGTGGGTAGTTTCACAGGGGTGACTCAGCTGTATAAGGCTGCAAAAAAACTTGATAAAGAGGTCACCAGGAAAGGTGTTATAGAATGGCTTGCAAAGCAGGAGCCCTATTCATTACACAAAGCAGCCAGAGTCCGATTTAAGAGAAATCCTGTCATTGTTTCTGACATAGACAGACAATGGCAAGCTGATTTAGTGGATATGAGTCAATATGCAAAGTACAATAATGGGTTTAAGTACATACTGGCGTGCATCGATGTGCTGTCCAAGTATGCCTGGTAGTGACTTTAGAGACAAATCAGGCAAGGCAGTGACATAAACCTTTAAAACTATTTTTAAAGTGGACGCTTACCTCAGAATTTCAGACTGATCAGGTGAGAGTTTCTAAATCGCTTTGCAAAGAACCTATTAAAACAAAATAAAATACACCATTTGTGACGAATAATGAAGTTAAGGCCAGCATTGTGAAAAGATTTAATAGGACACTGAAGTCACGCATGTGGCGTTACTTTAACTCAGAATACTTGGAAATATACAGATGTGTTGTCAGACCTGGTGCACAATATAACCATACTTATCACCAGAAGCATTAAACACAGACCTGTGGATGACTAACCCTTCAATACCCCTGGGTGTATGGAAGATCCTCTCGACAATTCTGTTCTTGGCAAAAAACAAGGTACCCTTCAGAAAGATGATCATATGAGACTATATCTAAGCTAAAAGGTGTTTGAAAAGATATGAACAGGCGATACACAGATGAGATATTTATTGTGACGGAGGTCTTAAGAGACACAGAGCCCACCTATAAGCTAAAAAGACTATCAGAGGAAGACATTAAGTGCTTTTTATGCTGAGGAGCTGCAAAAAATTTAACCTGATGAGGACCGTGTGTACAGGGTGCAGAAAATCCTAAGGAGAAAAAGTGTGGCAGAAAACATGGTATCTGGTAAAAGTGGAGAAGGTGTGGACGTAAATTTAATAGCTGGGTTGAGAGCAGCATGGAGTTCAGGACATTAGAAGCAGATAAGGCTTAAAATGCTCAAAAATGGATTTTATATCACATTGCTAACAATGCACCACTTTAACATTTTCCCAACAATACTATATCTACTTTTACTGTAAAGTTACCACACAACTTGAACTACCTGGTGAATGGGAAGTGGTAGCTTGAAATTGAGTACCCTCATACCTGGGACAATGTGCCTGCACAGAAAAACAAGTTCAGTATGCTCTATCAGCCTCTAAGCGTAGCCACCATAAAACACCACCAACAGGACCCTTTACAGAGTCAGCAGCACTTACAATTCCATCAGGCTATTATCCTAACTATATCTGTGTTATTTCTCAAATTAATAAAAGCATATTTGAAGTAAATGAACTGCCGGTGGTTTTGAACAACAAACCATCGGAGAGAAATAACATTGACAGTGACATCAAATGCATTTTGTTTATGCACGGACAGTTACAGTACCTTTTGGGGTTTTTAGCAGACTCGAGGTAGGTGTAGGAAAAAAGATCTAACTAATGAACCCTCCAGATATTAATGGGGGTTTTTACACATTATATATCTACACTGACATTGTCACACATGAAATAGTAGGTGACAGTCTAGTGCCTTTGCTGAGATGTGTACCCGTCAAGGGCCAAGACAATGAGATAGTGACCGTGACCTATGATAAACCCCATTATCAAACAGTCAGTAAACATCAGATCGATACAGTCACTATTGAAATAAAGAATGATCAAAATGAACCTGTACCATTTCGATTTGGAAAGGTGATCATGAAGTTGCATTTTGCCCCCAGAGAGTGCTCTAAAATTTAAACAAGGATGGTGATTGTTCGACATTATAGGGACCCTACTGGACAGAAGCTATTACAAGGCACAGGCGGATACGGATCTGCCCAGGCTTTCATGGACTTCTACTATGTATGGTTCTGGTATGGAGGGATATTTAAGTAGTCTGTTCAGAAAAAGCAGTTCCATTTTTAAGAAGGAGTTTGAAATTGCAAAACCACATCTACAGACAGCTACTAAAAATGTTGCAAAGGATGTTGTGGGGCATGTGACTAATGCTGTCGCTCAAAGGATGTCAGGGGTGATAAGCCTACTCAGGGTGGCTCAGGAGCTGATTGTATTCAAGAGGTAAAAAAGCGCGAGTACACCCTCTTGAATACAACCAGCCCTGAGCCACCCTGAGTAGGTTTACCCCTGACATTTTTGAGCGACAGCACTAGTCACATGCCCTATAACATCCTTTGCAACATTTTTAGTAGCTGTCTGTAGATGGTTTTGCAGTTTCAAATTCTTCTTAAAAATGGAACTGCTTTTCTGAACAGACTACTAAATATCCCTCTCATACCAGAACCATACATATAGGAAGTCCATGAAAGCCTGGTGATGTATCCTGCCTGTGCCTTTGTAATAGCTTCTGTACAAGGCAGGGTCCCCATAATGTTTGAACAATCACCATCCTTGTTTAAATTTTAGAGCACTCTCTGGGGCTAAAAGCAACTTCACGATCACCTTCCAAATTGAAATGGTACAGGTTCATTTTGATCATTCTTTATTTCAATAGTGACTGTATCGATCTGATGTTTCATTGACTGTTTGATAATGTAGTTTATCGTAGGTCATGGTCACTATCTCGTTGTCTTGGCCCTTGACGGTACACATCTCAGCAAGGGCACCAGATCGTGCACCCACTATTTCATGTGTGACAAATGTCAGTGTAGATATATACGTAAAACCCCATTAATATCTGGAGGGTTCATTGTTAGATTCTTTCCTACACCTACCCTTTGTAGTCTGCTAAACCCAAAAGGTACTGTAACTGTCCGTATAAACAAAATGCATTTGATGTCACTGTCAATGCTTATTTCTCTCCCGATGGTTTGTTGTTCCAAAACCACCGGCAGTCTCATTTACTTCAAATATGCTTTTATTAATTTGAGAAATAACAGCCATGTTAGGATAATAGCCTGATGGAATTGTGGGTGTTGCTGACTCTGTAAAGGGTCCTGTTGGTGGTGTTTTATGGTATACGTTTAGAGGCTGATAGAGCATACTGAACTTGTTTTTCTGTGCAGGCACATTGTCCCAGGTATGAGGGTACTCAATTTCTGCTAACCCCACTTCCCATTCACCAGGTAGTTCAAGCTGCCTGTGGTAACTTTACAGTAAAAGTAGATATAGTATTGTTGGGAAAATGTTGTGCGATGCATTGCTGGGCAATGTGATATAAAATCCATTTTTGAGCATTTTAAGCTTATTCGCTTTAATGTCTCAACCTGTGTTGCCTCAACCCAGCTATTAAATTTATCGGCCACCCTCCACTTACCAGATACCATGTTTTTCTGCCACGCTTTTTTCTCTTGAATTTTTCTGCACCCTGTACACACGGTCCTCATCAGGTTCAATTTTGCAGCCTCAGCATAAAAGTACATTTTGTCTTCCCTTTATAGTCTTTTAGCTAGTGGTGGGCCTCTGTGTCTTTAAGACCTCCGTCACAATAAATATCTCATCTGTGTACGCCTGTTCATATTCCTTTTCAAACACCCTTTTAGCTTAGATAGTCTCATGTGATCATCTTTCCTGAAGGGTACCCTTTGTTTTTTGCCAAGAACAGAATTATCAGAGATCTTCCATACACCAGGGCATTGGAAGCTAACATCCACAGGTCTGTGTTTAATGCAGTTTTGATAAGTATGGTTATAGCTGTGCACCAGGTCTGACAACACATCTGTATATTTCCAAGTATTCTGGGCTGTAAAGTAACGCCACATGCATGACTCCAGTGTCCTATTAAATCTTTCTACAATGCTGGCCTAACTTCATTATTCGTCACAAAATGGTGTATTTTATTTTATTTTAATAGGTTCTTTAAGGAAGCATTTAGAAACTTTTACCCTGATCAGTCTGCAACTTCTGAGGTGTGCGCCCACTTTTAAAAATAGTTTTTAAGGCTTACGTCCTGCCTTGCTGATTTGTCTCTTACAGTCCTACCCAGGCATACTTGGACAGCACATCGATGCACGCGTCAGGTATGTGTAACCCATTATTGTACTTTGCATATTGACTCCTTATCCACTAAATCAGCTTGCCATTTGTCTGTCTATGTCAGAAACAATGACAGGATTTCTTAAATCTGACTCTGGCTGCTTTTGTAATGAATAGGGCCCTGCTCGCAAGCCATTCTACAATACCTTTCCTGGTGACCTCTTTATCAAGTTTTTTGCAGCCTTATACAGCTGAATCACCCTGTGAAACTACCCACTTTTTTGTATTAAAATATATATTCTGGAACAGGTGATCATTCATCTCCTTTCACAACACCTTGATACATCTGCTAGCTTAGCAAAACTCTTTTCACCATTAAAATAAAGTATACTCTTTTGTTCTTTTAAAACACTATGACAACCACACAAGTGCAATGCATGATTATATTTTATTTATAAAATACACACGTCATAACAGTATTTGAATATTTACTTTATAATACGTAAACTAATGCATATAGGTTCTACATACAAAAGGCATAACACATGACAAGCAGTAAAGCGAATTATATAATATCTTGTTTTTCTACTCTTCATTTTTACATGTTTACAATACCTAGAAACAGCAACTTTTGAGTTGCATGTTTTACACAAGCATTGGCATACTATCCACTTCCCTTAGTGATGAGAGTGTGCACAATACATACACACATATGCTTATACCACTACAAAATAACAAGGCTGATTTTGAAGATATTCTGTTACATCTAAAATGATGTTCACCTTGCATACTGCTCATGTGTTACTGTTTTCCATTACGTCAACATAGAGTCTACATACAAGTGGTGGCAACTCTTTAATCAGAGCGTCAGTGTGTTTTCTGCCAGTGAAGCAGCAGCATCTTCAGAGCAGACATTTAATGCATATGCTTTCCAAAGTATATAGGTTCCTTTAAAATGTCCTTTATCACATGGTACATTGTAGACATCAAGACTGTCTGAATATTGGGAGCATGCCAGTACGTTCCATCTGAAAGTACATTATAATACACTATTTAGGAAAGCATATGCTAAATCTGGTTTATGAAACACAACAAAGCGATAAAAGAAGCAAAATTTTATGATGTCAGACTCAGACCCCTGTTCTGCAAACTAAACACTAAAAAGTCAACAGCAGTACAGATAAACCACAAAGTGTATTACATCATAAGGGTTATGTAAACCTATAGCAATTTTAAACATTGCTTCCTCAAGAGTAGCCCTCTCATCCTTAAAATAATCCACAGTTTCCTTTTGGGGTCCTCTGGGAGACCATCAAAAAGACCTTGGCATGTCTCTAACAGTACAGACGGTGCTTGTCCTGTAGGTAGATTTAAACTAGGTTGTTTAGCTTTGTGTTTGACTAGTTGGTAAATAAGCCTCTGGATGCACTGACAGGGTGTTTCCCATCATTGTATACTCTGGAAAAAAACATACATTTAGCAAGTGGTAAAAGCCAGGGTAACAATATGAACAATATTAAAATGGTAACAAGTAACAGTTTTTGGGTGGGGGGTGGGGAGTAAATGTTTTTAACAATGTAAACAGTGTTCCTGAATTTCCTTATATATTTTTTAAAGGGTCCTTTTTGACAAGTGGATCATTTCAGCAAGCAGAGAAGCCAGGTTAACAACAAACACAATATCCTAAGGTTTTTCTGCTTTGTAGTACACACACATGGCTATGACGACCATGATATAAAGTCCACAAAGACATTCATCATCTTCCATGAATATATCGGCAATCACTTTAACATTTTCTACAAGTGGTAACACAGATTCATTTATATATTTATCTGTATCCTCCCATACTTCTGGAAGGGCAACATCATCAGTTCAGAGGCTGCATGTATCTCACAAAAGGAAATGTCATATTGAGGTGAACCAAACAGTGATGGATGACAGTAATGGCTTAGGATCAGATACATAAACCTTGGATCTCTCTGTACTTGCATCCCGCATGATTATCTGTAAAAATAAAATATGACACATTTTGGTACTGAAATGTTTCCATGTAGTAATTTGGGGTGGGTGGGAGCAGGGGTGTGGTAATTTTTTACAATATAAACAGTGTTCCTGAATTTTTTTAGAAATTTTTAAAGGAGCCTTGCAGACCAGACGGCAGGCATCTTTTTAATTTCACTCGTCTGTCTGCTGTAACATTTGCATAACTAACCACATGGGGTCATCGGATTTTCTCACATCATTTAAAACATGACTTATAGTTTCAGGGTACAATTGGTCATATTTAACCTGATGCTTCATAGCAATTGCTAAGATCACGGGCATGAGCTGCCCTTATATGTATGGCTTCAGAAACATTTCTGTATGCTTCTTTTAGACCTTAAGTCATCAAGGACACATGAATGTTTTTTCTGACTCGGATCATCTATCTCACACCCAGGACAGGAATCGACCAATTCACAATGTATCACCCTCTGTATCACTGCAGCAATTCGCCACGGATGGTATGATACATAACGATTTACAATACATATCGTTGTCAGTTTTGGGGGTTTACTACTGAGGCCTGGTTTTCAATGGAGGTCCCTGTCTAATCTCAGTAGAAGAAGAGGGTTGTGTAGTGATCACAGCCTGTTCTGTGACATTTTGAAACATTCTATCATGCTCTGTATTTCTAACATACTGGTTCTCACACATCTCATTAACAATCACATTTGTATATTTCACACAGCAAAGACAGTCGAGCAGTAGATTTGTGGAAAGTCGAGAATCCATGCTGTCCGAATATGACTGCTGCTCCATCGCAAATCCTTCAGTCTATTAAAGTAAAACAGAAAACAGCATTGGTCCTCTGACTCATTATAGGTAAGATTTAGTTCTACTGCTAACTCATCTCCCTCAGTTACACCATGTCACCCACTCACATTTTTTTAAATGTTAAAATGCATTTACCTCATCAAGGCAACTCTTTTCTTCATTTTTCTCATCTTTCTCTTTCTTAGCCTGGGCCTGACTGCTTGTGGCTGCATTATCATCATCACCCTCTCGGTCAGAGCCCTCTCTTGGCTGTGTCTTGCATTTGTTTTTCACAACTTTCTCTGATGCTTTTTTTGGCAGTGTCTCACTGACCATCTTCTCTGGCTCCCCTTCTTGTCACTCTCTGTTTTGGTTTCATAGTAACTTCTTTTTCTTATCAGATTCACACCCAGCAACTCTTCAAGGTCTTGCAGTGGTGTCTCTTCAGAAGGACAGTCAGATTTAGGATTTTCTGATTCACCAAACTGTTCAGCGAGTTTCTTTTTGTCAGACACTCTTCCACTCAACAAGACTTGTGTGGGGCATTGCTTTCACACCTCACGAGTACACATACGTTGGCTTGGGTTGTGGGGCACCAGCAGCTATCTTCTTGCTTGGCTTTTCATCTCCAGACTTTTCATTAGGTGGTGTGACAATCTGGCTTGTTACAGGAGGTTGAATTTTTCATTAGGTGGTATGACAATCTGACCTGTTACAGGGATGTTGAAATGAGAAGCGCTTGCCATCTTCTTGCTTGATGTTTTGATAATCTGCTCCAAGTCTATAAAACAGAATCTGAGAAATCTCTCAAAGCTGTGCCTTCTGGCTTCAAATGCAGGGTTTATATAACGCTTTTGCAAGATGGACTGCCCTTGGTAAAACCATCACCACACCCATCATAGTATACATGGTAACTTGTCAGAGGACATCTGTTGTAGCCCACCCCTTTTCAAAACATTATAAATATCACAAACACATTTCATTTCAGCCTTCTCCTTGATACTATACACAGAGCTGAGGGGTGAACTATAGGTATGTGTATTCCTTTTTTCTGACATATTTTTATTCTTTCTAATTCATGACAAAAGTATAAATAATTAGTTTTTTGCGATTATTGCAATGCTATCCAGAGAAAACTGCTGAACCATCTTATTTACACAGAGGTCCCGCGTTTTAGCTTATAAAGGTTACATGCGTATACATAAAGCTATCCTTTTGATGCAAGTTTGACACAGTCCTACAGATGCATGTTAAATAATTTTGTATATTGTTACAAAAACAGAAAAAAGGGGTACTCACACAGGCAGATGAATTTCCTCGGGGTGAGGTCTCCACACAGATCTGTGAAACCTCTGCCACGATCAGGTTCCCTCTAGATACTTCTTTCAGAAAATATCCTAATCAAAACCACACATGTCCCTGCAGTTATACACCAGGCCTACAGGGCACATACCACTACATAAACACTAACTGATTTTTTGGGGTGGGAGGAGCACGGTGGTGAAGAGGGACAGGGGTTCAAGCCAGGATGGTGGGGGTTCAGGAGAAAGGGGGGACAGGGGTTCGAGCCAGGATGGTGGGGGTGCAGGAGAAGTGGGACAGTGGTTCAGCCAGGCTGGTGGGGGTGCAGGACAAAGGAGGGACGCAGGAGTTCAAGCTAGCATGGTGGGACTCAGGTTCCAGCCAGGATGGTCTGGCCGGGGATCGGGGAGTGTACGAGAAGGAGGGGCGGGGGACAGGGGTTTGAGCTAGGCTGGTGGGGGTGCAGGAGAAAGGAGGGATGCAGGAGTTGAAGCTAGCATGGTGGTACTCGGGTTCCAGCCAGGATGGTCTGGCAGGGGATCGAGGAGTGTACGAGATTGAGGGGCGTAAGACCCTTACAAAATGGTGGTGTTAGGTCACTTCCAGGGTTTCAGTGGGGGTCATTTCCTGTGCAAGGGGCGGGACACGGGTTGAGCAGCGTGTCATTTCCTGCCATAAGGCGGGACACTGGGTTGAGCAGCGTGTCATTTCTACCAGAAGGGGGGCGGGGCTAGGCGCATTTAGGGAGGGACTTCCGGTTTAACAAGGGGTGATTCTGATTGGTCCGTTTTAGGCCACGCCCGCCTGTCAAATGACGTGGCATGTGCTGATTGGCTGAAATTTAACATTTGACGAGATATATGAACTTATACTACTTGTCCGATTTAACTGAAATGTTGCATGCATGGCGTTCAACCATAGATTTCTGGATCTGGAAAGCTTTATTCTGGTTGGATACACAGTTGCCGAACTGAAGAGTGTAAAAAAAGTGAAAAATACCCGACTTTTGCAAATTTTTCAGTCGGGCTTAAAGGACTGAAGAATGCATCTGAGTGGATTCAAATTTGTATGTCTATATGTGGCCTCGGTTAAACTGGTGCCTTATGAGGATTTGGTGAAAAATTGTTAACCCATTGAAAATTTATGCAAGTTTTTCATGTCCCATTTTAGCCTATGGGAAAATTTATATCTGTATTGCGAAAACATTCGAAATCATTTTTTTGTTGTCATGCTCCAGCATTTTATTTTCTTGCTACCTCAATCTTGTTTTCAGTTAGTGAGAGACAAAAAACATTGTAAATCAAAAAACACTGCCTCCTGCTAAACACCAACACTTGTGTTTACCTATCGGGTCATGAGGAACATGACTCTGACATCAGTTTTTGTGCAGATAGCCTGGAAACATGCTTTTCAAAATGTTTCTACCATGTTGCCATTTTGTTGCTGCGAAAGCATTTTTTGTGTGTTCAGCAGCATATTTTTGTGCTCAAAAATATTCCCATTCTAGAGATTGGAGTGCCTCAAACACATTAGAGTTATCATAAAAACACTGCTAGAAAACATTTTACCATGTGTTGTTTTCTTTGTCACTTCATTGTACCAAGGTGGATTGTACTTTTGGGCTGACATTTTCAGGATGGCAAGCCCTGGTCCCACAGATATGCTTTTTTGTGGTTTGGTCCCCAAACATTTAACAGGCCCATAGTTACAGCATTGCAAATTTGAGAAATTTCCTATAGGATAACATTGCGGCATCTGTGGTGCCTTTTGATGCCTGTATCTCAAAAACAGTTTAAGATATGGATTTTTCACTACCTGCAGCTAAGCATGTGTGGATGTTCTGAAGTCATGATTACAACGGCAGTGGAATTTTTTCCATAGTTGCTACAGTTACTGAGATATTGCCAAATAAGTGTTTCATGTGTTCATTTTCAGTGCTATGGGTCTGCTGTATGGCTCCATGTGTATGTGTAAGTGGGCACACAGGGCTTGTAGGGTCCACACTCCCACTTCCGCATATCATTATGCAAAAAAATGGGCAACATGAAGGAAGTGCAGGGCCCAGAGTGCCTGCGCTAACACAAACACATACCACTAACTACTTACATAACACTTTCTCAAAAAGAAGGGGAATTGATTGCAACAAAATCTGTTACTGCATCAGTTAGGGTTAATAGCACAGCAACAGATGTTTGGAAATGTGATGTTAGGATGCTCCCCACCAACTCCCCCCCACACTCCATGCACCAAGAGGCATTGGGCTGTTCTATGGGGTCATGAAAAGTAACTCTCACCCCATTGTCCAATACTGTAGAGTGTCAGTTTATTTACACATGGAATGGGATGACAATACACATACACATACTGTTACACAAAAAAATGGGGAATGTGAAAGGTGTGCAGGGCCTGAAAGGCCCGAGCTCCCACAAACACGTACCATTAACCAGTTACAGAACAGTTTCTCAAAAATAATGGAACTTTTTTGGAACAAACTCCATTAATGCATGAGTTTGGACTGATAGCACATTGAGAAAAGTTTGGAAATGTGATGTTAGGGTTAACCCCCCAACCAACACACACACACATATCCCCCAATCCCCTATCCCCCACCCCCGCACCACACCAAGAGGCATTGGGGCATGCAATAGCATCTTCTAACCTAACTCTCACCCTATTTTAATATACTGTGGAGTGTCAGTTTGTTTACACATGCAATGTGGTGAGTGTTGGGTAGTATATATGATTTTGGAGCTTGAGGGGAGTGTAGTGCTTGGAGGGAGCTCTATCCCCTTAACCAGCTAAACTGTACATACTAAGATGTTCTGGGCCATCCAACTTGTGTGTATTACTATGTATCATTTCAGTGGTTGATGGGAGTGCAGAGTGCAGACTGTCCCTATTAGTATGTATGGCTGCGATGGTTGAGGGGAGCACAGGGCTCGGAGGGCACGTGCTCCCCTCAACTACCTAAATTGTACATACTCATATGCACAAATGGGAGCACAGGGCCCAGAGGGCCTACTCTCCCACTTGTGTATATTACTATTTATAGTTTCAGTGGTCGCTAGGAGTGCAGGGTGTGAACAGTTCATGCTTCCTGGAACCCAGTGAAATTGTATGTACTAATATGTAATAGGTGTGGGTTCTGCAGGAGAATATGTACTTCCACTTGTGCATATTACTATATACAGGTTAGGTGGTTGAGGACAGCGCAGGACCTGGAGGGCCCATGTTTTCCTTAAGCAGCTACAGCGCACAGATTAATATGCACTGGTGGGAGCACAAGTCTAGTAGGGCCTGTGTTTACACTTGTGCAGATTATTATCTATAGTTTTGGTGGTTAATGGGAGCACTGGGTCTGGATGACCTGTGCTCCACTCAAGCACTGGAACTGTATAGTATGTACTGATATGCTGTAGTATGTACTGTATTTACAATAAATATAGGATTTATATACGTGTTACATTATAAATGAGTCAACAGATGTTGTGTTTGTGGTAATAAATGTTTTACGAGGCTTTCATGGGGTTACAAATGCTGTCATAGTTTTCCATACATACAAAAAAATAGCTTATTTTCAGCTTTGAGGATAATAAAATTACATTTACATTAATCATTGTTTTAATGTAAACATTTTTAGGTAGCCTTATATGGCTTGCAGTATAAAAAATGTGACTTTTTAAATAAAATATATTATTGGTTTACTATTTGTAAAGATTCTAAGTAAAAAAATTATGATTTGTTTTATATATTTAAAATATTACAAAACCATATATATTAACCCCTCCAATTTTGTTAACCTAAAAAGAAATGGGTACTGCACTTTAAATAATAATAAGGAAAAAAAATAATGCATCTTACAAAACAAAACAAGTATTAACAGATGGGGTCTTTACAACTGCTTCAGCTGCTGGAAACTGTGTACAGGTGACACCTGAAAGGGGTGGCCAGGTGGCAGCATGCAGGATGAAGGGGAAGCTGGTCTAGGATTGGGGAAAGTGCCCTAGAGGGGAAGAGAAGGGGACATACTTGGTTCTTACTTGAGACCAGGACCTTCTTGTGGTGGTGCAGGTTCTGGTGCTGGAACCCTTGAATGTTCCATTGACTTTTGCATACTTTTTGTGAGTGCCTGGACAGTCTGATATATTGCTATTTAATTTAGTTCGTATTTGCTTCAATCAATTTTTCAATAGTGGTGATTTTTTTTTGTTAGTTGTTCTTGGTTTTTGTTTTGTTTTTCCAATGGTTGGATCATTTTTGAAATGCCTTCATTTGTTTCTTTTTGTGTTTGGATAAGGCTGTCCAGGCACTCACAAACAGCTTCATGCTGTGTTCTTGGCTTTTCTGTAAAAAAAAAAAAAAGGTTATATGTATGAGTTTATTTGTGCTGGTTTATACTTGTCACAACTGTAGTTTTATGTTAGCAGTTATCATGAAACTAATGTTTCTATGTGAACTGTGCTCACTGCAACTGAGAAAGGAGAACAATTGATTGAGCCAATAAGGACTTATGTCAGCTGTATAGATGTGAAATACAACACATACCTTTTTTAGGGAACAGTTTTAGTTTCTGTGTTACCTGTCACTGATTGCTGTCTTCCTCTCCATGCCTTGCTGCAGTCTGTTGATATGTGCCCCCCTACCCACCCTAGCTACATTGTTTGTAGACTGGTATGTTGCATTATAATAGTAACATGATTTTGAAAGTATTAATGAGAGACAAATGAACAACACAGAAAAACTTCATTGTGAATTTGTAAGGCATTGAGAAAAAATGTTACTGTCATTGAAATACAACGTTGTCATTTTCTAACAAAAAAAATTAAAGGTGTATACTGTCTGTGACATTTTATCAAAGTTAGAATGAGGTAAAACTTTAATAGAAGTAGCAGAGATTAGGTTAAATATACATATGGCAAGATGTTTCGGGCTCCGGCTCTTCCAGCTTTACATCTGATAAGGTCCTGGTCCCTAGTGGTTCTGGAATACAAAACTAAGAAAGACTTTTTAGGTGGCTAACACTCTATGTATGTTAGGTTTACTTTGTCTAGGAGAGTGTCTATATGCAGAATCAATGTGATGCTAATTATTTAATTGCTTGGCATATACTGCTTGCTGATTGGCTGTTCGTCATTACTTTCAAGTTGTCAATTATAGTATCATCCCATTGGTACAAGTGCCATTCACCAGTTAGCTACATGAGGAAGTCCTAGTCCCTCAAATCACTATGAGACTCCATGAACAAATAGAAAGCACATTGGCTCACTACCAGCAGTAGGCGGTGTGTCTAACAATTTATCGTGCAAAGAGTTGCCAGTATGTCTTGCGAAAGTGGGAAAAGCCACATCACAGGCAAAACAGTATCACTGTAGCACTAGGCTAACTTTTCAAAGTTTTATGTTACTCACATCTTTCACTGTCTGTCCCCGTGTTGTCTGCAGCTCACTAAATCAGTGTTGTAAAATGGAGCTGTTACTGCTGTACCATATATGATACAACTGTCACCATACTCATTTAAGTAAATAATACTAATAATAATCTTTATCTTTTTTTAATAATAATAATAATCTTTAAATAACAATGATAATCTTTATTTGATTTAGCACCTTTCAAACTACCGGAGCGCTTTACAAAATAACTAAAAACAAGAACATAAAACAACAATCTAAAACAGTCAATAAAATCTGTTGCTAAACACACTTAGTTAGCAAAAGCTTGGCCCCATAAATATGTTTTCAGTGCCTGTTTAAAGCCCCCCAGGGTTGCACACTCCCGCAGCTGATGGGGTAGAGAATTCCAAAGAGTTGGGGCCATGTGTATAAATGGATGGGCCCTAGAAGATTTTAACAATACTCTTGGAATCTCTAGCAACCCCTTGTCAGCTGAGTGGAGCCATCGCTTGGGGCAGTAGGGAACCAGAAGCTCTTTCCGTTAGTTGGGACCAAGTCCGTGTAGGGCTTTATACGTCAGTAATCCAACTTTAAAGATGAACCACTACCGCACCAGCAACCAGTGCAGTTTGCACAGGACCGTGTGATGTAGCATGACCAGGAAGTCCCAGTCAACAACCGGGCTGCAGCGTTCTGCACTAGCTGGAGGCAGTGGATATCAACCCCAGGTAGTCCTAAGTAAAGGGAGTTGCAGCAATCAAGGCATGAGGTCACAAAGGTGTGGATCAGTGTGGGAAAGTCACTAGATGGAACACGGTGTTTGATCCTAGCGATGTTCCTCAGATGGTAAAAGGATGACTTGATGGCTGCCGATACCTGAGATCATAAAGTCAGTTGGTCGTCAAGCATCACCCCTAAGTCCCACACTGGTCCAGAGGCAAGGAGCTGTAAGCCCCCCAGAAAAAGACCCATTGGCTGACCAGCCCCAGCCCCCCCAATCAGTGACCAGGATGCACGACCATCACCTCTATCTTTCCCAAGTTCAGCTTTTGCCAGCTGGAATTCATCCAGTCCTGGATTTCTGCGAGGCAGTTATAAATGCCGAGAGTGCACTATCCTGGTTAGGTGCAAAAGACAGGTAGAGCTGGGTATCATCAGCATAGCAGTAAAACCTCAGCCCATACCATCTTACAATGTCTCCGAGGGGCAGCATGTACACCACAAACAACATGAGGGACAGCACTGAGCCCTGAGGAACCCCACATGACAGAGTGAGAGGGTCAGAGGAAAAAATCCCTGACACCACCCTCTGAGTTCTGCCAGTGAGGAATGATTTAAACCACCTGAGGATTGTACCAGTCAGGCCACAGATGAACCTCAGGTGCTCAAGCAGCACCCCATGGTCCACAGTGTCAAGTGCTGAAGAGAGATCAAGGAGTACCAAAATGGAATGGCTTTTCCGATCTCTCGCCATCAAGAGATCACTAAACACCTGAACCAGAGCAGTCTCAGTGCTGTGCCTCTTTTGAAAACAGGATTTGATAGGTTTATAGATGTTATGGATGGTCAAATGGTTCTCCAGCTGTACAGCGACTACTTTCTTAATAACCTTCCCTACAAAGGAGAGGTTTGAGATTGGATCTGTAGTTAGCAAGAGAGTCTGGGTCCAGAGAAGCTTTCTTCAGGAGGGGTGTCACCACTGCCTTCTTCAGGGAGCTAGGAAACTCACCCGAGTCAAGGGAGCACCAGACAATCTGTGCCAG
This sequence comes from Neoceratodus forsteri, assembly GCA_016271365.2. NCBI lineage: Eukaryota > Metazoa > Chordata > Ceratodontiformes > Ceratodontidae > Neoceratodus > Neoceratodus forsteri. Next base: position 1,200,991,104 of record CM057458.1, on the reverse strand, counting down.
GATCAGGCCTATGATGTCACAACAACCCGCTATCAGGGAAGTTGGGCCTGGATCCAAACTACAGCATGTGGAGCACATACCCTGGAAAATCCACATAACATCCATGAACTCCAGCCAGTCAAAGGTACTCCAGGCAAGATGAGGGACCGAGACCGAGCACCAATCAACAGCATCCCCCATAGATTGTGAAGCCTGGATCTCCGCCCTGACATCGGCCACCTTATCCACAAAGAACTGAGCAAGCTCATTGCACTCCAACTGCAAAACAGCTCTTCAAGACTGAAGACAGGCTGGGTTGCACAGCCTATCCACTGTTCGAAAGAGCAGAGCCGGTCGATTCTGAGCAGCAGCAATCTCCCTGGACAGGAACCCTGCCTTCCTACGGGTGATTGTTGATTGGTAGACTTGATAATGTTCTAACAATCTAAGATGGTTGACCATCAGGGCAGATTTCCGCCAACACCGCTCTAATGTTTGTCCTTGTCATCTCAATTCCTTCAAGGTCCCATCAAACCAAGGGGACTGAGGGTGAAGAGAGAGATAGAGTCCAGTACCATGGTCACGACCTTATTATAGCCCTGCACCAAGGCCTCTGGATTCCTGCTTGCCACCGGAAACTCTGATAGGTCATGTACTGCCGCTAGGCCTTCAGGACTCACATCCCATAAAGGGTGGTACCTGACAATCTCCACTGGGGTAGGCCTATGACGGGAGGCACCAAAACTGAACCCCATGGTGTAATGATTGGACCATCTGACAGGTTCCACCACCGGTTGGAGGCTTCAACCCCCAGGAGGAAGACTAGGTCAAGAGAGTGAGAATGTCTATGTGTAGCAGAGGTAACAATCTGTGTAAGGCCCAGTGATGTCATGAACTGGAGGAAGTGCTGTCCAAATTGTGAAAGTTCGTCATCGACCCAGGCGTTGAAATCTCCCAGGACCATCAGCCTGGGGGGCCTAAATGCCATGTCGATGACGAAGTCCACTACTTCCTGGAGTAATCACTTCTCATCTCCAGGTTGATGGTAGATGAGGGCTATCTTACAGCCTACACCTGCTACTATGGTACACTCAAATGACCCCATCTCCTCAACCGGTACACTTGTGAGGTCCAATTTGGTCTTAAAACAGACCGCTACCCCCCCCCACAGTCTAATCTCAAGTGGTGTATCACTGAGTAGCCAGCCAGAATAGCAGCTTCCAATATGGGGTCAGTATTTTCATCCAGCCAGGTCTTGGTGACGCAAGCCAGATCAGCTGTTCTGACAAGATCTGCAATAATTGCAGTCTTGTTCTTAATGGATCTGGCATTGCATAGCACTGCTCGGGTTGGATGAATCTCCAAGGCTGCCACAGCTACCTACCCACCAGTACTGGTGGTGCCCTTGGGTATGGGGACCAGACATGGAGAACCACGTTCCAGGCTCCATTTCACCCCAGGGCATCTTCTGGAACTAACTACCCCAATATGAGGGCCCCACTCGTTCATCCTCTGATGTTCAAACCCCCCACCTCCCCAACCCCCCATGGGCAATACCCAGTGCTCTACAATGCTGGTAGATTGAAAACACCGGGGGGAGAAAGGGCAGAGGGCATGAAGAGCAAAGGATGAATAGCACACAACCCCGGTGGTTGGCCCACAACACATAATACTGGCCCTTAAATCAACAAACGCACCAAGCCAATGTAAAAGAAACCCCCGCCAAAGAAAATTTAAATACAGTTTACAAAAACCCGTCCTGTGGCTCTCACTTACAAGGACAGCAAACAAAAATGCAAAAGCAAATACCCAAAACCTAAACTAATAAAACTCCTAAATTAACACTCCTCCACCCTTCTCTCCCAAAAGGGAGAGATCCAACTAATATGAAACTAAAACCCCATCCCACAAATTCAAATTATGATATCTAACAACAGAATTAAACACTATAAAACCCCTTCCCAATCACTCTAATATTGCAATAAAAACACAGAGCCTCAAATAAGCAGAAGTAGACAAAATGATGCCTGTAAGTCCAAGAAAAAAAATGGTATACCAGTCACTAAAGGTCCGAGTTTAGAACTTCAATTTGCAATGAATCAAAAATAAAACAATATAGCTGAACTCAAATTGTTGAAAAAGTAAAATCAAATACTTGGATACTCCCCCTCTCACTGGGTGCACCAAGCTCATAAAACAATAACAGATGGCAGATGGAGCCCCAGGTCCTCTCACTACCTGGGGACACCCAAATAAAACAGCACTCTCACTGCCAAAATAATAAACAAAAAATAAAGATCTGACCATAGAATTGATTGTCTCAGATTATTAACACAATAGGGTTCCTTGGAAATAGGGGTTTCCCAGAACTGGTGGATGGCTTGTTTGTAAATGTAGACGTGAAGGACCCTACCCATGAGGGCCACTTCCAGAAATAACTGCCTCGTAACCTCGGCACTGTGTATGGGCAAACCTGTCGATAGACTCAATGAGGGGCCTTGGAGAACAGACAACCCACCGGTCGGCTCCCCGGCCCATTAGGCCTTGTCCTCTCGAGCAGGGCAGATTCTGGGCAGCAGACCACCCACAAATATAGGGCCTCAATGATCCAAGCAGGAAGCAGTTCACTCCAACCAAATACTGTGTCCCCTCCAAGTAAAAACACCTCTGGAGTAAGAAATCCAAGTCACTGAGGCAAGCCAATAAAATTGATCCAAACTAAGATCTTCAGTACGGTCTTCTATGACTCAATTCCACACTCTGGGCTCTTTATTTCAAAGGAACTAGTCTCTGGCCTAGATGCTTGTTTCAGGAGCTAAATCCTCACCGACCCCTATCACCACATGCAGGATCCCATTCACAGACACAGTCCCCTTCTTCCCTAGATGCTCATTCATGTTTCCTCCACACAGTGAGCACCTCATTCAACCACTAATTCCCAGCCAACACAAAAACAAAAAGCAGAACAGCAGATCTAAAAAGGCTCCAGCTAAGCTCCCCTTAGGATCAATGCAATTGGTGTGGCGGCGGCACCAACTTGATGGCCCCAGTGCACACTACGCGACCGTCGTCGGTGGCTCTGACAATGCTCCAAGGCTCAAACACTGCAAGACAGTTTCAGACAACAATACCCGGAAACAACAACACATGAAAGTGGCAGAAAACACTCCAAAATATTGAAAAGATAGGGGAAAACAAAGGTTAGCAATCCACAGAATGAGCGACTGGACAGAGCTGATTATATCATGCCCAGTGCGGTGGTCATTTACACATAGACATTTTATTTATTCTTTGTCAACTGGGTAAGGCCGACTGGGCACAAGTGTCTGTTTTCAGGTGCGACCTGGGAGCTTTGGGCTGGTTAAGTGACCTGCTTAGAGTTACACAATACGTAAGTGGAGGTTGTGGGAATTAAATATGTATTTTTAAACTAAAAAGGGTTTTCAACTGGAGAAAGTGGATTGAAATTGAAAACAAATCTGCCTAGCAGTGTTACAAATCACTGTCAAAAACTGCATCTGTTCTACTGGCCACACAGCTATGCATATTTATATCTCTAAATATGCATATACACAAGTGTGTGAACAGTCTCACGGCTTCGGTTTTGACTATGATTTCTAAAACCTTTACCATCTTTTTTAAATTAATTTTTTTTCCATTCTTGCAAGAAAGAAGGGACACAGTATTACCAGTATACACCAATGAATATCTATACATTGTGTTATGTGTGTGTTTTTTGGGTACTTACGCTCTGTTGTGACAATGATGATATCATCGTCGTCCTGTGCTGTCCCCTCCTCTGAAGGGACCACGTCTGTGGCTGATGTTGTTTCCTCAGCTGTGGCTCCAGTTGCTGTTGTAAAAGGAAAATGGATATGATGAAATGTTGATTTTGTTCTGTAGCGTACTGTTTTGTTAATGCTGTATAAAATGTTTCTATTCTACAAAGCACTGTAGTTATTTAAAATTCTGATGATATCAGTTTTAAAAACTAACATTTCTTACTTCTTGATATAGTGATATGATATCTTGAATCTATATTTCATAATGTGGTTATATTACCTTGATTGCATGATAGAACTATTGCTGGCACTGTTTTGTGGAAAGGATTACACATTATGCATAGTTAAGGATGTTGTATAAATAAATTTGTATACTTTAATGCCCATTTAATTTTACATCTATTGCTCTTCTATAAGTATATTTGTTAGTGAAGTTTCATTTAGCAGGACAATGCAGTTTCATTTTCGAATTTATTATTATAAGTCTAATTAATTACTCATGATGTCAGCTCTGTACGTGATTCGTTGCCACGACGGTCTGAAATCTGTAAAAGTCACCAGCATGTCACCTACTCTGAAGTTCACACTACTACAGCTCCCACTGAAGCAACAGGAAAAGTACATACATCTCTTTTTAAAAAACAAACCATTATTGCAATTAGATTTATAATTGCAATAATGACCTCAGAGCTGGTTACGTGCTAAAAGTTTACGATTGGCTTGATGAGGCGGCCCTTGGTTGTGCCTTGGAGCACCCTTGCCTCCACAGCAGGTTGTTAATCTCTAGGAAATGACTGGGTTTAAGTTCATTATTGTTTAATTGATACATACTGTTGTATTATACAAATATGATATTTTACTTCTTTTCTTATACAAATATGATATTTTACGTCTTTCTGATGAGATGTTAAACCGAGGTCCCATCTGCCTGGATTGGTGGTAGTTCAGGTGGATGTTAAAGATCTCATGGCACTTATCGACAAGAGTAGGGGAATTTCCCCGGTGTCCTGGCCAAATTTCCCTCATTCACTGAAAATACCACCAACAGCTTAATCTGGTTCAAAGTCAGTTGGCATTCATCTGTATCTCCCTCCCCGGGTCGTGCCTGAAAATAGGCAGGATTTGTCTAGTGCACTTACCCGGTCAACAAAAACTAAATAAATAAAAAAAAAAATACTTATGACACAAGACAAGTTCTCTAAAAGCAGGTTTCCCTGCCTGGAGCCACAGCTGATAGGCCTGGTCATTGCCAGCCCGGTCCCTCTCTGGCATTTTCCCCCGAATCCTTTAGTTTGTAAAACTTCTGGTGGACCAGCTTCCACTTCGACTTGTACTTCCTTTACCTCTTCTCTTGCAAGCCTTTTTCATTCCTGAGGTACCTAGCCACCCCCTTCCTGGTCACTACAAGCGTCAGATTGGTGCCACGCATCACCACTGCAGGATCAACAATTTTTGTAACAGACTCCAGCAGCTGAAGCAGCTCTTCTGTTGTCCAGTCTTTTGACATCTTCTGAAAGAGAAGAAGAGATTACAAAAACAATGTTAATATGTTAAGCTATGTAAGCACTGATGTGTACGGTATAGACAACAAGGATTACATATGTTGTTTTATGCATGTAGTATAATATTATGTCATGTATGTTCAAGTGATCCTTGCAGTTTACACTGTAATTCTAGTTGCATAATACAACATTACAATATGTGTGTTAACAGTGAGCTGATGGAAACAGTAAAACTGATGGAATAAGTAAGAGCTGTGCATTGCTAACTTATGCAAATGGTGTATTTGTAAGCAGTATACCATGACAGGGTGTGGGTTATGCTAGGATTTACAATGCTTGGTGTGTTGTTTGGTCATGAAGCCACAGGCCGAGTGAACAAAACACACCAGTCATTGTAAATCCTAGCATTAACCCACATTCTGGTGTGGTATATATCTCGATTATACAATGTCCTCTTTTTTTGTGAGAAAAAAATAAATAAAAAAGTTTTGCTTTTTAAATTTTACTTTATTTTTATTGATTTTATTGGTTCATCACAAAAAATATTTCTTCGTTGCTAGGGGAGTCTGTCTACCTTCTTCCTTTCTGCAAGTATGAAATGCTTTATCATCCCCCTCCCTTTTTGTGTCTGTTGCAACCATCTGTACTGCCCCTATATAGTTGCTAGAGTCCCTACCAGAGGTTGTGGCTTTGCTATTCATGGTATGCTTGTCTAGTATGTATCTTGTTTGCACTGCTGCTGCTGGATAGGGCACTGAAACGGCAAGGGTAATGTGAAGTTTTCACCATCCCTGTTCATGTAAAGACATCTTTTAAGACTGTCATGAATGCTGAACCAGGAAAAGTGTTTCTAAATAAAAAATGAGGGCTGAAAGTTATAAACATCGCATCCCCAAATGCTGAGCCATGATACTGATCATGAGGCTATGCACATGCACAGTCACCTGCTCAGTATTAGGGCTTGGCTCTTTCGGATGAAATTTTTATAACTTTTAGCTCTCATTCATTATTTAGAAACCATTTTCTTGCTTCAGCATTCATGTCAGTTTTAAAAGGAGTCTTTAGATGAACAGGGATCATGGAGGTATGTACGAGCTGCTGCCATGCTTTGAGTGTGCTATACAACACTGTACTTTCCGGGCCCTGGAGGCAGAACTAACTACAAGTGAGACAGTGTTAGTGTTATTTTTTTTAACTTCTTTGGGGAGACTTTATGGGGGCCTCAAGGCACTGTTACAGGAGCTAGCCCAGGGATTCACTAAGGTGATGGGGATAATGTGTGTTTGTAGATGCGGTTTCCCAGTCAATAAGAAGCCGGGGAGTTTGACGGTCTTTGGCAGTCCTGAGTTTGTCATTGTCAGAGTGATTTGAGGTGCACTTCCTGATGCAGCTGACTGGCAGGTGGCACCTCTTCCCATTGGTACTGTTGAGGATTTACAGCAGGGAAGAGGTGCCAACTGACCAATCAGAGTGGTATTCTGTGAGGGGATTGTATAATGTGCAATTGTATTATGTTGCATGGTCATTGTTAAATAAGTCCCCCCTCTCCTCTTGTTCACCCTGTTTGAGTTCTTTCTCAAATATCATCATAAGTATTGTAAGTGTGCCTCTATGTGTTGACAATTATATGCCTAGTACCCATAGTGTGTGGATATGCATGTTTGATATAGAATGTATTGTTTGGTTGTGTATTTTTCTATTTTTTGACAAGAGACATTTGGCTCTTAAAAGAGCCTTTGTTTTGTGGAGCAGCTTGCCAAGTAATTGAGACATACTGTTCTTCAGATCATGGAGAGGATGCCATGATGGAAGTCCTCCAAGAAGAGGCAATTGCCAGAGTCTGAGAAGTGCACACCATCTCTTAGGCAGAGCCAATCTTTAAAATACTTAATTTGAGGGTGAAGAATTGTGTGCCTACCCAGATCATGTAGAAATGCAGAGATGTATATATTTATTTTTTTCCTTGTCCTGTCAAGCAGATACATGTGTTGATCTGCATGCCAGACCGTATGCTCTGTAATGTCTGAATAGACAATCTTACAGATGGGTAACATCTCTGAAAGTGAAGCTAGGTCCAATTTTGCTACAGCTACTAAATCTATTCACCTTTTGTTGCCTAAATCATTCCCACTGAGATAGATCAGCAGTACATCTGGCACAGAGTGGTTGCTCAAGAGGTGCAGCATGATTGGCATGAGCTGCTCCCATCTCATGCCTCCCTTGCCAAACCAGTGAACCTTGCAATTAGGAAGGTGCAAGCCACTACCAATTTGACTTCTATGAGCATATTCACCACTTCAATGAATTAAACTGTTGCCTACCATCCATACTGTGATTCTGTAGTTTTCTGCCATGCTGAGTGTTCTTTAGAAAACAGAGTGACAGAGAGCTCAAAATGTCAGTCTGTGTCTCTTGGTGGCTAGTCAGATCTATTGGACAAACTGAGCAATATTCTATATGATAGTGGATTTTTCCACAGGCAGGTAGCAACAGTGGGTTTAAAAACATTTTAGTGACTGATAGCAGTGGGTATGTGCCAATTAACAAATTACACTTCACAGATGCCAGTAAATAGGTTTTGATTGGCTGTATCATAGACAAAACACAGTAGGCCAGATTTTCAAAGGCCAGAGAATGACACAGGGTGCTTGCATCAAAAACAGCTGACGCAAGGAGCAGGATGCATCAAACCTTGCACCAATTCTGATTTTCACATGGTTCTTGCATCAAAAACAGGTCTGCATGCACCAAAGTGGCTTGCCCAATGCTTGCACCATGTCAGAAGGGATGCCTGCATCACCAAAATGATGCACTATCCCTTTATTTGGGATTTTCAAAGAATGCAAGTCCTGTCCTTGTGCCTAAGATGCATATTGCTGTTAGACCAGCCAGAGCTGGTCTAAGGGACATAGAGAATAAAATGAGACCCACAGCAGGTGGTCATACCTGACTATGCTACTATTAATGGCCAGTATTCTCCTTCAGGACTAGTTTAGAACATTTTGGGGGCTTAATCTTGGCCATTTCATCTGCTGTTGTTTTTATTTTCTTAGCTTGCAACATTCTCGTCCTTTGCTTCATTTTTTACTTAGCTTGCACCATTTTTTTTTAGTTTGCACCATTTTGTTAATCAGTTTATGTGATTGTCATTCCTTGGGTCATTTTTGTGACTCAACTTGCACCATTTTTTACTCAACTTGCACCATTTATTTTGGCACAGCTTGCGTCGTTCTCATCCCTTATGCCATTTTGTTGATGCAGTGGACCTCTTGCATCAGTTTGGGGGACTTTGCCATAGAGAATGCTTTTCTTGCAAAATATGGTGCACAGCATTTGTTGCACCTAGATCTGACTCAAGCTGGTTGTTTGATGCAGCTTGTGTTGATCTAAGGACCCTTTGAAAATCCAGCCCAGTATGTTTTGGGGGAATTTTAAAGTTTCTGATAGCATCATTTGAAAGAACACAGCACAAGAGCCATTCTGATTTGCTGTGAGCTTGCTCCATATACACGTGCCTACTGTGGTCTCCCTCCTTTTTGAGCTGGCTTTTGTGGTGGTGAGTACTGTTTCAAGTTCTGTCTTAAATTGCTTACAATTTGTATAAAATAAATCATTCTACCTGGTTAGCATTATATTAACCTGTGTAGAAAAAAAAAACTTTAAACAAGCCTATTTTAAGTAGGAAAGAAGAAGTAAAAGTAAAGTTTTAAAAGTAATTTTAATGTGATGTACTTACTGTTAGTGCAGTCAGTCTCTCCAGGTTGCTCAAAATGGAGCTATTTCCTTCTTCTTTATGAATTTTATTCTTGTATGATTGGCTGGATTGAAGAATTGCCTGTGATGCATAAAAATATCTTAAAAAATATTACAACTGCATAAATTAGTGGAATGTTGTCATTTGCTACTGTGGACTGTCAATCTTGTTTCTCTGGCCTGTGATTGGTTAAATGTGGTATGTGGCTATTTTTTTTTTTTTCAGAAAAAAAAACATGGCCATTTTTAGTGGGCTTAGTTAATAATTTAGTCACATTATCACTTATTTCTTAGTAAGAATGTTGATTATGTGTGCTATTGACAATATTATCAGGGTCTATAACTTTTATTAATGGCCTGTACATTGTTTTGTGGTTGCTAGCATTTTTGGGAGCTGATTTGAGCCACTTTCTGGTTGCAAAGCATCACTGGAAGCAAAGGTAAAGGGTCAAATCAGCTTGACATCAAATTCATGGCACAGCAACATTTAATATTAATGCACACAAAACTAATGTAATGGATATATGTTGAGCTCGGGCATGTTATTTGTAGCAAGGTAAGATAAAATTACACAGCAAAAACAACATTGCTTTCAATGGGGCACGTTCACATACCCAAAAACATTCACGATGACTTTTTCTGTCCTCAACAACATGATTTATTTCAATGGAGCACGCTCTCGTACCTCGAAAAGTTTTGCAGTTACATTTTTTATCCTTGACAACATGATTAATTTCATTGGAGCACCTTCACATGCCTCAAAAATGTTCGCAGCCACAATTTTTGATCTCAAAAACATACATTCTTCAAATGGAGCACATTCACGTACCTCTAAAACTTTTGTGGTTACTTTTTCTGTCCTCAAAAACATAGTTCCTTTCAATGGAGTGCATTCTCATACCTCACAAACTTGTGCTGTTCCTTTTTATAACCTCGACAGCATCATTGATTTTAATGGGGCACATTCACATAGCTCAAAAACATTCGCAGCAACATTTTTTTGTCCTCGGCAACATGATTCATTTGAATGGTTCACAAATATTAGCTCAAAAACATCACTTTTTAATTAAGTTTCTACATTTTTAAATGTTTTCTCTTGGAACAAACTATTTCTGTATGGAAATTGGATGTGCATAGTTATATTTCATTTTATTACTATCTGATCTGAATGTCTCATAGGAAACGAATAGTTTCAGGAACGTAGTTATTGTTGTCTTTCTTTTATAGGTGTGTGTGTGAACCTGTAGCATTACATAACGTGAAATCTGTTTGTAACCTGCTAGAATGCCTAGAAGAGACAGACAAGTTGATAAATGTAGGAGGGATAAGTATTGTAGTAATGTTAAGTCGATGAAGAGTAATTTAGGTAGTAAAAATGCCACGAGGAAGCAAAGAACACTGGAAGGTCTGTATGTAGGAAAAGGTTGCCTGCTGCTTGTACGATGTCTGCATCAGTTAGTTGTTCAGCAACAACTGCAAAGAGCAGAGCTCCTGACCATGCTGTTAGTAGTGTAGAGCAGAGGAGAGCTATTTGGGTTGCAGGCATTGCCAATGTAACCCATAAACGGAAACACACACTTCTGTGATTAGTGGCCATCTTAGTAAGTTGAAATTTTTCTGGAAATTAGCTTCAAAGGCTAAAGTTGATTGGATTATTTCTGCCATGATGAGACGTCAAGACAAATGACTCAAGAGTCAACTTGCTTTGATGAAACTACATCTTAGGGTTCATACTTTTGTGAACATGGCACTTGTTGTCCTAGCACGTTTGTGGAGACAAATGATGAGGGAGATTGAAAGGTTCAGTGGTGTTCTGAACTCTGTTCATACTAGGCTGCAAAATGTTATTACTCTGAACAGAGGCAACATTTGTGAAGTCTTTAAAGGAACATGGCTACATAAACAGCAATAGGAGGCCTTTTTTCTGTCAGGAGTCTTATCATGCATTTTCTAAGGATCTCACAATTTCTGTCCATGAGGGTGGTAAGGCTTGTAATATGTTGAGTGTCTTACACACACTGATGAAGTCAGTGTGTCAGATGATGACACAGACTCAACTACTGAGACACAGTAAAAGTTGTGTACCATGGAGATGTGATGAGAATTGTAATCTCAGGAAAGTGTCCTTTGATGCTATTGCACAGTTCGTGAATCGCTTTGTTGCCACAAAAAAGAAACAGAGATACAGCTTATTATACAAGATTGATCTATGTGAAATTCACAAGCATAAAGGATTGCTGGGGCATTCCTTGGCTTTCTTAGATAGCAATGTGTGCAACAGTGTGTTTCATCATATGCGCATGCTTGCTGTACACAATCTTGTGATGCTCAGCTTTGTGCATAAACTATACCAGGTGAGAAAAGCTGTGCCAGTATACAAACAGCTTGATGAGTCATTGAAAGCAGGAGATTTGCAAGCTACAAAAATTGTGATAGAGGATGTGCAACGTAATAGTAAATGTTATCATACACCATGTGATGACACTTCTGCCACTGCACCATGTGCTCTCCCTCTTCGGGAATCCAACATGTTGAAGACATTTGGGAAACCCATTGCCAAGTTAGAACTGGCAAAGAGAGAAAAGTTTGACTCTGTGTGTCTCATGTCACAGACTACTTTACACGCAACAAACTAACTGTTGATCTGGAAAAGATTACATCTTTTAATGACATGTGGGCATGACTATTGGCTTACCTACTAGTCAAGCATGACTTTGACCTGGACCCAGTGGTTACCAGTGTCTGCACTGTTTCACAAAGGTGAAGAATGACACTCTGCCAAGGTCTGTATTGAACAACATGGAGGCAGATGTGACACCTACTGAGATTACCACACTAAATATGTTTGAATGGATCCTCACACAAACAAAGAAAGAATTACAGACTATTCTGCATTTGAATACTAAGGCACAAAAAGTACCCCAGAAAGAGCTTGTGAAGTCTCTGAAAGGGTCTATCATGTATTTGCCACTGCCTCTGAAAGAGAATGTGGAAACAATCTCAAATGAAAACAGTGTTGTCATACTAGTAAATGGTGTCCCAACAAAGTCAAAGGTCATTTGGCAAGATGTTGTCAATGTGCAGAAAGTGAAAAGTGCTTTGCACTACCTGAAGAGCCATAATCCTTTCTAAGCTGACCTTGACACTGATGTACTCTCTGACATAAGTGCTCAGTTTGGAGTGGTGGACACTAGGAAGCCAACGATTGAGAAGGTCAATGTTGCAACTCATGAAGATGTGTATGAGCAGTACTCAATTCACCCTCTACATGGCAGGGATCCAACTGGTGATAATATTGACTTGTACCAGATGAAACAGGTTGAAGGTAGCCCTGTTAGCATACGGGAGGAAACACTGGAAGCATGTTGCTTCCCAGATTTATTCCCACAAGGTACAGGAGGTTATTTGGACGCACACGAAGTGCGTGTTCAAGGTGCTGAATATTGCACATTGAGAGTCTTAAACAAGGATGGCAAATTCCATGGGAACATACAATATTTGTTCCACCTGCTGTGGAAGAGTGAGCTTAGTATCCTCTCTGTGTCTATTGCACATATGCAGTAGTCGACTACTCCACTAGATAGAATTGCAGCAGTCATTTTTCTTCACAAAATGAAAGAAAAAGTTGAAACACTGCAGATGAATTTGACATCTATACTCTTGAGTTTGCATGACACAAATGAATACTGGTATCGTAGACACTCAGAGGTCATGACTATGCTGCATGAGCATGGGGAAGCTACTTGGTTCATTACTCTGAGCTGTGCAGAGTACAGCTGGGATGAGTTAGTTGAACTGTTCAGGTGGGTCAACACTGATGTTAATGGTATTTCATCAATGATACTTGGTGAGATGTGCTCACTGGATCCAGTTTCTGTGACCTAACATTTTCACCATCACTTCCATGAGATATTGACATTCATATTGTCAAAGGACAATCCTTCTCTTGGATTAGTTGAGCACTACTTTTGGAGGATGGAATACCAGTCATGAGGTGCACCACACATACATATGTTGTTGTGGATTAAAGATGCTCTCATATTGGTGACAATGAAGCAGCTGAAGTGCTGAACTTCATTCAGCGTTATGTCCCTTGTCACATCCCTGACAAGTATGACAGTCCAACACTGTGGAAGCTGGTGCAGAAGTTTCAGTGGCATCTTTGTGGGAAGTACTGCCACCAACCAGTGAAGAGTTGTAATGAGTGGTACACCAGGTGTTGATTTGGTTTCCCTAGATGTGTCTGCCAGCAAGGATGTATGGATGACTTGTTTTCAGCCTATCATCACCATCTCAAGGCAAAGTCCACTAAAAGGGTCTATGAGTTACCCAGACAGGAGAATGAGGTGTTCATCAATGACTACAAGCCTACTCTTCTTCTGATGTGGCTGGCAGACATTGATGTGCAGTTTGTTGCTGATAACTCTCTGTCTCTTGTTCAGTACATCATATCATACATTACAAAACATGAGCAGACCAGTTTGTTTGAGCTTTGGGAAGATAATGCAGCTCTCAGCTGATCATTGAGCTCACAGCTATGGTTATTGGGATTGAAGACACTGTCTCACAGGGAGTGTGGAGCATATGAGGCCAGTGATCATTTGATTGGAAGACACTTGTATGGCAAGTCTCTTGTTGTACAATGTCTCAGTGTTAATTACAAAGAGAAATTAATGTGTGTTTTGAAGTTTCATGATGAGGTTGAAGAACTGGCTTTGCACTACCCTTCATCCAAGAACAACCGGATTGACACATACTACCCACACCTGGATAGTATGATGGATGTTAAAATCATCAATACACCACCGGACACAGCTACAGAATATAACAACTACTTTTTAAGTACATTCTTCCCCAAAAAGAAGGTTCAAAAGGAGATCATAATAAAACAAGATATGCACCAGAAATAAACATTACAGTGCAGGAAATGAGGGATATAATACTAGAACATAAGATTAATAAATCACCTGGACTGGATGACATACATCCTAGGCTATTGAAGTTTTTGGTGGATGAGTTGGCAGGGCCTATGGCACAACTATTTAATGCATCTATTAATGAAGGGAAGGTATTGGATGAATAGAGGGTGACTTTCATTACCCCAATTCACAAAGGAGGAGATAACCATGATGTTAGAAATTACCATCCAACAAGTCTCACCTCTGTCTTGGGTAGAATACTAGAAAGCATATTGCAAAAACAAATAGTTCATCACATCAAAGAACAACGTTTGCAGGATATTACACAACATGGTTTTGTACAGAGAGGATCATGCCAAACATGCCACTTGCTCTTTTATAAATCAGTCAGTGCCACTCTGAATAAAGAGCTCTCAGTAGATGTTATTTATTTGGATTATTCGAAGGTGTTCAACACTGTGTCTCACTCATTATTGACAAATAGACTCTGGGAAATAGGCTTGCATCCAAACATAGTCCTATGGATAGAATCTTGGCTTCATAAAAGGAGGCAGAGAGTAGGAATATTGGGACGCTTCTCATCCTGAGGAGAGGTGACAAGTGGTGTGCTCCAGGGTTCAGTGTTGGGACCAACTCCGTTCAGCGTATTCATCTTAAGCATGCAAACATCTGCACACCCATGGTTGGTTAAATATACTGATAATAGTAAAATAGGTACCATTGTAAATAACAAAAACTCTGCCATTAAATTACAAGAAGATATATTTATATTGGAAACTTAGGCAAAAAAGAACATGTTGAGCTTCAATGAGGGAAGTGCAAGACTATGCACCAGGGAAAAAAATAACAGCAATTACCAGTATACTCTGAATAACATCATTATTCAAGAAACAACTGAGGAAAGAGATTTGGGTGTGATCATTACTAATAATCTAAAATTTGATATAAATGCCAGAAAATCAGCTCAAAAATGTAATAAAATCCTGGCTACCATATTAAAAAAGATCAAAAGCAGAAAGCCAGAGGTGATCTTGCCATTGTACACATCCCTGGTAAGACCACATTTAGAGTATAACTCTGCCTTCTGTGCACCACAGAGTATAAGAAGTCAAAAATTACTGGAAGGAGTCCAAAAGCATGCAACAAAAAAGATACTCACCTTAAAAAATAAATCCTACCATGAAAGAATAGGAAAGTTAAATTTGTACTCTCTACACCACAGGAGATTGAGGAGATCTTTGTCTAGTGTGCAGGGCATTAAAAGATGATGCACTTTGGAGAGCATAGGACTAAGTAAGAAAGTAAACTACAGAGGACTGAGAGCACATAAGTTACAGCTACAGGGAGAAGTACCCAGGATGGATAGAAGAGCCAAATAGTTTAATCAAAGAATTATATCGAACTGGAATAACCTTCCTATTTGGGTCATAACAAGTGACAAAATGTCATCATTTAAAAGGGCACTAGATAGGTACATGGGGGAAGAGAAATGTTGGTATTACCACTGAAAAGTGATGAGTTAATTATAGGTCCACCGACTTCAAGCCTCTACCATGTTGCCAAGTGGCATGGCTACAAGACTGATGTAACACCTGACCAAACACAAGAGATTTACAAGGTCAGAGGCTTTGATGGGTGCCTTGCTAAAAGGAACAAACCCTGGCTGATTGATCACTGTAAACTGAGTATCTCTACAACTGACAGTAAGGAACATTACTACTTTGCTCTAATGTTCCTATTTAAGCCATGGAGGGATGAGACTACTCTTAAAGGAGACTGTGAAACATATGAAGAACAGTTTTACCTTTCATATGAGACCATCACAAGGGAACAGTCTGAAACATACATTTGTAGACTGGAATTAGAAAAGAAGCAGATGGATCAAGCTAAGAAACAACTTGAGGAAGATACCCCAGGGAATTCTCAGGAAACATAGATCCTGAGGGACAGAGCACTCTTGGAGCTCCTCTCCCAGTGAATGATCCTGTAGTTCTGATGAGTGAAGTTGAGAGTGCCATGGAACATGCTTCTCATGTAACAAAGGATCCTAGTCTACTGATAGACCAACTGAATAGACAATAGTTTGCTGCTTATGATGCTGTCACAGAAGCAGTGAGACATGGCATCCTTCATGAGAAGAAACAATGTATATACAGAAAGTATGAACCATTGCCAATGTTTATTAGTGGTTCTGCTGGCACTGGCAAAAGCTTTCTTATCGAGGTCATCACAGCAGAGATAAGGAAACATGCAGGAGAAGTGATGTCTGTAGTTGTAACTGCTCCTACAGGCTTGGCTTCATACAACATTGGTGGTCTGACTCTACACTGGATGTTTATGCTCCCTCTAGAACATGGCAAAACAGGAGAGTACTGAAAACTGCCCCATGAGGTGGCATCTGAGCTGCACCCAGTGTTTACCAAGATGAAACTTCTGATCATTGATGAGATTAGCATGGTTTCAAATGTCATGCTTGCATGTATCCAGCTACATCTCCAGGAGGTTCTTGGAACTGATCATGGTGAGCCATTTGGGGGGGAAGAGTGTTGTGTTTGGTGACCTTCTGCAACTTGCACCAGTGAATGGAGAGCATGTCTTTACAGCACTGACTGTAAAGCAAGCTAAGGGTATTATAGGGTGCATTGGAGGAATCAATCTTTGGGAATTGTTCCTTTACATTGAACTGCATGAACACAACACAATGTTTCTCTGTTGAACACACACTGTATCAGCAATGAGTGTACATCTCTGACTGCTACAGGTGATGTATTCAGTAATGTGTATTCAGACACTACTTGGATTGTGTGTCTCGTGTCTCAACTCAAGCAGTGTGCTGAATTTAATGGCATTATGTTGCAGAGACAAGGCCAGGAAATCATCACTCTGCATGCAGTTGACACTGTTGATGGTGTGGTCTTGAATCAGAATCTGGTATCAAAGCTCACTGAATGACTATTGGAGCCAAAGTATGATGTGTCTCCCACAGCTGGATTAGAAGTGGTTCTAACTGTGTGTATGAATGCACATATCATGCTATGCTGCAATCTTGATGTGGAGTGTGGTATGGTGAATGATGCAATGGGAGACATAATTGACTTCCAGTACAATGTAAAGAAGACATTCATAGAGGCATTCATTGTCAAGTTCAACAACATTTAACAGTCATTACCTATTACCAGGATGACTGTTAAGTTCCAGATTGTGAAAGACATATATATGACTAGGAAACAGTTTCCTGTTTGCATTGCATATGTTGTACCCATACACAAGTTGTAAGGCTTAAGTTTGAACTCAGCTATGGTTGACATAGGCACTAGCATTTTTAAAGATGGCTGAGCTATGTTGCACTTTTACATGTACAGACTCTGGCTTGGATATCATCTGCATAGCACCACATAAAATCTGTGCTGACAGACAATTTATTGCAGAGTACAACACCTGCATACTCTGTACCAGCCAACATTGCCTCTTATACTGCTACCCATGCATGTAGCAGAGTGCAGTGTTACAATCACAGGTTCTGACATGGAAAAGAGGTACCAGGCAGTTAGAGCAGCATTGAATTCAGACAGCACTAAGAAGGAATACACAACACAAAAACAGACAAGCTCTCCTCCATGGAAGAAGGTGTTGTTCCAGCATTTGACAACAGCAATGGAGTAAACTGCTATGCAAAATCAGCAATGCAAGCATTTCTTCACATGCCTCCCTTTGTTGCCACTATCAAATCTTCACATGACGCAGCACTGTCCAAGTCATTGAAGAAGGTTGTGAATGATAGTGACAAGCAAGACAACAGCATTCAGACTCTGACACCCTTACAACTTGTGTTAGGTGAATATGATGGCCATCAAACATTCACTAATAACATCCAGCAGGATATGACTGAGTTTATGATGCCCATAATTAACAGCTTGGAATCGGAGCAAATTGCCATGTGACAGTACTTTACCATCACCTATATGACAAAGTACACTTGCCTGTCTGGTCGACATTCACACAAAGACATAACAGAAAACGTGCTATGGATTTCATTATATGTTCCACAGACATGTTATGTAAAGTTCAGGCAACTGCTCAGGAATGCAGAGTGCGGATGGAGATGTACTCGTTGTGGAGGAGAGTGTCTTCAGTCCATATGACTTAGGACCTCTTCTCAGTATCTTCTTCTAGTCTTGCAGAGATCTGATACAAATGGACTCAGAGTTGACACACCAATCAGTGAATTTGTAGCAGGAAGAGTACAATTTATGGAAGCATGCTTTGATAATCAGGATGTGATATTCCACCATAGAGCATCTGTACATTCAGAACATTATGTGACATAGCTGAGGTACAGCAATGGGTGGATGGAATGCAATGACTACATGAGCACATTTAAACAGAGAGTACCTCGAAATCTAAAAGATGCTTATGTCCTGGTTCTCAAAAATTGCAATAAGTTTCAATGGGCAGAAGAGTAGTTGACGTAAATATGATGTCACTGTGTTTGATACACTCCAGTAGTCATAAAAGTGTGCTATGTAACCTTTTCTTTACATGTACTGTTCTTTTCATATTAGTTTATGAATAGGAGCAAAAGTAGATTAGGCACATACAGGTACTTATGATGCCAACAGTTAATATAGGTGTTTATGTGATTTTAGCTAAAATACATCCTAAATGGGCCTAAATCAGTGTGGGCAGTGTGCATAATCACATGATACACAACACTTACTTTAGCTGTGGAATAATCATATCAACAGCATATCAGCATCTCATGTCTAAGCTGCTCTGCTGTACTAGTCTGTAGATTTCTACGCTGCTGCGCTATGTGACATAGGATGTGTTGTGATTTCTGTCAACACTATTGTGTGTCAATGCACTGTACATTAAGTATGCTGAGAAACATAACGATATTTGTTGTTTTGCGATGTTTCTCATATTTTGTACATTATGTTCACGTTTCACATATGTCTGTTGATGCAGGAGAACAGATTGTGATAGAATACTGCCACTGCAGCTTTACATCTGTTTGCACATATATTGCTGTGCAATGCCTTTTCCTCTAGAGTAAGGACATACCTGATATTTTATATATACAGGTATTGTCTCACTAACACCTGTCTAATGCTCACTTGAAGTGGCATATTTACTGCCAACTTTACTTAGTGTTGGGAACAGCACATTACCATGAAAGAGTATTACATTAAAGCATTGTAATAAATAGCTACTGGTTGCTATTGTTTATGTGAAAAAATGTTACCGCATTTTCTGAGACTATGTACATCTCTGTAAACTCTTTATATGGTTAAGTGTAAAAATTGTTACATTAAACATAATTTAGTTGTGAGACTTACATACTGCTTGTAGTGTGTTTTTGTACTGTATATGGGTATAGTTATACTGTTAGCACTTGTTACTTTTCATACCTACAGTGATTAAAGGCTTTGTTTTTTGATGCATTATAGAAAGATGAATGTGTGGTTTGTTTAGTAATCATTGAGTAGGTTTTAAAAACATTTTAAATGGTACTATTAATTTGTGTTTAGATTGCTAGACTATCTAATTTCTGTTAATTGATACTTTCTTATGAATAATTTTTAGAGAACATTTAAAAGAATCATATTTCAACTAACAAATATCTGGCTAAATTATTATATTGTTTCTTTTGTCAGTCAATTAATTTATTTACAAGGTTTATTATATACAATGAGATATGACTTATTTGTTATTCATGAAAGGGCATTGTAAATCACACACTCTGCTCAATCTCAGTTCAAAATATGTTCCTGATTTTTTTGGATCGCCTTTATTAAGGGGTCTGGTGAGGATTTTTTCCAGATGCACGTAACATTAAAATATGACAGCATAGTAATGCACTGTAGTAACAATCTTGGGATATGTTGCTATTATGTAAGTAGTTTGTTAATTGTTTACACATTTGGTTTTTGCCTAACCCAGGAACATTAACTTATTCAGTCTCATATTGTTCTTAAAAATGTATTGTATACTTCTGTGATGAATTACACGGTGACATTATGAGACTGAGTGAGTTGTGCAATTTAGCCTTCTTTAAAATACAATTGGCATTTAATGATTAATACATTTTTTAAACTTATTTCTCTGTGTCTATTGTGCTTCTTCTTTACTGTATATGATTCATATATTGTTCACGTTTACAATGAAGCAGAAATGAATAGAATTAAATTGTGCTACACATACATAGAAACATAGAATTTGACAGCAGATAAGGACAGCTTGGCCCACCCAGTCTGCCCATTTCTCTACCTAATGGATAAGCTGCAGATCCTAGTTAACCAACAGCCTACTTCCTCCTACCCCCACACCCTAGAATTGCCTTATGTCTGTCCCATGCATTCTTGAATTTCCCCACTGTTTTTGACTCTACAACTTCCTCAGGAAGGCCATTCCATGCATTCACAACCCACTCCATGAAAAAATACTTCCTCATATTACCTCAGAGCCATCCCCCTTCTATCTTCAAATTGTGCCCCCTTGTTCTTGCACACCTCCTTTTCTAAAAGATGCTACCCTCTTGGAATTTGTTGATTCCCTTGAGGTACTTGAAAGTTTCTATCATGTCCCCCCCGTCCCTCCTTTCCTTGAGGGTATCCATATTAAGCCCCTTAAGTCTCTCTTCATATGTCTTCTGGTGCAGACCGTGCATCATTTTAGTTGCCCTCCTCTGGACTGCCTCCATCCTGTCTATGTCTTTGCAGTGACTGGGTCTCCAGAACTGCATGCAGTACTGCAGATGGGGTCTCATCAGCTGTCTTTACAGAGGGATAACAACTTCCTGTTTTCTACTGGTGATGCCTCTCCCTATACATACCAGTATCCCTCCATCCCTCCTTACTGCCCTCTCACATTGCTTTCCCACCTTTAGGCCATCCGATATGACTACCCCTAGGTCCCTTTCCATTTTGTTGTTGTTAGTATCTCGCCCCCATAGTGTACTCTTCACCTGGGTTTTTGTTTCCCAGGTGCATTACTTTGTACTTCTTAGCACTGAATCTAAGCTGCCATACATTTGACCATTCCTCCAACCTTGCCAAGTCCCTTCTCATCCTTTCCACCCCACCTTGTGTATCAACACTGTTGCAGATCTTTGTGTCATCTGCAAAAGAGACTTACTTTTCCTTCCAGTGCCTCTGCAATGTCACTTATAAAGACATTGAAGAGGAACGGTCCTAGAAATGAACCCCAATGTCACTTATAAAGACATTAAAGAGGAACGGTCAGAGAACTGAACCCTGCAGTACCCCACTAGTAACCCCCCTTTCTTCAGAGTGGACTCCATTTACTATTACCCTCTGTGTCCTGTTCTCCAGCCAATCTTTTACCCAGGCTATCATCTTGGGATCCACTCCCAGGCTGGCTAACTTTTATATTAATCTTTTGTGTGGGACTGTGTCAAATGCCGTACTAAAGTCTAGGTAAGCCATGTTCACAGCCCCTCCCTGATCTACTACTTTGGTCACCCAGTCAAAGAAATCTATTAGATTCATCTGACATGACCTTCCCACTGTGAGTTCATGCTGCTTTGGGTTCTGTGCCCCTCTGGCCTCTAGATACTCAACAATTCTTTCTTTCAGAAGTGATTCCATCATTTTCCCTATCACTGAGGTCAAACTAACAGGTTTGTAGTTTCCTGCCTCTGCCCTGCTACCACTTTGGTGAAGTGGAATAACATCTGCCCTCCTGCAGTCCTCAGGTACCACCCCCATCCTCCCATGATTTGTTAAAGAGGGTAGTCAGTGGTGTCACTAGTTCTACCCTTAGTTCTTTTAGAATTCTGGGATGAATCTCATCAGGCCCCATTACTTTGTCCACCTTCAGTTTTAAGAGTTCCTTCATATTTGTCTAGTATCTTTGCTTTTTCACAGTCACCCTCTGTCCCCCTTCCCTTTATTAAGCCTCATTATCCCTTCCTGGGTCTTCCTTTGCTCCCTGATGTACCTATAAAAGGTTTTATCCCCCTTCTTAACTGAGTTGGCTATCGTTTTCTTGGTTTGGGCCTTTGCTGTTCTGACTGCCTTCCCTGCTTCCTTCTGCATTAACTGATACAGTTCCCTGTACTGCTCCTTCTGTGATTCCTTGTACTTCCTGAATGCTATCTTTTTCTCCCTAACCTTCCCTGCCACTTCCTTTGAGAGCCATAGTGTTTTTTTTACATAATTTTGTTTTGTTTATTTGTGTCACACAAAGGCTTGTTGCCTTAGTGATGGCCATTTTGATTATTCTCCATTGTTCTTCCACCCCTCCTTCCTGCCCATTTGCTAGTGCATTCCTTAGTCACTCACCCATTTTGGCAAAGTCAGCCCTCCTAAAGTCCAGGACCTCTGCCTTTGTATGGCTTGACTCAACTGCTGTGTTTATCATGAACCATACTGTTCGATGGTTGCTAGTTCCCAGATGGCTAGCCACTTCTACATCTGTGATCCTCTCTCCATCTCCATTTGAGAGTACTAGGTCTAAGATTGCTCCCTCATGAGTGGGTTCCAATACTAGTTGTCTAAGGCATGCCCCCTGTAGGGCATCTAGAATGACCCTGCTCTTGGATGTGGCTGCAGCAAATGCACTCCAGTTAACATCTGGCATATTCAGATCCCCCATCTACAATATCTCCCCTTTTTCTGCCATTCTAAGGATACCTTCTATCATTTCCTTGTCCATTTCCTCCCCCTGAGAAGGGGGTCTGTATACAACCCCAGTGCAGATTATGGTGCCATTGCCTGTCTCCAAGTTGACCCACAGTGCTTCCTCTCCTCCCTGTTTACCCTTTGTTCTGTTGCTCTGATTCCTTCCCTTAGGTAGAGAGCTACTCCTCCTCCTCCTCTTTTACCCTCCCTGTCCCTCCTGTAGATAGTGTACCCTTGTATGTTTATATCCCAGTCATGGTTCTGTGTGTACCATGTTTCTGTGACAGACACAATATCCAGATGTTCCTCTTCCATCAAGGCCATTAGTTCAGGAAGCTTGTTACCCAGACTGTGGACACTGGTACTCATGACTCTCCATTTTTTGATGGCTTTACCTCTTGTAGCCCCATCTCTGCCCTTACTGACTTTGCTTTCTCCATTTACCCCAGTCCTGCTCTCTAATATTCTTCAACCGAAACTACCTCTGCCTGGAAGCTGCAATACTGAACATAGGATTTGCAAGAAAGCGAGTTGTGCTCAAAACAGAGGGAGGTGAACCTTACAATTGTCTTTGGTTTGTAGCAGATATTCTGCAGGTGGAGGCTACTTCTAACTGAAAGGTGAAATAAGGAACTTAGAATTATCAGGAAAAGACAGTCTTTCAAGCAACAGAGGGAGATGGATCTAGCTTTATGTTTGTTACAGTTCTTAAGATTTTCAGTGCAGGAAGAGTTTAAAGCACAGCTGACTTATTTTGGGGCTGACTGCTTTCAGAGCACAAACCACCAGGCTGTTTTGGGGCTGGGGAGGTTTACCTGTGTCTGACTTGGATGTCTGGATTTTTCTCTGTTTCATTAGCAAGGTATTTTCTCTGTCAAATTGTTGTGTAGGGCATCTTGCTGACAGGAAGGCACTCATCACAGTGGTGGGTCAGAGCTCTTAGCTGATTGTTTTGTGAGGGCACAGTTTAGGCCCAACCCCTTCCCACCCCTCACCCCACCTACCCCTGGAAATAGTTCCTTTATACCTGGGGTTCTGACATCATTTCCTCAAGAGTGCATGGTGCATATCACTGTCATATCCTCTCTAGCACACTGCACTGACAATATAAGCATACACATTGTATAATATATATATTTCTATATAACAAACCAATCACACACACAGACACACACACAAAAAAAAAGTAGATAAACATGTGGGGAGTAGTGCAATGTAATGGCTGTGGGGCAGCAGTCTTCCAGGAGTCTTTCTGGAGGTCGAGATGCTGCCCTATTTGTAGACAACTCTCTGCCCTGAGGGAGGAAGTTGCCCGTCTTCAGGCCACACTGGACAGTAGTAAGGGAACCTTCCCCCAGGCCACACTGGATGGTAGGAAGGGAACCTCCCCCATCCAGGGAGCACCAGAGCCACCACCACTACCTCAGAGGTTGCGAAGAAAGCACAGCAGTTGGACCACAGTGGGCTCAGGGAGGGTGAGGATGGTGGAACAGAGGCACACCCAGTCAGTTGTTCCACTCCACATTCCATACACCATTCTGGGGGAGCATAGCTCCCCATGAATGCACCCACAGAGGAGACTAAGGAGGCTGAGGACAACTGTCACAAGGGAGGCCTAAAGGAAGGAGGCAGAGGACACCACAAGGAAAGGAAGCAGCTCCTGGTGGGGGACTCAATTATTAGGGGGATAGAACTGGGGGGAGCAGGGAAAACTGAAGTAAGGTGCCTGCCTGGTGCCATGGCTTGGAGGGACAGGAAGCACATCCTCAGGATCATGAGAACAGCTGCATGGGAGTCTGAGCTGGATGTCATTGTCCACCTAGGGACAAATGACTTGGCTCAACATGAGATTAGAGCAGTGCAGAAGGACTTTGTAGAATTGGGAGGGTCTAAGACAAGTAGCACACACAGTATCCTTCTCAGAGGTGCTGCCTGTCAATGGCATGAGTGAGGCGAGGGTACTTTGCACCATGCAGTTTAATAAATGGTTGAAAAAATGGTGTGGAGCACAGGGTTTGGCTTCATTGGGGACTGGGGTTCCACCTGGAGGGATACCAGCCTATACTGGCAGGATGGTCTGCATCTGTCCAGGAAGGGAGCAAGTCTTTTGAGCAATCGGTTTAAATGCTTCATTGGCAAGCTTTTAAACTAGTCAAGGGGGGAGGCACTGATAAGCAGCAGGAAAATGCCAGCCTCTCCCTACAAAACTGGGTACTAAATGAGAAAAAGACCGAGGTAGAAAGGTCAGTGGGGGATGCTGCAACAGAAGGTAAAGCCATCAAAAAATGGAGAGCAATGACTACCAATGCCCGTAGTCTGAGTAACAAGCTTCCTGAATTAGTGGCCTTGATGGAGGAGGAACATCTGGATATCATGGCAGTCACAGAAACATGGTACACACAAAACCATGTCTGGGACGTAAACATACCAGGATACACTATCTACAGGAGGGACAGAGAGGGTAAAAGAGGAGGAGAAGTAGCTCTTTACATAAGGGAAGGAATCAAAGCAACAGAACAAAAAGGGAAACAGGGAGGAGAAGAAGCACTGTGGGTTAATTTGGAGACCGGCAATGGCACCACAATCCGCACAGGGGTTGTATACAATTGCCTTCTCAGGGGAGAAATGGACAAGAAATGATAGAAAGTATACTTAGAATGGCAGAAAAAGGGAGATATTGCTGATGGGTGATCTGAATATGCCAGATGTTAACTGGAGTGCAGTTGCAGCAGCCACTTCGAAGAGTGGGGTTATTCTAGATGCCCTACAGGGGGCATGCCTTAGACAACTAGTATTGGAGCCCACTCGAGAGGGAGCAATCTTAGACCATGTTCTCTCAAATGGAGATGAAGAGAGGATCACAGATGTAGAAGTGGGTAGCCATCTGGGAACTAGTGACCATCGAACAGTATGGTTCACAATAAACACAGCAATAGAGTCAAGCCATACAAAGGCAAAAGTACTGGACTTTAGGAGGGCTGACTTTGCCAAAATGGGTGAGTGCCTAAGGAATGCACTAGTAAATGGGCAGGAAGGAGGGGTGGAAGAACAATGGAGAATAATAAAAACTGCCATCACAGAGGTAACAAGCCTTTGTGTGAAGCAAATAAACAAAATGAAACGATGTAAGAAACCCCTATGGTTCTCAAAGGAAGTGGCAGGGAAGGTTCAAGAGAAAAAGAAAGCATTCAGGAAGTACACGGAATCACAGAAGGAGCAGGACAAAGAACTGTATCAGGTAAAGCAAAAGGAAGCTGGGAAGACAGCAAGAACAGCAAAGGCCCAAACCGAGGAAAAGATAGCCAACTCAGTTAAGAAGGGATAAAACCTTTATAGGTACATCAGGGAGCAAGGAAGACCAAGGGAGGGATAGTGAGGCTTAATAAAGGGGAGGGAGGGTGGGCAGAGGTGACTGTGAAAGGCAGAGATACTAAACAAATATTTTTGCTCAGTATTTACAAAGGAAGAGGGAGTACCTAAAACAAACAGTAGAAACACTCTGGATACAGAAGTTGATACCAGCCATTTACAGAAGAAAGGGTTCTGAAAGAACTCTTAAAACTGAAGGTGGACAAAGCAATGGGGCGGATGCGATTCATCCCAGAATTCTAAAAGAACTAAGGGTAGAACTAGTGACACCACTGACTACCCTCTTTAACAAATCATGGGAGGATGGGGTGGTACCCAAGGACTGGAGGAGGGCAGATGTGATTCCCCTTCACAAAAGTGGAAGCAAGGCAGAAGCAGGAAACTACAGACCTGTTAGTTTAACCTCAGTGGTAGGGAAAATGATGGAAACACTTCTGAAGGAAAGAATTGGTGAGTATCTAGAGGCCAGAGGGGCACAGGACCCAACGCAGCATGGATTCACAGCGGGAAGGTCATGCCAGACAAATCTGATAGAGTTCTTTGACTGGGTGACCAAAGTAGTAGATCAGAGAGGGGCTGTGGACATGGCCTACCGAGACTTTAGCAAGGCATTTGACACAGTCCCACACAAAAGATTAATATACAAGTTAGCCAGCCTGGGAGTGGGTCCCAAGATGACAGCCTGGGTAAAGAATTGGCTGTAGAATAGGACACAGAGAGTAATAGTAAATGGAGTCCACTCTGAAGAAAGGGGGGTTACTAGTGGGGTACAGCAGGGTTCAGTATTAGGACCAGTCCTCTTCAATGTCTTTATAAGCGACATTGCAGAGGTACTAGAAGGAGAAGTATGTCTCTTTGCAGATGACACAAAGATCTGCAACAGAGTTGATGCACAAGGTGGGGTGGAAAGGATGAGAAGGGACTTGGCAAGGTTAGAGGAATGGTCAAATGTATAGCAGCTTAGATTCAATGCTAAGAAGTGCAAGGTAATGCACCTGGGAAATAAAAACCCAAGGGAAGAGTACACAATGGGGGGTGAGATGCTAACAACAACAAAAATGGAAAGGGACCTGGGGGTAGTCATATCAGAGGACCTAAAGGTGGGCAAGCAATGTGAGAGGGCAGCAAGGAGGGCTGGGGGGATACTGGGATGCATAGGGAGAGGCATCACCAGTAGAAAACAGGAAGTTATTATCCCTCTCTACAGACAGCTAGTGAGACCCCATCTGGAGTACTGCATGCAGTTCTGGAGACCCATTCTCCGCAAAGACATAGACAGGATGGAAGCTGTCCAGAGGAGGGCAACTAAAATGGTGCAGGGTCTGCACCAGAAGACATATGAAGAGAGACTTAAGGAGCTTAATATGTATAGCCTCGAGGAAAGGAGGGAGAGGGGGGACATGATAGAAACTTTCAAGTACCTCAAGGGAATCAACAAAGTCCAAGAGGGTAGCATCTTTCAAAAAAAGAGGTGTGCAAGTACAAGGGGGCACAATTTGAAGATGGGGGGGTGGCTCAGAGGTAATGTGAGGAAGTATTTTTTCACAGAGAGGGTTGTGGATGCATGGAACAGCCTTCCAGAGGAGGTCGTGGAGTCAAAAACAGTGGTGGAATTCAAGCATGCATGGGGCAGTCACTAGGCAATTCTAGGGGGTTGGGGTAGGAAGAAGTAGGCTGCTGGTTAACTAGGATCTGCAGCTTATCCATTAGGTAGGGAAATGGGCAGACTGGGTGGGTCAAGCGGTCCTTATCTGCCGCAAATTCTGTTTTTATGTTTCTATGTTTCTACTGACCTTTCTACCTTGGTCTTTACCTCATTTAGTACCCTGTTTTGGAGGGGGAGGCTGGGAATTCCCTGCTGCTTATCAGTGCCTCTCCCCTTGGCTAGTTTAAAAGCTTGCCAATGAAGCATTTAAACTGATCACTGAGGAGACTGGTTCCTTTCCTTGACAGATGCACACCATTGTGCCAGTATAGGTGGGTATATATATAAAACATGGGTTTGGATACTATTTACTAGTAATGCATGGTATATAGAAACATAGAATTTGACGGCAGATAAGGAAAGCTTGGCCCACCCAGTCTGCCCATTTTCCTACCTAACGGATAAGCTGCAGATCCTAATTAACCAACAGCCTACTTCCTCCTACCCCCACCCCCAGAATTGCCTTGACTGTCCCATGCATTCTTGAATCCCACCACTGTTTTTGACTCCACAGCCTCCTCAGGAAGGCTGTTCCATGCATCCACAACCCTCTCCATGAAAAAATACTTTCTCACATTACCTCTGAGCCATCCCCCCTCTATCTTCAAATTGTGCCTCCTTGTTCTTGCACACTTCTTTTTCTGAAAGATGCTATCCTCTTGGACTTTGTTGATTCCCTTGAGGTACTTGAAAGTTTCTATTATGTCCCCCCCCCCACCTTTCCTCAAGGCTGTACATATTAAGCCCCTTAAGTCTCTCTTCATATGTCTTCTGGTGCAGACCCTGCACCATTTTAGCTGCCCCCCTCTGGACTGGCTCCATCCTGTCTATGTCTTTGCAGAGATTGGATCTCCAGAACTGCACGCAGTACTCCAGATGGGGTCTCACCAGCAGTCTGTACAGAGAGATAACAACTTCCTGTTTTCTACTGGTGATGCCTTTCCCTATGCATCTCAGTATCCCCTCAGCCCTCCTTACTGCCCTCTCTCATTGCTTGCCCACCTTCAGGTCATCTGATATGACTACCCCAGGTCCCTTTCCATTTTTGTTGTTGTTAGAATCTCACCCTCCATTGTGTACTCTTCCTCTGGGCTTTTGTTTCCCGGGCGCATTACTTTGCACTTCTTAGCATTGAATCTAAGCTGCCATACATTTGACCATTCCTCCAACCTTGCCAAGTCCCTTCTCATCCTTTCCACCCCACCTTTTGTATCAACTCTGTTGCATATCTTTGTGTCATCTGCAAAGAGACATACTTTTCCTTCCAGTCCCTCTGCAATGTCACTTATAAAGACATTGAAGAGGACTGGTCCTAGAACTGAACCCTGTGGTAGGGTGTATTAGAGTGCATGGTGCAGAGGGCCCAGGCTCCCACTTTAAAAATTAATGCTTTAAAAGCTGTGTACAGATTTACTTCATTACAACATCTCAAAAAGGAAGGAAATTCTTTGTAAAAAACTCCATTAATACAACAGTTAGGGTTGCTTCCACGGTGACAAAAGTGAGGAAATTCGATTTTAGGGTTTTCAACCCTAACTCTGAATCTCTCCCCCCCCACACACACACACAAAACACACATACTAGCAGGGGACGGTACAAGGCAACACAACCAATCGGAAACAGACACCATAAGGTAACAGAAAGAACATACAACTCTGTAAACATACCATAAGAGGCATCCCTCATCATATTTCAGCAGCTGTATCACTTCTACTGCCATCCCAGTGATTTGGGGATACACCCACATGCTGTGCAACCATGTAAGATGGCCATTGTATGAACTTTATACCTCCAAGCAGATAGTACAACAGTACCCATAAGTCATGGTAGGACAGCATGGTGAGTTGGACCTTATTCTTCCATTCCTCCATTGACATAGAACAACAATGTCCATATGTCACAGCAAGAACACAGTGTCCTATGGACCCTGGCTTCCCATTCCTGTATCAGAATAGTACAGCACTATCTATGTGTCACTCTGCCCATATGTTGCAGTGTGACCTTATGGTTGTTCAGATACTGCACTCTCATCCCTCCATTGAGACATAAGTACAACATAATCTATATGTCACACTAGCCATATGTCACAGTGAGAGTACAGGGTCCTTCATACCCTGCAGTCCTATTCCTCCATCGACATACTACAACACAATACATGAGTCACACTATCTACATGTCACAATGAGAACAGTGCAACATATGGATAGTGTGAGATATGGATTGTGTTGTACTATCTCAATGGAGGCATGGTAGTGCACAGATCAAAGGACTCTGTGTTTTCACTGTGACATATTGACAATGTGACATATGGATAGTGTTGCACTAGCGTGATGTAGGACTGGGATAGCAGTGTCCCACAGTGACATATGAATAGTGTGTTCTATGAATTCTGACATACTGTATCAATGTACAGATGGGAGTGCAGGGTCCAAAAGACAGTGCACTCCCAACCCCACATTGACATAAAAGAACAGTGTCTATATGTAATGGTGAGAACACCATTCCTCCATCCAGATACTACAACAGTTTACATATATCAGATTTGGAGTGTGGGGTTATTCACCATACAGTCACATCCCTACATGCAGATAGTAGAAGAGTGTACATATCTAGTAGCGGAACCACATTATACTTAGCAGACTGCACTTCCATCACTGCATCCACACAGAGTGAAGTGTCCGAGATCAAACAGCACAAGTGTAGATAAATTATTTATCTGACAGTTCACCATTGTATATTTAATTTATGCAATAGGGAAGCCTTCTGTTAGTGCAGAGACATTAGCTTTTGACTGTTTATCTTTTTTGAATGATAATTTCTGGGACTTTTTGTTATTGTGCTGTACAAATTTCATGCTCACAGTACCAGGCTACCTTTTTTTTTTAAAGTAATTTGCATTTGTTTGTCGAAAAAGTGAAAAAAAATTGAATTTTCTGCTGGTTTTTTTTGCTAATTATAAAAAAAAACTAAAAGGTATCTATAAATGAAACACCATTCATTTTGTAGATAATTTTGTGCTGAACAACTTTCATGCTCACAATACCATGCTATCATTTTGCGTTTTAAAGTTATTCCCATTTGAATATGGTTAATACTGCTTCTGAGGCCAAACATTCCAAATAAATTCTGGAGAGATTTGTAACATAGTAACTGTGTGTATAAATGAGTAACTGTGTGTATAAGTAGGGGTATGCAGGGGGACCTGTGTGATACATAATTTATACACACAAGTGCTGTTTGACCTTGGTTGATCTCATGAGTGGCGCAAGCCACGAGTGAGATGGCCAAGGGCAAACAGCACTAGTGTGCATAAAATCATGTATCACAGGTCCACCCTGCATATTTCATTTATGAAATAGGCAGGAACCTTGTGTTTGAGCTTTGTATTTTTAAAAGATTAATTATTTTTAAATTCTATTTTGTATTTTATTGGGCTTATTTCTTGTACTAGTGGTTTTGTGCTTTTTTATATATATGTTGCTAGGACTGTTGTCATGGAGGCAGCATTGGCATGCTGCATTACCATGTTACTGTCCCTACTGATTGTAGAGTTCAGCTCATGAAGAAAAATGCAGACCAAAAATGGTGACTGCCATTAGCGAGAGCACCGGGTCACAGAAGTTGTTGCGTTTGGGAAAAAATTAATTCATTTAAATGCCCTGTGAAGTTTGACAGTCTTTTTTTATTTGGAGACAGCATTTTATTTTGTGTTGTGGCTGGATGGCAGGCCAATGAACGAGTGGGGAACTGAAAGTGTAGTTTATAGGCATCCAAAAATGACTTGCTGCAAGTAGTTACAGGCTGCAATAAATAAGGTACATTTTGCATAGTTTATTGGAGTCAGAAGTTAATTTTTGTAGCTGTGCGAGCAGACTTGTGAGGAATGTAAGGAAAGAGAATGGCAGAGAGGTAGAGAAAGCGCTGGATATCCAAGCATAGAAAGGCAAGATTGCAGTATTTTGAAACTGATGTACTGGTTTGTTCACTGTTAGAATAGTACCAAGCGTGTAAGTGGAAGCCTTGCAGTTCAACAGTTTGTGCCGGGTCAGACCACAGCTTGGGGAAAAAGTACGAACATATGAAAATAGCCAGCAGCAAAATGCCATCATGGTCTATCTAGGCTGCTTGTGAATCAGCTAGCTCCCTATTCAGCAGCTGCCCCACCCCTCCTCTTACCTCCCTTTACCCTCACCTTTGTCCTGTCCCACCCCTTCTTGAAGCATTCCACTGTGGTACATGCCACCACTTCAACTGGTAGTGCATTCCACTTTGCCACCACCATCTCCATAAAGAAATGCCTCCTCACCTCCCTCCTGAATCTGCCCCCCTCCCATCTCATGTCATGGCCCCTAGTATCTCTCCCCATCCTCCTCCTGAATAGACTCTCTGTGTCTGTTTTGATAATCATTTTCACGTATTTGAAGGTCTCAATCTTATCCCCCTGTCCCTGCTCTCCTCCAGTGTGTACATGCTTAACTCTTTTAGTCTGATCTCATATGGTAATTCCTCCAGGCCCTAAATCAATTTCATTGCCCTACGCTGCATCCCCTCCAGCAGTTTAATGCCTTTTGTAGGTATGGGCAACAGTACTGCATGCAGTATTCCAGGTGGGGTCTAACCAATGATCTGTATAACAGTAGCATAGCCTCCCTTCTTCTCGAGGTAATTCTCCTTGCAATGCACTGCAGCATTTTGTTTGCCCATTGCTGCTGCCTTTCTGCATTGTGTGGAATTACTCATTGCTCCCGTGATGAGCACCCCCAGATCCTTCTCTGCATCTGTTACCTTCAACTGCACTCTCCCAAGATGGTATCTTCTCCTTGGATTTTTTGTTTCGAAGTGCAGCACCTTGCATTTTGTTGCATTGAACCCCAGCTGCCATCTGCCAGACCATGCCTCTAGCCTTGCCAGATCCTCCTGTAGCCCCCTCCACCCCTCCTGGTTGTCTACCACTGCTCCCATCCTGGTGCCATCCGCAAATAGGCTGATTTTGCTACTGATGCCCTCCGAGATGTTTGCAATGAATATGCCAAACATCACTGGGCCCAACACTGAACTCTGTGGAACACCACTTGTCACAGGCTTTGGGGACGAGTATTCCCCACCTACCACCACCCTCTGCTGCCTGTCTTTTAGCCAGTTCTCCACCTACCCCATCCCACCAGTTTTGCTCACACCCCTGTGCCCTGTAGCTTAAGTCCAAGTCTCCAATGTGGTACTGAATCAAAGGTCTTACTGAAGTCTAGGTACAGGACATCCACTGCATGGCCTCTGTCAATTTGCTTAGTCATCCAGTCATAGTATTCCCCAATGTTGTTCTGGCATGACCTGCCCTTGAAGAAGCCATCTGTCTCCCATCCTGCACCCCGTTCACCTCCAGTAGTGCCACTAGTCTATCCTTTAGGATGGTCTCCATTAGTTTTCCCACTATGGGCATTAGACTTACTGGCCTATAGTTTCCTGGTTCGTCCTTAGATCCACTCTTGTGGAGGGGAACCACATGAGCCAGTCTCCAGTTCTGCGGTATGCATCCTGTGTCTAGAGATGAATTAAATAAATCTGCCAAGGGTCCTGCCAGGACTGTTACTAGCTCATTCAGCACTCTTGGATGTTCTCCATCCAGTCCCAGAGCCTTGTCTACCCTCAATGCCATTAACTCCTTCAGCACCCTCACCACTGTGATTTCTCCATCCATCACCCCCCATCTGTTTCTGTCATCCCTCCTACTATGGGTAGCCCCTTCCTTTTCTTTCGCAATGACTGAACAGAAGTAGTCATTGAGCACTTCTGCCTTTTCACTCCCTCCCTCCACCCATCCCCCCTCCTTCTTAATTCTTATAATTTGGTCCTTACAGCTTATTTTCTCCCTAATGTACCTTAAGAAGTCTTGCTTCCCTTTTTTTATGCCCTGTGCCAGCCTGAGTTCCCTTACTGCCTTGGCTGCCCTTACCTCCCTGGTCACTTCCTTCACTTCTTTCAGGTATTTCTCCTTATCTTACTTCTTCCCTGCTCTTCTGTATCTCCTGTAAGCTGCCCTTTTTTTCCTCACCCTGTCTAGCACCCCCTTTACTTATCCAACTGGATTTATTTCCCCTAGCCTTCTTAGTCTGGGCCCTGCTGCAAGTTTCTGTTGCCTCCGCTATCCCCTGTCTTATCAGTTCCCACCTTCATTGTGTGTCCATACTCAGTTGAATTTTGCACAGGAATCCCTGTACCACTTCCTTCATCATCTTAAAGCTGGCATTCCTGAAATCCAGCACCCTTGTGCCACATGCCATCCTCTCTTTAGCCATCTGTAACTGGAACCATACTGTCAGGTGGTCACTCCCCCCCAGTGGTTCCTCCACCCTCTCCCACTCCCTGTTTGTCAGTACAAGCTTAAGGGTGTTCCTTTCCCTAGCTGGTTCCTTGACCATTTGTACTAGAAAGCTTTCCTGTAAGGCATCCAGCATTACCTGCTTTCTTCTGCTCTTTGTGGTAGGTGTATCCCACTCCACCGCTGGCAGGTAGAAGTCCCCTACTATCACCATCCCCTTCCCACAGTTCCTCCTGATCTGTTCTGCCAGTACCCTGTCCATCCCTTCAGTCTGAGAGGGTGGTCTGTGCACCACCCCAATCTTAGTGATCTATTTTTGGGAGTCTGTGGTTGTACCCACAGTGCCTCTGTATCCCTATCATCTCCCTCCTCCCTTACACATTTCAATCCCTCCTTTACATACAGCACCATCCACCTTCCCCTCCCCATCCCCTTTTCCCTATCCTTCCAGCGTAATCTGTACCCTGGAACTGTCATGTCCCAGTCGTGGATTTAGGTGGCCCATGTCTCGGTTATAGCTGCCAAGTCCACGCCTCCCCTCCTCCAAGAGAGTCTGTAGTTCCACCCCCTTATTCCCCAGACTCCTACCATTGAGTGCTAACACCCTCCAACCCTTGTCTCTACCCACCCCCCTGCCTCTCTCCCCTTATGTCCTTTCCCTTAGTAGTTGCCTTCCTCCTTACTCTGCTATCACGGAGGGGGTAGGCCTATTTGGTTTCACATCACTAGGCCTCTGAACACCAGTATCCCTCCTGCTATCCCCCTCTCCTAGTTTAAATGCTCCTCAATGTGCTTCCCTATCCTTGCTTTCAGCAAATTTTTTCCTTCCTCATTTAGGTGCAGTCTATCTTTTGCATACAGACTGCTGTTCTCCCAGGTCCCCCCCCACCTCCTACCAGCCCATTAGTGTGCTATTGTTTTGTAGGACAGCTGTGGTAGTGGCTGTATGAAGATAGAAGGGGAACTCTAGAAGTATGTGATGGTCATTTTGTGTGCTGGCAGATGGAGTGGCTATGAAGTAGTGCCGGTAAGCAGAGGTAGGGGACCAGGCAATGACTTGTCTACTGTGTAGATAAGTGGCTTATGATGTGTCTACTATGTGTATAAATGTGAGATTTCAAATTTATACACATAGGGCTAGATAATTAACAGTGCGCCTGGCAATGGCGCAAGTGCTTGCTCCATGCAACTGAGTTGCACTTGAGCAAGAAAGGGATATATTAAAAAGAGATGTGCCATGGTGCATCTCATCTGAATATATCAAAAAATGCCTGGGAAACAACTACAACGTGCCAGTGCATCCCCCAGACAGGTCTAAATACCAGGAATGGGAAATGCACCTGTGCAGCAGAGATACACTGGGTGCAAATTCCCAATATTCAGGCCCAAATATGCAGATGGAAGCATAATGCATGCAAGGCACACATGGGGCCATTTGCATGTCATTATGACCCCATTTACATGAGTTGTGCAGGGCTGGCCAGTGAAACATGCCTGGGACCCTACACAGCAGGTGATCCCTGTCCCAGGTACCACAGTAGTACCCCCTCCCCATCTTATACCTCTGATTGCCTGTAATGAACAAACATCTATTTCCCTGGTAGTCCAGTGATAACTCCCCCTCCCCATCCCATACTTCCAATCACCTGTAATGAATAAAAATATATTTCCCTGATAGTCCAGTGGTACCCCCCCTAACCATCCTGTACCTCCGATCACCCGTAATTAATAAATATCTATTTCTGTGGTAGTCCAGTGGTACCCCCATCCCTATCCCGTATCTCCGATTGCCTGTAATGAATAAATATCTATTTCTCTGGTAGCCTAGTGGTACCCCCCCCCCGCCCATACTGTACCTTCAATCACCCATAATGAATAAAAATATATTTTTCTGGTAGTGGTACCCCCCTCCCCACCTGTAACCCTGATAAACTGAAAACCTCATCCCCACATCCATGGTAGTCTAGTGGTCCCCCAGCCCCCCAGCTGCACTAAGGAGCTCATGAAATAGCTGTTATTGTAATGTAGAGTTGTGTTTTTTTCCTGTTTCTCACTTGGTGGGTCTTTCTGTTCTTCTTCCTAGTATATATGGTGGGGGGGTATGGTGAAATTTTTGTGAACTGAGGGGGACACTGGGCAGGGCAAGCTAGTTTCTCCTTTACTCCAGTGTCTCTTGCGTTTAGCAGAGGTTCAGCAACCTTTGGGGGGGAGTGTCCATTCAATGTTAAGACACTCAGGTAATTGGAAGTTATTTAATAGTATATTTAGCATTTTAGTCTTTACTGTTAAGAAGTGTTTAAAGCTGAAGGTTAGACTAGTGTGGGTGGGGGAAGGAAATAAAAAAGTTGCTGTTGCTATACAAAAGGTGGGCTCAAAAAAGTGTGGGTGCTCAGGTTCACCATATACTAAGCTACAGAGTGGGGATTTTTTAGGGAAGGTAGGAAAGGAGCCCTAATAATTTTTCTCTGCTTTAAAGTTTGCAAAACTCTTTTGGCAGACCTCAGTGGGGGAGACATCTAGAGGGGGAATATAATTCATAATGGATATACTAAAAATAATGACATGGAACTTGAATGGGTTTAAGGAGAGGATTAAAATAAGAAAAGTGGTTAAAATTGCAAAATAAAAGAAGACATGTTGACTGCCTTCTCCTACAGGAAACCCATTTTAATGAGAGGGATGCCTCATACTTTCTGAATTTGTTGGGGGCAGAGGGTTATGTTTCCAATTTCACAGATGCTGCAAGGGGAACAGCTATTTTCATTAAAAAAAACAGCTAGGACTTAGATTAGATAAAGTGGTGGTGGATGATTCAGGAAGGTTTGGCATAATTAACTTTTTTTTTCAGACTAGGTCTATTATATAAGCATCAATTTATGGCCCAAATCAGGATGACCCTGCTTTTTTCACAAATCTGTTTCTAGAACTCTCACAGTTTGGAGCAGCTATGGTAGTTAGGGGGGATTTTAACTTAACATTCGGATTAATAGTTAGGAAATCTCCATAATCAGAAAAGAAAAAACAAGCTGCGAGTGTGGTAAAAAAACAACTCAAGATTTAAGCTTGAACAACCCCTTTAGGTATTTATACCCAAGACTGAAGAAGTATTCTCTTTTTTTTATTACCTCTCTTTTTTTTCCACTGCCCACTCTGGCTGTCCCCTTTTAGCCTGACCGACCTCCCCAACCCCATTACCCAGAATTACTGGGTATTACCTTATGCCTGGTCCAGGAGCAGTGCCTGCGGGGTGTTAGGTGTCATCCTGGCAGGCGGGGGGGGGGTTCTCCTCTTGATTTTCATCAGGGGCCCCAGGAGTAGTCGCATGTGCATGGAGGCATGCATGCATACTACAGCCCTGGTAAAGACCACTTTTGCCCACCCGACAACCTACTGCCTGTCCATCCTGTGGCCTGTACTGTCTCCTGACCTCCATCAGGAGACAGACAATAGCTGAGGAATGCAACCTTCCCTCCCCGGAGAGGAGAGCTGCCATCTGGCAGCTCCATCCAGATCTGCCCTCCCCCCCTCGCCAGCTTCCGATGGCCTGTGCTCGTTCCTGAACCTGGGTCATCAGCGTGGTGTGAGGTAAGGCATCCAGTGCCTCAGCCCTCAGTGCCACCGGGCCGACAGAATTATTCTCACAACTCTATATCACACAAGACTCTTTCTAGCTTGGATTTTTTTTTATAATCTCCCAGGAAATTTGTAAAAGTATTAAAAATATCTCCTATGAACCAATAGGGATATCTGATCATGTGCTGGTTGTTTTGGAGGTGGGCCTTGAGGCACCTGGGGCCAAATATCTGGGTAAGACCTCATGGAGTTTAGACAACTCCTTGTGGTTCTTTTCTGGTCTTAGGGAACAGATTCAAGAAGAAATCAATTGGTTCTGGATAAATAACTCTGGTCAGAATATAAAAAGCTATGTACTTTGGGATGCAATGAAAGCTTATTTGAGAGGCTGGATAATGTCTCAAGTGGGGATAAGAAAAAAGTCATATGACAGTAAATTAGAAAATCTAGAAAGGGAACTTGCCTCAGCTGAGGCAGAACACATGGTTGCCCGGACAGAACAAACAGAAGTAAAATTAATGTTAGCAAGGGTAAGGTGGAGCAAATCATTTTGGAAAAAGCCAAAAAAGAAGTGTACAAAGCCAAGGCTAAGTATTATTTTTACGGAGAGACACATGGAAAATTGTTGGCTTACTAGATTCAGTGTGAAAACAATAAAAACATAATTCAAGCTATAAGCAGGGAAGATGGAGTAGTGTCCTCAGAAGAAGACATAGCAACCTTTCAAACATTTTATAAAAAAGTGTACACCCCAGAAAGGAATGTAGAGAAATGTTTAATTTCAGATTATATTGATAGTTTGTATTTGCCTAAAGTTTCTGCTCCAGATTTAATAATCTTAAATAGGGACATTACAGTTGAAGAGGCAACAATAGTAATTAGCTCTTTGCCAAATGGCAAAATTCCTGGCCCAGATGGGTTACCTTTTGAAATGTATAAAAAACTCCCCGAGGTCTGGACACTCCAAATAGTGGATTTGTACAACCATCTCATGAAGGAAGGGAGGGAAAGTGCCCCACTCCTTTAATGAGGCTGACATTATTTTGCTACTTAAAAATGACAAACCCACAGAACACTGTGGATTGTATAGGCCTATTTCCCTTTTAAATAGTGAATATAAAATATCTGCAAAAATCTTGGCTAAAAGACTAGCTAAAATTGTCCTGGCCTTGGTCTATCAGGACCAAATGGGGTTTATAGTGGATAGAAGACTTCAACATAATACCAGAAAGGCCTTTAATGTTATACAGGCCTTTTCAGGGATGGACACTGCACTCTTGTCACTAGACATAGAGAAGGCCTTTGACAGGGTGCAGTGGCCATTTCTTTTTGAGGTTTTGAGGAGTCATGGGGTCAAGGGGAATTTTTTAAATGGATTGAGCTGATATACTGTATGCCCTTGGCCAGAGTAAAAATTAATGGAAGTTACTCTCC
The DNA here is from genome assembly GCA_016271365.2 of Neoceratodus forsteri. NCBI lineage: Eukaryota > Metazoa > Chordata > Ceratodontiformes > Ceratodontidae > Neoceratodus > Neoceratodus forsteri. The sequence continues at coordinate 1,200,952,127 of CM057458.1, read as the reverse complement.
ATTTTTTCTGTTAGCAAGATGGACTAGACAAGGGTGTCCTCTGTCCCCATTGCTATTTGTATTGTTTCTGGAACCTTTAGCTATCAAGCTTAGATCTCAGGCATACAATTTGGGAGTGACCATGAGTTCCAGTTCAAATCTGACCATGCTTTATACAGATGATATATTACTAGCCTTGAATAACCCTAATACATCATACCCTACTGTATGTATTATTTTGGAAGAGTTCAGTTTTTACTCAGGCTACAAGGTTAACTGGGGGAATAGTGAACTATTGTAATTTCAGGGCCTCTTTAATATAAGGGATCCCTTATTGATAGGTATAAGGGGAGACAGAATTAAATATCTGGGGTCATTATGGCTGTGGTCATAAAAAGGACTGACCAACTCAGTTATGACTTGCTAATGTTTAAAATCAAAGCTGACTTAGTAAAATGACAGCACCTGCCTGTAGTATTATTAGGGAGGATTAATATTCTAAAAATGAATATTCTACCCAGACTGTTATTTCTGTTTGAATCTGTTCCCAGTCTTCTTTCAAAACAGTTTTTTTGTGGATTTTGATAAAGTGGTGAGAAGATTCCTCTGGTGGGGGGGTCATTCCAGAATTGCGTTGCACAAGCTTTGCCAATGTAAGGAGGAAAGGGGGGATGGGCTGCCCAAATTTTTGTTTATACTACCTGGCTGCCCAACTTGAGATAGTGTATTACTGGTTTCACGATCCCCAGAATAATTTAATAGCAGGTAGCTGTATGTATGGAAGTAAAGAAACTTAAGGGTATGGGGCTCTCCAATTCCTTGGTGCTTTATAAATCAGGCAAGGAGAAGGCAGGCCTAGAGGTCCTGGAAACCACAAATTCCACTGTAGAGGCTTGGGCTAAAGCTTCTAGTGTGCTTAAGGCCCGGTGGGTATATCTAAATTAACTCCAATTTATAATAATAAGTATTTCAAACCTTCATTAGAAGATAATACATTTAAAAATTGATATTTTCATAAACACATACAGACTATTGGAGATTTTTACATAGGGGGCAGTTTTATGCAATCTGAACAATTCCAGGCTATGTATAGCATACCACCCACACAAAGGTGGCAGTATATGCAGATTAAAAACTTTGTATTTAAAAAGAATAGACATTCCTTTTCTCTTATAAATAATCCTCTGGAAACACTTTTTGAGGAATTGGAAACTAAAAAACATTGGATTTCTAGATTATATAATATTCTGTTGCAGGAAGTTTCTTCCCCATTGGCTATGGCTAAGTCTGCCTGGGAAAGAGATCTTAATGTTCCAATTTATGCAGAGGATTGGGCCAACATTATGAACTTGAAGAAGATTAGGGTATGAAATAATTGGTTATTACAGATTTATTTCAGCATATTACATAACACCTACTTTACACCCTCAAGGCTACATAAATTTGATGTCTCCATACCCAAGCTCTGTCAAATATGTAATGGGGAAATTGGAACATTGTCTCATATGTTAGCAGGATGTGAAAAACTTAGAAATTTGGGGGCATTTATTTGGCCTACATTATGCAAGATTTTAGGATAGAACTTTCCATTTGATCCAGAAATTGTAATTTGTGGCTTCTTAATGGATACATTGGATCCTCTGGGTAGCCAGAATAATCTCTGGAATATTGGCATTCTAGTGGCCAGTAAGATAATTTTACAACACTGGAAAGATATGGAGGCTCCAACATATTCTGAATGGATAGAGAAAATGTTGGCTCATGGAATAATTGACAAAGCAATTTACCTTTTAGAAGACGATTATGATACATATAAATCTATTTGGTCCCCATTTTTGCTTAATTTGGCTAATTAGGCTCCCCAAGAATTCAGCTTACAGATGTTATGGTAATCAGTAGCATAGCAAATTCCCAGAGGGCCTGGGTGCAAGGGCATGTTATAGGGCCCCCCTGGTTTTGAATAGACATCAAAATTATGATTTGGGCCCCTCAAACCTCATGGGTCCGGGTGCGACTGCATCCCCTGCACCCTTGTAGCTACACCCCTGATGGTAATGATGTAACAATAGTCTTCATGAGTGGTAATAATGACTGAAGCACCCACGCTCTGAGCCATCTCATCAAAGAAGAAAATAAAAAATTAAAAAAAATAAGAAACAAAGCCCCTCCTCATACATAATGATGTAGGATGGGAACCTGGTGATACAATAATTGTAAAACATGATTTAGACAATGGGAATGTAATTCTCTAAAACCTCTGTGCTCTACAATGGTACCCTCTTATGTAGGAGATACATTTTGCAGACTTAAACAGTGGACACTCACAAGTCACATGATTCTTACTATGACTCATAAAGGAGTATACAAGCATTTAATAGACACAATATGTAAAGTGGAGGTAACTTTTGAAAAATGCCCATCTATATCCCTTCCATTTCTCCAAAAATAAGTGAAAAATAACAGAATACTGCCACATATATGGGATATGCACTGGCTAACCTACCATAAAAAATTGAATGTTAAGGCGAACCATAAATACAAGCAACTAACTAATCATATGTGTAGTAGACCTCAATGTTCCCAAGATTTAGAAACAATAGAACACCTCTTTTTCACATGTCCATTCATATCTGGATTCTGGTCCTATTTAGCTCATAACTGGTCTGAACCTCTTTTTCATACTACATTGTATCAAAATGTGGTATATGGGCATTTTTCAAACCCATGGCAGAAACTGAATCAAATATACTATGCCTGCTTTTTACTATAGTTAAATAGCATATCTGGATGCATGATGCCTCTGTACATTACAGCAGAAAGAAAGTTCTTATCCTGAATTAATGGGGAAGATAGTCAAAGACCTGCAGAATATCTATTTCTCTGAATTGGCAACTAAACCTAGAAATGAAGTCTTGGAAATGTGGAAATGTATGCCTTGGATCACTGACTCTGACTCTGCCGTAACATAGTGCTGTGTGAACTATATATTCCTTTTTCCTTTGAACATTTTTGATTGCATTTTTTTTTGATTAAGTGATTCTTTGAATGTATGTATATAGATTTGAATTTCAATAAAACTTTCCCCTACTCTCCAGGAGGGGGAGCTGCTGGTCATCAACTAGGATGGCCAGTCCAGGTGGGCTGCCAAAGGAGCAGGATGTGCGGGAGGCTGGGTAGTGGGTCTCCTTCCCAGCCTCTGGAGTACCAAAGACTGACCATTTCTTCGATGCCGAAGGGCATCTGGAACCAGAAATCCCTAATTTAGTAGGGGAAATTGCTGTTCAGTTAGATATTGCAACTATGCAGATGGAGACAGAAGATGGAGCAAATCACTCACAGTTACCAAAGGAAAGTCCCTTGAGAAATGTATAGTCAGAAGCCCAATTACCGGCATTGCTGGAAGAGGAGGAAGCAAGATTTAATTTATGAAAAAAGGAATTACGGAAGCTTTACAATGCAGTCAGCCTGATCCTCAGGCACCCATGGAAACTTTCATTGTTCACCCTCTGCATTCGGAGCAGCCCAAGAACACGGAAGTGCAAGTGTCTTCTTTCAGAGGTGCTGCCATGGATGTTCCTCCCACTGGTTCCCAGAATGAAAAGTTTGTTTTTAACCCACAGAAGTGAGATCTGTCCTTTTTTCGGGGTGGGAAAACTACTTCAAGTGTGACTGCATCTCTGTCCAGCAGGGCAAGTGCAGCCCAAGTTAGAGCTGACCGAGGTTGGGGACCTGAGTCATGTTCAACTTCAGAATCTGAATTAAAGTATTCTCCCTCAGTGGAGCAACAATTGAGAGATGCTGGCTGGGCAAAAGACAGTATGACGGGGAGATGGATTTCAGGCATGATGCCAATATGAATGCCTCAGGCAGCGGGACAACAATATACAGGTACTGGTCTTGCTCCACTGCCTCTTTTGCCCTCCTCTAGACCAAACACAGGTATTTCTGACTCAGAAATGGAGTTGGTAAGTGCAAGGATGCAGTCTCCTATGGATTTAGCCCCCTGACTTACACCTGACCAAAACCAAGTCCTGGCTTTACTTAATACTGTACAGGCAGCACATACCTCAGCTGCAGAGGGGACACCTTAACCAGGGTCTACCTCTACTATCATGCCACACCTTGGAGCTACAGCACAACAGTCCTCTATAGCCCACCCAGGAGTCAGGCTAACTGATGCTCCCCTGAACAACTTCCAAGATCCAGACCCTATGCCTCTCTTTCATGCACCTATATATCTAGCAAAAAGGCACAAAACAGTGCGACTGCATTATAAAGGTGGCTTTGATTTTCAGCCACATAGAATATACATTGCCCATACCCTTTTAAAGGTTCAATGAGGTTTTTATCCACAGAAGTATATGCCCTGATTCATATCTCGGGAGAGACAACTTTTGACGTTATTTTTAAACTTAATCAAGGAGTGGAGAAATTCTGGCAGATATTCCAAATGTTGAAACTTTTTCCCTTATGGGTCCCTTTTAAAGCCACCCCTTTGACGAAACCAGCATTTTGAACTGTGACTGTTCTCTTTCATAATGAAGGCCTTGCTGAAGTCCAGATACATACAGGACATCCACAGCAAAGCCCTTGTCAAGTTCCCTAGTCACCCAGTCAAAATAGTCCACTAGGTTGATCTAGCAGGATCTGCCTGAGACAACCCCATGTTGCTTACCATCCTGGAGTCCATTACCTTCCAGAAGATTACCAACCTCTCTTTAAGGGTCATCTCCATTAACTTCCTCACAATGGATGTGAGGCTTTCTGATCTATAATTGCCCAGTTCATCCTTCAGTCCACGCTTGTGGAGGAGTACCATGTGAGGCATGCTCCGGTCTTGCAGTATGCACCCTGTTTCCAGAGAGGTTCTGAACAAGTCTGCCAATAGCTCTACCAGGACATCCGCTAGTTCCTTCTGAACCCAGGGGTGTATCCCATCTGGTCCTGGTACCTTATCCACCCTCAGTGCCTTTAAATCTTCTAGTACCCTGCCCGCTGTGATTTCCCCATATGTCACCCCCTTCCTCCCGTGCCTGCCCTCCTTGACCCCTGAGGCAGTGACCCATCCTTCTCCTTAGTAAATACAGAGCAGAAGTATTAATTTAGTGCTTCTGCCTGCTCTGCCCCTTTCTCTGCCCATCCCCTCCTTCCTGATCCTTACTGTACGATCCTTGCAGGCCCCCCTCTCCCTTATGTACCTGAAGAAGTCTTTTTCTCCATCCTTGATGCCCTGTGCCAGCCTTAGCTCTCTGGAGGCCTTTGCTGCCCTTACTGCTCCTCTGATCAACTCCCTTGATGTCTTCAGATACTCCTCTCTGTCCTCCCCCCTCCAGAATCTTTTGAATCTCCTGGAAGCTGCCCTTTTTTCCCTCACGTTTTTCCATACATCCCTGCTTCACCAGCTTGGTTTTTTGGCCCTAGCCCTCTTGCTTTGTGTCTTGATACAGGATCTAGTGGCCACTGTGAGCCCTAACTTGATAGCTTCCCATTTCTGGTTAGCATTCATGTGTGGTTGGATACTGGCTAGGTGCCCGGCCACTATATCCCCCATCCTCCCAAAGTCAGCTCTCCTGAGCTCCAACACCCTGGTCCCTAGTCCCCTAGCCTCCTTGCCCATGGTGAGAGAGAACCACGCTGTATAGTAGTCACTCCCTGCCAGCGGATCCTCCACCCCAGCTCCCTGGCAAACTCCCCATTAGACAGCACACAGTCCAAAGTATTGCTTAACCTGGTTGGCTTGTTTATCATCCGTACAAAGAAGCTGTCCTGGAAAGCCTCCAGTAGGATCTGCTAGTTTGTACTCGAGGTGGCTGGGGTGCTCCAATCCACCCCTGGCAGATTGAAGTCCCCCCGCAAATGCAGTGTTACCTTTCCCGCTGACACTCCGGATCTGCTCTGCCACCTCTCTGTCCAAGTCCTCCACTTAGTATAGTGCCCTATACACCACCCCTATCCTAAGGGTCCTGTTTCTCAAATCCTGGAATTGCATCCATAGTGTCTCTGTTCTACCCTCCATCCCCTTCCCTCGCCCATCTTATCCCCTCCCTTACATAAATCACCACCCCCACCCCTTTCCCTTTTTCCCTGTCCCTGCGGTATATCCTGTATCATGGGATCCCCAGGTCCATCATGTTTTAGTGATGGCAGCTATGTCCACTCCTCCCTCTGCCATGAGAGCCTGCAAAGGCCATTTTGTTCCCCAGGCTCCTTGCATTCAAGGATGCTACTCTCCAATATTTGCCCTTCCGCTCCCCTCCCTTTCCCTATTCATGGACTTATTTGTTCCGTGCAACAGAGCACAGTTAGCTCTGAGTGTCTGATTGTCTGTAGAAAATGCAGTTGACACACCACTGGTAGCAAAATGAAATGGTGCTATGAAGCCCAACCAGCCCTTAATCATCCCAGAAACTAAACCAAAAGCAAAACAACATAAACAACTAGTGGAACAAAAGCTGAAACTCAAATTTGAACAGAAAAATAATTAATAGCACAAAGCAAGACAAGCAAAAATCACCAATCACTCACACTCCCTCTGGAACTGGAACCTGTATCTGTTCCTTTGTCAGTGGTGCATTTTAAAGGAGGCACTGTAGCACTTTGACTGCACATGTGAAATAACACATCAGAATGATACAATTAGTAACATGTTTAGAATGCATTACTTTTGGTACAATGTATTTCAAGAGAGCAGTGAACATATATACACAATATGGATGAAAATCACACAGCAAAAAGGGAGCCACACCAGGGAACAGGTGCTCACATCAAAAAACTGTGCATGGAAAAGAATTATTTATAATCACCTTAATCTGTGGGAACTTATGATTGTAGTGAGAAAATGACAGAAGATGTCTTGGGCCAAAGGAATACCAAATGTAACAGGATAGCAAAACAACATCGTAAACAATACCTCAACAGGAAAAAAAATCATAATCATAGGGGACTTCATGATTCACGGTGTGGACCCCCACCTGAGACAAAACAAACGTGCAGATGTACAGGTCAGATGTCTCCCAGGAGCATCATCTTGGAGGGACACTGACTGAACAGCCAACATAGTTAAAAAGGAAGAAGAGAGCTCAAACATCCTGGTCCACCTAGGGACCAATGACCTTGCTAGCCAGTTGGTCAAGGAAATTAAGGAGCAAATTGCACAGCTCAGTGAGAAATTGGTTTCATTTTCATCCAACATTGCATTCTCTGAGAGTCTTCCTGAGAGAAGGAGATAAGTGAGCTCAATGCATGGCTCAAGGGCTGGTGCCACACAAAGGGGCACCACTTCATCGGAAACTGGGGCAACTTCTGGGAAAGGGAGTTCTTTAAATTCGATGGCCTCCACCTGACTAAAGAGGGAGTCAGAGCACTGGGCTAGAAATCTGACATCCATGTAGGACATTTAAACTAGCAGGAGGGGAGATTATGGTAGCTCTAGGAGAAGCTATAGAGCCTGCTGTCTCTTTCCCTCCAGCTAGCACCAAATCTACACACAGGATAGCAAAAGCAGATAGCCAGGAACATAAAACCCTTTCCGGCTCAGGTGTTGACCATCACAGTGGAAAGGGAGGAACCATAAACAGGAAAAAACTACAAAGGGATGAACAATAAGATCAAGGGAGGCATGACAAACAAAGCGACACAGCAAGAATGGTCAGCACTATGCCTCAATGCACGCAGTCTGGCTAACAAGATGACTGACCTCACTGCCACAATAGCTGAGGCAGTACTAGACTGGGTGGCTGTGACCAAAACATGGTTCACAATTAATCACGGTTGGCAGGTGATTATCCCGGGGTACAACTTGTTTAGGAGAGATAGGACTGGGATAAAGGGGGAGTAGCTAGTTATGTTAAGGATTCCATCAATGCTACAGAAATGCAGCAGGCACTAGGGGAACAGAGGATCTATGGATCACAATAGGGGCCAGAAACCAGAAACCCATTTGGGTAGGAATAATCTACAGACCCCCAAATCAGGGGGAAGCCAGGGATAAGGAAATCCTGGAAACCATCCTCCAGATATTGGGCAAAGGGGACATGGTGCTGGTGGGGGATTTCAATCTGCTGGACATAGATTAGAATACCCACACAGTGGCACCACAGAAGAGCTGGGAATTCCTAGTCACACTACAGGAAGCAGACCTAAGTCAACTAGTGACATCACCCACAAGGGGTAATGCAGTTCTAGATCTGATATTCACAAATAGTGATAGGGTTACGGGTGTCGAAATAGGGAACCACCTGGGCAACAGTGATCATAACACAGTATGGTTCAGGGTAAAAAGGACTGTAGACTTCACACAATCCAGACTGAAGGTCCTTGACGTCAGGAGGGCAGACTTCACAAACATGAAGGCTGTCTAAGAGACAACCTTAGTAACTCGACAGAAAGAAGATTTGAGGAATATTGGACAAGGCTGAAGGATACAATAACCATGGTCACATCACAGTGTGTCTTCAGGTTAGTAAGAACAAAAGGAGGAAAAACACACTATGGTTTTCCAGGGAAGTGGCAACAATGGTGAGAGAAAAATGCATAACCTTCAGAAAGTACAAGGAGTCGGGGAATGAGGCAGACAAAACAAATATAAGCAGAAACTAAAAGAGACAGGGAAAGTGATAAGAAATGCAAAGGCTCATACAGAGCTTAGGATAGCTCAGGAAGTTAAAAAGGGTAACAAAACCTTCTACAGGTACATACGTGAAAAAAGGAAGACCATAGGGGGCATTGATAGAATCACAAAAAAAGACGGACAAACCACAGAGCAAGATGGGGAGAAGGCAGAGGCACTCAGTGAGTACTTCTGCTCAGTCTTCACACAGGAAGCAGGCAGTAATAGACCAACAATAGGCATAAAGAAGTGTCTGATTGAAGAAATAGACATGAGTCACTTCACAGAGGAAAGAGGAAATAGACAAGTTAAAGGTAGAAAAAGCTATGGGGCCAGATGGGACACACCCAAGAATACTGAAAGAACTAGGGAGGGAACTGGCAGCCCCCCTAGCAGTGCTCTTCAACAAATCATTAAGGAGCGGGGAGGTGCTGGAGGATTGGAAGAGTTCAACAGTAGTATCACGCCACAAGAGTGGAAGCAATGAACAGCCAGCTAACTACCTAGTGGTATCCTGGGATGCATAGAGAGGGGCATCACGAGCTGAAGGCATGAAGTAATCATGCCCCCGTATTGGTCCCTGGTTAGGCCTCACCTGGAGTACTGTGTCCAATTCTGGAGGTCACACCTCAGGAAGGACATAGATACACTGGAGATGGTACAGAGAAGAGCAACAAAGATGGTGCAGGGCTTGCATCAGAAACGGTATGAGGCAAGACCGGATGACCTCAAATTATACTCCCTAGAACAACGCAGGAATCATGGGGACATGATAGAAACATTCAAATACCTTAAAGGCAACAACAGTGTGCACATGCAGAACCTCTTTCAGGTGAAGGACTACAGCAGGACTAGAGGGCACAACCTTCGACTTAACTGAGGAAAGTTCAGAAGCAATACAAGGAAATTCTTCTTCACAGAGCGTGTTGTGGAACCATGGAATAACCTGCCGGAGGGGGTGGTGGGAGCCACGACAGTGGGAGAATTCAAGCAGGCATGGGACAGAAACTGTGGGATACACAAACAGGCAGCTAAGTAGAGGGGTAGGAAGCCAAGGGCAGACTTGATGGATTGTACGGTTCCTATCTGCCAACAACTTCTATGTTTCTATGTTTCTAAGCACCTTCTTTTTGTGTGTTTTCAACACCTTTTGGCAGCAGAAGTGTTGTCCTGTCTCCCTTTTTTTTTTTTTTTTTTTTTAAATCTCTGCAGTTTTTATACTTTTTTGACTGTATGATCTGGAATTTATTCCCTAAAAATACTAGAATCCCACAGATTAAGGTGATTATAAATAAGCACTGGCATCTAGAAAGGAGCAGATGCAGAGTAACTACCGCCCCAGAGCAGAACCTCCTGACTGTGGACTGTTTTCTCAAAGAATTTATAGCTTTCAGAGAAGAGCTAAAATTGCTTACCTTTGAGTTTAAATTGATGGTGGTTGCACTAGAGGAGATAGCCAAATGAACGGGGGACAATGAAGTATGTATCAAATCCTTGGAGAAGAAACTGGAGTGTGTAGACCCGGAGATTGTGTCAAATAGATAAAGGCTGGCCCACCTGAAAGCAGAAGTGGAGGACCTCGAAGGTCATATTAGGAGGAACAATGCCATGATAATTGGCCTGCCGGACAAAGAAGAGGGTTCCAACCCAATTCTATCTACCCAGAAGTTGATATTAAAGTTAGTAGGTTTGTCACCATCTGGCCCAAACTATTTTATAGACAGATTGCACAGGGCACTGTGCCCAATGCCCCCAGCTGGAGCACCGCCTCAGACGCTTTTTCTGAAATTTTCTGAAATTTCCATTTTCTGAAATATTTGGAGCAGCAGCATTTTCTAACTAATGTCAGAGAATTGCAGGAAGTCAAATGGGGTGACGCTAATCTCGGAGTGGGACAAGATTTATTGGTCTCAATAAGGCAAAGACACTCCACGTTTACTCCTATTGTTAACCAGCTGATTCCTGCCAGTATTAAATTCAAAATGCTATATCCAGCCAAATTTCAGCTGCTCATAAATGGCACATGGGCCAGCTTTGAGGATCCTAAGCTAGCAGAAACAGTGCTAACGGAAGCCCTACCCAACCTCTTTAAAAATCGTTGACTGCTCTGCAAGAGGTAATGGGGGTTTGCTATAACAAACTTAAAGTTTTGTTACTTATCAGTTCATTGTTTCTGCCTTTCTATTGGAATGGAATCCAGCAGCAGAGACCCATGTAAAGCAATTCCTTCAATTGACAAGGCTGAGCAAGATTTTACTGTTTATTCCCCTCTCCCTTTCAGCTCCTACCCACTCGATCAGGATTGGCTCAACCACAGTTTCCCTGCAAAGATGTGTGGGGACTGTCACTCAGTCTTGTGCACACAGAATTCATAGGGAGAGTTTTGAATCAAATAGTAAGTGTCCCTTTTGTCTGAGATACTTCAGGAGTAGAACTGAAAGCAGCCTTACACGTCAGGTTTTGGTTTTGATTGTTTTTGCTGGGTCTAGTTCTATTCTCGAGATCAGTGAGTCTCAGCTTAATGCTGTGGAGTAACAGCATATGAACTCATAGTGACGGTGAGATTTCTGTTTGTTCTCTGTACAATGTATGCCGGAGATTTACCTGGTACCTGGCTATTACTTTGAACTTACTCATATTCTGGATGGATTTTGTTTTATTTTGGGACACCACTTTCTTGTTCATACTTGGAGCAACATTTAGCTACAGAACCCCAGCTGTAAACACACCACGGAATACAGTGGTGTTCCATTTCTTTATAGATATTGGATAGAGTCTTGACTTTAAGGCGCTTCTCATAGGACATTACAAGATGCATGTCTGTTTGTTATTTGATACAGTTTACTGCTGGCAAAGTATTGGTATAGACAGTTAATTAGTCATTAGTCTATTTACAAACTGTTCCCTATTTAAAACGACATAATTAGGCAATTAACTTACCTTTGTTCTAGCTTTGGGAAAGCGTATATAGGTTGCTCATCTTTGGGATGATCTACTATGTAGTTGCCTCGCACAAAGATGGGTGAGCTCCATGAGATTGGGTTATGGTTTACTTATCGGAAATGGGTGAGGGTGGGTGGGGCACTGGTTGATGAGACTGTACATCATGGACCTAGAAATAGTTACGTTGGTGTGGGGGTTATTGTTATTCTTACTTGTTTGGCATACTATTTCTTGCATATTGGGGGAATTGGAGAAGGCGGTTTGCAGTTCAACAGTAACTACTATTTCAGTGGGCTCCACTTTCAGGGGAGTTATTCGGACTCAGAGGGGGGTCAGTTGCCGGTTTCATTTTGGGAGCAGGGCTGAGGGGAATGGCATCTACTAAGGTCATGAGTATAGGGGAAAATAACTCATTGGAGCCAAATCTTAGCCTGAAGATTGCACCTAATCTAATCACATGGCCATTTGTTTAAAAATCATTTCATGGAATGACCATGGGGCTCATAATAAGACCAAAAGATATCAAATTATTAAGCATCTCCAACATCTCAAAGGTGATATCTCCTGCTTACAAGAAACACACCTGTTAGAAACTGAAGCGCACCTGTTCCACTGGCAGTACATCAGTCAGGTATTTACAACTAGTTGCAGTACACAGAGTAGAGGTACAGCAATTTTACTTTCACGTAGGACCTCCTTTGTATGTGCCCACTGTATTAGAGACCCGAATGGGAGATACATCCTTCTAAGAGGTATGCTGAATAAGACAAAGGTGGTTCTAGGCTGTATTTTTGGTCTCAATGTGGACTCTCTCTCCTTTTTTATGGATTTGATGTCTGTATTTTCTCCCTTTTTAGTGTTCCCTATCTTCCTGGGGTGTGACTGGAACCTTCTGTTTACTCCTGATTTAGATACATCACCCAGGAAAACACAAGGTTTATCACCAGCACAGAAGGCCATACGGGAACCTTCTGACCACTTTGGGCTGTGTGATCCCTGGAGACTGTTAAACGCAAATTCCAAAGAGTATACATTCTGCTCCATGGTGCATGGCACCTCATCCAGAATAGACAACCTTTTGATCAGCCAGACTTTAATGTCTGGGATACTAAGATGTGGAATAGAGCCCAATGTCATTTCTGATCACTCCCTTGTATGGTGTCAGATTTCCTTTTTGCCTAATCAACAAAAAGAAACCATATGGAAAATAAATAACCAAATGTTAAAGGAGGATTGGGTACTCAATCAGGTTGCTAAATCTGTAGAGCCGCACACACCTTGTGCAATCTGAATTCCACAGGTAACATTGATATGGAGTGGGGGGCTCTTAAGTGTTATGTTAGGGGTGAATTAGTATGACTGGCAGCCACTAGGAAACATAAATGGGAGAAAACAGTGACGGAAATTTTACTCCAGATAAGACAGTTGGAAAAAATTATTTCACCAACTACTGGAGAGGAGGGTAGGATCAATCTCATACAAACATACGAAAATTGCTAGCAGATAAAGGCCTAGAGGTGTATCAAGTCTGCTTGAATGTGCAGCTAGCACCCCTTATTCTGCAGCTGCCCCTTCCTTCCACCCTTCCCTTCCATTGACCCTCCCCCTTGTCCTGTCCCATCCCCTTTTGAAGCAGTCCACTGTTCTACTGGATACCACTTCTGTAGGTAATGCATTCCACCCAGCTACCACCCTCTCTGTAAAAAGGTGTTTCCTCATCTCCCTCCTGAACCTTCCTCCTTCCAGTCTCATATTATGGCCCTGGTGTCCCTCCCTCCTTACTTTGAACAGCCCTCTGTACCTGCCTTGTTATTCCTTTCATGTACTTAAAGGTTTCAATCATGTCCCCGTCCTCCTCTCCTCCAGCGAGTACATGTTCAACTCCTCAGCCTCCTCTCATATGATAAGTCCCCTAGCCCTTGATCATCTTTGTCACCCTGTGCTGCACCCCTCCAGTAACAATGTCCCTCTTCAGATACAGGTGCCAGTACTGCATGCAGTACTCCAGGTGCAGTCTAACTAATTACCTATACAGTGGCAGAATCACCTCCTCCGTCCATGAGGATATACCCCTTGCAATGCAACCCAGCATTCTGTTGGCTTTTGCAGCTGCCTTCCTACATTGTGCCAAGTTGTTCATTGACCCTGTAATAAGCACCCCCCGATCCTTCTCCTCCTCTGTCTGGGCTAACTGTATGCCCCCTAGCTGGTAACTCCTCCTTGGGCTCTTCACCCCAAAATGCAGCACCTTGCACTTTTTGGTATTAAACCCCAGTAGCCATATGTTTGACCATCTTTCAAACTTTGCCAGATCATCCTGCAACCCCTGCCATCCCCCTAGCTCGTCTACCACTGCTCCCATCTTGGTATCATCAGCAAAGAGACTGATCTTTCTATTGATGTCCAATGATATGTCTGCAATGAATATCCCAAACAACACTGGTCCCAACACCGAGCCCTGTGGAACACTGCTCATCACTACGCTTGGGTGTGAGAGCTCCCCACCCACCACCACCCTCTGTTGCCTTCCCTGAAGCCAGTTCCCTGCCCATCTCACCAGATTTGCACCCACCACTGTGCCTTCTAACTTACTTCCCAGCCTCCCATGCAGCACTGAGTCGAATGCCTTACTGAAGTCCAGACACAGGACATCCACTGCATGGCCCCTGTCCAGTTGCCTAGTTACCCAGTCATAGAACTCCACCAGGTTGGTTTGGCAGGATCTGCCATGTATGAAGCCATGCTGTCTGCTGTCCTGTAGTCCTTTGGCTTCTAGGAGGGCCACCAGCCTCTCCTTCAGGATAGTCTCCATCAGCTTGCCCACGATAGATGTGAGGCTCACTGGTCTGTAGTTCCCCGGTTCATCCTTGGGGCCAATCTTGTGGAGGGGCACCACATGAGCCATCCTCCAATCCTGAGGTACACACCCCAAGTGTAGTGAGGCATTAAATCGGTCTGCCAAAGGTCCTGCAAGGACCTCTGCCAGCTCCGTCAGTACCCTGGGGTGGATGTCATCTGGACCTGGTGCCTTGTCCACCCTCAGTGCCTTCAAACCCTCCTGAGCTCTGCCCTCCATGATTTCCCCATCTGTCACCCCCTCCCCCCCCTGCTTCTGCCGTTCCTCCCCTTGGGTATCACCCCCCCTCTTCTCCTTAGTAAATACCAAGCAGAAGAATAATTTAGCGACTCTGCCTTATCACACCTGCTTCCACCAGCCCCCCTTTCTAATCCTTACTATGTGGTCCTTTCAGCTCCTTTTCTCCCTGATGTATGTAAAGAGTCCTTCTCCCCTTCTTAATGCCTTATGCCAGCCTGAGCTCCGTAGATGCCTTGGCTCCCCTTACTGCCCATGTCACCTACTTCGATTCCTTCAGGTACTCCTCCCTGTCCTCCCACCTCCCTGTTTTCTTGTACCTCCTAAAAGCAGCTCTTTTCCTCCTTACCTTTTCCATGACATCCTTGCTCACCCAGCTCAGTTTCTTAGCCCTAGCCTTCTTGCTCTGGGCCTTGCAGCAGGTTTTGGTTGCCTCCACTATCCCCAGCTTTATGAGCTCCCATTTCCTCATTAAACTCTGGGATAGGCAAGCTGAGCTATTATGGGAAAAAGCGGAATTAACTATACTGAAATCTCTATCGAATTATATAGACCAGGGGGAGAAGGCAGGATTCCTTCTGGCCTTATGGCTCAAGCACCAGGAAGCATCCAGAATTATTAAGTCCATTCATACATCAGAAGAGGACCCCCCCCCATAAATTTACCCACAAAGAAATTGTAGCTGAATTTGAGCTGCAGCTTATATAGCCAAATGCCTGACCTGCCACACATCCAAATGGTAGATTATTATCTGGAATCCATACTGCTCTCTACCTTAAATATGGGGGACAAAGAAAGTTTGATAACCCCTTTTACTGAAGCTGATATCAAGGCAGTCATTAATAGTTTGCCCCTGGATAAAGCCCTGGTCCCAGATGGCTTGTCTCCTAATTTCTATAAGACATTTGCTGTCCCATTTATGCCTTGGCGAAATAAATTATTCCATTGTGTTCTCTCATCTGGTTCTAGAGATCCCCAATTGTTTGAAGCCTTGATAGCTGTCCTACATAAGCCCAGGAAAGCAGAGGACAGAGTTACCAGTTATAGATCAATTTCGCTCTTAAATTATGACATTAAAATTCTAGCCAAACTTCTAGCAAATCGATTGGGCAAGGTACTCCCCTCATTAACTGGTGAGGAGCAGGTGGGTTTTATGGCAGGGAGGTCTTTCTCTGATCATTTACAAAAATGATCCCACATTTTCTCTGCATCTAGAGACTCAGCATCCCTGGCAGTACTAATGTCTTTAGACATGGAGAAAGCTTTTGATCGTGACGACTGGCAGTTCCTTTTTAGGACATTACATACTGTAGGTTCAGTTTCCCCTCTCAATTTATCCAATGGAGACATGCTTTGTATACAGGACTGTGCACCAAAATATACTGCAATAGAGTTTTCTCTTCCTCGTTCCCATTACACTCAGGCACGAGACAGGGCTGTCCCCTTTCACCACTATTGTTTAATTTATATCTGGAACCTCTCTTCATTCAGCTCAAAATGAATCCCAAGATTTGTGGTATAAAGTTAAGAACTTATTATCTGCGTACACAGATGACATCCTGTTACACCTCTCTCAACCAAAGTCCTCTATTTTGGTTGCCTTACAGACAATAGAAGAATATAGCCTGCTCTCGAATTACAAAATAATTTAGATAAAACACAGGCATTTCCCCTTAACTCTAAAACACTCAGAACTGAGGTTTTGGTAGTGGGGCTGCAATGGTATCCCATAAATCTCCAGTATTTAGGTATCAAGTTGTCTAGGAGTGATCTAGGGATGAAGCAGACTAACTTAGATTCCCTTTTGCAGGTGATACAGCAGGATTTGGCCCACTGGAAGGACTTGCCCCTATCATTATGGGGACGGGCTAGTTTGGTTAAAATGAATATTTTGCTAATAATTTTTCACTTGCTCAACCAACTTAATTTGTGGCTACCCCTTAAATGGTTCAAAAAAGTACATTCCATTGTCTAAGACTTTGTTTGGTGGAGTAAACCTCGAAGGAAGGCGTACCACAAAATGGCTGCCCCAAAATACGGGGGGGGGGTTGCAGTTGCCTCATTTCAGACTATACTACTAGGCCAGTCAAGCAAGTAAGTACCTACCCTGGCTAATGACCCCAGAGGAGTGGACTAATCTTCCATACATTCACATGGCTAACTACAGAGCAAGACTTAATTAATACAGCTGGTGTATCTCCAAATGCCCTATTACTGTACATATCAGACCAAAAGACCTTCCCATAGACTTTATTAACTCTCTGATTTTGGTCTCGGTGAGGGCTCATTCCCAGCTTTGCTCCTTTTTGAAGTATAAACACACCACAGACCCCAGGCAACCACTTATGAGGAATTCTAACTTCAAAATTGGGGGCAAAATAATACATACTGTACACATTGGCTTCCACAAGTATAGGGTACAAGCCCAGGTGACCTTTTTTCAGGGGGGACTTGTTATACCTCAGATGACATTATGAAGATGTATAAGATAGACAGAGCCCAGATTTTCAAAGGCTATCAAATCCACCACTTGCTGGTGACCAGGGTGAAGTTTTCTCCAGAAGAGGTGGTATATGGAGACAGATTTAATTCACTTACTGCCTTAGCAGCACTTCCACATGCAGTTTCAAATATTTAAGCCAGTCTCTATGACATGGCTTTCCCCCTCATAGATGAAGCCTCTGGTTACTGGGGTTCCCAGTTTCCTCAATGTGACTTTGACTGGGGTAGGATATGAAAGAACTGTTATTTTTATATTACACAAGACAGGCTAAGACTCGTGCAATTCCACATATTAAATAACATGTATTTAACCCCAGTCAAATTCCATAAAATGGGCAGAGTATTAGTCCCATTATGCACAAGGTGCAAGCAGGCAGAAGGGAATCTCTTCTACATCTTTTGGGAATGCCCAAGCGTAGCTTCGCTGTGGTCAACAATAAGGCAAAAGGCAGACCCACTATTGGGTATAGAGGATTTATTTACTCCTGAAATATGTCTGGTGGGTGATTATGCCGAGGTAGATGTGGCCCAACATAGATTTCATATAGCCATGATAGCCTCTTCACTTAAGAAATTGATGTTGTGTCACTGGCAGGATTCGGAGGTTATCTCATACTCAGAATGGTTGCATAAATGCTTGACTAATTTAAGAACTGAGCACATGATTTCCAGCCTGCATAAT
This sequence comes from Neoceratodus forsteri, assembly GCA_016271365.2. Classification (NCBI taxonomy): domain Eukaryota; kingdom Metazoa; phylum Chordata; order Ceratodontiformes; family Ceratodontidae; genus Neoceratodus; species Neoceratodus forsteri. The sequence continues at coordinate 1,200,934,319 of CM057458.1, read as the reverse complement.
TGCCTGCCCAAATATAAGAAAATCTGGGATAAACTGCACACCCTGTATATGGCATAACTACCCTAACAAAGATGCTGGTTCATCCTGATGTTTCCTTGATGCCATTGGGGGGGATAAAGGACTTCAATGTTTGTATGTTGTTTGTTTGTACAATAGTTCTGTTCTGTGGTGTATAACTTAACGCTTATTCAATTTAAAAAAAAAATAAGCACTGGCATCTAGTACAACAAGATCATGAAGGAATAGCTGCCCTTAACAACAGACCAAAAGTAGCAGTGAATAGAGTGCAAAACATTATGGATAAGGTAACCAAATCACAATTAAAACTCCCCGCAGAGCCACAGCAGCTTCTGCGTGGACCACTGCAGCCAAGAATGAATACCTGTGGGCTATGTTCTGTGTGTAATCGCACAAGCAAAAAGAAAGAATACATACATCCACAAAATGGACAGAAATTCATAATAAGACAACACATAACATGTAATACACCAGGAGTCATATACTTGCTTCAGTCACCCTGCAATAGGCTATATATAGGACAGACAACCAAGGGTTTAAAATTAAAACTACAGGAGCACAAAAGCGATATAAGAACAAGAGACGAAATATCACAAGTAGCAAAACATTTTAACAGTGCAGGTCATAGTGGCACTTTGCTGAGATTCTGGGGATTGGAAGTTGTTACAGAGGATGAAAGGGGGAGATTATGGCAAACAATTGAATAGAGCAGAGATGAAGTGGATATTCCACATGGATGTTTTAAATGACAGAATCCCTAGGCTGTCAAAGCATTGCAGCAGCCGCCCCTTTGTCTGAGGGGCCCCCTTCCCCCTACTCCATGGTCAGTGACCAGAGGCTGCTAGAGACCAGCCCAGGGGAGTGGCTAGCAGCCTCTGGACACAGGCAGCTACAGGACATAGCTAACCCCTCTGTGGGGGGGGATATAAGGGAGGGATGAATAAATTAGCAAGAAGGCTGTTTCTCAGCCTCTTGATCATCCTCCCTTGATCACCCACCCACCCTTCCCCTGGCATTTCAGGAGGTGAGGATGGCTCAGTAGGGCCCCCTTTTGGCCCACTATGGTGGCCACATTATGAGTTGGGGAGAGACCTTTCCCAGTTTTCCCCTACAGGGTTTTTTTCCTGGGTTTTTTGCCTCTCCCAAAAAAGGGATGTTATAGTATGGTAGTGAGAAGTAAGGGCATCAGGTAGCAGTACAACAAAATGCATGTCAAACAATGCAGCATCACTCTTTAACTGACAGGGTAAATTAATTACAGTGTGTAAGGTGTTACAACATGTCGTAGCCAGGTAGTGCAGTGCGGGAGGAGTGCACAACGGAAGTAGTGGAAAATAGGGGATGATGCCATTTCTCCCAAAGGTGTCATGGTCCCCTGGTCAGCATGAGGATGGGGGACCACAAGACCTGTACCTGCATGGGGGGGGTCTAGGTCCAGCCTTAGCAGCATAGACTGCATGGTCAGTGGTGCCAGATGGGGGCAGTCATCAGAACCTTGGCCATAAGACCTGTCCTGCTTCTGTAGAGGTATGCTTCGGCCTGCACCTGAAGGGATCTCCCCAATTGTGGGGGGTGAGGGGGTCTGGGGTATGCGCTTCCTCCCTGCAGCACCCACTGTTCAATATTAATCAATTAGGTATTAATCTAAGTAGAAATTATAAAATAATTTATAACTTAATAAATATTAATATCTAGAATTATAAATAATAAAACATGTCTGTGGTCATTTCCTCCAAGAACTGTGTTGTGTCTTTCTTGACCAAGGGGGGGGGGAGAGGAGCAATGGGGGCCTACCAGACAATTGGTATGAATGTTGAAACAAATTAGCCTTCAGGCTGGTAAAATAAAATACATGATGCTTGAAACCAAATGTTTGCTTAAAAACAGCAACTGTTATGTTTACTTGAAAAATACCAGCACTTTCCCATAGAAGCCTAGTTGCCTGGCTTAACTTCTCCTTTTGCTCCCCTCCCCAAAAAGGTTCCCTTTGATTACTGGTACAAGTTGAGAATGTCATTAGCATAAAATCTACACTAAGATTCATAATAGTGAAGGACTGATGCATTTCAATGGGGAAATGATGTCTACTAATAAACATAAACAAAAAAATGGTACTAAAAGTGAGAAGCTTATAGTATGCATCAGAAAGACTGGCACAAAGAAGTAAAGGATCTGTATGTTGGAGCCCTTGTCCCCAATAGGGGGAGCTGACTGACCTGTATCCAGGCAGATTTTAGTCACAGAGTGACAGGCTGTTGACTGCAGGGCGAGCAGTGATGACCTCACTTTTGAGGTAATCAAGGTGCTTAAACATACTAATCCAAGAGATAAAATGGATATGACAACCACCATCTTGGAACCAGAGAAGGAACACTGCAATGGTGCAGTAAAAATGAAATGGTAAGAAAAACATTACTTAATCATAAAAAGCGGATGTAAATTAAAAAGATGGTATTTTGTAGAAAAATGAATCAAAGCATCCACATTTTTTTTAATTTAGTAAGGTTCATATATTCCCCCAGAATACAGATTTCAGGAATAAATTTATCAGAAAGAGACAGCGGGGGATCTAGATGAGATTTGATATTATTCCAAAATGGAGAAACCTTATTGCATGACCATAACACATGTAGTAGATCTCCAGGAGACAGCATGCATTTGGGACATAAATTAGTGGGTAACAATCCCATTTTGCTTAGGTTAACCAGGGTATAGTACAGGTTGAGGTTAATCTGAAACTGCATGTATCTGTATCTGTCCCATTTAATATATTTATAAACATGCTTCCAAATTGTCTGCCATTTTCTGGGGGGGGGGGAGGTAGTAGTCTGTAGGGTCTGGTCCCACCAGTAGACTCTCTGGCCTTCCAATTTAAGAGAAGTAGTTTGTAAAAACTTATAGACCTAGGTTATCAGGTGAGACGAAGGGGGAGAGGAGAAGTAAGATGTCAAAATATCTGCTAGGGTCCTGACCCATGGCCCGATATCAAAATGGTGTTGTAACATATGGGATAGCTGTAGGTATTTGAATATATGGGTAGAGGGCCAATGGTAAAGGAGGGAGGCCTCCTGAAAGCACAACAATTTATGATTAGTAACCAAGTCTTCCACATTATCAGCTCCCATATTAGGCCAAAAAAGGTCAGGTCTAACTGGATGACCCAAGATAAATCAAAATCAAATCAAGATTTATTTATAATGCGCTTTTCAAGATATCAAAGCACAAGTACAAAACAAATGTAACAGCACATAACAATAATAAATACAAATATAAAACATTTAAAAAGCAGCAGGGCAAATAAATATTACATAAAAAAGCTAATTCAAATAAATAACTCTTCAATGCAGTTTTAAAGGACTCCGTGGACAGGCACTTTCTAATCCGATGAGGTAGAGAATTCCACAGGGTTGGGGCCACAAAAGGAAAAGCTCTGGCCCCAGATGACTGAAGACGAACCCTGGGAATCTCTAGCAATCCCTCATCGGTAGAACGGAGTGGGCTGAGAGGGTGGTAGGACTGAAGGAGATCTTGCAAGTAGCCCAGTCCCTGTTCATGTAGGGCCTTATAGGTCAGCTACGCGACCTTGAAGGTGATCCTCCATCGCACTGGCAGCCAGAGCCGTTTGCGCAGCACAGGTGTGATATGGCAAGTTGTTGGTAGCCCAGTCAACAAGCTGGCTACAGCGTTCTGCACCAGCTGCTGATGACGGAGATGAACCCCCGGCAACCCTAGATATAGAGCATTACATTAGTCAAGACACGAAGATGCAAAGGCATGAACCAACACCGAAAGGTCATCATGCGGAACAAGGTGTTTTATCCAGGCTATATTCCTCAGATGGTAAAAAGAGGACTTAACAATGGCTGACACCTGTATCTTGAGCGCCAGCTCGCTGTCAAGTACTACGCCCAGATTCCGCACCTGTTCAGAAGGTCTCAGCTGGTTACCCCTAACACAAGGCCAGAGGAAGACCCAGAAGTCAACTTCTCTACACAGTGGCCAGGGTCCACCACCAGCACCTCAGTTTTTTCCGGATTCAGTCTTAACCAGTTAGCACTCATCCAGTCCTGAATCAGAGCGAGGCAGTTGTTAAAGACCGATACTGCATCATTTTGTTTGGGTACAAAGGACATACAGAGCTGAGTGTCATCTGCATAGCAGTGAAAACTCAGCCCATAATGTCTTATAATGTCTCCCAAAGGCAGCATATACACTGTGAACAACATGGGGGAAAGCACAGAACCCTGCAGCACCCCACAGTGCAGAGCGAAGGGAGCAGAGGAAAAAAATCCTGATACTACCCTCTGAGTTCTGCCCATGAGGAAAGAGTGGAACCATCTGAGGACTGCCCCCGAGAGTCCACAGAGTAGCCGCAGGCATTCTAGCAACATCCCATGGTCCACGGTGTCAAATGCTGTAGAGAGAACAAGGAGGACCAAGATCAAATGACTCCTCTGATCTCTCGCTATTAGGAGATCATTTAGTACTCGAACCAACGCCGTCTCAGTTCTATACCTCTTCCTGAAACCGGACTGGAGAGGATCATAGACTTCATGGGTGGTAAGAAAGTCATCGAGCTACGACGCGACTACTTTCTCAATAACCTTGCCCAAAAAGTGCAGGTTAGAGATCGGTCTGTAGTTGGCGAGACAGTCAGGGTCAAGGGAAGGTTTCTTTAAAAGGGGTGTCATGATAGCCTCTTTCAGAGACTCTGAGAACACCCCTTGATCCAATGAGCACCAGACTATCTCAGCAAGGACTGGTCCGATCGCATCACCGCACCCCACAAGGAGGCACGTGGGACCAGGATACAAACTGCAGGAAGTCAGTCACAAGCCCTGGAAAATCTTCATGATATCCATGACCGCTGGCTGGTCAAAAACCGTCCAGGCAGACCAAGGGCCTGTAACATCGCATCGATAACCGCCATGCTCATTTGAATGCGTTTTGCGGATCTCCGACCTGATTGATGACACCTTATCATTAAAGAACTGAGTAAACTCATCACTCTTTATTTGTGAAAAAGCCCTCCAGCTCTGCAGGCAGGCTGGATTGCACAGCCTGTCCATGGTCTGGAAGAGCTGGGCTGGTCAATTCCTTGATGCAGCTATATCCCTGGACAGGAACTCTGCCTTCTTACAGGAGATTTCTGATTGATAGTCCATACAATGGGCCATCAATCTAAGTCTGTCTCCTTCCAGGCCGGATTTCCACCAACAGTGTTCCAATCTTCACCCTACACTCCTCAACTCCCTCAATACCCCATCAAACCAAGGGGACCAAGGGCGGAGGGAAAGGGGGCGAACTCGGACAGGTGCTATGGAATCCAGAGCCTTCAGCACCATATTATTAAAGTGCACTACTAAGACATCTGGTTCCAAGCACTCCACAGGCCAACTCGATAGGTCCAGCTCCACCATCAGACCCTCAGGGGTAACACCCCGCAAAGGGCGGTACCGGACCATCTCCAAAGGGGGCGGTCTCATAAGGGGAGGCCGTGAAATTGAACCTTATAGAGTGATGGTCCGACCACCCAACTGGTTTCACCACCAGTTCCGTGATCTCCATCCCCAGGGTGAACACCAGATCCAAAGAGTGATCCTGAACATGGGTTGCAGCGGTAACAACCTGTGTGGAGCCCAATGAGATCATCAGTTGGAGGAAGATTTGACCAAAATATGAGAGTTCATCATCGACTCAGGCGTTGAAATTCCCCAGGACTAACCACCTGGAGGGTTCCAACACCATGTCGACAATGAAGTCTGCAACTTCCTGCAGAAAAGCTTTCTCATCACCGGGTAGACGGTAGACAAGTAAGATTCTGCTGCCCACACCTGCTCCCATGATACACTCAAAAGATCTTGGGATCGCCACTGGAACCTCTACAAGGTCCAATTCCGATTTAAAACAAATAGCGACCTCCACCTTTGCAGTCTTGGGCGATGTATCACTGAGTACCCGGCTGGAACAGCTGACTCCAATATGGGACCAGCATTCTCGTCCAGCCAGGTCTCATTGATGCAAGCCAGGTGAGATGACTCAACAAGATCAGCAATAATTGCTGTCTTGTTCTTTATTGACCTGGCGTTGCATAACACTGCCTGAGTTGGATGAGAGACCTTAGAGGAACAGGCAACTTGCTCACTATCAGTGGAACCCTTGGGAATGGGAACCAGGCATCGCAAGCCCCTATCCTGGACCCATTTCGACCCAGGGCACTCCTTGACCTCACCATCCCTATCCGCCCTATCTGTTCCTCCCCCCCCAGCCGATGAGCCCCCACGCCTCCTCTGTGCAATCCCCAAGGCATGGCAGTGCCTATAAAACTCGGGTTGCAATGGGGAACTATCGAAGGGGCATAGGTCCCTCAGCCAGGAGGGGGAGCAGTGCCTGCCCACCGAAACTCGGTCCCAACACATATTTCCTTTTTCAAAGTAATATAAAATAAAACAAAGTTAAACAAACCTCTTACTTCAGAAAAATAACCCTCAAACATCCATCCCCCCTAATAAAATAAATAAATTGCCCTCAGCCAAACCTCCCCAGTAAGAGGATAATAACTCAAGAGTCTTAGATGGAATTTATCTGCTTAAAAAAATACGGTCAGAAACAAAAATTGAAATCTTCATATCACTGTAACTTAAATCACAAAACACAGAAAAAAATAAGTTGAACAAAACAATACAAAACAACAAAATCTTCACCTCCCCCAAGGTCCTCCCACAGTCTCAGGAGACAAGCAAAGTGGTATTAAACTAAAAACAAATAAAATAAAATCCAAAACAACAGTTTAAACAAAATAAAATCAATCAAAACACAACAGTAAGTCTTTAACACTATAACTAAAAAAACAAAATATTAGGGGAAAGATTCAATCTTCCAGACCCCATTGAGTCTCTCACCACCAACAAGGACTGAAAAGCCCTCAGGAGATCACACCTCCTGAGCAGACAAATGGAAATGTCTTGAAGATTTCACCCAATAAAGTAAATGCAAATGTTTCCCAAACCCCAGATGCTGTCACCAGCTGGGTTTAGGAAATAGACAATGGTACGTTACTGCCAGTCAAATAAGTAAAGTTGAAAGTCTGACCATAGCTGGAAACAGGGGAGGAAGTCCAGAAAAAAATTTCTTCTCTGGGTGGTTTGCTCTGGGGCCAGGAGTGAGCCCCAAAAATCTAAACGGGTGGCCGACCTGGGTCTGCAGCAACTGCCACGGGCCCTCATCCAGACCTACCAACAAGGAGATCCCACAGGGATCCCTAGAGACCACCAGCCCCAGCCACTGGCTCCCTGGTAAAATAGGGCCCAGGTCCCTGCACCACTGTACACCCGCACTCAATCCACTCGAAAGTCAGGGGCTTACAACACCCAGCACCAAATCAAGCCGATCATCTTACCACACCAGCCATTTAAGTCCATGTAGTCAATTCCTCCCCCAGCAGAAAAAAACAAGAGTTTTAATCCACAGTCTTCTCTTGTACTCCAAACCACTTTATACAGCTTCCTCTCTTCGACTCACATAATACATCCAGCCCACATGAGGATGCCTGATATTACAAACAGCCCTATCCCGATAGCAGAATAAAATATCAGGCCCAGCTGCCAGAAGTACCAGAACAGTGACGGGGGCCGAATTTGGCAGCCCCAGAGCGCACTTTGTGGAAGTCCAAGACAGCACCCAATAACGCACCCAGAACTGGCGTGCCCAGCTAGTTCCCCCAGACAGATTCAATCACAAGATAAGAAGGTTTGGGTTATTAAAGAGGGGTTGTGCTACATCTTTGGTCCCTGAGACCCTGAGGAAGGAAATAAGTTGGGAGTGTGTGGATAGGAGAGCACCCAAAAGAGAGTGTTTTAGTGCAGTTGGGAGTTTCCTAAAACAAAGAAAAGGAAGGGCCCTGGGGTTCAACTCGTACTCAGCACATAGGGATTTTTCAATTTCCAGCCAGAGAGGATAGTAACGAGAGCCATGCAAGTGAGTGAAGGGGAGTAGCCAGTATCTCAGCCTGGTTAAGTGAATAGACAGATAATACAAGTAAAAATCAGGAGCTTGCAGACCCCCATCAACTTTTTGATGCACGAGCTTACTATAGCTTCTTCTCACCTTTTTCCCAGTCCACAAAAAGGAAGTAAGGAGTTTATGAACTTGGACAAATCAAGAATGTGGTAGAGCCCAGTTATACATTTGCAATGGGTAAAGTATACGAGGTAGGATGTTCATTTTAATAATACTCATATGACCCCACAATGAAAGAGGCAGTAGAGACCAGCATTTGATATCCTCTGGTATAGTATTGACAATGAAGTCGAGGTTAAGTGTTTTCATGATTGTAGGGGAGGGGTGGAGGAAAATGCCCAGATATTTGAGTTTGTCTGAATGCCACTGTAGACCGAGACTGTTCATTTCAGATATTTGAAAGTAATTATTTAGGGGAAAGACCTCTCTCTCTTATCCAGGTTCAGTTTATAATTTGAGATTACCCCGAATTGGGAGATTACTGCTAGTGCCGCAGGAAAGATTGGGAGGGGGAAGAGATATGCAATAGTACATCATCTGCATAAGTGGAGAGTTTAAATTCTGAGTGTCCTATTTTAATACCTGAGACTAACGGAGAAGAGTTCAGTTTCCTTATAAGGGGTTCTAAAAAAAGATTGAATAAGTAGGGTGAGAGGGGACAGCCATGTCAGGTACCCTGTTGCAGAGAGAAAGGTGTGGAGAGTTCTCCATTACATTGTACCTGGGCTGAAGGAGAAGAATAGAGTATCTGGATCCAGTTGAGGAATTCCACCGGAATGCCATATTTAGGGAGTATGGAAAATAAATATTCCCAGGATACCCTATCAAATGCTTTTTCCACATCCAAGGACTCCAGAGCAACCAAAGTAGTGGTATCCTTGGATGCGGAGAAAAGGTGGGCCAAATTTCGAAGATGATCAGAGGAATGGCGGCCCAACAAAACCCACTTGCTCTGCGAAAATCAGGGAATCCCATACTTTACCCAATCTTGAAGCTAAGACCTTAGCTAATATTTTAAAGTCCACATTGATAAGAGAATTGGAACAGTAATTTTGGACATATTGAGGATCTTTACCAGGTTTAGGAAGGACTACAATAATAGCTTGAGTTAGAAGATGTCCGAGAGGCCATTTTCATAAATGTATTGGAATGTATCCTGGAGGATAGGCGCTATAATAGATTTGAAAGTTTTATAAAAATTAGGCAAGAATCCATTTGGACCCGGGAATTTATCTAAGGGGAGTGTGTCAATGGCTTCCAGAATTTCTACAACAGTAATAGGAACTTTTAGGCTCGATATTTGCTCATCGGACAACTTAAGTAGAGTAATATCAGTAAGAAAGGATTCAAACTTTTGCTGGGAGAAAAGAAAGTTGGTGGGAGTATACAGAGTCTTATAAAAATTCTGAAAGGCTGCACAGATATCCCTATGTAATGTAAGTATTTCACCCATGGAGGACTGAAGAGAAGTAACGATCCTGTTGGATAATTGGGTCCTAAGATGAAGGGCTAGCAGTTTACCTGCTCTCTCGCCCCGGTCAAAATAGGTTATCCTGGATCTAAGCTTAAGGAATTCAGCTTGTTCAGCTAGTATCTGATTGTATTGAGCTGTGAGGGATTCAACTTTCTCCCACTCCTCCACAGGGAATGAAGCCGTTAGATTTGCTTCTGTTTGTGCAATTTGGCCTGTTAGGGAGGAGAGAACCTGTTCTGTTTGTTTTTTACATTTTGATGTTAAACGTATGAGTTCTCCTTGTAGGGCACATTTTAATAAGCTCCATAGAAAATCAAACTTTGGCATGGAGGGGGAGTTATCCAGCATGAAATTAGAGATGAAAGATTGTAGATGAAGTACATGATCCTCAGATGAAAGTATTTGATTGTTAATCCTCCAAAGCCTGTCTTTTTGAATAGTTGGTGTTATCTGTATAAGTAAATGAGTAATATAATGATCAGAAAAGGCTTTGTGTGAATAAAATGTGGAGGTAACCCCAGCAAGTCTGTCTACACTTACTAAGAAATAATCTATGCGAGAGGAGGAGTGGTGAACTGGAGAGTGGAAGGAGTACTCCATTCTGTTACGATATGTAATTCTCCAAGGATCCACCAATCCAATCGATCGCATGAGCTCCTGCACGGCTTTTTGTCCTGGAGACAGGGTGGTTCTAGAATGACCTGATCTGTCAGGGCTGTTGGAGAGAACTTATTTCCAGTCCCCACCAAGTATAATTGGTAAAGTGGACCAGGAGGCGTCTAGTCATTAAGTTTATAAAGAATTCTGGGTCCTTGGAGTTGGGTCTGTAAATACAGCCCAAAAGAACCTCTGAATAACTCAGAATTACTCTAAGAGGACATAACAGCCTTCTGGGTCAGAAATATCCTGGAGTAGACGGAAAGGTAGTCTATGTGCAATTCATATGGCAGTTCCCCTCTTTACGAGAGTTACACCCTGAACCAAATGCTTGGCCCACCCAGACCTGTGAAGGTAGAGCACCTGGGTGGGTAACAGATGTGTCTCCTGAAGAACACTACATCGGTGTTTAATTGACATAAATGTAGTAGCACTTTCATCCTTTTGGCTGGAGTCTATGCCCCTTTAATATTCCACATACAAAAATGATAACCAGACATGGTTATTGTTCTAGTATGAAAGGAAAAGTGGAAGTCCCCAGTAAAAAGAAACCCAGAAGAATGGGAACAATAATAAAGAGCCTATGGTTTGTGGCAGTACCCTCCCACCTGTGTAACAGAAAGACCCACTCACCCACTCCCACACTCATCCCATAGTAAGGAACCTGATTGAAATCCCAGCCTGAGCCCCACAAAATCCAAATCAGTAACAGACCAACACAGACCCCAAAGGGTAAACTATGTGGAGGCTCCATCCCCCATCGGCATGACATGACTGTTCCACTCAAGATAGACCATCCCTAGCACACCCTTCCCTCATCCCTCCAAAAAATTTTAGATCAGCCCGGACTTGTACTTAAATAGCCTTTGACAACACCAAGAGTTAACCCACATCTCAAGAACTTAAGGCTATAGATTAGTGGATATTATATCATAGTCTGAGTCCTGTTGAAATATAACTATAAATTGTCTAAACAGTAATGTAAACACATCAAAGTCATTAACTGTGGGTCACAACAGGTGACTACCCTTTGAATACTGATAACATTTAACACATCAAGTGGTTGGTAGCAAGAAGAGACCAGGAAGAAAAAGAAGAAGAGAAAAAAAGGGGGGGAGAGGACAAAGTAAATTAGTAGGTGACCAGCTGACTTAGAGTAATACAACAAGATCCCGAATGATAATGTGAAAAACAGTGCTATTCATATACTCAATATAACCCTGAGTCAGGACCTTGCATGCCCAGTTTACAACATCGGGCACAATCAAGGGTAAAGCAACAAAGTAAGGGGTAGGGGAACAGAAATGGAGAAAGAGGAAGGGGAAGGGTTCCATAAAAAGAGTCCAGTTAAAATAAAGTGGCAAACTGCTGCTCTGTAATGTCCATAGGGAATAGCTTCATAATCACTGGTTTGAGGGGTGGGCTGATAGTGCACAGAGTCGAGGAGCAGATCACTATGGTGATGCACACAGTCGCACCAATAGTAAGCCACACTGTCTGAAGGGAAAGGAGCTAAAGTTCAGCCAAGAGAGGGAGGGAATAATCTCTGAGCCCTTCTGCTGTATACTGTCCCTTAATAACAGAGGGTAGTAAGGCAATTAGAAACCAAGAGAGGGGGGTGCTAATGAACAGCTAAAGAGAAAGGACTCAAACCTCTGGAGCTCTGCACCACAGTGATTAAAGTTCTTATTTCTACAAACTGCAAATAATTTTTTAACACCATAAAACAGCCCATAAACGACTGCTAATATGGATGAGTACCTGACACCAGGGAAAACATCGAGGCACGGGGCTAAAAATCAATGGAAAAACCCACCGGAGAATCCACCACCTGGTCTGGGCCCAATCTCTTTCTCGGCGACCGAATTAGCAGTGATCAGTAAGGCCGTTTCTGAACAAGTAGTGGCAGACTTACAGCCATGCTGGGACAAGGTGGATAAATCACTGACATGGCTCACCACCAAGCTCAAACAATATTCTGGGTGACTATCTGAGGCACAGTAGCATATATCTGATCTAGAGGACACCTCTAGGCTAGTGCCTGAAAAACTTGTAAAAATGGAACACGAGAGCTGGAGGAGTTATGAGAGGCATTAGACTACCAAGAAAACTACAGTTGACGAAACAATCTTTAGATTAGAGGTCTACCAGAGGGGTCTGAGAAGGGTAATTTAATGGAATTCTGCACAACCACACTTCCTAACCTGCTCAAGATGCAAAATAAGCTGAAAGGTCTGAAAGTAGAACGAGCTTACAGAGCGCTGGCCCTGAGGTCACCAGGAGACCAGCCGCCCAGACAAGTTATTTTTTGGCTCCATCATTACCTGGACATGCAGGCTATTTTAGCAGCTTACCAGAATCTCAAGGATTTAAAATATGAGGAGCATCGACTTACCATCCACCAGGATATCTCTTCGTGCATTCAAAAAAAAAAAGGCAGCAATTTAATCCATATACGGACTGGCTGCGGGAAAGAGAAATCAAATTCTTCATGTCATACGCTGTGGTAGTAAAGGTGAAATGGGAAGGAGCTACCTTCTTTTTTTGGGAACTGGAGAAGTTGAACAACTTTATTGAGGACTAGGACAAAAAAAAACAAGAAGGGTTGAGCTGAATTGATCTGTGTTCCTGGTTCTATTACTAGTGCACTTATTTTTCTCTGGACCTACCCTGGCTCGCTGGGGGGAACTGTTTGATCTGACAATCGAAGGGGGAACCCCCTCCCATGCTTGTAGCAATGAAACCAGAATTATAGACCTAAATGGTAGACAAAGGGGAACCTAATCTTGTTCAGAGAACATAAATTGGAAATTGCAGGGGTCAACAAGGAAGTAGCAATGTGCTAAAATTATGCGAGCACCAGATACCATGACTCTAAACTCGTGGCATTCTCCCAAGATGGTGCAGAGGATGTATGCATCAATATTTGAACACAGACCCTGAAAACTGCTGATCTGGGGGAGACTGGATATTTCTGGTACTGTTTTCTAAATAAGATCACTTAAATGGTGGGGGGGGCGCAGATTGATCAAGCAAATGGAATCGAATGCTGGGATATGGTTACTCCCATGAATAGGGTGGGGGGTGGGAGGCTGAAAGCTATATAAACCTCCTGGGAATGGAAATGGATGCTCCTGGACATGCTGTCTTTCATTGAGGAATTGCGATCTGATGTTCTAAAGCAGTGAAGAGGGGGAAGATGGCAGATGGGGAAGGGAGACAAAAGTGAGAAAAAATAAAGATATTGGGGAAAGAGAATTTAGAATGCAAATGCAATGGCAATATGAAGGGACTAAGAAAGAGGGTGCAGAAGGAGGGGGGCATTGGGGATTCTGACATTTGAATTTCAGTATACTAAATTACTTTAATCTGGAAAATTGGATATATACGCAGTTTCACTTGTTAACTTGTTATGGCTGGGCTTGATGTTAGCCCAGAATAGTTACGGTTTATGATTTACATTTTTACTCTGCAGGGCTGTGCTTTAAGCAATACATAGAGTTAAGAGGAGAGAGGAGGCTTGAATTAGCCCAACATGGGTAGGTGGGGCAATATAGGATGACCACTGGGAGAGACTATGGCTAACCCACAACATTGTAGCATCATTTCGTGGAATGTAAAGGGTTTTACCTCACCTGCTAAGAGAGCTAAGATTTTGATATCACTTAAAAGAAAGAATGCGATGATAGCAATGTTACAAGAAACGTATTTGACACATAACATGGAAAATTGGTTTGAGGGTGGGTTGGGGCCTGCCATGCATCCTCATACAGCTCCCATAAGAGGGGAGTGGTGATTCTTCTGCACAAAAGCCTTCCTTTTGAGCACACTCTCATGGTCAGAGACCCACTGGAAGGATGCTATGTTTTCATAGTGGGAAAAATACAGGGGGGGGAAGGAGGTCACATTGGGAAATGTCTATGCGCCGGCAGTACTCAATCCAGAGTTCTACCAAATGATGCTGAGAACAATTCCCTAATCTGATTCATGCAGGGGACTTTAATTGCATCACAGACCCAAAACTGGACTAGTCAGGCACGAGGATTAGGGACACTGCCTCAGTAAAACAATGGCAACAGGGCCTTGGGGATCTTGACCTAGTCGATGGTTGGAGGGTGGCAAATCCTGGTACTCATGAGTACACATTTCACTCGAATCCTCATGGTACGTGATCCAGATTGGACTACATATTTGTGTCCAGTGGCCTATACCCAAAGGTAAAGAAGGTGACCCATAGTCCGATTTTTTTTATCGGATCATGCTATGGTCCAAATGGATGTAGACCTGGTCCACACAGGAGAGGGAAGGGGGATGTGGTGATTTCCGACTTATCTACTGGCCAAACAATAATTTAAGCAGTTCCTCCAAACACAGTGGAAGGAATTCGAAACCACGAACAAGAAATTGGTTGAGTCAGTGGGCACGTACTGGGAAGCTAGTAAAGCTTTTATGTGGGGGGTCATAATAGGCTATACAGCAAGAATCAAACGGGACCAAAAAAAGGAACAGCAGGAATTAGAAGCGAGGGTTAAGGAATTAGAAAAACTGGTAGCACAGATGGGAGACTCTACCCATAAGAAAGAGTTGCATACTGTAAGAGAATCCCTAAACTTAAATGTGATGGAGGAAGCTAGGGGGAAATTATTTTTTGCACAACAGAGAATATACAAGTGGGGGAACAAACCTGGTCCCTTGTTGATGAAATTAATGAAGGGAGGCAGAACGATAAAATGAATAGTAGCCGTTAGGGATAGAACAGGTACTCTGATACGTGAGGAAAGAGGCATAAAGGCATGCTTTAAACAATTCTATGAAGCATTATATAAAGCTGAATGCAAATGCACAAAAGCTGTGGATAGATTTATGGAGGTACTACCCCTACCTCAGCTGAATGAACACTAGAGAGGTAGACTGGGGAGCAAAGTTATGATCGAGGAGGTGATGCGGGCAATTGGGATGCTTAAGAGGGGCAAAGCAGCGGGACCAGATGGGTTTGGGAGTGATTATTATAAAGACCTCTGAAAGGAGGTGGCTGCTACTCTTAGAGATGTGCTGGAGGAGGTGGGGGGGGGGAGAGAGGACTACCTAGAACTTGCTGTGAAGCCAATATCTGCATTATCCCCAAACCAAATAAAGACGTCAAAGAGTGTGCCTCATACCGACCTATTTCTTTATTAAATTATGATTGTAAGATCATGACTAAAGTACTAGCATTTTGACTAGAGGAAATCTTACCCTCCACTATACACACAGATCAAACAGGCTTCATATAGGGCAGAATGTCCTATCACAACATCAGACGACTGCTGACTATCATTCACTGGGAATCTAAAGCAAAAGACCAAACATGTGTTATGTCAATGGATGCCGAAAAGGCCTTTGACAGGATTGAATGGGAATACTTGATGAATATATTAACTAAATTTGGGGTGGGGAAGAAATGCATCCACTTAGTAGGGGCCTTTTATAGAACACCCACTGCCAGAATCCTTATTAATGGGTCTGTGTCTGAGGTGGTCACGCTAGAAAGGGGGACGCAACAGGGTTGCCCTCTCTCCCCCCTGCTGTTTGCAATGGCCATAGAACCATTGGCTATCAAAATTAGGGAGCACCCCAGGATTAGGGAAATATCAGGGGAAGCAGGCAGGAAGCATGTTATTACTTTATATGCCGACGACATCCTCCTGTCGGTGACACATCCCGAGCAATCGATTCCCCCATACTGGAAACTATAGAGGCTTTTGCCAAATTCTCTGGCTACAAGCTCAATATCAATAAATCAGAAATAATGTATTTAAAGACAAATAAGGGAGGAGAGGAGAATTCATGAGGCTTAAGAACTGTGAAGGACGCCTTCACTTATCTGGGAATAAAGGTGGGCAGAGACTTACAAGGGATGAATAAATTGAATTATATACCCATTATAGAAACAATCCTTAAAGACCTACACAGGTGGAGAGCCCTGCCCAACTCATGGATGGGTAGGATTAATCTCCTAAAAATGAATGTGCTACCAAGAATTTTATACGTAACACAAATGTTACCCAGGGGATTAAATAAGAAAGACTTAAAGCAATTGGAGTGGGGATTTACAGACTTCATATGGCAGGGAAAGAGGCCAATGATTAGTCTAGCAAGATTAAAGGCTGATAACATGAAGAGGGGATTAAATTTCCCAGACATTAAAGAATACTATCTGGCCACACAATTCCGATATATCCACAATTGGATTAATAGGGGTGAAGTGGCAAACTGGCTAGACTTAGAAGAAAAAGATAGCTCAGGGAGAATCTCGGCTTACCTGGGAGAGAATGGGCTAAGAGTTTATAAAGCTGTTGTAAACCCCAACCCATTGGTAGTGGCCAGCTTGGAAGCATGGAGAGAGATGAAAAAAATGACAAAACATAAGTCATGTCAATACTCCCCTAGTGCCAATAACCAACAACCCAGCCTTCTTGCCTGGTTTAGAAGATGACGGGTTTAAGGAGTGGCAGAAGAAAGGGATTCAGTGTATAGGTGACATAACAGAGAGAGTGGGGTTATGCACTTTTCAAACCATCCAGAATGCCTTAAATGTCCCTTCGTCCCACATGTTCAGATACTTTCAAATAAGGAATTACTAGAAAAAGTTAGGTAGAACAATAGATCAGGAACCCTCTATGTGGGAAACTGAGAGAATAATTCTGGGAGCAAGGGATAATGAAAACGGACTTAACAGGCGGGTGGTAAGATTTGATAGGTCCTACTTTCAGGGAGAAACACATAAGGTCAAACAAAAGTGGGAACAAGACCTACAGCTTGAGATCTAGAAAGAGAACTGGGAGATGATCCTTGGCACTCACATGGGCTTACTCCTATGCAACAAATTTAAAGAGCTACAATACAAGTTCTTATACAGACTGTATTGTCCTGCGAGTATCGTGCATAGCTTTTGCCCAGGGATCTCCCCCCTTTGTGGGAAATGTGGAGGAGCCAGAGGCACGATTATCCATTATTATTGGGACTGCCCAGGAATACAACAATATTGGAAGGACATCTGGGGAGAACTTATTAAAATGGGGAAGGGGGAAATGGTGAAGTTCTCCTCATGCTCCCTACTGTTAGGGGTCTCTGATCAGGAGGAGGAAGAATGGAGACTATATCCCAGATGGATCAGAATCCTCCTGGTCATTGCTAGACAGAGAATACAAAACCTGTGGATAATGAACCACACCACAACATTGTCCCAATGGAAAAATTTAGCCATTAAGACTCTCTCCACTGACAGGCTGACATATACCCTCAGAGGAAAGGAAGAGACTTTCTTGGATACATGGGGGGATTTCTGTGCACCCTATCCCCTGGTGAGATAGCTGTTCTACAGGAAGGAAGTTTAGTTTGAGAATATTAACCACACAGGAGACAATAATCAGAAAGCATAAAATCCTTTATTACACCTCCTCTCCAAGGACACTGCATAACTACTGAACTCTCAGTTGCCTTTAGATAACAAAGACCACAGTCAATTTCAATTCAATTTAATCTGACTTAATACAGTTATATAATTCAACTTGTACTTAAACTCTTCTATTTTTCTCTTTTTGTCTTTCTTTATTCTCTCTAGTTAATCAAGGACAGAAACATTGCCATAGTAGAAATACTAAATTGTCCAAGTGGTATTTGTTCTTTTGTTTTACTATATTGGTGACCATGAAATACAGAAAACATTTCAGATATGACAAACTGTTGTGTGAACTGAAAGGAGAGGAACAGAACTCTGAGAAAATCATATAAATATTCATCTTCTCTGTAGCTAACCTGTCAGGAAATGAATTGTAACATCATTGGAAATATACCTGTACTGTGTACCAAATATGTCTTTCTATGACACACATGAATAATTTTAATAAAAATATTATACAAAAACAAAAAAAGAAACCAAGAGATGGAACGGTTAATAAAAGTAAAGTCTCCTCCTGTAATTAAAAGGTGTAAGTGATATCTGAGAGCAAAATAGATTATATAGGCCGCATAAATTCTCCTAGCAAATGGAAGAGACCAGCTCTGATCTCTACTAGCTGGGTCAGCGGTGAGCAAGTAAGTCAGGGAATAAATTGGAGAGTTCCTCTGCCACCTGTTTGGCACTTTCGAAGGCCTTCCAACTGCCTTGGTGTTGGACAAGCAGCTTGGACAGGGAGATCATTTGAAATTGGATCCCTGCTGCAATCAATTTAGTTATAGAGGCATGGTATTCTTCCCATTTTTGCCGAATGGTTACTGGCAAATCTTGTGAAAAGCGATGCTGGGCTTCCACTCAGCGTACTTCCTGCAGCTCCTTGGTTTTAGCTAGGATATGCTGCCGATCCACGTAGCTGAGAAGGCGAAGGATAAGTGGTCTGGGTTTACTACTGGGGGGGTGCGGTTTTCATGACCGATGAGCTTGTTCTACATGATAGGCTGTGGAGTGTGGAAGAGGGCCTGCAATTTTCAATAGAAGCTTCTGTACAAAAGGGATTACAGAGGATCCTTCTGCTTCTTCAGGTAAATTGAAGATTATTAAGTTGTTACGTCTATTCCATCCTTCAAGGTCCTCCATTTTTAATTCTAGTTCGTTGAGTTTCTGACATAGTTACAATGTCAGGCTCGACTCTTGCCTGCCAGCGTTCAAGAGAGGAAGTGCGAGCCAAGACATCACTGATTTTCTTCTTGGTGTCTTTCAGCTCTGATGCAAATTCCTTAAAAACTTCCCTTATAGAGGCCATCTTGGTAAATAATTTTTCCTCTGGTAGGGGGTAGAGCCTTTGGAACCAGTTGTAGATTTGGTGGAGGTCACAGCCTATGTTTTGGACTGCTTGGTAGTTTTGTCTGATGACTGAAGTGGCGTCCGAGCCAGGAGGGCCTGGCACATTTCAGTGTCCATGCTCAAATATCAAAGCTCACAAATTGCTCCCAGTTCTGCATGGTATTTACGCCCCAGTGCTAGTAGTAGATGTTGAGAAGAAGAGAGTAACTAAATTCACCTTTAGTGTGGCTAAATAGTACAAATTTTAGAGGTTAGGGAGGAGAGCTGAGCTGCCGAGCATCCTCTCAGTGCGAAGGCATTACGTGATCCCCAAGCATCCAAATTTAATCCACAGAAAATAAAGATAAAAGATACATTTGAAAGTGTTCCAATATAAGGTATGTCACAGCCAAGAAAGCAAGAGGGTAGCTGGAAATGGCTAAGTTAACATAAATGCTTTTTTGTAAGCCACCAAGGTCAAACATGTTCAGAGTGGGGGGGGGGGGTAAAAGTAATGAAGATGGCATGTACTTTGAATGTAACTGAAAAGGTATGGAGAGACAAGGCAATATATTAAAAAAGGTTTTGAAAAGTAATTGAAAGTAAAAAATAGTGCAAATGTTAAGAAAATGAAATCATGTCAGTGTGTAATGCATTGTAAAACTTAAACAGTGTTTTCTAAGTGAAGAAAATGATAAGTACAACAACAGAAAAATAGTTGTAGCTGAAATAGGAATGAAAGCTTAGAGGTTGAAGTGTTAGTATTAGCTGATGCTAATGTGAAGCATTTAAATGCACAATATCATGATACAGTATGTAGTTAGAATTGATTTTAGGGTCAAAAAATGAGTAAAGTGTATAGAAATGCATTTAAATGAGGCAAGGAGAAAAATTTGAAGTAAAATATGTGATAACTACATATCATTAACTGGAATAAGGAAGTTAGTAAAAGAATGTTCATATAGTGAGATTATAGTAAAAAAGTTGTCTCTGTAGATTTAATGAAAAATCTGAAAACAAACAGAAGGATAGTACAGGAGGAAATGGAATAAGAAGTGAAGTAAGTGCACCAGTCAGATAGACTATGTGAAATAATTAAGTGAAAAAAACTTTTATGTATTAAAAAATGAAATTTATATTTATAGAAATTATCCAGGAATCCCTTGAAAAAGCAGAATAAAACATGCAAAACATTGGGATGGTTAACTGAAAAAGAGTAAGCAAATGAAAATGGAACATTTTGAGTCCTTGAGCATTGTTTAAAGCACCCCGCAATCAAGCAACTTAAAAAGATATGTGTGCAGGCCAACCTACATGTAGGTACATACCATACATGTATGAATTGGGGAGGAACTCGGGGAGCAAAAAGTCTTAAAGCCACACACTGGTTTAGCTGGTTTTAAAGTTTTTTTTTAACTGAACACTTATTTCTTAAAGTTAAGGGTTAAATTGTTAAAAGCTTGGAAGCTGACAGGACTGGGCTGAGAAGGGGTGACTGTATACTTGGGGGCATGGCACCAGAGAGCAAAGAGAAGAGAGGAGGGAATGGAGCAAGGGGAAGGAGTGCGGAGGTTGGTGGAAGGAGCAGTATAGAGGGGCCTGCCAGGGGGAGGGTCAGTGGCAGCATAAGAGGAGGGTGGACTGGTGGACAGAGGGGAAAAAGAGGGCATGGAGGAGGGAGGATAGTGGGGTGTAATAACTGTGGTGCAGCATTGTTCATGAACACTCTGTGGAGGCTGGGGGAATGTCCAGTTTGTTGAAGGCTAGGGAGACTGGAGGCTGAGCTAACATGGCTAAAAAGGGAATTGTCCTGGACAAAAAGTTAAATCATTAGAAGAATCACAGAAGGCAATCAG
Source organism: Neoceratodus forsteri (assembly GCA_016271365.2). Lineage (NCBI taxonomy): Eukaryota > Metazoa > Chordata > Ceratodontiformes > Ceratodontidae > Neoceratodus > Neoceratodus forsteri. The sequence goes on along the minus strand of CM057458.1, from coordinate 1,200,913,534 downwards.
GTAGGGGACAGGGGATAGGACAATGGAAGGGACAGAAGATGAAGGGAGCAGGCCACATTGGGGGCCAGGGGGAAGGACCAGGACAGGAGATACGGGCACAATGAGCATGAGTGCCAGCGTACTGTATATGAGCATAGATACACAGCAGGCTCAAACAGGTATTGGTCCTTAACAGAGATGATGGAGCAGGAGGGAGTAAATGGGATGGAAGCTAAGAGTAACAAGGAATCATGCTAGGATAGGCAGGCAAAGCCAGGAGTAAGGGGCGGATGAGGCAATGGAGGTACGAGATAAGAATGGAATGGGTGACACCTTAAAGGAAAGGAAAGGAGAAATAACATGGATGGACAAGTTGTAACAGTCAGAGGTGGAAATGGGAGGGGGAAGGGGAAGGAAGCAGGAGAGTATGTCCAAAGGGGAGAACAGAGAAGGGGACAGAGTACAGACAACCAGGGAGATGATGGGTTACAAGGAGAGAGGGTAGCGAGAAATGGAATAGGTGAGGACTAGGTGAGGACTGGAGGAGGCAGCAGGAGAGGGGCAGGGGGATAAAGGGATGGGGGAGCAGGAGTGGAAATAGAGGGTGACTGAGGCAGCAGGAGGAACGCAAGAAAAAGCCAAGCAAGGGCTGCAGAGGCAGCCTTGGGGTTAGTGTATGAAAAATTGGTGATAGTGTATGGGGACTTGATTATAAAAGGGATCCACTGGCTAAGGAATGGAGTAGCTTATAAGGGGAGGTCAGTTTTTTGTGAGGCAGGGATAGAGGCAAGCAGGGCACTTCCGAAAATTAAGAAGTGCATTAGGCTGATTGGGGGGAACCTCACTTGGTTTTACACCTTGGTACAAATGACCTGGTTGGGGAGAAAGTGGAAGAGGTGCAGAACAGAATTACAGAACTAGCAAGAGGGTGCAAGGGGATGGTAAATTCCACAGCTTTTTCAGAGGTTCTGAAGGCTCCGCCTCTCTAGGGGCTGCGTGGGTGGCTGTTTGTGCTTGTATGTGTCTGTAGGTTAGTTTTTGTGGATTTACATGTTTTTCTGCTTGGAGTACCTATGCCTTTCTTGCACACAACATCTGTGAAAGTCTCCTGAACTGAATTTCTGCAAAACATCACCACCAGGTATCAGCTTTTTCATTTTAAATCAGCTTTTTGGAAGCCATCCCAAGGAAAAATAAGTCTTGAAACTAGTCTGATAAACTTGGTGATGCTGGGTCCTGCAACTGAATCAACATTTTTATCTGACCTACTCCTAAAGGAGCTGTACTTGTGGACTTTGAAGAACAAAGAAACATACAGATGAAAGGATTTCACATCTTGCACATGCCCAGGTCACAGTTTATTACTTTTCAGGAATTTTAACACATTCTGTGATGATGGACCTCAGCAGCTCATTATTTCCTTCAGGTATCACCAGCTTTTTCATTTTAGATCAACTCTTTGGAAGCCATCTCAAGGAAAAATAAGTCTGACAAACTTGGTGAAGCTGGGTCCTGTGACTGAATCAACACTTTCATCTGATCTGCTCCTAAAGGAACTGTACTTGTCTCTGAGGACTTTTGAAGAACAAAGGAAACATACAGACAAAAGGATTTCACATCTTGCATATGCCCAGGCCATAGTTTATCACCTTTCATGAATTTTAACACATTATGTGACGCTGGATCTCAACAGTTCATCATTTCCTCCGGATGTAATTTACCATCAGCATTTTCATTTAAATTAACTTTACATGTTCATTGTCTCTAAGGGCCTAAGTTAGCAGGAAAGCTACCTCAAAGGAACTGCCATCCTATCCTCCTCTCTTTCCCTGTTCAAATATGATTTACCCAACTACTCTCATACCTTATGGAACTGCCATATTGGCTCTGTTCACACTCTCAGATTTCTAATTGCAGGCATTTGTCTACCTGCCCCCTTGGGAGCAACCAGTGCCATGACAGATACCAATAGTACCATAACCTCCTCCCTTGACAATCTTCTATCAAATCTCCTTTAAGCAGGGAACCTCTATGCAACACCATGTTAACCGCAGGTTACATGCCCGCTCCAAAAAACTATTTAAGGAATACCTGAAAAGACTAATAATGCTGCTCTAATTGCTCTTGGGCAATATACATCCTAATCCTGGACCTCCCCACTGCTCAAACCATTCACCAAGAAATATTGGTGGTCTAACAGTGGCATCACTAACATTTGCAGCCTTCCTCCAAAACTTGACAGACTACAAGTATGGACCGCCAGACATAATCCAGATATACTCTTGGTAGTAGAAACCTGGCTCACTTCTGATGTCCCTGGTGCAGCAATCTTACTTCCTTGCTACACAGTATTTAGGTGTGATCACCTTTCTCAGCGTGGTGGTGGATGTGTGATCTACATAAAGGACACTTTGTAGGGCCTGAGGATTCCCACCCCTGGTTGTTGTGATTTAATCCAAATGCTGGCCCTTAAGTTGCTTCTGGGTGCACACAACAAAACATTCACTGTGCTTTCTGTTTATATCCTTCCAAGGCACACTAAATCTGGCTTTGTATCCTTCATAAAAACCTTAAGAGGGATGAGCCTTCACTCAGAATTTCTAATGTTTGGAGATTTTAATATAAACTGGCTCTCCCCTAATGCCACTGATGCCAAGGACTCATTATCTGCTATCCAACTTTCCCAGCTTGTAGAAGCCCCAAACAGGAGGAACTACAAAACTGGGATCAATATATTACTGGACTGGGTGCTATCTAACCAGCCGAATAATATCAAGGGCACATCTGTCCTACACGACTGTATTAGTGATCACTCCCTTGTCAAGTTTTACTTGTCCAATAACTACCACAAGCCCCTTGCCAGAACTGTCACTAGCTTGGTCCTCATTCTGGGACACCTCGAGCTACTGAAAGCTGAACTGAGGATCACCGATTAGTCTAATGTACTGCATATACAGCCAGCAACATCGACACTGCATTAGAGCTCTTCATTGACCTCTTTAATGCAACCTGCAATAAGCATGCCCCCTTCAAAATTACAAAAATCAAGGAAACCCATAATCCCTGGATTGCCACTGCTCTTTGTGATCTACTAAAACACAGGGATCACCTCTGGCACATCTCTCGAGCGCTGGGGACACAAGATAACTTACAGAGGGTACAAAGCAGTGAGAAACTAGTGTGCCCATGCTATCCATTCTACTTAAAGACAATATTTCAAAGAAGCCCTTTCTACCTCCTGGAACGATAGTAGGATGTTCTGGAAGAACATCCAAGAAATCACTGGTAAAGACCCCAAAACTACCCCAAACATGCTGAACATCGATGGCACCCTTACCGTGGACCCAAAAGCCATCGCGAACACTTTCAACAAAGCATTTACAGACTTTAGCAACATTCTTCCCCCTAACTACTTTGTGGTTACCCCCTCAGGTATGAACACTGCATCCCAGAACCCACCCCATGACCACCCACCATTTTACTTCAAAGCAGTGTCTATAAATGAAGCTAGACATTATCTTAAGAAGGTACTGAGGGAAGCTAGATTCAGTGGGAACTCCTTGGACTTAAAGTTTGTTGCCCTTACCCTTGAGGAAATCCTCACACCTCTTATCAAAATAATCACCGTCACTCTCTCAGTCACAATTTCCATATCTTTGGAAATCAGCAGTGGTCATCCTGGTGCACAAGAGTGGCGACCGAGCACTGCAGGGAAATTACCGCCCGATCCCTAGTCTTCCCCCGATCTCAAAGGCCATGGAGTGCTTCGTGGCCGACCAGCTCATTGAGTAGCTGGATAACTGCCAACTCCAATGTCCCCAACAGCATAGGTTCAAGCATGGACATAGTACCATCACTGCGCTCCTGGAGTTTACAGGCTTTATCAGTAACTCTCTGGAACAAGGGCTCTTGGTAGGGGCAACTTTCATGGACCTTACCAAGGCCTTTGACACTGTCAACCACAATTTCCTCATCAGACAGCTCTCTTCCATTGGTCTTTCCTCTGACACTACAAGCTGGTTCTCCAGCTACTTAAGCAGCTGAACACAGCAGGTAAAAATTGGTAACCTCCTGTCCGATAGTAGGCCTGTACGCACTGGAGTCCTGCAGGAATCTATATTGGGTTCATTGCTTTTTAGCATCTTCCTCAATTCACTACAAGGAGCTTGCTGAAACCACATACTTCTTTTTTTTTTTTTTTTTACTTTAAAGTTTATTAGAAATTTTCATACATCAAGGAGACAGAACATAGGAGTTAACCATGTTATACAAATTATCGAGTATACTGAGTCTGCCCCCAGCCACCACCCTAAGTCCAGCCCTTCCACCCCTGGCAAACCACAACATTTACAACATCAGTAGTCCTTAACAGTCAATTTCAATTTCAATTTCAACTTTATTTTTAAAAGGCGCTTTTCTTAAATCAAAGCACCTGTACAGATAAATATGACAATAAATATAGTAAATCAATCAACAGAAATCCTTAAAAGCTATATTAAAAAGGTGGGTCTTCAACTCCCTTTTAAAACTAAGGACAGTCGGGCAGTCTCGCACCTGACGAGGTAGAGAATTCCACAGGGTAGGTGCCATAAAACTAAATGATCTAGCACCAGATGTTTTCAAACGTACCCTGGGAATCTCTAGCAATCCCTCGTCAGTGGATCGGAGGGGGCGAGAGGGACTATTGGGGTACAGGAGCTCTTTCAGGTAGGCAGGTCCCAAATCATGTAGGGCTTTATAGGTCAGCAAACCGACCTTGAAGGTGATTCGCCAAAACACTGGCAGCCAGTGCAGTCCGTGGAGCACAGGCGTTACGTGACTGGATCTAGAGACTCCAGTCAACAGCCTGGCTGCCGCATTCTGCACCAGCTGCAGATGGCGAAGTTCAACCCCCGATAGCCCTAGGTATAGGGAGTTACAGTAGTCAAGCCGGGAGGTAACAAAGGCGTGGATTAATGTTGGAAGGTCCTCTGGAGGAACCAAGTGCTTCACCCTGGCAATATTCCTCAGATGAAAAAAGGAAGTCTTCTCAACCGCTGACACCTGGTATTTAAGTGTCAAACGGTCATCAAGTACTATGCCAAGATTTCGCACCTGGTCTGAGGTCGTCAGCTGGACACCTCCAAGCCATAGGCCTGAGGGTGATCCCTCTGGCAGACCCGCCTCACAGCGACCTAAATCCACAACCAACACCTCAGTTTTCTCCGGATTTAACCTCAGCCAACTACCATTCATCCATTCTTGGATTTTTCAAGGCAGTTATTAAATACTGACAAGGCAGCGTCCTTACTGGGCACAAAGACATGCTGCTGGGTATCATCAGCATAGCAGTGAAAACCAGACCGTACTGTCTAATAATCACCCCCAATGGTATATACACCTAAAACAACATGGGTAAGCAAATGCAGCCCTGGCGGGTACTCACAGGGCAGGGAGAATGATGTTGAGGAAAAATTCCAGACACCACTCTCTGAGTCCTACCTCAAGGTAAGATTGAAACCATCTGAGGACCGCACCAGACAGTCCACAGACTAACCGCAGGTGCTCCAATAACACACCATGGTCAACGGTGTCAAACGGGCCGTGAGAGATCAAGTGTACCAAGATGGATCGGGTCCCACGATCTCTTGCCATTAGGAGGTCATTTAGTACCCGTACAAGCGCTGTCTCGGTACTATGCCTTTTCCTAAATCCAGACTGGAGCGAATTGTAGATATTGTTGTTGGTCAGATGATCCTCCAACTGCACTTTCGACCACTTTCTCAATAACTTTACCCACAAAGGGTAAGTTAGAGACTGGCCTGTAATTTGCTAGACAGTATGGGTCTAAGGAGGGTTTCTTTAAAGGGGCTTAATTATAGCCTCTTTGAGGGGATCTGGAAAATCCCTCTCAAAGACTTCCATACGATCAGAGCTAGGACTAGGCTAATCTTATCCACGCAACCCCACTAAGAGTGCGTGGGACCAGGGTCCAAATTACAGTAGGTCGGGTCGTAGTGCTCGAATGATCATCACAACATCCTCGATTATGGGAAGGCTGAAGTCAGACCATTCCAACTGGGTGTTTGACATCTCCTGACTACCACTGCTGCTCCCATTAGAGGGAAGAGCTAATGTCCGATCTGATTTTGGCAACCTTATCTGCAAAGAAGAGAGCTAGCTCCTCACACCATTCTTGAGATAAGGCTCTTCTGGTTGAAGACAGACTGGATTGCACAGTCTGTCCACAGTCCGAAAGAGCTGAGCTGGTCTATTCTGTGCAGCCGCTATCTCTCTGGACAGGAATTCTGCCTTCTTACAAGAGATTGCGGATTGATAGACCAAATAATGGTCCATCAAACTAAGCTTGCCATCATCACGACGGATTCGCCAACACCTCTCCAGCTCAGCCCAACTCTCCTCAATTCCCTCATGGTCTCATCAAACCAAGGAGACCTGGGCGAGGAGTAAGAGGACTAACACGTAATGGGCAATAGAACCAGGGCCCCTGTTACTGCCTCATTATAGGCATGTAGCAGAACACCTGGATCCATGCAACCTATCGGTAGGCTCGATAGGTCCAACACTGCCATCAGGTCCTCTGGGGATACACCCTCAAAGGCGGTATTGAACCATCTCCGTAGGGGCAGACCTAACAGGAGGCCTCAAACTGAATCTAATGGAGTGATGGTCTGACCATCCAACCGGTTCCACCACCAAGTCAGATATCCCCATCCCCAGAAGGAACACCAGGTCCAATGAGTGTCCACCCACATGGGTCGAGGAGGAAACAACCTGTGTGAGGCCCAGTGATATCATCAACTGGAGGAAATCTTGTCCATGAGACCAATATTCTTAATCAAATTAAATGGAGTACAAAGTATGCAAGGGATCCCAAATCTTATTATATTTAGGTAGTCTATGCTGGAGATTGGCACAGGTTTTTTCTGTCCTAAGATTCCCCAATAATTCACTAAGACACTCCGTATAAGAAAGAACCTATGAAATCTTCCAATGCCTAAGTACAAGTTTCTTAACAGACATCGCTATTATAGACATATAATATTTACGTTTAGTAACTCTTATCGAGGAATAATCCCCTAATATACAAATTTCAGGTGTAAAACAATCAGAAAAACCTAACAAAGGATCAGCCTTAGCTGAGATTATTTCCCAAAGAGGTACCACCTTTGGACAAGTCCAAAAAATGTGTAGGAGTGTGCCTTCTTCCAAGGAGCAATGAGTACATAGGTTGGATTTGATAAGACCCCATTTAGCTAATTTCTGAGGAGAGTAATATAAGTTGTGCAATATATGAAATTGAGTAAGACGGAGTCTATCCTGTGTAATGAAGCGATGGCAATTACGCCACAGGGAGGCCCAATCCAATGTTAAAGAAGGGAACAAACTGGTCCAGTATTCCGTGGGGCCAAAAAACTGCAGGAAACGATACTCAAAAAGCGTAGCATATATCTTAGATATGGTCTTAGGGGGGCGACTTAAAACCTGGAGATCTTGATACAATGATTTACTACATGACGCTGGTGGAGAGTGACCCAGGGTTTTAACGAGAAGATGTTTGAGTTGACACACCTTAAAGTAACCAGAGGGTGGGATGTTAAATTTAGACATGATATCTGGAATAGAGAGCCAAGAATTCTCATCTTTTTGAAGCAAGAAGGGAGAACCCGTCCCCAGCTGTGGTAACCATGTAGAAGGAATGGACTTACCATCCAACATGAACAAGTGAGAGTTCCAAATAGATAGGGAGAGATCCTGTAGAGGATTATATTGCAGGAACGCACAGAGCTGTAGATGAATCCACAAGGATAGTTCGATTACTGTGAACTTTAATTTGGGGGGGAGTTGAGAAGGTTTCAAAGCTAGGAGGGTAGAGGGTTCAATCCCTATAGAGTGAATCATGGCAATCTCTATTTCAAGCCACAGAGGACCGGGAGGTGAAAGTGTTGTATCTACCCATCTCATGTACTTAGAGGCATGGGTGGCCCAGTAGTACATATTCAAGAGAGGAAGCCGTAACCCCCCCTTGTGTTTTGGAGCCACCAACTTGTTGTATACCAGTCTTGGTTGTTTTTTTGCCCAGATAAATTTTGTAAAAATTTGATGTAACTTCTTAAACCATGCCCCAGGAAGCCAAACATTAAGAAGGTTGAGGGGATACAAGAGGCGAGGACCAAACTGATCTGACCCCAGAGGGAAATAGGAAGTTTGCTCCATCTGTCCTGATCATGTGTAATGGTCAAAATGAGGGGATCCAAATTCTTCTTGATGGTTGAGAGAGAAGTTCTGGTAAGAAAGATACCAAGATATTCCAGAGAGTCCAGAACCCATCTAAGACCCAGGGTAATGACCAATTGCCTAAAAACTTTGTGATTCAAGGGGAAAACAGCTGATTTGTTTAGATTAAGCTTGTAATTAGAGAGGCAACTGTAATTCTCCATGACCTCGAGCACAACAGGGATGGAAATATCTGGATGAGAAAGCTGGAGAAGAAGATCATCAGCATATGCTAAGACCCTTACTTCCTGACCATATATGTTGATACCTTGTATTTGTGTATTGGCAATTAAATTTCTTAAAAGTGGCTCCAAGTAAATATTAAATAGAAGGGGAGAAAGATGACATCCTTGTCTAGTACCTGAGTGCAGAAAGAAAGGCTCTGAGATAACTCCGTTCCCCATGATCCTAGCCGAAGGAGCTCGATAAATAGCAGCAATCCAGTCCTGAAATTGAGATGGGAAACCAAAAGCTTTTAATGTCCTAAGCAAAAAACTCCAATCTACCCTATCAAAAGCCTTCTCGGCGTCCAGGGACACCAAGACTGCTGGGAATTGCACATCCCTGGACACCGAGAAGACATGGGAAAGCATGCGAAGATGATCCACTGAGGAGCGTCCTCGCATAAAACCCACTTGATGCATTCCAATAAGGTCCGGCAACACAATAGAGAGCCTATCTGCTAAAATATTTGTTAAGATCTTCATGTCTTGGTTTATAAAGGAAATGGGTCTATAACTCTGAACCAGTTCGGTCTTTACCGCTTTGGAATCAATACTATTAGGGCTTCAAAGAGTAGGGTCGGTAAGGACACCGGATAAAATATATTGAATAAAGAGAGAGGAGGGACAATCGACTCTTAAATTTCTTAAAGAAGTAGGCTGAGAAGCCATCTGGTCCTGGAGCTTTATCCAGGGGGAGTTTTGTATTACCTCAATAACTTCCCAACTGAATTAGGTGCCAGTAATAAACTGTTGTGGGCTTCATAGATAGTCGATAAATAGGTGCGGGAAAAATACTCATCCAATGTGGAAACTGAGGGTGGGTTATCCATTTTATGATATAAGGATTTATAATGTTGAGTGAATTCCTGCAGAATTTCCTCAGGGGAGGTTTTCAATGTTCCATCCATTGCCGATCTAATGGGGGGGAATAAACCTTGCTGATTCCTGCTGTTTGATCATGAGAGCGAGAAGTTGACCTGCTTTTTCCCCTTGATCCATATACTTGGCTTTGGCACATACCATGGCAAATACAGCTTTTTCCCCAAGAATCTCCAAGTATTGATCCCTAATAAGTGTTAGTTTGTGTTTAATTTCCTGCGGTGTATTGGGGGTAAGGAGCTTTCAATTACCCTTATCTGAGACAATAAAGTCTTCATTTTGACATCTTGTGACTTCTTCTGCAGTAGCCTGACTGATTAGGATACCTCTGATATACACTTTGAAGGCACACCATAGAACATCTGGAGCAACGTCGGAGATGTATTCGTGGTAAAGAAAAAATCGATATGTTCCTGTACTTCCTGAGCGATCTTGGTTTTTTTTATTATTTGGTCGTTAATTTTCCACCTTCTATCTCTCTTTGGAAGCATGGCTAAGGCTATATGGGATTGGACTAGGGAATGATCTAAGGGCGGGCCAGGTGAAATAGTAGAGGACAACACCCCAGGGATAAGTGTCTGTGAGATTAATAAATAATCTATACGTGAAGCCATGTGGTGAACCGGGGAGACAAAGGTGCACTCTTTCTCTTTGGGGTTCAAAACCCTTCAGAGATCGCATAGTCTGAGTTGATCCATCAGGTCATACAGGGCTCTTTGCGCGGGAGAATTCACTCTGGTTTGGGGTGGTGATCGATCTAATTCGGCATCCATTACTAGATTTAGGTCGCCCCCTATGACTATCATTGTAGGAAGAAAGGGAAGTATCTGCAGGATCAGCTGCGTAAAAAATCCAGGGTCATCTATGTTGGGACCATATACACTACAGAGGAGAAGGGGGACCAGGTGAATAGCCCCTTTAACTATGATGTACCTACCCTGAGGATCTCTGATGGTCTGTTCCACACCAAAGGCGATACATTTGTTAATCAAAATCATAACCCCCCTGCTCTTAGTGGAACCTTGAGTGGCAAAAACTTTCCCTACCTGAAGCCTTCTCATCTGCAGGGCCTCTGAATCCAACAAATGTGACTCTTGGATAAAGGTGATTTGTGAATGTAAAAGGCTTAGATGTTTTAAGACCTTGTACTGCTTAAGTTTATTTCTGATCCCCTTTACATTCCAAGTAGAAAACCACACCTCATGCATCATGCTTAAGAAAACAGGTCAAAACATAGGATATAGTAATTAACCAACCTAACTGTATGTGGAAACTGGTATACAATCTATACCTCAATTTGTGGTTTGCCCCTGCCCTTCTCCCCTGAGTTAACCAGTTTACCCCATTAAACAACCCTAAAACCCCATAGAATACAGGCTGGAAAACTAAAAATAAAACACACTCCTGCATAAAAGACCCCCACCCTCCGATCCGCTTGCCTATTATGTGCACCGCTTTGCAACAGCCTGTCATTCCGTTCTTCCCCTCCAATCCCCACCCCTATATAAGGGCAATATATAGCAAAAAGCCACCTAAACTTTATATATTCATTTTTGTAGATAGTAATTTAACAACATCTACACTGAAGTGCAAGATTGATGAAAATTAATACAACACTCCCCTCTTGTGGCTAGAAACAGCAATTACATACCTGGAAAAAGAAGCAGAGGTGATGATAAGATAAATGTTAATTAGAACCCGTTTTTCCCTATTATATGTTACTCTAAGAACACAACAACAATTAAACAGCGCTAATGGTGCTTAAATTTTGAGCTCAAAAAACTTCCTAAATCATCTAAGAAGCACTAAACTAGTGGGCAATCGAGACACAGGAACAGCGCTGAGAGAAGAGAAGCCAGAGTCCCCAGTTGTCAATTCAGAAGAGGAGCCGTAGTCCCCGGTTGCCAATTCAGAGACCCAAACATCCAATTAAAGATCTGCAGTGCTGAGATGTCTTCTCGCTGCTAAAATCGGGAATTCCAATTCAAAGGCACACGGAGAAGTCGAGGAGATAAATCTTCTTGAACTAGACCTCGAGCCCATGCAACGATCCGACACTGGATTGGCCCTTCACATACCTCAGCCGGCAAGTCCACTTGGGGCACCGCTACAGCTCATACCCCTACAATAAACTGCTACCTCTTCCACTAGATTTGAGATAAAGAGAATGGGGCATCATTTAGAGTCTCTGAAGAGGTCAGGCAGCACTCGAGTGAGATCTGTACGCACTGCTTCGTGTTCCTCATACGAGCGCCATTCTCCATTCACAAGCACTTGAAACTTCGCAGGATACACCATGCGGAATTTTATCCCCGCGGCGATAATCTTGGTAACCAGCGGATGGAAACTAGCCTGACGTAGTCGAACAGAAGCCGGCAAATCTTGGGCAATACGGATCCTACGCCCCTCCCACGATAGCTCTTGCAAGTCTTTCACCTTAGCCATCAGATGTTGTCGTTCTAAATAATTTAGAAATCGGAATATCAGTGGACGGGGGGCTGCCCCAGGCGATGGGGTAGGTCAAAGTGTCCTATGTGCCCTCTCTATTATATATTGAGAGCCATAGGGTGAGGGACCCACTACCTTTTCAAGGAATCGCTGAACAAATAGGATCGGGTCTTTGCCTTCTTCTGATTCAGGCAAGCCAATTATCATCGCATTGTTCCTGTGGCTGCGACCCTCCAAATCTTCAAGTTTCTGCTCTACCTTATTTAACTTTGCTTTACAAAGATTATTTCTGGATCATGTTTATCGACCCTTTTTTCTAACGAAACAAGTCGGGCTTCATTATTGGAAGTTTTAATGACTATGTCTTCCATTGTTTGGGAAAGAGATTTTATTTCCGAGGCCATCGATCGGAGCTCTTCCTTAAAGGGTTGAAATTCGGCCAGAAATTCAGCTAAGGTGAGTGGCTCTTGATCCTCCGAAGTTGTAGAGCGGGGGTGGGAGGTAGCAGCACCTGAAACCCATGCTTTCTTTGGGGCCTTTTGTGGAGTGACGGGCGGTGTATGTTTTGGCGGCGGTAGTTTCATTTCTGTATCCATACTTCTTTTCAATGCGCCGATAGGTGCTGCCAGTTGTAGGCAATAGTTGCAAGGTGTTTTTATTGCTATTATCCCTCTTTGTTAGCAGAATTAAGTACTTTGGTTAGGCGGGTAGTCGGAGCGGTCTGAAGAGACGTCTTCTAGGCATGCTGCATCACGTGTCCCCCCCGCAACCACATACTTCTATACGCTGATGTCACTGTACTTTTTACCAGTAACATGGACCCTCACTTTCTCCAGGACCAACTTCAGCAATCCTTTACATCTGCAGAGAAGTGATTTCGGGATAATAAGCTCATCCTTAATTACAGCAAGACAAAGACAATGTTGTTTTTGACCTCCCAAAGCAGACACAAAACCTTCCTGCTTACCATCATTAATGACACTGGCTCCCCTCTTGAACTGGTTCACGATTTCAAGTACTTGGGTATAACTATTGACTCTGCCCTGTCTTTCACCTAGCACATCAACTGAACAGCCAAAGCTATTAACCAGCATTTAGGAGTTCTATACAGGAACAAACATAATCTCACTTCAGAAGCACTGAACACAGCCATCCACAGTTCTGTGGTCTCTCTCACAGACTACGGTATTGTCATTTATGGTGCAGCTACAGACACTGCCCTTTGATGTATCAAAATGGCCTTAAATAAAGCATGCCACCTTCTAACTGGTGCTGCACACTTGACACACACCTGAGATCTTTATGCCCAGGTTAGCTGGTTACAATTTGACAGCAGACTCAAATACCAATCGTGCCTGCTTGCAAAAAAAAAGTCACCATGGGACTGCTACCCCATGGCATAATGGCACTTCTTTCCCCTGCACGTAACCCATGCAGTACCAGAAGCTCTGGCAAACAGGCTTTCAGAATCCCATGGTACTGCACCGTCTTTGGACAACACTGCATTCACATACAGAGCTCCGCAGTGGTACAACTCCCTGTCTCCTGACATAACCAATGCTACTTTGCTGGGCTCTTTTAAGAAAAAACTCCATCAGCATCTAATCTCACTGGCAACCTGTGACTACTACCGCTAATTTGCCTTTACCTTGCTCCTACCATTTGCAATGTCTGTGATCTCTATTGATTCATAAAATGTTACGCTTCATGTCCATTTCATGGGCACCCCGGTCAAGTTAACACTTTCATGGGCTTTCTACCCCTGCCTAAATTATTTATTTTCCCTCCTACCTCCCTCCATCTCCTCTTCCCTTTTTTGCCCTTCCGTCATTCCATACCTCTTTCTCCCCTACCACCTTAATTACATCTTCATCATCACCCCACTACCTATACCACCTCATAGAAACATAGAATTTGACGGCAGATAAGGACCGCTTGGCCCACCTAGTCTGGCCATTTCCCTACCTACTGGATAAGCTGCAGATCCTAGTTAACCAGCAGCCTACTTCTTCCTACCCCCACCCCCTAGAATGGCCTTATGACTGTCCCATGCATGCTTGAATTCCACCACTGTTTTGACTCCACAACCTCCTCCGAAGGCACGTTCCATGCATCCACAACCCTCTCTGTGAAAAAATACTCTCACATTACCTCTGAGCCGCCCCCATCTTCAAATTGTCCCTTTGTTCTTGCACACCCTTTTTTGAAAGATGCTACCCTCTTGGACTTTGTTGATTCCCTTGAGGTACTTGAAAGTTTCTATCATGTCCCCCTCTCCTCCTTTCCTCGAGGCTATACATATTAAGCTCCTTTAGTCTCTCTTCATATGCCTTCCGGTGCAGACCCTGCACCATTTTAGTTGCCCTCCTCTGGACAGCTTCCATCCTGTCTATGTCTTTGCGGAGATTGGGTCTCCAGAACTGCACGCAGTACTCCAGATGGGGTCTGACCAGCTGTCTGTACAGAGGGGTAATAACTTCCTGTTTTCTACTGGTGATGCCTCTCCCTATGCATCCTAGTATCCCTCCAGCCCTCCTTGCTGCCCTCTCACATTGCTTGCCCACCTTTAGGTCATCTGATATGACTACCCCCAGGTCCCTTTCCATTTTTATTGTCATTAGTATCTCACTCCCCATTGTGTACTCTTCCCCTGTTTTTTTGTTTCCCAGGTGCATTACCTTGCACTTCTTAACATTGAATCTAAGCTGCCATACATTTGACCATTCCTCTTACCTTGCCAAGTCACTTCTCATCCTTTCCACCCCACCTTGTTCCTCTCTCCTACTCTCCTCCACCCTCCTTTCCCCCATCCTCCTCCCCCTTTATTTCCTCCTTTCCACCCCACCTTGTTCCTCCCTCCTACTCTCCTCCACCCTCCTTTCCCCCATCTTCTTCCCCCTTTATTTCACTTTGACTACATAGCTATTCTTCCCTTTCTCTCCTATCTATCCCCATCCTACCCTCACCTCTGCTTGCCCTCTCCATCCCCGCACTTTCCTCCTCCCTCCTCTGTCCTTCTGTACTGGTACAAGACCTTCCTCCTTTCTTTGACTCAGGCACAGTCCAATTATCTGCCTATGTTGTTAGTTATACAAGACTCATTTTTAAACAAGCTTCCTCATGTTATGTTACTGTTACCTAGTGAAACGTTAACCTTTTTTTGATTCTGCACCCTGTACGTGCTTAGATTGTATAACTATTGTTAGAATGTATGCCTGGAGACAGTTTTCAATTGTTTCTTGTTGTAGCTGTATCTGTGGAACATATCTGTATTCTTGTTTGAGTCATACTTGACGTGGAACCTATGAAAGAGCTTTCTGCTCAAAGATGTTAATCCAAGATCTCAATAAATAAATAAATAAATAAAGGTTCTGCCAGTTCAGCTAGACAATTGAGAATCAAAGACTTTAACCACTGACTGAGGCAGTGGTGCAGGAGGGAGGGCTATGAATGTATAGGTGACTGGGGGGAACATGGGTGGACCAGAATCTGTATGCGAGGGACAGGTTGCATATAAATGTTGAGGGGGCTAGACTACTGAGGGGAAGCAGCAGGGATACATAGATAAAATGTTAGGGAGTGCCTCAAACTAGAGAGGGGAGTGTGGGCAAATTGTAGCCAGTGAGAACGGCAGGAGGAACTGCCCTAATTCACTCTCCCCCCATAGCTGGGGCAGGAGGAGCTGGGGGGAAGGAAATGGAGAGGGGCGAGGCTGGTGGAAAGGTTTGCTAACTAATGCCAGGAGTCTAGGGAATAAGATGAGAGAACTGCAGGTGGTGGTGGCGGAGTATGACCTGGACCTAATTGCAGTTACGGAAACCTGGTGGACTGAAAACCACAGTTGGAAGGTAGAAATACTAGGGTATGGACTCTACAGGCAGGACTGGACAGAATAGGAAAAAGGGGGGGTTGCCCTATATGTGAAAGAGGGGATTCGAGCGAGGGTGTGTGGGTGTGGGGATGGATCAGCAGAGACTCTATGGGTCACATTAAGCAGAGCAGGTGGGGCAGTGAGGGTAGGGGTGGTCTACAGACCACCAAATCAGGGGGAGGAAGTAGACAGAGAGATGGGTAGGGAGATACAGGAGATGGCCAGCAAAGGGGAAGTCGTGGTGGTGGGAGAACTAAATCTACAAGACGTGGATTGGGAAATCCCGGCAGCATCCACAGAAAAGAGTAGGGAGCTGTTGGAACCCATGCAGTAAATGTTCATCAATAAGCTAGTCCCCGAACCTCTGCAGAGGGGGGTGCCATACTAGACCTGGTTATGACAAATGGAGATGGTGTCGAGGGGGTAGACGTTGGGGAACATTTGGGTGACAGCAACCATAGGACAGTAAGATTTAGAATTTGAAAGGGGCCGGTTAAGAGCAGTTCTACCCCTAAGGTGCTAGACTTTAGAAAGGCAGATTTTAGGAGGATGAGGGAAATTGTGAGGAAGGAGCTAGAAGGGAAGAAGAACATGGATGGCATGGAGGAACTGTGGGGGGAATTAAAAGAGGAATATTGAAGGTGACAGAACTATGCGTTAGGATGGTGAGCAAGAATAAGAGGGTGAGGAAACCACTTTGGTTCATAACAGAAGTGAGGAATGCAGTTAGGGAGAAAAGGAGCATGTTCAGGGTATATAAAGCCTCTCAGAGGGAGACAGACAGACAGGGAGGTATATAAGGAAAAACTGAGGGAAGTGGGGAAAGTGATCAGATGGGTGAAGGTGGAAACGGAAGAGCATATAGCAAGGGAAGGAAAAAGGGGGGATAAAAAGGTTTTCAGATATGTGAGTGAAAGAAGGAAAGGGAAGCGGGGGTTTATGAAGCTCAAAGGGGAAGGGGGGCACTGATAGAAGGGGATATAGAAAAAGCTAATGTTCTGAATGAATACTTTGCGTTGGTCTTCATGGTGGAGGAGGGGAAAGGGCCCATTTGGAAAGCAGGGGGAAGGATGGGTAGAGAGATTGGCTCAAGTTCCTTCATGGAGGATAGGTTATTGGAAGAAATGGGAAAACTGCAGATGGATAAAAGCGATATGCCCAGATAGAATTCTCCCATGGGTACTCAAGGAATTTAAACAGGAGTTGGCAACACTGCTCACGAGGTTATTTAATTTGTCACTGCTCAAGGGAAGGGTTCCTGGGGACTGAAAAGGGGCTGAGGTGGTGCCATTACATAACTTGTAAAAAACAAACTCCCTTCCCCTTTCAAGTTACTCCCCATCCCTGAAGTCCCCCCACAAAGTTTGTTATATTAGTTCTGGGGGGGAGGGGGGAAGCACCCCATGTCACGGGCTATGGGGGGGAGAGCCCCCTGCAAAAAACAAGGAAGCTTTTTGTTTTAAAGAGCATGTGCTGCTTGTGTCGGTTCAGTGTTTTACCCGACGATATTGCAGCGCATGCCCTTTTGCTTACAGTATTGTTTGCCATGAGGTTTTTGTTTTAGGCAGAATGACCCCATGCCCAAGCAGACAGACAGGAGGTCATTAAAGTAATTTTGTGAACTTTGGGGCATGAAACCAAGACTGCAAGTGTTCTTGGTGCAATAATCAATGATGTGTGGTTTAAAATGTGTTCGATTGTGCTTACGCAACTGGATAAGATGATGCTTGTGTGACTTGGCTTATGTTGTGAATATGATTTATGTTGTGGCTTTCTGCCTCTCTATCTGTGGGATATACCACCCTATTAGGGTATGACGCGAGGAACCCTAGAGGAGTGTTTCCCCCCCATAGGTGCCGTGGTGATGATTCCATCGGCTAAAGGTAGCTTAGGAAGAAGCCCACGGGTAAGAGAGACGTGCCGCTGGAGGAGGAGGAGGAGGAGGGGTGGATGGTGTGGCAAAACAAAATGAATCCTGGTAAGGCCCGGGGTGAGCTACCTAATAAAACCTGGTGGGGGAGTGATGTTATTGCTCCATCCAATCGAACCTCAGGCTTATAGCCTTCTCATAAAACGTTCATTAAAATGTTATTTTTAATACTTTTACTTGTCTGTCTTGGCCACGTCCCCTAATATTTTTCCTGAGAGTGCTGAATCTGTGTGACATCATGGCAGGAAAACAAACATGGCAGACCGCACCCCCAACTCATTCGAGTGCTTTGATAGCCCTGTGGAGTCCTCCAGTGAAAATGACTTCTCTGAGGTCATGGTGGAATCTGAAGGGGACAATGTGGATCCTTATCATGACGACTCTTATGTCACAGATGCAAGTAGCGTGTCTACTGAATCTGAAGATAGCGAGGAAGACAGTGCATGGCTGCCTCCTTACACAAGCATGCGTCGGCTGGGAAACACAGAATGGTAATGAGCTCTGCATTTGTTGTTCCACGCTTTTACTTGTGCATTGCAATTTTTTTCAGTTGTCGATGCATGTTTCTGTACACATTTCTCCCATCTTTTTTTTTTATTATTTGAATCATGCTATCCTGCAGAGCTTCACAGTAGTGAGGAAGGCCCCCCCAACCCAACAAACCCTCCTTACAACAGTGGCTCTGAATTTTGGATGTCAATGCTACGTTTCGGTGCTAACGACTGCATATTTTTGTGAATATACTATAGCAATACAATCAGTACTTGAAGCAGGGCCTGTGGAGACTGGATTTCCAACCTGTGTACTGAAGCAGCCATACATAACATACTGAAATGGTGTCACACTTGCTTACTTTGTAACTGCAGTCCCTGGATTCTGTGATGTCCGTGATGCCCTCTCCATAATTTTTTGGGTGGTCTCATTGATCTCTGAATGCTACTGCCGATGTACCAGCTCAGTTTTACTGATCTTGCTCCGATTGAGGAACTGTGTTCCCGGGGAGCATTTCTTTGGAGTCCAAGATGACTATTGCACAGGTTCAGTGTCACCACTTATGTGCTCCCCTGGCAACACTCCTCAATGTCTTTTGCCTTTACATTTCCCCTTATAATTCAGTAATCAACTACACCAAACCCCCTCCTGATATGACTGCACTTCACATTAGGTATTCTGCTGGTATCTCTGATGCCTTTTTAGGTGTCATATGGTTGTCATGCTGTGATGTTATATTTGTGTGTATGTGTGTATGGGGGGTGGGGGTTGGCTCACTGTTATGGCAATATTCTGTTTCCAGGGACAGGTACTGGGTTACAAGCTGGTGTGCTGTTTCCTATACCTAATCAGGATGCCTAGGTCATTATTTCACAGTTCATCCACAAAGGTGCCACACCAATCCAGGATGCATGTTTTCATAGTGGAGGGTCTTGTCATGCCCGTCCATGCATCACTTGCATTTTTTTGGCTTAATTTGAGGGGGAGGGGGTTGGGGTGGATGGTGGAGGACTGGTGGATGTTGCATTACTCCATTTCTGTGTGATCCTTGATGCTGTGCCCCTTGTATTATTGAGGAGGCGACTTGACAGCTTTGTGGTTGTTCACAATCTATAAAACACAGTCACACACACACCATATTTGCTTTGCCAACATATCTGTGTCTCTCTCATTTTTCTCTGGCTGATGGATGTGCTCAAGTATTTATTAGGCCTGCTTGCTATTGGCTTGTGCAGACATACACAGTATTGCATAGAATAAAGTGCAATTCTGGGATGCCACTTACCACATCACACACACACACACACACACACTCTCATTCCACCATAGCCAAACTGTGTGCAAGAATAAACTGTCTTTGTCATTCCTCTGTCTCCATCTCTCATTCTCCTCTGGCTGGTGGCACAAAGTTAGTAATAAGGTTTTTCTTATGTTATTTTACCAGACCATTTCAGTTTGTAACACAGCACTGTCTGTAGCTCCCTCTTTTTTCTCTGCATGTTGTCATAATACTGTCATTTCTGTTGTCAAGTGACCCTTCTCTGTGACTCTGTGCACAGACACGCACACGCAGACACACGTGGATATGTGTGGATGAATAAACTTTATGGTTTCTGTGAAAACCACCTTTAATTTTTCCGCCTATGACCTTTATCTCACGCATTATCCTCTGGCAGGTGTACCTGTTCAGCCATTTATTTATCTAGCCTGCTATTGTCCTGTGCTGACATCATTCCTTTGTTTCGATCTCTATTTCTCCATAGGCTGGTGGCAGAAGTAAACATATTTTGCCAGCCTGCTCTTGCACTGAGTCTACACACAGGTACACTTTGGCCAGCAAAATACTGTATTTCTGATGTTATGTTAACATAAATTTTTTTGTGTGGACTACAGTACTGTCACTATCTCCCTTATCTCTTCATACTCTAGCCTGCAGGCTGTAGTCCAGCATGTATCTGACAAGCCTGCAGTTGGCATGTGTGCATACATACACACACAGCACCACTGTGCCACGTAATACACAGTACTAGTGAACTGATGGAGGGTACCACTTATGAGTGTCCCCACATTCACTATCACTCTCTTACCTATCTGCATGGTGGCTCATGTGTAACACTTATTTTGTCCAACTTGCTCCTGTCCTGCATACACACTTACTTCCTCTATGGGTCCATAAATGTACTATAATTACTGGTGACCATAAATATGAACCAGATCACTGTTTTTGTTTAAATGAATAGAAACCTTATTTCAGGTTATTATACTCCAAAGGCAATAATAACCTGAAATCCATTAAAATGACAATTCATATTAATCTGATATCCAGCTGATATGACATTACCAACAAAAAAAGAAAATTAAAACTGCTGCATTGCATTGTTTTACAAAAGCTGTATTTCAACTACACTATTTTCAACTGTATTTTTTGTCATGTACAGTTCCATTTCATCCAACATAAAACTGCATTCTAGCTGAAAACGTCATTTTCTGTCAATGTTGCTACAAATAGTCTAAATCTCAATACCAGCCATTATAAAAACTATTGTATAGGTAACTTTGATGTTATTGATTTTTTTCATGCACCATAGGTGTGTGATGACCACATAAACCTCTTCAGCTTCGCTCTCGAGGTTTATGGGTCATCATACACCTCGGGTGTGTGGAAAAAATCCATAACACTTACTATCCATTATTCTCTATTGGTTTCTCATTTATGTGACCATGACATTTATCTTTGCATGACAATAGTCTGTCCGTTTCTCCTCATCATTGCGGAACAAGTCATGCATTTAATTGGCCACCATGCCAGCACAAGTTCAGTAGGGCCAGAAAAATGTGCTGGTGGACTCTGGAGGTTCAGGAGGCAGTCAGGGAAAAGAGGCTGCTTCTAGGCAGTACAAGCATTGATGGGGAGAGAAGGATAAGGGATAGCATGAATTGATGACCAGGATGGTCACCAGGGTGGTGAGATCAGGTAAGGTGAGGACAGAGCAGGCGTTGGTTAGGGGAATCAGGAGAGGTGAAAAGGGTTCTTTAGCTATATTGGGGAATAAGGGAAAGTGAGGGAGCAGATTAGCAGGCTTCGGGCAGGGCAGAGGTGGGCAGAGGATGTGGGGGAGCAGGCTTAGATATGAAGTGAGTACTTTGCATCAGTTTTCACCATGGAGGATGGGGGGGGGCTGCACCTGATGGGGGAGTTGTGGAGGACCTGAGAAACTGGCAGGGACCGATAGATGATGGTATCCCTGCCATGACTAGGGGTGGTAGTGTGCCAGCACCATCCTGAGGGGGGCAGTCAGGACAGGAGGAGAGGGCGGGGGGCAAGGAAGATGAAATCATGGTTGGTAGCATCCAGGAAGCCCTGAAGTCCCTAATAACTGAGAGAGCTCCAGTGTCGGATGAAATTCATCACAGGGTGCTGAGGGAATTGGTTGATGTCCTGGTGACCCTCTGCTGGAGATTTTCAATATCTTCCTTCAGACAGGCTGGGTGCCCCCACGACTGGAGGGTGGCCCACATTGTACCTATCCACAAGGGTGGCTGAAGGGAGGAGCTGGGGAACTACAGGCCAATTAGCCTGATGTTGCTGGTGGACAAAGTGATAGATGGTATTATCCATGGGTGTGCAAAAGACATTGCCCCCTGTCTGGGGCAAGTAAATTTCCTGGAAGGGCAAGTACTAAAAGAGAGCTAATTTCATTGCAATAAATAGGGGCAAGTGGAAATTTGGCTACAGTCATAGCTGGGCAACACCTAAAAGTTTTGATTTCAACACCCCTGTATTATCAAGGAAATCCTGGGGGGTGTACTGGAGGAAAGGGGTTACGTGGATGATAGACAGCATGGCTTCATCCTGGGAAGATCGTGTCACACAAACTTTGTGGAGTTCTACAATTGGGTGACCAGGGCACTGGACCAGGACCGGTCAGTGGATGTCCTCTTTCTAGACTTCAGCAAGGTGTTTAATTTGGTACCTCACAGTGGGCTGCTGGCTAAGCTGGAGGACATGGGAGTGGGCAAGCATATGATCAGATAAATAGGAGATTGGCTATCAGGGCAAACTCAGAGGGTGGTGGTTGGGGGGTATCATTTCCTAGGAGGGTCATTAGTGGGGTTCCCAATGGATCAGTCCTGGTGCCACTCCTGTTCAACTCCTATGTCTCTGACATCAGGAAAGGTATCAGGAGCAAAATGAGCCTCTTTGCGGAAGATTCTAAGCTGGGGGTGGAGGTGGATGGGAGGAGGGGACAGTAGCCCTGCAGGAGGACCTTGAGGCACTGGCGAAATGTTCATGTACCTGGCAGCTGAAATTGAATTAATTAATTTATTTATTTATTTAAACTTTGATAACCAGGTAGGCCCACTGGAACCTTGCGGTCCCTTTTTCAGGGGTGACCCAGGTTTAGTTACATGTACCTAGAGGGAGGGAAAAACCAATGCAAACAGAAATATGTACAGTACAACAAGGCTTTACAAAAGGGAGCGTGAACAAACATTGCGGTACAGAAACTGAATACAACCAATACTCCAGACTTTTGTTATGTACATACAATTGACAGTTGAAAAGCCTATATAAGTGCGAGCTGAAATTTAATGCAGGGAAGTGCAGGGTTCTTCATGTGGGGGCTATAAACTCAGGCCACGTGTATACCCTGTGAGGAGATACACTACACGTCTTGAATGGAGAGAGGGACCTGGGGTGGTGGTGGATATTGAAATGAACAACTCAGACAACTGTAGGATGGCAGCGGCCAAGGTGAATAGGATGCTGGGATGCATCGCTAGGGGGATAACCTCAAGAAGGAGGGAAGTGATTCTCCCTCTGTAGAACTGCCTGGTTAGGCCACACTTTGACTACTGCCTGCATTTCTGTCATCATTACTTACAAAGGGACATTTCACTCCTGGAGAGGGTCCACAGGAGGGCAACCAAGATGATTAGGGTATGGGGGAGAGGACCTATGAGGAGAGGCTTGAGGAGCTCAACATGTACTCTGTAGATGACAGAAGGCACAGAAGAGGCATTATACAGGTGTTCAAGTATATGAAGAAGATAAACAAGGGTGTCTTAGCTGGGGTGCTCCAATAGAAATAGAGGGGGGCAACCAGGGGACACAGGTGGAAGCTTTAAGGGGGGATACTCAGAGGAGAGAGGAGGTGTTACTTCACTGAGAGGGTGAAGGAATCATGGAATGCATCGCCTGAGGAGCTGGTGTAGGTGGAGTCTGTGTCGGGGTTCAAGAGGGGCTGGGACAGGTACAGTATTGGTGCAGGGTTAAGCTAAGTAACTTCAACGTGGGGGGGATAACAAGGGAAGGGTGTAGGGGGTTCCAAGAGGGAGGTTGGCGACAGCAGAAATGGCGCCCATTATGGGTGCTGACTATCCAGCTCACTCTAAAGACCATGGGGCCTACTCTGCTGGAATTTTAGTATGCTGTTTTCATGTGTCCACACACAACCACACTTGGTCCAAGAAAATATTGTATTTATGATGTTATGCTACCATAACATTTCTGTTTGGAACCCAATACTGTCAATATTTTTGTCTTTTACCAATGCATATTGCCATTATACAATGATTTTTGGTGCAATACTGATTCTGCACTGTGAGCCTACACAAAAACAAACACACATACACACACACAGAAAAAGCATGACACGCAGAGACATACCAGTGAAGTTGTTTTCACGAGTGCTGGTTGTGTTATCACATTGACGTACAAGAAAGACAACACTGGTAAAATGGACAGGGCACTACTCGTGATACTGGAAATGATGAGGGGTGTCAGTAGAGTGTGGAAATACCTAGTGGCCATCTATAATGTGGACTGGGCAGGACAGCATTCCCACACAATTCAGTCTTTGCCACAACACACGTCAGGAGGCAGTGACAGGGTTAGCAGTGTTACTGAAAGTGCAAGGGCCAACACCCATGTGTACATTTTCAACTGGGATGCCAAACTGAACAGTGCCTACAGAATTGTTGACATTGGTTGTGGTACAGCACAGGGTTGTCATGTCAGGTGCGAGACAGAGCAGGAACAGGTTGCAGGGAGATGGGCAACACATACAGTAAAGCACCATTGTTGTCGGGGGCATGGAACAAAACCATGGCTACATGGGATAGTGGCAGGTGGGGCCATTAGGATGTATATGGCGCAGTAGGACTGGATATTAACATGTATGGCAATAGTTACCACATATCTGCATGTGGTCCGTGTAGCACTGCGTGCAGTGCCATGTGGACTGTAACATCAGGAAGGTAAACAAAATAACATATGGGGTTGCAGTACCTGTTGGTCACCGGTGCTGTAGGGTGATGCATGGAAGTGCAACTGTAGCTCAGCACATGCAAATGAGTTGTGCAGCACATTACAATGAGAATCTAAGCATTATGGTTGCTCCACAAATGGCCAGTGAGGCACTTTGCATACTTTCCTTGCATATTGTAGATTTGCTAGCAGCACATCTCATTCTGAATGTGGAATGTGACTTATTTCATGCATCCCCATATGGAGCACTTTTGCATATAGCAAACTGGACGTGCATGGGTGAGCATGTATGATGATAAGAGCCATGGATCAAGCATATCACAGCACTGTGTGCTTATGCACCACTGCCCGTGGATAGCGCATCCCTATGGTGCACCTGTGACATGTGTGGATCAGTGCATGTGTGTACCCATTGCGCATCATGCGTCAACAAGATCACGTAACAGGACTGCCCAAACTTTGCACGGCATACCCAGGTATACTTATGTGACACATGCTATGTGTGCAGACTGCAGAGCCACATGCGCTTACATGAAGCAACACTGAGTTGGCCAATCTCTTGGCACAGTTGATGCTATGGGAGGGCCGCCTGTTTGGGGTACATACTTTGAAGGAGGTCTGAGCTGATGTCTTCTTTAAGGTGACTGGTCACCATGAGTGCCACACTGTGATGACATACACTGCAGAACAGTGCTGGCACTGTCACGTTTACCTCAACCAGTGGCCTGGGTGGCACTGTGCCTGTGGTGTTTCTACCATGTCCACCATGCATGTTTCCTTTGCACTTGTACTTCAGTACTTGGCCCAGCCATGGTGTCCATAGCACCTCATGTGCGGTGTCGCTGTGTCTGTGCCACCCTATGTGCTGTGTCCACCGTGCCTGTTCATTACCTGGGTTGGTGGGCAATGTGTTGTGCTTTGTGCTGTGCCCATGGTGGCTGTGTCTATGCCCAATCTGCACTTTTTCAGTGCCACTCCACCCCTTCGGCCCGGAGCTGGCTCACTCCATCTCATTTGTTGCACACCCCTCTTTTCACATCAATAGTTCTTCCATGTTGATCCAACAACACTGGCTGGGTCATTCCATCTGTTATATTTAGCTCTGCACAGATGCTATGAAATATTTCAAGATGTAGCGGATCATTTAAAGTCAAGTCATGGAGCATCTTTGCTATATTCAACATGACATGTTCAGTAGCATCGTAACCACACATCTTCTGAATATTTCCATGTTTGTGGCAGGAGCATGCTACATCTGTGGATCATCCACTTGCTCTCATTATGAGGCATTTAAAAATTATCCTGCATGTGCATAAACTAAGTATTATGTGACAAACACATTGAAAGATCAGTTGTATGTTGTATAATTTCATGGTGTTGAAATTATTGTTCTCAACATTTTGAACCATCATTGACTGTTTCCCTTTCATCCTCAGGTGTACTTGTGGTGCATGCACCATCATGGAGGACCCTTTAGAATATTTGTGTTGCAATGAGGTGGAGTGTATGACTTCCAGAAGGGATGCCAAAGACATACACTGCATTACGAGCCACAGTGGCTTTCATCCAGTGGTGTTAGATCCCCATGTTCTGCAAACCACTTATTACACATATCATCAGTACTACCACGGAGGCAATGCACCACCAAGCTTATATTAGTAAGCATGTCTTGAAGTACTCTTGTGAAGTTCTTTCGTACTCACAGTTGTGAAAGGTAGTGTTATTATCTGGAATGCATTACTTCATGATTTACAGACTACCTCCCACGTAAAACAGTTTCCATTACTTTCTGCGGTTGCACTGTCAATGTCAGCAGTAACATTGTTGGTTTATCAAGGAAGCACTGAACACCTGATGTGGCTGCATGATCATGTGGTGCTCCTCATAAGCCTGCACAGCTCACCGTTGGCAGCACACACCGTGAAATGGGACTATGTGGACATTGTGCGACATATAATGTTGCAACAATTTTCCAATTGTGTCATTACTGTGTCCCGATGTTGTCATCAGGGCATGATGCTTGTCATAAATGGCCATAAGTAATGTTTTCTTTCACAGACCTGTGCAAACAACACCACTACGTGAACGACCTACATACTTTTTCCATATTCTTCATGTACAATGTTGAAAATGGGCAATATGATCTTTTGAATATCAGCAGGAATGCTGTCATTTATTTGATCACACAAAACATCTTAAATGTGGCACTTACAAAGTGTTCAGTAACTACCCATTATTATTGATTAATTTATCAATGTATCGGATTTACAAACACCTTTGAGCCTGAGGCTCATTTGCAAAGGCACCACGTCAATTGGGAATGAACAAGGGTATAATTTACAAGGAAAAGGGGTCAGTTTCACAGTACAGATTTACATAAAGTTCAGTTATACATAAGATACAACGTAAATACTGATAAGGCTACATAAGTTACGAATTTATAGGTAAGTAAAACAGTAAGTGACAGCGGTCAGTGTGTGTGTAACCTTGTCAAAACTCTCAGTGGTAGGGGATATAGAAGGTAGGAAAAGAGTGCCAGAGAGATAGGACACAACTACAGTAAAGTACAGAGCTACATGGCTGGCCAGTGAAAAACAGAAGGGTAAAGATGGGTCAAAGGAAGTGAAAAGCTCAGGGATGAAGCTGGTAATAGAAGTATGGTGAAGGAGGCACAAGGAAGGTAAAAAGCATGGTGGGGAGATCAGAAAGTAGGGTGGACTTATGGGAAGAAAGGGGGTCATAGGAGTGTAGGGGTTGTGTAAAGTGGGGAGGGGTGGCATGATTAGAAATTAGGGGAGGTGAGGAAAATTTGAGAAGACACAGGGGAAGTTAAGAGATATGTGCCTGGCTGGTGTGATAAGGTAGAGCTGCTAAATATGTTAGGGAAATGTAAGGGTAGGTGATGAAGAAAAGGGAGGGGTGCTAATTGGCTGCATGTCTCAGGGTATGGATGCGTATGTGTCACTTATTGTCTTACGGAGAAAGTGTTGCCATACTGACTATCATAACCAGTGACAGATACACCAAAGGCACATTGCTGCTGTGCAGTCCTTGTAGGACAACAGTCACACTTGCATGAAGTTGCATACCATGAATGCTGACATGTTCTGTGACACTACCTGTCATTTCATTATGTACCGTGTCTCCATTTATGGTTGACTTTGAACAGTTGTGTTGGGGTAATCTTTGCAGCATCATTAACGGTAAAGTGTCATTCTGTCTCCTGCCACTAACGCACAACATGCTCTGTTTTCATTACCAACCCTGCTGAGTACTGTGTTGGTACATTTTACGTTGGATAGCTGACTTCAGTGCAGTGTGCATCTTCCATCCCTCAGCAATAAATACGGCACACACCTTACATTACAAATTAATTTGATGCATGTCATCAACAAAAAGGTCAAGCAACATACAGTCACTGCATGAAGGACCAATTTCTTTCCATTGTCCATTATTTCAGTTCCTGACTCCCCCTACAGAATGCCAATTTATAATAGAGACATGTCACTTGCATGGTGCATTCCGCATGCTCGGTGCATTTGTAATCTCAAAATTTTATCATTTATCCTATAGCAATTGAAGGTGACAATATATTTTGTATTTTTTTTTATAGGAAGTATAGATACACCGCCTATAGGCAGCTGGTACGCTTCTGTTGGGGATACTTAGGGAAGGACGTCTGAGTCCCTCTGCCATCTTGCTGCTTATCCCTCATCCATGCAGCATTCCCTAATGATGCCGGAGCATACACCCATTTTAAGCCGGAGCGAATACTTTCTCCATGACTGGCACCATGTTGTTCACAGTATACAGGGACAAGTTGATCGGATTTTTCTTGATATTTCAAAGTGGTCAATTTCTGTGTTTTCCAGTTACCAAAACATAACTAATGTTATTATCAAGGTTATTACACTCAACATACTTTTCAGTTTCTCTTGATTGCAGTTGCAGCACATCACAATAAATTATTTCAAAAAGTCATGTCTGCAAATTGCCTTTTGTGACATCGTCGTACAGTATATGTCTAGACAATTCAGGAATATCAGGTGAAAGAATGCAATTGTGAATTGCATTATTTAATCATTACTACAGTTACTACAGTGACATGCATACAGTTGCCTTTCATGAAACCTACACAGCTTGCATAATGGCTAAAGGCAAGGCAACCTCAGAATGAAATGACAGGTAGTGTCACAGAACATGTCAGCATTCACGGTATGCAACTTCATGCATGTGTGACTGATGTTCATAAATGGGAACAGGTGCTGTGATATGGCTTCTGTACCAAAAAAGTGCTGTCTTAAGGTAAACAAAGTGACGAACAGGGAAGCTTATGTACAGAACTTCCATAAATGTGTCTATAACAAACAGTAAAAATCTACATTCACAACCTGAGAACAATCAGCAGTGCAAACAGTGATCACCCTGTACAGTGGATGGTGACCTTCTTTGACTAGGGTACTCTATGTAATGTTGAATCAACTTCTGCAAGCATGCATAGTGGCCTCTCTGTCCACATCGCCAAATACAGATGTGAGTGTGGGTGGTTCTTTAAATTCCTTGTACTGCTTCAATAGCTTCTGCTTCTCATCATCCACAAACATGGTGGTCAGAACTTTCTGCATGATGTCTTGTGCATATTCTGAAAGTAAGAAACATCCATGTTGTTCGGTTAGGACAGAGCAAGCGAAGATCATACAGAATTTGGAAATAGCATTATATATCTCTTCACATTATGACATCTTATTAAGTGTGAGTTACACAGTTAGCATCAGAAACCCCACATCCCTGTATCCCCTTCCGACACGTTACCCCAGATGAAGTATATAAGGCCCTTCTTGTGCTGAAGACTGCCAAGTACAAATGTCCCAACGGCCTGGACTCCAAAATGCTTCTCCTGGCTGACCCCGCCATCACTTCACCCCTTGTCTGTGTTTTCAACCTCTCTTTCTCTCTTGCTTATATCTCAACGGAATGGAAACACGCCAACGTCATCCCAATTACCAAAGGTGGCAGCCCCTCCTACCATAGAAATTAACACCCTATTTCCCTCCTCCCCATTCTAGCAAAGGTATAGAAACATCTTGTACTGTCCCAGCTCTCCTTCTTCCTTGACCCCACCTCTTTCTTCACACCAAGACGTGGGGACAAGGAAGGAAAAGAGCTGGGAGACTACAACATGTTTCTGTAGCTTTCCTAGAATGGGGAGGAAAGTGGTAGTAGTATGGTGAGAGGTTGCCACTGCTGTTGAATGACGGTGGCGTGTTCCGATGCTGAATAAAGCAATAGAGAAGAGGTTAACAGAAGACAGGGGTAGAGGTGTGCTTGAATCGCTCCAGGGCGACCCCAGGTCAGCAGCTGATTCTTCTGTAGCAGTCTTCCGCATGAAGAACGCCTCGCTTTCATCCAGGGTAATGTGGTGGAAGGGGATACAGAGATGTGGTGTTTCTGATACTGTATTATTCACACTTAGTAAGGCATCACAATGTGAAGAATGGTTTAGGAAGTCCCACTCTACCACTACCTCCCTTCTAAGGCTTACCAAATCCATCCATACCAGCATGGACCAGGTCCTCATAACCTCTGCCATTTTTGTCAACCTTGCAAAGACTTTTCACACTGTCTCACACACTTTCCTCCTATCCAAGCTTTTAGTGTCAGGTCTCTCCAATGAGGCCACCAGCTGATTCCACTCAGATCTTGTGTGTAGTTCCCAATCCATCAGGATGTGGAAGTCACTCTCCTCCTCCTCCTTCCCCATCACCACTGGTGTCCCTCATTGCACTGTCCTTTGCAATCTGCTGTTCTCCTTCTTCCTCAATGACCTGCCCACACTCATCCATCCACATACTTGCGGACAACACTGTTCTGTTTACATCTGGCCCCTCTACCTCTGATGTGGCAACCAGACAACAGCATGACTTCCTGGATGTCCAGCTCTGGCTATGTGTTAATTACCTCTTCCTGAATGCCATGAAGACAGTCTCCATGACCTTTGGAACAAGGCAGAAAGTTTATCACCTCCTTTCCTTCCCCAGTTTCCACACCTTGGATGGTAGTAAGCTGGAGGAATGCTCATCCTCCTTTAGATACCTTTCGGTGTGTATCGAGCAGCACCTCAGCTTTTCTGTACACATTGAGGCCATCCATAAGAAACTGCACCCTAAACTGGGTACCCTATGTCGCAGTCATGGGTGCATCCCACTGCTGGCTCAACCTGAAATAGTAGATAAAACCATTCTTCTTATTTTCAACTCCGAGGGTTTTCATGTACAGTGGCACTCCCAAAACTTCCCTAAACAGACTTCACACCATCTTCCACTCTTTCGGCCACTTTGCCCTTGACAGTCCTCCCAATACCCACTATTGTCTCCACTAACAATCCCTATCCTGCCCTGCAATTCAGGACAGGTGTCATGCCCACTGCTGTACCCTTACAGCTAAACTTTGGATGCAGTCTCTGCTCTCATCGCTCCTCCACTCTCCTCCTCTCTCCCCCCACTCCCTTAGACATTACAAGTACCAGTTCCTGTTGGTTCCTTGCATGTCTGCCTCAGCATGCCAGGCTGCTGTCTCCTATTGAATGTCTAAATTGTTGATTTCTCTTCCTTCTGCCATTCGACATGTCTGTACCTCCTGCTATTTCAACACTCCCCTCAAAGAGCATTTCTGCAGCTCCTGTACCGGGCGGCTCCTAACCATCTTGCTACTGAAATATTTTTTACTCTTGCATACCTGCATAGGTTGTGTCACTAGGCTCTGTTTATTGACTGTGCAGGTAAATGTGTCAATTCTGATGTTCAGCCAGGTTGGCTTTTTTTGATTAAGTTGTTTCATTGCACGTTGCTGTTCAGGTTCTACTTTGTACTAATTTTGTATACAACTGTGTATTCCCCTATATTCCCCACCCCCCAGGATGCATCTAGAAATGAGCAGTACTCTGCTCAGTACACTTTCCTGGTATAACTTTTAAATAAATAAATAAATAAAGGCATGTTACAAGTGTACAGCAGCATCATATCTATTTTTTGGGCATGTTATATTACCTACCACAGCTCCGTCCTGGATGCACTGTCTTTATGGCAGACAATCTGTCTTGCCAACACTCAGTGCTCCCTCCAGCTGCCATCCGCTGACCATTATCACACATGCTCCCCCCACAGACCAGGCATATCTCTTTGTCATGGGATGCCCCTCCACTATTGACGACTGGGATTGTAGATCAGGGCAACAGAAGGCACTGTATGACATCCTTGCAGGGTGTTGGCAAGGTCACTGCTCTGGGGTAAGCCATACTTCATGGTACTGGACATGTGAATTGCCATCATGCAGGCAGCTGTTGGTCTTTACCATTTTTGAACCACACTACTACCATGTTAAGGCATTATGAACATTCCTGGGTGGAGATGTGCATTGCTGCATTTAGGCCATGCAGAGCACTATGTCTCCAATCCACCAAGCAGGAATTAAAGGTGGCAACCCCACCAGTGAATCATCCTATCGATGCTCTTCACTTACTCAATGCAGGTCTACTCTCCTGTTACCATGGCCGGTGGCACAGACCCTAGCTGATAGCATGCCAACTGGTCAATTGTGGCTCGTCGCCACGGAGGCACTCAGCAGGAAGCAGTGTGTCCTAAGAAACAACATTGTGTTTATTCATTGCTGTCAGCATTGATTATCAAACAGTCGTTAATTGTAAGACTTATCTGTACTGGTACCGTTTATGTGAACATATGCACCCTGTATATCGATACTGCATGACCTGCACATAGAACATGCATCTTTACTGCCCTGTGAAGAGTACAATAAATCTCACTTCATGGCAGAAGTCTGCCCTGAAGAAGTCCTATTGCTACCAGTTTAGCTACATGTCTATCGAGACATCATTTTGACAACTGGAAAACATTTTGGGGTAAGCTTCGACAGATTGTTAGCACAGTTTTCTTGTGTACGATGAAAGACATGTGTTCTACTTTTTGGATGATGTCAAAGTTAGCATTCCAGGTGTAAATGAAACCCATGTAATACCATAAAATACTTTAACTTTGACAAAGCTGCTAGCAAAAATGAATGGCGGACCACAAGCAGCATAGGTGGAGTTACTATATGTTGAAGCTGATTTCAATCACCTCACAAAGGGCTCCCCTTTCTTGGCTTTGCTGAAGCAGACAGCCAACTGAAGATTTCCGTCATCGTCACTCAGCACTTTGTTGCCATAGTTTTCATTAAAATGGAGTGCTGCTAGATATAATCTGGATGTAAAGAAGTACAGAAAGTCAAAAGTTAAAAGACACAGATACATGATTACTATATTGTACCTTTTTCTAGTTTTAATCAGGAGTGCCATGGAATGTGTGCTGTATGGCAAAACTCAGAGTTGACCACTGAACACATCAAAGGACCGTGGTTAGCTATGCCAGAGGTCATGCAACTGCAAATGTTGGTATGAGTCTTGCATAAATTGATGGTACCCTTCATCATGTGATCCACTTCCAGACCAGGAAAAAGAGCCGCAATGAAGCAGACACCACTGTCCGCAAAGGTTTGTTCTTAAGGTGGTGGTAAAAAACTTCAGTCTGGGCAAGAAATGAACATCACCAGGTCAATGGTGGTAAACTTCTGAGTTAAAACACAACTACCATCTCCACAAGAGTGCAGGGATGCCTCATGAAGTTTGGGTCTTGACATACAGTCATGTGTTGTTGCATTGTACTTCTCAGCTCACCTGCCTTGCCATCTTCATTGGAAAATGGAGGCTGGACAGGAGGTAAGGTCGTATTACAAGCTACGGTATGGTAGGAAACGCTGTAAGGATTTGAAATAACTTGACAGACATGAAAAACCTATTATTGAACACAGCCCTGGACATGGCAGCAGTGACAGATATGTGCTGCAACATAAGCAATGGATGTGATGTCACAGGACTTTTGCATGGTCATTTGAAGAGGGGGTGGGTGAGATAGGTTAAATGGGTAGGGTCAGTGGAGGAGGGGTGGGTTTCTGAGCACCAACTGCAGTATGAGTGCTGCTAGCTGCAAAATCAAGCAGTCTTCACAGAACATAATACATTTGCCTGCTGTCAATTTTGTATGTTCATGTGTTTGTATTTTCTTAAGACACTAACACTGATGAAGACTCTGGTGAAATCACTAACCTATGTCTGTTGTCCCAGGTGACAGCAATGAAACACTACATGAAAACAATGTACTGTCCTCTTGGTACTTCACATGAATGGATCACTTCAATGGAATAGTACCTGCACTGCATTCTGTGGAACAAGTAGGCAGTGTGTTTGTGTGCAAAGTATAAAATTGTGTTGTGAAAAGCCTCCACAGATGAAGTTTGCTGCATGAGAGATAGTCTGGTGATGTCTTTGTCCAGCATTGGACTTTCTAGAATTGTCAGCAGCTTCTCTGTATCCGCGTTACCTGCAGAAATGGTAAAAGAATATCACATTTAAAGGCAAGTTTCACAAACTTTCTTAAATTAGCAGCAAGGCCGTGGTTGGACCACAGTAGCAAAGTGAACCACTGATGAGAACATACTGATAGCATCCACATAACTGCAGCAAAGTAATGCTGCTGAGAAAGAAACACAGTTCAAAATTAATACTGCGTATGACTCAAAGCATTTTTAATGTGCAATTTCTAAACATTGAAAAGGTCACCATGTTGTGACATGTGTCATATGGTACAATACAAAGTGATATAGCATGTGTAAAGTGTTTGCGTGACAGCATGTGACAGCACTACAAATTGCTGTGGTGACAATCAATGTTGCAGCACAAGACAACGCTGGGTTTAGTGCAATGCTGGAAAAGTGGTATGATGTGGTTAAGTGTGGCAGCCAACGTACAGTTCCAAGAGTGTTATCTTTGAGGAAATTATGGGAATGGAGATAGTCGTTATTAGAAATTCCACTTATTATGTCCACACACATGTAATTTTGCCATGGATTATTAGTGTCAGTGACTGAACAGTTCATGACAGCGCTGTGACAGTGATCATACCATTGTCACTCACACTGAACTATGGTTAACAGAGGTTTGCTTTGGATCATGGCTGATACTGCTGCCAACATAGTGAAAAGATATAACACAGCAAAACCAGTTGAGAGTGACAATCAGAAGGACATCTGAAAGAGGAGGGTATTACAGAAGGTTGACAGTGTAATGATGAATGGTAAAATAGAGTGGAAGTGATTACCTGGCATGAGCCACTCTTTCTTACGTTCACGTCCAGTCAGCGTTCCATGTTTGCATGACTGAAAAAGTGGGCTTGGATGTTCATGTGTGTTTTGCATGTGGCTTATCATTGCATCCCACTTTGCCCTTATCAGTTCTGTGTCACCGTGGGGAGATGAGGACGCCACCCAGTATATATGGTTGTTAATACTCTTTCTCCAGGGTATGATGTTTTCCATTCCTCTCTGCTTATAGAGAACTTCCACCTTGTTTCTAACATCTACAAGTCATCAAACATGGATTCAGTGTAATTGGAAACATTACTAGTATCAATGATATGTGACAGTAACATCAAAACGATGTGACTGACGCATCACCACGGGTATCACCATGCTGTGAACCATGGTCATGTGCATTTTTTGCATGTGGGGTGGTGGTGGTTATAGGATAAGACAGATGAGATGCACAATCATACAAAGGTATGATGTGATGTTCTGCATCTCACCCAATTTGTGGATAAAATGACAATACTGCAGTGTAACTAGAGTGCTTTGCGTCATTCCATCATGGTGGAAGATGGGAAATGATTGAGGGCAACATCAGAGCATAAGTGGAAGGAAGGTCAACAGTGACAACATTTACAGTCATGTCACGGAATATCTATGCTGTTGGGGATCATGTTCACATGTGGAGCAAAGTGTGGGAACTGTACCCTTAGGGTGAATAACAAGGAGTATAATCAGTCACATTGACAGCTCCTGTTACCTTGGTCATACTATCAAGTGGTTACAATAATTCACAAGGTACAAGGTCCGTCATATATAAAGGTGCCCAGATGAGAGGCGCTAATACATTTGCCAACCAAAGAAAGGTGGCGGTGTGTCTAAATTGTACCTTAAAACAAGATGTGCAATCACAACGTAGTGCACCCCTGCTTTGAATGTTGCAGCATGTGCTGCCAGTGCAAATTGGTGTGTGGCCAACAAAGCAACTGTCGCCTTCTCTGGATGTGATGAATACCACTAATGAGTGACACGTAGGCATAACCTGGAAGTGCAGCATCCAGAAAGGTGATATTCAGCCACAGAAAGCAAAGGTGAACATTCGTAATGAATGGAGTGAAAGACACACGTGCATGCCCATAGTGTGCCCATTTGCATGAGTGTGGGCAGCAAAACAGGAATGGTTTGCCGGACATCCCAATGCTCCATTTCACCTTACCCTTTACTTGAACTGTAAAAATGACATTGTTTTATTCAGTGATCATCACATGTCAGTTAAACTTCCACCATGCTTGTAATGCAACCCACACACCCTCTTTGCAATGCCACCCCCCATAACCATTCCACCAAAGTCATGACACACCCACATTTCCATTGTGTGGTGGACACCCCACCCAAGCCATGAACCCCGAACTATGAGGAGTACTGCAACCCTGGTGCTACAGCCCTTCAAACCTGCCCGTGGAATAATGCCAAACAGCAGAAATTCTACAGTGTATCACCACCCTGGTAGGCAGAAGCCACTTGCAGCACCATCCCCACAACTGGACACATGCCATCGAATGGCATAACCCTATTCCCATTACCACTGCAAGCCTCTGACTGATGTAGACCATGGTGTTATACAGTTCAGATGACCATACCTACAGTATATCGCAGTCTTGATCAGGCATTTGCTGGCCATTGCATGGTGAGGCATGGTG
This sequence comes from Neoceratodus forsteri, assembly GCA_016271365.2. Classification (NCBI taxonomy): domain Eukaryota; kingdom Metazoa; phylum Chordata; order Ceratodontiformes; family Ceratodontidae; genus Neoceratodus; species Neoceratodus forsteri. The sequence goes on along the minus strand of CM057458.1, from coordinate 1,200,877,272 downwards.
TGCCACTTGGTGGCATGTGTTGGGTTGTTGGATGTGGGTGCTGGTAGGGGGTTATGACTACTAGTGTATGGGCGTGGGTGGACACTACACTATGCAACATGTACTGAATGGTATAGTACCACTGGAGAGAACAATGGACCATGGCACCCATAGAGCAGTATTGATCCATAATCTTTGCTCACTGATGAGGGTTTTCAAGCTTATTGCAGGAAAGACTCCGTTGAGCAAGCTCATTCATAAGAGGTCCTGAGGCACATACACATACAGTTCACAATTACATAGACAGGAGATATAAAATGTAGAACAACAAAGAAAAAAATATATAATACAAGAGGTATACACAATAGAAGTCCTTCTGCTATATATGCAGTACATTCCAGCTTTAACCTTGCCCTAAATTATGCAACACATTTCAGCTTAATAAGTAGAGGGCCAGTTGGTACCTAGGAAGTTGACTTGGCGTTGGGGTCCTAGTAGCACCTACATATGTCTTTTAATTTAGAGATAGCTAGTGTTTTGTAGGAGTTAATTGATACAATGCTGGTTAGCTTCAGCATGGCTTGTAGTTAGTTCCAAAAGTTTGGGAGGGCATATGAGACAGCTCTTTGGCCAGCTGTAGTGCGGTGTCCTAGGAACATCTAGTAGGATAAGGTTGGATTTCCTTAGGGAGTAGGCGCTATGCGAGATGTGTATGAGAGATGTTAAATAGACTGGCAGTTTGTGGAGTAGTAATTTGAGGGTCCAAATGCCAGCATGCAGGAGGCGTCTGGTGGCAAGAGAGGTCCACCCAACTGCTGCATAAAGATCACAGTGGTGGATCCTGTACGCAGAGTTAGTAATGAAGCGAAGAGCACGTGATAGAGTACATCCAGTTTAGATAGGCTCAGGGTTGGGGAGGAGATAAAGATAATGTCTCCGTAGTCAAGCAAGGGAAGGAATGTTGCTTGGGCAAGTCTTTTGAGGGTCATGAGAGAAAAGAGGGTCCTATTTCTAAAGAAGAAACCCAAGCGTGCTTTAAACCTCTTTGATAGATCCTCGATGTGGTCATTGAAGGAAGCTTGTTGTCTATCCACATACCTAGATATTTAAATTTAGGATACGACTTCCAAGGGTTCACTTAGGGAAGTAACTATGAAGTTTTTAGGTGGGGTAGGTAGGGCACCAGACAAGGCAAGTCTCGAGAAAATCATTGTCTTGGTTTTTCTGGCATTTAAGAGAAGCTTGGCATTGATAAGGTTGCTTTCTAACTGGATAAAGTCAGCTTGGGTGCTTCCTGACTCAGTTAGGAGCGAGCCTGATGCGTACAAAACCGTATCGTCTGCAAAGAAATGTATGCTAGAGTTCTTTATGTGGGAGTCAAGGTTGTTGATGTACAGGAAAAAGGTTGGTCCTAGGATGGAGCCTTGAGGACTCCTCTGGCAATTGGAAGGGGCAGATAGTAGGCCATCAGCTTTGACTTTTGTATCCTTCCTGTGAGATAACTGTTAAACCACTGTAAGGTAAGGGTAGGCACCTATGTAGGCAAGACAGGTGATTAGGAGGTGATGGTCTACAGTGTCGAAGGCCTTACTGAGGTCTAGAAAGACTGCACCAGTAACCTTATTGGTGTCCATAGCATGGAGCCAGTCATTAGAGACTTTAGCCAAGGCTGAGATGGTACTGTGCTTCGACCTGAAGCCAGATTGGGCCGGGTTTAGGAGTGAGTGCGCTTTGAGGTGATTTTTTAGTTGGTTGTATATAAGTTTTTCCAGCGCTTTGGAGAGAACAGGCAAGACAGAGATAGGACGGTAGTTGTTTAAGTCACAAGGATCTCCTGACTTGAAAAGAGGAAGAATATGGGCAGATTTCCAGCAGGATGGAACAGTGGCTGTGGTAATAGAGAGGCTGAAGATGTGAAGGATGGGGGCTGTGAGCTAGGCATAGCCTAACCGCAAGAAAAATTATTCAAGGCCATCATCCCCTGCACTTTTCTTGGTGTCAAGGCTAAGAATTATGTCTTCAACTTCTTTGTAGCTAAACAGGCACAACTGGAAGGGATGCGGTGGAGTAGCATGTGTAGTATCTGGGCTAGTGCTGCTATTCACTCGGCTAGCGTATGGGGAGGAGTCGAATGCCAACGCAGCAGTGGCAAAGTGAAGGTTAAGTTCTTCGAGGATTCACAATTTATTTTCAACCATCTCGTCCTTGGCCAGAATCTTGGTGGGAAGGGAGGAAGCAGCAGGATGGCCTTCAATGGATCTCAGTGTCTTCCAGATTTTTTGGGAGTTCCCTTTGGCCTGCTCCAGAGTGGAGATGTAGAAGTTTGCTTTAGTAGCACGTACACTTTTAACACAGGAATTTCTGGCAGTTATAAATGCCTGCCAGTCTGCCGGGTCCTTTGTGTGCCTGGCCTTAGCCCATAGCTTGTCTCTATTGGTAAGTGCAGATTTGAGCTCTTGGGTGAACCACAGAGGTTTTGGGTGCACTACACTCTGGAAATAAGAGTGTCAAGACCTTGGTGGGACAGACATGGGCGGGAGGAATGGTAAATAGGGTGTGGAGTTATTACAAGTGTGGGGCAAGTTTGAATGGGCATTGCTGGAGCACAGCACAGAGGGTGCTGGGTTTGCAGTAAACGTACATGAGAAGGTGTAACTGGCATTGTGGTGCACTGCACTTTTGGTGTTTTGGTTTGTTGTAAACAACAGGGCACAGTAGATGTTGTCTTGTGTTGGCAAAGAAGAGAGGGTGTCTGGCTCAGTGTCACACAATGGGACACAGTGGCACACTGTCTGCAGGGTGCACTTTGCTCCATATGTGGCACAATAGGAGGGGGCTTGGAAGGGTGTTGACTCAGTATTGACACAGTTAAAGAAATGCAATTTTTTAGCCTTCAGTCAGCCATTAGTCATACCTTCGGCCACGTGTCACACATCATAGAAGTGAGTGGCACCTGCCATGAGTGGAGTACTCGCAAGCCAAGCATTAATCAGTTTGTGGCGATCAGTTATTAATGCATTGATGGCCAACTGGTTTTCCTCAACAAGCATTGTTAGCGCCCTCTGTAGTCCCTCCAACTTCATCCAGTTGGAGTTTTAAACCTCATTGCTCTATTGACAAAGAAAGCACGAGTTAGTGATGCTGACCAGTAACATATAGCAGTAGTGATGTGGGAAGGATGCATTTTTAGTGTATGTGTCTCACCTGCACTATTGTGATGCTTATGACCTTCCCTATGCGGTATTCCAACAAAATATAGGAACCAAACTTAACGCTGTGCCCTGGGCTGTCTGCACAGCCGTTCCAACCCAGGATTAAACCACCTGGTATTTGCCTCAATGGTGCAACAATTTGAGACTGCTGTGTTTTCCAGATGTTATCTATTGTGGGCATTATCAGTTCCCTTTGATGCTTATCATATGTACTGCGAGAGACTGCAGCAAGGTTCATGAATTCAAACACCCTAAGACACTTAGATACTGGACAACTGTAGGTAAAAATTGCGGATGCCATGCATACATTGCCATGGATGTTGTGCCCAAGATCAGGCTGATTATGCCAACACTTCTTTAATCCAAAGTTGTAGCACTTCACATCCACAACAAGCAGCATGCCATGCCTTCAAGCAGGGTTGTCAGTACAGAACACAGCTGATGTAGGTCAGCCACAAGCAGAGCAGTATGCAAAGAGGCCTTTTAGGCATGATCTGTAGACTATGTATTTGAGCTCACTATGGGAAGAGTATCTTGGTGTCTGTCTCAACCTGTGAATGAGATAAATGTGTGATCTGCATGTATTGATAGGCACATATTACATGACACATGTATTTCTTCATGGACTTGGGTATGGAAATGAAGTAGTAAACTTGCCCTAGGTCTTCCCTCAACTCTTTTTCTGCTCATAACAGGGACTGATCACATAGTACATATTCTGAATCACTGTCACCACAGTCATCAATGTAGTATGAAGTACTGGATGGACAAGGGGACTGCATTGGTGTTGATGATTTTAGGTCTGGAACACTGCTCAGATAACGTTGTCACCTGTCAGAAGGTCGCACTGAACTCTTACTTCTGCTGTCTTTGGCATTGTTGTCTGTGTGCCTGTCAATCAACAGCATGTAATAACCACTACTGATGTGTGCATGGAAGACATGTACAACCTTGTACAGCATGACATGTACACATACCTTTCTTGTGTGTAAGTTGTGATCTGTGTATATGAGTTGATCTAGACACTCGACGGCATTTGACACTGGATGAAGTTTGTTGCTCGGAAGTGTTTGATGTTACTGGTGATGTTTCACACATGCTGAGTTCTGCATCAGTCCTGCTACTGCCTCTGGCAGTGAAAGATGTAGCTAAGGTGTCAACTAAGATAACGTCATCTGCTGAAGTCCCAGGCACTGTATACACACCACTGTCTCCCATAGAACAATTATTGTAGTGTTTCTGGATAACTGAATCCTGTGTAGTCTGCAAGAGGTACAAAACATCACAAGCATACCGTGAGACGGTTGTGGGTCATACAGCAACAGAATGATTACCTCTGTAGTCATCCTGTACAGAAAAGTCATATTTCTGGTTACCTTTTCAGTTACAAGAATCACAAAAAGAGGACAGGCACAACACATATTGAAAGACTGCAAGAAACTGCGACACATCCTGTTTCAGCATGGATAGTATTTTAGCATGCAATGCAGACATCCTTAGTGCGATGCAAGACTCCAACCAAGATGTATGTCCTGCAAGGCGGGGAAGGGAGACTGACTGGGCCAAGGAGTGGTCTCATGACAGTGTGTGTGGAGATTGTGATGGTGTGTGTGGTGCAAAATCGTGTACCCCTTGCAGAGGCTTGAACAATGCTATGCGATCGACATGTAATATGTACAGAGTATTGGTGGACATTGGTGTTACCCAGCTTAACAGAAAGGTGGTCCCTCATCCATAATCTATCATCATCCACAAAAAATGCTGTCTGTGGTTGGCATATCACTGCCTCCTGGTTCCACGGACACCCAGACTAACAAGCCCAGAGCAAGACTGTGTTCCTGTTGATGACCTTCTCCCCACAACCAAAAAGGTATGGTGGTGTTAAGGGTGTCGAATACAGAGTACTTACAGTCATGGAGATGCATCCAGTTACCTGTTCCTGTCCACATGCCCTTGTGTGTTTCAGCAGCCCCGTCTTGTTCTGTATGCATCTGCAAATTGGGGATTTTTTATGATGTGTTGTGGGTTTGTAGTGCTGGGTGATTTTAAGGCATCAGTAAGGGACATGGAGGTGGACATCATTGTCCACCTGGTGACAAATGACATGGTTGGGAATGAGATCAGAGCAATGCAGGAATAGTGTCTTGACTTTGAGATGGCCTTTGGATCAGTATCATGCACAGTAACCTTCTTGGAGGTGCTGTCTTTCTGTGGCATGGGTGCAGGTATGGTAGTTCCTACCATGTGATTCCATGAATGGTTGAAAACCTGGTGTGGAGCTCATGCTTTTTGCTTTTGTGAGTACTGAGGTTTCACTTGGAGAGATCCAGGGCCACAGTGGCATAATCCTCTGCTACTGTCCCTCAGAGGAAATTGGATCATACATGATAGGTTTACGTGCTTCAATGGCAAGCATTTGAAGTAGCCAAGTGGAGAGACAATGAAAATGATGTGTGAAATCACAGCAGTCCACCAGAAAACTGTGTAGTCATTGAGTGAAAAATAAAGATGGAGAAGTTGGTAATGACCAAGACTGGGGTAAATGAAGTAAATGGACATGGCAATATGGATAATGATGGGGCCAAAGGGGGCATTCCAGAACTGGATGATAATGACTACCAGTGTCTGTACTGTCGGTAACAAGCTCCATGGAGCAATAGCTTTGATGTATGAGGGAAGTTGGATGTTGTGACAGTCACACAGACGTAGTTCAAATAGAACAATGTCTGGGATGTCACCATAAAGGGAAAGAATCGACAGGAGGGAGAGCAAGGGTAACAGAGGAGGAGGAGATTATATGTCTACATAGGGAATGGAATCAAAGCAATGGATATAAAGGTTACACAGGGAGGACAGTGGTCATGGTGGGTCAGCCTGGAGACAGAAAATGGCACCAAAGTATGCACGGGGGTAGTATAAAGCACACCCTTTTCAGTGGGAGGATATGGACAAAAAAATAAGATAATGCTTCATTTGAATGGCAGAAAAATGGGAAATATTGTTGATGGGGTACCTGAACATGCCACATGTTAATTACAACACGTTTTGTGTGGCCACAGCCAAGAGCTGGGTCATCGCAGATGCCTTGCGAGGTCAAATGGTTTAGACAACTAGTGTCGGAACACCCTACTTTGAGCAAGCAATCTTAGATTTGGTACCCTGAAAGTGGTGGTGGCATAGAGAGGATCTCGTGTATAGAATTAAGTACCCATGTGGTAATCAGCAATGGCAAAACAGTCTGGTTCAAAATAAACAGATGTACAGTCAGGCCATACAAAACTTAATTGTTGCACTTCAGTTGAGCAGAGTTCCTCAGGATGGGAGAGAAGCTAATAAAATCAATACCAAATGGGTAAAATGAGGAGTGGAGCACCAGTGTGAACAAATCAAAAGTGCCAACAAGCAGACTACATGCCTTTGTATGTAGCAAATGAAGAGAACTAAATGAAGGAAAAAAACTAGGTGGTTCAAATCGAAGGTGTGGGGGGAGTAAAGGGAGAAAAAGATATGAATAGTAAAACTAAGTGAGGAAATGAGTGGACATGGGTTTCAGACAGGAAAGCGGCATTAAGTAACATGCAAATGTAGTACGTTGGTGGGTACACAAAGCACAGGAGGCTATGGGAGAGGGAATTAGGATTTATGGAAGTACATTGAGGATAGTCAATGACCCTGGATTCACAAATCAAAGGGCAAAAGGGTTTGAGAGGACTATGGACTCTACGAGGGCATCTACAAAGTGACTTGCAGGGATCATGCTATCAGGGGGACATGGGTTAGGAGTGCTGCAGGCAGAAGTGACAGGGAAGGTGTTCAACGAAACAGGGAAGAAGACAATGAGGGTTCTGTGGCAGAACGGAACAAAAGTTGGGGTATGAGGTCAAGTGGGGGCAAGTAGGTAAAGGAAGTCATGTAAAATACCGTCACCTAGGGAAAGTACAACACTGTGTTAGGTAGATCAGTAGACAGCAGGGGACAATGTACTTCTTCTTGTGGATTCTGTCATCAAGGGGGTTAGTTGGATGGGCACGAAAAGTGCAGTATGGAGAGTGTGCATGCCAGGGATGACCATCTTCAGAGATTATACCACATTCCATCATGGCGGATGGCTCAGGACAAGGAAAGTCATCTGGTGTTCCATTTGTGAACAAATGACATGAAAGGGAACAGCCTCATGAGGGTGCATGCCACATTTAAGGGCATTGCTATTTCCTGAGAGTGCCAGTGCTACAAATCTGTTTCCTTTTTCTGAGGTGTTTCAGGTGGCAATAGCTAGTGCCATGATGAAGAAAAGGATACGATAGTTAAATGGCTGGGTAGCAAAATGGTTCAGGTAGATGGGGTATGGGAGGAAAGGTGACTGGTGAGAAACTTTGAATAATGACAGCCTCTTTGCCAAGGACATATGAACTTATGAAATTGGCAGCAGATACAGTCCATTCAGTCTATCTACTCTGCCCGAGTGTGCAGCACTTCAGTCCATTAGACTGTGGCTGCCCCACACTGCCTCATGTGTCCTCTCCCATACATCTCCCACCACCTCCGGATTTGTACCCTCCCCTTAAATCTGTCTAGCTTCATAGAGTGTCCCCTGGTTTCCCTTCTTCCTTTCATATTGAACATGCACATGGTGTCTACTTTATACAAACACTTCAAGTACTTGAAGGTCTCAATCATATACCTTCTCTCCCTTCTTTCCTCCAGGATATACGTATTGAGCTTTCTTAGTCTCTCCTCATATGGTCCGGCCCCCCATTCCCAGGATCATTTGTGTTGCCCTGCACTACACCTCCTCCAGTAGTTTAATGGCCCTTTTGAAGTAGGGGCACCAGAATTGTATGAAGTATGGTAGGTGCTGTATCCCCATGGACTTGTACAGGGGCAAGCTTACCTCCCCACACGTAAAAGTAATCCCCCTTGCTATGCACCCTAACATCCTGTTTGCATTCCTGCACAGAGCAGAGTGGTTCATCTCTCCAGTTACCAGCACTGCCACATCCTTCTCCTCCTTGGATTTTGTTAACAGGACACCCTCCAGCCAGTAATTGTGTTCTGGGTTCTTGCCTCCTAAATCCATCACTTTGCACTTCTTGCCATTGAAATTAAGCTGCCAAGTGTGAGACCATTCCTCTATTTTTACCAAATCCTCCCAAGGTACTTTTACTCCCTTCCCCATCTACCTCTGCACAAATGTTTGTGTCATCTCCGAAGAGAGTAATCTTGCTCTTAAACCCCACTGCAATGCCGGCTATGAAAATGTGAAACAGAACTGGTCCCAGCACTGAGCCTTGTGGTACACCACTTGTTACTGCCCTTAGTTCAGATGCCTCCCCCACCCAGTACTATCTTCTGCTGTCTACCCTACAGCCAGTTGTAGACCCATCCGACCAGTTTCATCCCTGCTGCCAGACTCTTCAATTTGCAGGTCAGCCTACCATGTGGCACTGAGTCAAAGGCCTTGCTGAAATCCAGGTAGAGGACATCCACTGCATGTCCCCTGTCCAGTGGCTTCATAACCCACTCGTAAAAATTAACCAAGTTCATCTGGCAGTATCTACCTGAGACAAACCCATGTTGCCTGCTGTTCTTGAAATTGTTATCCTCAAGAAATTGCAACAAGCTTTCCTTGAGGATTGTCTCCATCAGTTTTCCCACAATTGCAGTAAGGCTTACTGGTGTATAATTCACCAGTTCATCCTTGGGCACAGTCTTATGGAGAGGTACCACATGTGCTTTAATCCAGTACCTGTGCACGCACACTGAGTTCAGAGAGGAACTGAACAGGTCCACCAATGGCCCTGCTAGGACCTCTGACAACTTTCTCATCACTCTGGGGTGGACTCCGTCTGGGCCAGGTGCCTTGTCCACCTTCGGGGACTTAATTCACTCCATCACCCTTTCTGCCATGATTTCTCCATCTGTAGTTGCTTCTTCTCCACCCTCTCCCACTTCACCCCTCTTCTCAGATACGGGCACGTCCCGCTCCTTGGTGAAGACTGAGCAGAAGTATTCATTAAGTACTTATGCCTGCTCAGACCCATTTTCTACCCACCCACATCTCCCCCTGGATTTCTTCGAAAGAGAATGTAATTTAAAGTGGTAGGGGGTGGAGGCTGGAACTTAAGCCACTGTAATGCAGCTGAGATGTGGTGCCCTAGGCCCCCACCCCAGGGAGGAGTGTACAGATAAGTAGTGGGAAGCAGAGGGAAGCAGAGGTGGGTGGAACTTCTTGGAAAGGCATTTGGGTAAATTGTAGTAGCATGGCAAATAAGATGTAGCACCTGATGGCTATCATTGAGCATCATATGGTGGACATAGTTGCAATCACAAAGCCATGGTTAATGGGAACTCACACATGGGAGACAGGTATCCCAGGATTCAGAATTATCTGGAAGGACAGGATGGATAAAAATGGTGGCGTGCTGGCCTTACACGTAAAGGAAGACATAAAAGTTACAGAGGAGCATGACTTAGATGGGGGAACTGAGCTGCTTTTGGTGACTGTAGGCAGAAGGGTAGGCGAATCCTTTATGCTGGTGGTCATTTATAGATCACCCACACAAGGGGAAGAACAGGACAGGGGATGACACAGGACATCAAGAGGGTGGCTCGTAGGGGCGAGGCCTTACTATTACACATACTGTAAACCCATCAGACATGGACAGGACCATCCCAGATGCCACCTTGACCAGGAGCAGGGAGTTACTGTACTTGCTGCAGGGGATGCATCTTCAACAGATGGTTGTAGAGACAACTAGGGGGAGCAATCTGTTGGATGTGGTCCTGAGCAACTGGAAAAATGTGGAGGTGGTGGTGCAGTGGGAATAACTGGGGAATAGTGACCATGGCACCATCAGGTTTAAGGTGTCGGCACAAATGACAGTAAGTCAATGCAACACATCTGTGGTGGACTTCAGAAGTGCATACTTTGGTAAACTGAGAAGGCTGGTGAAGGAAGCGACGAAGGGAATGGGGGAACTAAATGATGTTTCATATTATGTGGAGCCATTACAGATGTGGTTATTGATGCTACACAAATAGGTATAAGAACAGTTACAAAGAGTGCTAAAAGCAGGAGGTTGTTCTGGTACAGCAGGGAGGTGGCGAAGGTGGTAGTGGTAAGGCAAAGGGTGTTCAACAATTTTAAAAGTACACTAAATGATGAGGACAGGAAGAGGTACATGGAAATAAGGCTAGCAGGGAAGTTGATTAGGAGTGCTAAGGCTGAAACTGAAGAAAGGGTAGCAAAGCAGGCCAAGACACGATAAAAGACAATTGTTTAGATACATGGTGGAGAGGAGAAAGGCTGGGCATGGGATCACAATGTTTTGTGGGTAAGGAGGTGGGGAATTTGGGGTGGGGGTTGGGAAAAGGAAGAATACATGAATAGGTACTTCTGCTCAGTATTTACGCAGTAAGGTGAGGACAGAGGACCAGATTTTGTAAAGCAGAGAGGGGGTAAACAGACCAGGACAAAGGACCCTTCATCATGGATAGAGTAACGGACGAACTAAGCAGAGTTGAGGTGGACAAGTCCATGGGCCATACAGGCTGCAACGAATGGTGATAAGGTAACTAAGACAGGATCTGGCAGCTCCGCTAGCTATGCTGTTTAATCTGTCCTTGGACATGGGGAAAGTGCCAGAGGAGTGGCAGATGTGAACGGTGCTGCCGATTTTAGTAGGGGTGTAGCAGACGGCTTTGGTAAACCTATCACCACATCACACTCACCAGACTGTTGCGAAAGGTTATGGAAGCTGTCCTAAAGGATAGGGTAGTAAGCTCCCTGTAGGAAAATGGGCTGCAAGATGGCAGGCAGCACAGTTTCACAACTGGAAAGTCTTGTCAGTCTAATCGAACTGAGTTCTTTAATTGGGGGACACAGGTAATAGACCAAGGTGGTGCACTGCAAATGGCCTATCTGCACTTCAGTAAGGTCTTAGACAACTTGCCCCACAAAAGGCTGGTCAATTAGCTTGACTGCATGGGGGTGTGGGACAAAATAACCAGAGGGGTGGAAAGTTGGCTGGCTGATAGAAGCCAGAGGGTGGTGGTGAATGGAGTGCATTCCAGGACAGGTTGATACTGATTGGGTTCCACCAAGGGTTGGTGCTGGGGCCACTTCTGTTCAGTATCTACATACTGTACGTGATATCAAGGACGGACTAAGGGATTGTGTGTCCCTTTTCATGGATGACACGTAAATCTGCAACAGGGTTGAGCTGTAACTGGTGGTTGAAGACATGAGGTTGTACCCGAGTACACTGTAGAGGTGGATGGAGACATGGCAAGCAAAATTAAAGATCAAGAAGTGTGTAGTCATGTCACTTAGATACACAAACCAAAGTGCAGGATACAGAACTGGGGGGGAAGGGTAGGGTCATGGAGCATGAGAGTAATCTGGGTGCAACAGTCTCCAGTGATCTGAACGTGGGGAGAGAGTGTACAAGGGTGGTGGTAAAGGCTTTGGGGATGCTGCCTACTGTTGTAATGATAAACAATACCAGACATGGGGAGGTCCTGGTGATCATGTACCAAGCCATGGTGAGACCACACTTTCAGTATGGAGTCCAGGTCTGGAGACCTTACCTTTGCAAGGATATAGATGTGATCAAAAGATTTGTAAGAAGGTAAACCGAAATGATGCAAGAGATGAAGGGCAAACAATATAAACACAGATGCAGGGAATTTGGTCTGTACACACAGAAAAGAGAGAGAGGGGACATGATCAAGACCTTCAAATATGTCAGGGGTATAAACAAAGTAGGCACACGTAAATTATTTAATAGGATTGCAGTAAATATGACAAGAGTGCATGGAGTTAGGCTGCAAGGGTGGTGGTGGGAGCTTTGGAGGCTACGTGCAAGGTACATTCTTCACAGATAAGGTGTTTGAGTATTGGTCACCAGGTCCCTGAGGAGGTGGTGATGTCTGAGACGTTGAGTTTTTTTTTGCATTATCATCTTTATTTTCCAAGCACACTCCGGGGCTGATACTCCTTCAGGCCACCACGGTCCTCTGATACCCTTCACTATCCCCCTTCCGAGCCTTCTTACCTCATATCTGCAGCCTTCCTTAGGGTAGACTGGATTAACCCTTCACCAAGTAGGTCCCTCTCTTCAGAGGGGGAAGGCACCAGCGGGAGGCAGAATGGCACACTGTTTCTCTCTGTCCCGGGTGCTGCTGAGGCTGACACGACTCCTTAGGAGTCTTTGGAAGTGTCTTTCAGGCCATCAGCCATCATCCAGCCAGTCTGCAGAGTGATTTCTGCTTGTTTTCCTGGTGTTGCCTCATTGCGATCCCTCATGTAGTGCTCCCGGTCTGCAACGGAGGCCGCTGCAGAGTGATCTGGCTCCCGCTACACACCCCAGGAAAGGAGAGCAGTCTTGCAGACTCTCAATCCTCTCCTCCCCTGCTGACCCCCAGTGCCTGAGTCCATTCCCGAACCCGAGTCGGAGGCATGGTGTGAGAGACATTGAGTTTTAAGCCATCGTGGAACAGACATATGGGGCCGCAGGAGAGAGAGTGGTGTAGTATGGGAATGCAGGGTGATAAACAGGTGGAGAGCTGTGTGTAACCCCTAGATGGCACTATCCCAGGGGCTACTAACCCTGCCTGATTTGCCACTAACAGGTTGAGGGGCCTGGATCCAATGGTGGGTGCCTCCACCCAGAGGTCAGGGTTTGCAATAGTTAAACTAACTTGGTCACAGCCCTCTGGGACACTGCAACCCCCTTTCTTCCCACTAGTGGCCCACACAGTATATCAGAATTACCTTCACAGTATACACTTACCCCCAGGACTGGTTCAGGCACTGGGACCCCCTGTAAAATAAGCAGATACAGTGCAACAATCACAGTACAATACTTTAACATAGACAAATACCTCAGGCAGTATAACTTTGCTGAAACAAGCAGCTCTGATTTATTTAGGGGGATATAACAAGGACAAGGGGAAATTAGGATAATTAGCTTATCACTTTATTCATCTACCTATGGCTCTGTGCACAGGCCTATCCCTACCAGTTACTGTCCCTGGGTACCCAAGCCCTAGTGGCTAGTCCAAACCGTGGCAGCTGGAAGGGGCCCTTTCACACAGAGAAAAGAAAAATTAGTTAAACAGTCAGCAGTACAGTAATTCCATTTGGATTCAATGTGGCAATTCAACAGGGAGCGACCCTGAATTAGTACTCACGACCTCCAAAACAAGATAGGGTTCTTCAACGTCAGCAGGGCTACTCTTGAGCTCCACGAGACTCCTCACACATTTATATGACAAACTGCAACAGGCAAAAGTCCTTTAATGGCAGCAGGATTCACTTGAGCTACAAGCCTCCTCACACATTTATATGGTAAACAGTAACAGGCAAAAGTCCTTTAATGGCAGCAGGATTCACTTGAGCTACACAAGCCTCCTCACACATTTATATGGCAAACAGTAACAGGTAAAAGTCCTTTAATGGCAGCAGGATTCACTGAGCTACAAGCCTCCTCACACATTTATATGGTAAAAGAAAGTACTATACCAGGCAGGCTCTTCTCTATCCCAACTAGCAATTACTGCACAATACCGGAGAACACACAGCAGATTCAGTTCCTGACAGACCGAGCGCAATTCAGCAATTTCTCCAGTTTTCTACAGGGTGAGCCTGGTTTCTACTCTTCAGATATCCTTTTGATTCTCTTCACAGGACGGATTCAGTCCTAACAAGCAGTTACACAAGCTGCAGACTGGAACTCGGGCCTTACACATGTTTCAGACTAAAACTGCACACCGCAAAAGCAGGGGTTCCTTCCTCTTCACTGCCAGAGCTCAACTGAAACTCCAGCAGACAAAACTGGGCACTTCCTTTGAGTTCCTCCCAGTTCTTGGCTGGATTGGCTGTCACTCACAATAGACTGCCCCTGTTGGTCCAAAAAGGTGCCGAAGTCCAAACTACATCTCCCAGAGTCACTGCCCATACAATCCTCTTGTGGCTGGCTCAGATTACGAGTCCAAGTTCTGATTCGTCCAAGGCACCATTTTAGAGCTACCTTAACCCACACTGATTTGCCAGTTCAGCAGTTCAAAACTAGAATGGGGAACTAGGCAAACACAGTTCTGACTGCGAAGAAAGCAGGTTAGACAAACTGTATTTTCATTATTACTCTAAATGATTTCTGGCAAACAGTTACATCTTTCAGATAGGTTCCCTTTGCACTCCTAGTGACTGCAAAAATGGAGTGAATTGGCAGCAGCTCGAGTGGTACTCAAGCAGAGAAACACACAGTCCCCCATACAAACTAATTATGTCTGCAAGCAGACAGCTCTTAAAGAGACAGTACCAGAGGCTCTAAAAACACTCACAGATAAATGGCTTAAATGCCAAACACCATTCAGGCTTGGAGCATTCAGGCAAGCTCCTGGAAGTCTTTTGGGAACCCCCATTTGCAGGGGGGTTACATGTGCATACTGTAAAGGTCAGGAGGTCCTTTTCTGCCATCAAGTTATTTGATCCTATGAGGACACAGAGAAGGAGCAGGACAGACAACTGTACCAGAGAAACCAGAAGGAAATGCTGAAGGGTGTCTGAGTAGCAAATGCCAAAACTGTGGACATGATAGCCAAACTGGTTAAGAAGGGGGGATAAGACATTCTATTGGTACATTACAGAGTGAAGAAAGACCAATGAAGAGATAGTGATGCTTAATAAAGTGGAAGGGGGTGATCATAGGGTGACAGTGAGTAAGCTGTCATACTGAAGGAATAGTTATGTTCTGTATTCAACAAACAGGTGGGCGAGGTAGCTAAACCAGGCAGTACTAGCACTCTGTATAAGGCTGGTTGATAAAACTCCATTCACAGAAGAAAGGGTGCAGAAAGAACGACCAAAAATGAATGTGGACAAACCAATGGTGACTGATAGCATGCACCACAGAATTCCAAAAGAAATAAGGGGAGAACTAGTGACATCACTGAGTACCCCTTTAAAAAAGTAGTGGGAAGATGGTGTGGTCATTGAGGCCTTCTGTAGGTATGATGTGCTTCTCATTCACAAACGTGTGAGCAAGGCAGAGGTAGGAAAATACAGACTTGTTCCTTAGTGTTCGGTGTTATGGAAAATGATTGAATAATTTCTGAAAGAAAGAATGGTTGAGTACCTAGAGGGCAGCATGCCACAGGACACAAGGCATCATAAATTCACAGCGTGAAGGTCAGGGCAGATGAATATATAACTTTTCTTTGAGTGTCCTAACAAAGTAGTAGACCAGGGCGTGTCTGTGGACATGGGCTACCTACACTTCAGCAAGGAATTTCAGACAGTTCTACATAAAAGAGTAACAAAAAAGTTAGCCAGCTAGTGAGTGGGACCCAGGGTGGTAACCTGGGTCCAAACAATTGTTGTTCAAAAGGATGCAGAGAATAATAGTAAGCATAGTGCACTCCGAAGAAAGTGTGGTTAGTATCGGGGTCCCGCATGGTTCGCTAGTGCCAGTGGTCATATTTAATGTGTTTATAAGTGACATCACAGAGGGGCCAGAAAGTAAACTATGACTTTTTGCAGATGAGACAAAGATGAGGAACAGGGTTATACACCTGGAGTGGTGGAAAGGAAGAAAATGTACTTTTCAAGGGTTGATCAATGGTCCAAACAATGGCAGATTACATTCAGTGAAATGCAGTGAAATCCAAATGAATGCACCTGTGAAACCAAAACCGAGGGGAAGAGTATGGGGGGCGGTGGTGGAGTACTAACAACATCTAAAATGGAAAGGGACCTGAGGGTTGCCAAATCACACAACGTAAATGTAGGCAAGCAATGTGAGAAGACAGTGGAGGATATTGGCATGCATAGGGACAGCTCTCACCAGCAGAAAACTGGAAGTTGTTATCCCTTTGCACAGACAGTTGATGAGACCCCATCTTGACTACTAAGTGGAGTTCTGTAAAGACCATCTCCGCAAGGACATAGAGAGAGAATGGTGGGAGTCCAGAGGTGGGCAACTGAAATGGTGCACTGTCCGCACATAAAGCCTTTTAAAGACAGAGTAAAGCAGCTTCATATGTATATCCTCCAGGGCAGGAGGGAGAGGGAGGGAGGGACATGATAGAAACTTTTAAGTACCTCTAACAAATCAGCAAAGTCCAAGAGCATGATGTGTTTCAGGGAAAGAGATGTGCAAGAGCAAGGGAGCACAGTTTGAAGGTAGTAGGGGGAAGGCTTGGGGGGAAATGAGAGGAAGTACTGTTTGACACCAATGGTGGTGGATGCATGGAAGGCTTTCACGAGGAGATCATATGGTAAACAGCAAGTGAATTCAGTAATGCATGGGACAGACATAAGGCAACTCCAATGGTGGGTTGGATGACAAATGATGACATTAAATAGGTAGGAAAGTTTGCAGACTAGACTGGCGCAGAGGTCCTTCTCTGCTATCAAAGTGTATGTTTCTATGGTTGATCCGTGAGGTAGGACAAATAACACTGGACAAGTGTCAGCTGCACAAAAGGAAGATATTACTGGAAAATGCATTTTGGTACCACAAGAAAGGATAGGACAGGATAAGTAACGAAACTCAACATAACATCAGGACATGCCAATGTCACGCGTTACGTCGGGCTGCCGAAGCGGGCAGTTGATATGTGAAGGTTAGTGGACTGTGGCCAGGGATCCTTGTGAAGGCCCTACACAGACACAAGTGGTGACGCCCGCCTGTGATGCATGTGACATACAGAATTTGTTATGGTGGATAAGCACATGTGTACAGTTGCCCACCACTGCTGAATACAACATCAGTGGGAATACATAAGGGGCACCAGGAGGGACCTGCAATATGAGACACAGGGATCGGCAGCCCCACACATGGCATTATTGACAGGACGGTGCCTTGCATGGTGACAATGTTACAGGGAAAGTAATGTTACACTTGTTTGCAAGTATCAAGCTGGACAGCTGACCAAGCACTGTGTCACACTATTACATGATGCATAAACAGCTATGTGCGCTATACACATACATGCTGATAAATGCACTGACCATAGTGTTACAGCAGTTTACCCCACTGTGTTGTATACTGCAACAATGTATAATTACCAGACCCCAGACAATAGCAGAACTTGGTACAGATTCACCACAGTAGTAACATAAACAAGTTGTTAAGTGGGGGTGGGGGTGTAAAATATTATCAACCCAAGAACTGAGCATACGTTAAAGGTCAATGGAATACTCACTACTGATTCATTCAATAACTTGCTCATATGGCCACGTTTCAAGGTGTGATTATGTTCATCACTGGATGAAGACCTTTTCTGATTCTCAGTACAGCACTCATGTTCACTGTTGGATATTGTTGGGCGGATACTGGGCAGATACTTCTCTTCAGCTTTAGAAACTTTGCACATTTCATTCGAAGTTGCATCATATTCTCAAAGCAGTCATCTGTAAAATGTACTGAACAGATATGTGGGGACACAGCAGACTGCCAGTCCCACTGCCGGTCAAGCAGTAAAAAGTCCACCCACTTCTGGAATCTGTCTGGAGACTTGTTCTTCTTTGGGAATGATACCACGGCCACATGTTCACTGGGGGTATTTTTACAGCCTGCCACAACACAGTAGTTTACCACGATGGCCAATGCACAAAATGGTAAAATGCAGACTAAACCTAAGGAACAAGGTGACAGGTGAAAATACAAACAGCATAATTGGTGTAAGAAAGGATTATGGAGTATGAATAAATATAAGATTTCAAGGAAATTTCTCTAACGTAGAAATAGTGACTGTTGCTAAGAAATCAGCCTGCAAGAATTTGAGTATAGAATGTCTTGTCTCCCTGTAAGATTTCTTCACACTTATTTGATGTGGTCTCTAAAACAACCAAGGAGTGGAAGAACAATGCAAAACATAGTGTCTGGCCATCCACAACACACCCACAACCCCCCTGCTCAAAATGAAGCAATAGAGAGAAGGAAGAAAGAATAAAGACAGTAAAATAAGTCAACAATGGCTTCTTGAGAAACCTCTGAGGTAACAAATTACTGCCACTGCCACTATTTGCACAAC
Source organism: Neoceratodus forsteri (assembly GCA_016271365.2). Taxonomy (NCBI): domain Eukaryota; kingdom Metazoa; phylum Chordata; order Ceratodontiformes; family Ceratodontidae; genus Neoceratodus; species Neoceratodus forsteri. The sequence continues at coordinate 1,200,859,039 of CM057458.1, read as the reverse complement.
AAGGAAGCCAGACTGTGCACAGTACATGGGATGATAGAAAGACTGGCATTGGCAGAATATGGCACACCTAATTTGCGTGCATTGCTATATGTGGATCAACCAAGTGAGCAAGAAGAGTTATCCATAAGAACAATGTCCACGTCTGAACCCCTAACCACTGTGTGCTGTTACAGTGAAATAACATAGGGACATCGGGATAGCTAAACTGATAGTAACAACTTTATTTACAAGGCAGCAATGGGAACAGTATTTAGGAAGTGAAAAGGCACACCCCATTGAGAAACCCCAGACTGAAACACCCATTAATATATAATAACCTACCCAGAGAAAGTAACACAATTCTGCGTACTGACGAAAAAAATAAAGTCAAAACAGTGTTGGTCAGCCTCTGTTCCCCAATTGCTGAAATGAAAGCCCGCAAGCAAGTTCTGAACCAGCATGAAGCAAAATTCCCACGCTCAACACTGCACGCAGTCTGACATCAGGAACCACAATCACTTTCATTGATGTTCCCACTCACAGCACTGTGAACATGCCGGCAGATGAGGACGCGCTCCCTTGCATGACGTCTGAAACAGGGACGTGTCCTGGATTGCACTGCCAAAAAAAATATACCCCTCAGCAAAAACAGGGCTATAAAAAACAGCCTGCAGACAAAAAAGGAACACCAATACAAAACTTAAACATTTTACTGTCGGCATCTAATATGTCATTACCAGCAATTAATGGCATTATTACAGGGCTGCAAAAAGATCACAAAATCACTTTAAGGAGGACTATGAAGAGGTTGGCACCCACTATGGAACCTTGTAGAACCCCAGACTGTATAGTGGTGGACAAGGTATTGCTGACCTGTACAGACTGGAGGTGGCCTGATACAATTGCAGCCAAAGACATAGCCAGATATTTCCTGAAATTTCTGTAATATCACTAAAGAAATTCCCTGCCTGCCTGTAGTACCACTGTGGACCACCAGAGAGAATCTCAGGGAAACACAGAGTTTGACGGCAGATAAGGACTGCTTGGCCCACCCAGTCTGCCCATTTTTCCCTACTTACAGTATCACTGCAGACCCGTATCAATCTCTTGCTCCATCTCTCTCTCTCTCCTCCTTCCTTTCCTCTAATATACCCTTATGCCCATCCCTTGCATTCTATTTTTTTGTTAAGCGTTTTATTCTCCCACTATGGCACAGCCTATACTCTACTGACCTCCCTCTCAGCCCCATCACCAGTATTTCAGGGACTTACCTCAGCCAGCTTCCTCCATGGCTTACACCACCCTTGGCGAGTTCATCGGGAGTACTGTGTTGCCAGTGACATGAATCCAGTGAGGACCCTCAGCCCTTCCTCCACCATGGCTTAGGCTCCCCCTCATAGTGGGGGTCCAATTGTGGGCTTCACCTGCTGACACACGTTTATCTAGTGAGGGAGAGGGGCCCTGCAGTACAGTGCAGAGCCCAGGAAAGGCCGGCATCATCCTCACTGTGCCAGACCTTTTTCCCATGTTCTGAAAGGGAGGGAAGGACTTACAATGCTGACTGAGATACACCACGTACGTTACCATCTCTCTGACCATGAAGTTGCACTGAGTTGCCCCAAGCATCCACCAGGGGTCAGACCAGTGCTAAGAACCTACAGCCCTCACACTCAGAGAAGGAGAGCCATCCTCCAGATGCTCAGACTTCATCTTCCCAGCCAGCCGGTACCCAGTGAATTTGTTGTGTGGATTACAGCATCGTACAATCCGTGCAGCAAAAAAAGTGATGGACAATACAGCTACAGGGATAGTATAGTGCAGGTATGTTAGCACTATCCCAGTAGGTGTTGTCAGTCAGGAAGAAGAGGATAAAGGCTCTGCTACATGGTGTGCTGCTGAGGTGCTGCTGTGGTAAAGACAGTAGGGCCACAGCCAGTGAAGGGTGGCAGAAAGTCTGGTGGACCAGGGTTTGATTCCCAGTCCCGTGTGTTGTTTTTTTTGTCCTGAGTTTTATAGTTAATTTGCCCACCCCCATTCTGGAGTTCTGCCCTCCCACCTTGGCAAACTAAGTCTCTCCCCCGTGACTGTGTTACCCTCCCTGACTACAGTGCAGTCCCATGACTTGAACCCCCTGAAAGACTGAATATCCCCTCTCCTGAGTTTCTCCCCATCCCTGAGTTGCCTCCTCCCAGAAATGGTTATATTTAGTTGGGGAGTGCGGGGTTGGAACCCACTGCAGACAGTCAGTTCATGTGCTTTTCTTCATATGCTTGACATTTTTCCATGTGCTACCTTGTGTTTCGGTGATTTGCTTGCCCAAGTTTTGACCATGCTATTCCACAGTCAATATTATGACCCAGTGCCCAGCCAGCCCCGTCAATCACTGAACCCGTGTCAACAGCATGGCAGCAGTTAAAACATGAACCCCCCAGCACTCCATGCCACCGGGCTGACTATCCCATGCGTTCTTGAACTCTCCCACTGCCTTCACCCCCACTACCTCTGCTGGAAGGCTGTTCTAGGAATCTACCACTCTTTCTCTGAAGAAGTACTTCTTCATATCTCTCCCGAATCTACACCCCTCCAGCTTCATAGCACGTCCCCTTTTTCTTGAGCTTCTGTTTTTCTGAAAAATACTTCTCTCATGTACCTTATTTACCCCAGTGAGATATTTAAAGGTCACTTTCATATCACCCTCTCCCTCCTCTCTTCCAGGATGTACATGTTGAGGTCCTTTAGTCTCTCCTTGTAAGGCTTTTGATGCAGACCTTGAACCATTTTAGTTGGTCTCCTCAGGATCACCTCCAATCTGTCTGTGTCCTTTTGGAGATGTGTTCTCCAGAACTGGACACAGTACTCAAGATGAGGTCTTAACCAGTGATCTATACAGGAGCAATACCACCACCCTCTTTCTGCTGGTGATATCCCTCCCTATGCATCCCAGCATCCTACTAGCCCTCCAAAATGTCTTGTCTCATGCCTGGCCACTTATAGGTCATCCAGTATGATTACCCCTGGGTCTCTTTCCTGCTTGGTTGATGTCCATTCCACTCCACCCATTTTGTACTCTGTTCCTGGGTTTCTGTGCCCTAAGTGCATTAGTTTGCTCTTTCTTGCATTGAAACCTAGCTGCCCTACCTTTGACCACTCTTCATGTTTTCTCAGGTCTCTGCTCATCTTTTCTAGCTCCCTGGAGTGTCAACCTTGTTGCCAATCTCTTTAGATATATTGCAAAATATCTGGAAATATCTAAACATATATATGGTTTCAACTGTAAGTATGATCTGAACCAGCTGAAAACTGGAGCAGACAGACCTGTAGCCCTGTTTGCTGGAGATGTTTCTTTGCTTTGCAGCAGAAAGGATCTGGTAGTTATTTACTGACTGCAAGATTTTATGGGCAGAAACCTGCTGTACATCAGCTGGGGGTATATTTGAGTCCAGAAGTTTTTGGATGGTGGTTTTTCTTGTGCTGTGATTAGTTATTCTTTTTTGCTCTGGTAGGCCTGCAGCGTTTCATGTCTCCCATCATTTTTCTCAATTTGTTAATGTCTGTTTTCTTGGTTCTGTACCAGAGGGACTGTTTTTTGTGGGTTCATGTTAATGTATGAAGTCAAGTAAAAGGAGACTCGAGGTTTTGAATTGTTTATGGCCTATTTCTAGAGCAAAGTTCAGAGGTTGCCACTGGATTTATTGTGGGCCTTCAAGATTCTCATACAGTCCAGGTTTTACCGGGCACACATCCGTTGGCATTTCACCATTCCTAGTTTTCATTTGGCACTCACTATATTCAAGATACCTGTGACCATCAGTACCTGTACATAAAGTAAGCACCCCTTCATTGAGTCCATACTGCTCTTTGGTGCAGAGCACAAAGTGGAGGTCATTACTGAAAAATAACAGGCTATGAACAGCTACAGGATCTCCTAAGCCAATCGTGTTTGAGTCATATAGTTGAGCAGTATCGTCATCCTTTAAAGGCAGTGCTTGCATGTTGTGATTGCTTTTCCCCATTTTTATGTTGGCTTGTGCAACATTTTGTGGTCATAGCACCGTACTAGCACTTGCAAAGGTGTGTCAGTGTTGTGATGAATCCAGGAGATGCTTTAGTGGGTGTGTCCCTAAACCACCAATCAGTGAGCATGCTGCTGATGACAGCAGTTTCTGAGAGTGCCAACAACTTGAAAGAAATTCTCCACTGCAATGAGAGAGGCTTGTCATTGCAGCGGCAGAACTGACATGCCTCCCCTACGTGCCTTGCCTGGTAAAGCATTTCAATAAACATGGTGGCGTCTCTTGCCATCTGCCTCTGACAATCCCTAGGAAGCTGACTTCGGGGTGCCCAATCTCCGTGTTGGCATGCTCCCTTCCCAGTTCAATTTGTTTTCCGAGCAGGGTGCCCAATCCCTGTCAGGATAATGTCCCTCTAGTTTAATTTGTCTGCCAAGGAGGGTGCCCAATCCTCCTCGGCATCATGCCTCCTCCAAACACAGACACGCTTTCTTTGCCGATGGGGTGCCCAATCCCCGTCGGCTCCAGTCCCCCCAAAAAACCCAGGTGGCACACTGGTGCCCACCCCAGCGTGCCCAATGTACTACCTGAAAAAAAGGAAACCTTCCCCTGAAGTGATTTTTTTTTACTTTGAACTGTAAACAAGAAAACAGTCCATCGCTGTCTGTGGTGCCCCTCCCCCAACCGGCACCCACCCTTTGTGCACCCCCTCCTCACATCCCCCCCTCACCCCATACTTACCTCTGGAGGTTGGTGTAGTGATCTTTGGTGGAGCAGAAACACGTCTGCACTCTTCAAAGCCGACTGTGAACTGAAGAAATGCCAGTAAGCTGTATAATGGCATAAATGGGGGCTTTTCAACTTAGGTGGATATCTCAGTCATTTTTTTGACTTTTGGCTCCAAATTTTCAGCATGGGGTTCTTTGGACCCTCCTCATGAAATCAGTCACTGTCATTTCATTATTCAGTCCTGAAAGGTGATTTCACAGTCACTGCGTGGAATCACCTTTTGGGACTGTTTAATGAAACGACAATGCCACTGTTCATGAGGTGGACTCCCAAAAAGCCTATGTTGCAGATTTGGTGTAAAATTTAAAAAAAAATGACTGTGTTATGAGCGTGCATTGCGCAGTTTCCATGCATGCTCGTAACTTTGAGAATTTTAATGTTTTCAGTCCAGCTTTTCAGCATTGCCATTTTTTCATACCTCCTTATGAACAGTATAGCTGTCATTTTTCACATCCTGCCCGAAATGTGTTTCCGCACATATGGCGCACAATGTCCTGATCGCTGTGGGAAATCAATGTTCAAGACAGATTTAGAAAATCACAGTGACACTGTTCATGAGCAGAGGTCCCAAAATGCCTATGTTGAAAATTTGGTGAAAAAATTCCATACATGCTCATAACTTTGAGAACTTTTAATATTTTCACTCCAGATTTTTAACATTACCATTTTTTCACACCTCCTTATGAACAGTACAGCTGTCATTTTTCACATCCTGCCAGAAACATTTTTCATACCTGTGGTGCACAATGGGCGTGGTCACTGTGCGAAATCAACTTTCGTGACAGAGTAACAAAATCACAGTGCCACTGTTCATGAGGAGAGGTCCCAAAATGCCCATGTTGAAAATCTGATAAAAAGAAATATCCCAAATGACTGCATTATGGGCGTGCAGTATCTATGAACGCTTGTAAGTTTGAACATTTTTCATATTTTCTCTCCAGATTTTCAGCATTGCCATTTTTTTACACCTCCTCATGAACAGTGCAGCTGTCATTTTTTGCATCCTGCCGGAAATGTGTTTCCGCACCTGTGGCTCCCAATGGCTGTGTGAAATCACCTTTCAGGACTGAGTAACGAAATGATAGCACCATTGCTCAAGAGGTGGGGTCCCAAAAAGCCACTGTTGAAAATTTGAGTGAAAATACCAACAAACACCTGGGGCATTAAGGTTTCCAACCATACATCCACCCTGTAGAGACTGACAGGCATCGGGGATGTAACTTGGGTTCGTCAGCCATAATTTTCGCAGATTTCTACCCCCACCCCTCACCCTACAGCCACTGACAGGCATTGAGGTGTGCCTTGGGTTCTGTCACCCTAACATTCACCCAATTCTCTTATATTGCACCCATCTCAGCTTATTTCCTTATAGAATGGGATGAGCATAAGGGCCGAAGACCCCATTGCACACCCTGACAGCTGTCACTCTCAGCAGGGTGGGATGAGGTGGAATGGTGTAAGTGTCATGGCTGACCCAAAGCCACACCCCCAATGCCTTTCAGTCTCTGTGGAGGGTTGTTGGCGTTACTTCAATATTTCACTGCCATTCCTATTTTGCATTTCTAACTCCTGCACTACCAATGCCAGTTTCAGCCAACCAACATTTGGCATTGACAAATGCTTGTTTAAAGTACTTTTGTTTGGCCTTCTTTGTGTTCTTTGTTTCCCAAAAGTCAGCATCTACCCTCAAAAGACTTAATTGGAGTATTTGTTTCTGATTTCTCAACATTAGTGATAAGGTGCCTGCTTAAACTTATCACTATCCCTCTTACTGTAGACTGCTCATACTAAATTCATAGTTTTACAGTTTCATAGTTGTGTACAGGTCTTTAGCTATAGGCCATGTAACTCGCCAATATTTTGAATCATGATAACTAAACTTTCTAACCTCCATATAGGCACCCAAGGAGTTCTTGAAGGATTCCACGGAGTTGCTTATCACTACGTTATTTGGCTGCTGATTCCAGACTTATTCACCTCTTTTTTCACACAATAAATATTTTCTATGTGTTTGTCTAGTTTTGTATGTGGCAGTTAAAGCAAGTTTGCAGACTCTCCTAAGTCAACTAAACATTGTTTCAAGAGTCAGAGACCATTTTTCATTGTTTAGGGTATTTACAGTATGTTGTCTTGCTTTAGGATGAAGGCCTCTTGTTTGCAATTGCTAAACAAAACAAACCTGGGGTGAAGGAAGCAATCTTTGGACCATTACAGTGTTTTGCAAGAGTAAGAAAAAAATGTTTCTGTGTTGAAATAACTTCTGAGGCTAAAGTGTAAGCACAAGCAACTTCTGTTTCCTATGCACAGCTGTGTTTGTGATTGCTGTGCAGCATACTGTGAAAAGGTTGTTCTCAGCATTCTATCATTGAGAACAGCTTTTTACGAAGACCAATGAAAGATTCTCAGAGTGTGCAATAAAGGAATTCAGTTCATCCGTAGAACATGAGGTAGCTGGGAGATGAGTTAGTAGAAAATAAATCTGCCATTCAGTTCAGAGGGCTGCTGGGCACCTAAGTGGATTATGACGTTGGTTGCTGTGGTTTTTCTTTTGTAAGCATTCATGAAAGTCTGCTGAAGGATACAGACAGAAAGATCATTAACATTATGGTTGTTAGAAGTAAAATGAGATATAGTGGGTTTATGAGTGCCTCCATTTCTGACAGCTCTGTAGTATTCTCTGAACTGGTCTGCCAAGTGTCTACCATCCTCTTCTAATTAAATAGCTCAGCACATCCTGGAAATAAATAACTCCAAAATATTCCTCTATGATTAGAAGACTGCCTATTATTATTTTTGTTTTCTGCTGCTGTCAGTTCATATCACAGTGCTCAAAGACATAGCATGTTATACTTGAGCTATGAGTCTTGACCCAATAGCTTGATGTATACATATCTTTATTTTTATTTTACTAATGCATGTAAGTGGCACGTATATTGTAAATGTTATGAATGTATGCTTTATATATTGACCCTGAGCCACTTGTGTAAAAAGAGCTGGTGTTTCAGTATGCTTATCTAGTTACCAAATAAATTAAATTAAATGTTAAATACAAGCTGAATTTTAACACCATATAAAACAAGAAATGGCGCACACAACATAGCCTGAGTCACTCACTTTTAATCTGGAGCATACATATGGGTTAAACACCCTAAGGCCCTGTCCACACTACCCCTCTGTAATGTTACTACTAATTACTACACAGGCAAGATAGTGTCTGTATATTAGGGTTGCGTAAGCACTTCTATGTTAAACTCAAATATTTGTACCTTAATGACTTTGCCCTTTTTTATTCAATTTATATGAAATTTGGGAAGCACAGCCTCTGTGCCATGATCTCTTGATCCTGTAAATTTCATGTAGATTGGTTCAGGGGAGGCAAAGTTACAGAGGTGCAAAAAACCACAAAAGTCTCCATTTTTGAAAATGTTTAAGACTTTTTTTGCAGCCTGATTACTAAAAAAATAGGAGGCTTTGAAACCTGAAACTTTCAGGTTTGATAGAGGCTGGTCCAAGGTATGTGCTTCTGTGGTTTTTAGATCCCACTGTTAAGTAGTTTTTTAAATATTTAATAAAAACGTTCCATTTCTGAGCACGCGCAGTTCAAAAAATCAGTGTTCTATTTATAACTGAATTTTTTGTGAAAGCAGCAGTTTGCACTACATAACACAGCTGTCTTTAATAAGTGACAGCTATGTCGTATAGTGCAACCCCTGCTACTGTCGCAACTCATAGGTCAGAGATGGGGCTTCTGTCATTGTAGCCTCGTCATCCTGACTGTGCCTTACTTAAACTGTTTTCTGCACACCAAGGGCTGCAGTCCCCAGTGACAGCATATTTCTTTCTCTAGTTAATTAATTAATTAATTAATTAATTAATTAATTATTGTTATTTCCTGTTGTTATCCTACACTGGGATGCCCACCCCTGGTGTCGGATGCTTCCCCTCCTTTGCAGCCCCTTGATTAACTACCACTACTGACATCGGGGGGGGGCCCAATCCCCGTGTTGGCATTTACACCCCCCAGCAGTGTGGGACAGTGAGGAGCCCACCTCTAGTGTCCCAAAAAAGTGTAATAAGTTCCTTGAAAAGAAAACAATGTCCCGTGATGTCTTTTTTTAACCTGGGGAAAATAAAATGTCCCTTCATCATCACCACTATCTCCCTACCCCCAACCTGAACCTTCCACTGAGCACCCGCCACCCCTCCCCTCCTTACCTTATACTTACCTCCCAAGGTTGAGACACATACGACACAGCTGTCTTTAATGAATGACAGATGTGTTATATAGTGCACTTGGAGTCAGCCATGAAGAAGCCGACTGGATGACCATGCTGCTGCCATAAGGCTCAGTATGCTAAGCCCTTGTTACCCTGTATGCCTGCTGATCTATAAGACCTATTCTGGCATCTGATTGCAACTGCCTTTCAGTGTCGTGTAGGTGTTCTCTGTGGCCTTTGATTCTTTATTACTGTCTTATTTAATTTTACTACGTCTACTTGTAGCTTCTAGTTGTAACTAGCACCTGCAACTAAAGTCTATCATATTGTTGTGTATATTTGTACCATGTAAGTGTTATCAATTGTCTGCTCTGTTTGCTAGTTAGATTTATCTTTTGTACTTCTTAGGTGTTAACTATTAGCTAACATGTTCCTGTTTAGTTATAATCTGTAATTAGTTCTTATATTTGTGCTAATGGCTATAGCTGGTTTTAATTTGCCTTCCTTTTAAACTATTTACTAACTAGTTCTAGTCTGTATTTGATTTTAAAGTTATTTGCTAGTCTTAGCTTGCAGTTTACCTATTTTTAACCCAATTTTAGTTAATTATAGCTTGATTTATTACATAAGGTTTTTTTTCCCCCTTTTATTTCTTTATACTGCCTTGTCCCCTCAGCCGGACACTTCTTTGGGCCGCTTAGGACTGCCCCAGCCCAACAAGTGCCCCCAGCACCATTCTTGACATCCCTCAATACTGTGGCCCCAGTTGACTCACTGTATCCCTTTGCAAGGGGCTCCCCTGGGGTGTGGTACTGGGAGGGGAGATTCTGCCTGAAAGCATTCCTTCGACACCAGGTGAGCACAGCAAGGGATCGGCTCAGACACCTTTTGGCTGCATGGCAAGTGGGGGGACTGGTTGCCATTATCCAGGCAGCTGAGTGGGCATTTTTCCTTTTCTTCTCCAACTCACCGCCCTACCACATATTGTTCTGGCTGTGGCAGTGTCCTGGGGTGGGGGCATTCAGCGGTGTGTCAAAGCTGCACACTGCCAAGAACGCCAAATGCAAACCACTACCATGAGCTGCCTAACAGCGATCCAGTACTGATCCACTCCTCCAGGAAGGAAGTGTCCATAAGGTGCTGTAAACCCCCCTCCCTGCTGGTCACCGTTCCTGACAACCGGGCTCAGGATGTGAACCCGGATCATCAGCATGCCGAGCGAACACCCATCACTCGGTGCCAAGGAGATGCATAAGGTTTTTAATTGATCTAACTTTACCCCTTCCTGTGTTCTTTATCCTTTATTTACTATTATTATGCTATAATGCTTTGGTTTCTGTCTCTTGCTTGACTTTTACCTTCTTCCTGTTTTTGTGCTTTTCTCTTCTGTTGCTCTTATTTTCTCCTCTATGCTGTCTACTTCTATAATGTTTTTCTCCCTCCTCTCTCCCTTTATCTCTTTTCTACTGTCTACTGCACACTCCTCCATTTCCATTTATATCTGTTCCACCTGCTCTTCTCCCACTTTTCCCTCTTCCTCTTTTCCATTTCCATTGGTATCCTTGGTGTCTAATTCTCCCTGCACCTTGGCTACACCTTAAATCTTACTGGCACTTTTTTAATTCTTCTCTTCCAATGTTCTCTCTTCTTTACTTCCCTCCTACTCCCTTCAAGCATCATCCTAGTTCTTTTAAGCTCTTTTTCACTTTGCTAATACTACTGGCAGGTGACACCGAACTTAATCCTGGCCCCTTCAATACTTCACCCTTACTACTTTCCAAAAGTTTAAAAGTTGCCCTTTTAAACATCCGTAGTCATCTCCCAAAAATTTACCACCTACAGCCTATTGTGCTTAACTTACGGTTGGATGTTCTAGTTATTTATTTATATATGTATTTTTTTTTGGCCCTTGCTCTGAGGCTATCAGTCACCTTCTGATCCTACCTTGCCCTCCAATTACCACCATCCTCCACACTCACCGATACTCCCTGGCTTTCCCACCAGGGTGAGGGCCATGGCACCGCTGTCCGCCCGTCTACTATGGGGAAAGATGCCGGCTACCCGGCATTGCCTCCCTGGCTTACCCACCAGGATGGGGTTCAGGGCTCGCAGTGGCCCACGGCACCGCAACTAAGTCGGTGGCGTAGTGGAGTGGCGGAGAGCCATACAGGCCAAGTGTAGAGGCGGTGTCATATATCAGGCTCAGCAATTTTGTATGCCCCACTGAGGAGCCGGACATGTACTGACATCAACGCACTGAAGTGCAGACGTCTGCCGGCTCCCCCCCTTGTAAATGCCTGCATCTTGCTGAACACCCAGCCTCCGCTGGATGTCACTGCAGCACGGTGCATTTCCCTCTCCCACCCCAAAGGAAGGAGAACTGTTGCGTGACGCTCAATCCTTCCTTCCTCCAGCCAGTCTCCGGCAGCCCGAGCCTGTTCCAGAACCCAGGTCACCGGCGTGGTGTGAGGTGTGGCATCCAGCGCCTCAACCCTCAGCACCACCGGGCCGGCCTGGATGTTCTAGTTATATCTGAATCCTGGCTCTCCTCCAAGGTACATGATTCTGATGTAACTATACCTGGCTACAGTATAGCTAGGCAAGATTGCACAAAGAGGGGCTGTGGTGTTGCAGTTTACATTTCTACCAGAATCCATTTTGTGACTGCTCTTGCTATTTCCTTGCCCTCTGCTTTATGAACTTCTGCTTCTCAAACTCTCTCTTCCTTTTTCTGTGCCCATCTTAATTGCTGGGGTTTACTGTTTCCCTGGTATGTCCCCTGCCTCAATTATTGAGCTTCTTTTGACTATTTGTTGTAACTCTTCCAGAGGTGTGTTATATATTCTTGGTGACTTTAATATAAATTGGCTCTCCCCAGCACAAATAAAATTGTTCAAAATGTAAATTCACTTCATTTGAATCAATTGATTTCTGACCCCACTCATCTAAATTTTAAAATCTTTAAATAACTCACTGATAGACTGGGTTCTCTCATCCACATCATGCTGTGGATGCTGGAATCCTTCCTGATGCTCTCGGTGACCATCATATGATTTACTGTGTACAGAAGAGTCATCGTTCTAAGGCCTCCTCCCCTAAAATGATCCATCTTAGGCTGTTTAGGTCTTATCCTCTCTCCCAGCTCACCCTATGGCTATTGACTGAATCACAAGCTCAACAGCCAAAAATATCAATTCTGCCCTACAGCACTTTCATTCCAAATTTATGGCTGTATGGGATCGTCATGCTCCTCTGAGAAAATCCCGAGTACGAGGCTTTCATCTTCCTTGGATTACAGGTGAGGTGATGACTTGTCTCTATTGTAGGGACCTTGCCTGGCTTTCTTTTAAGACCACTGGCTCCCCATCTGCTTTGGCACACTACCGTTCCCTTCATAACACCTGCTCTAAAGCACCTTGTCCTGTCTCAACTCACTTCCTCCCTTAACTCCTTTTCTTTCTTCACCCATTTCAGTCTGGCTTTAGGAAATGTCACTCCACCTCTACCTCCTTACTTCGGCTCACTATCGCCAGACTCTCAGGCATGGATCAGGGTCTGATCATGTCTGCCATTTCTGTTGATCTTGCTAAAGCTTTTAACACAGTGGCACACCCACTGCTTCTGGACAAGTTTAAAGTAGTGGGTGTTTCTGACTCTGTAGTCAGCTGGTTCTGTTCTTACCTTGTGGGTAGGTCTCAAGCTGTCCAGATAGATAGCTCAGTTTCATCTCCACTCCCTATCAGCTTGGGTGTCCTGGGTCCTATTCTCTTTTCCATATTCTTAAATGACCTTCCCTCTGTCTGTTCTTCTGCATTCATTCATATGTACAGTATGCTGATGATACAGTTCTTTTTGATCTGGCTTCTCTTTTTCTGATCTTACCTCACAATTGCAGCTGGATTTTGACACCGTTCAGCACTGGTTCCAGTCCAACCAGTTAACCCTCAATGCCAAAAAAAGTCTCTATGAAGTTTGGCTCCCATAAGAGGCTTTCTAGACTCACCCTCTCCCTGTATTTCACACCCTGAATGGTGCTATGATTGAAGATGTTTCCTCTTTTAGGTACCTTGGAGTTTGGCTTGACATCATCTTGATTTTTCAGCTCATATAGATGCCAGTCACCAAAAGCTCCACCCTAAACTTTTGGTGCTTTTTACAGGAACAAAGCTAGTATTCCACTTGCTGTTCACCCGGAGATTGTTTTAAAGAGGATCCTCCTAATCTTTTACTATGGTGACTTGGTCCACAGTGTTGTACCCAAATCCTCCCTTGCCAGACTGGGACCCCTTTTTCACTCTTTCTGTCATTTTGCTTTAGACTGCTCCCTTCATACCCTCCATTGTTCACTGTACTCTGCCCTTTCTCTTCCTTCTCCTGATGCCAGGTGCCTTTCCCATTGTGTTTCATTTATTTCTAAATTCTGGTTTGGTACTCTTCCCTCCTACCTCACTTCACTCTTATCCTTTCCTCCTATTTCCAGCTATCCTCTCCACAGTACTACTTCTCATTCCCTTCTTATTCATTCTAGAAAAACGACTGCAGGTCAATCTGCTTTCTCTTATCATTTCCCTAAGCTCTGGTCCTCTCTTCCCTTGTTGATTCACTTTGCTTCTTCTGCTTTCTCTTTGAAGTCTTTGAAGTCTCTTCTTCATTACTTTTTTTCTCTCCTTCTTGCAACTGCCATTGACCCTCTTCTCTATATTGCACTCTATACCCCCCCCCATACTTTGGCTTTTTATTACACTGTTCATTACTTGTTCTGTATTAACCTTGCCATCAAGTCTCAATTTATGTCTGATGTGCATATCTTTATACTGTTGTTTTTGCATCTGTTATATTGTATTTTTTATTATTCTTCCTCTTCCCCTTCCCCCAGGAAACATCTGGAAACAAGTTGTTTTCAAGTCAGTATGTCTTCCCTGGTGAAACTTTTGAAATAAATAAATAAATAAACTCTCCAGTCCTTGCTGTGCCATCAAAGGGAAGCAGCACAGTAGATATTTCTGAAGAAAAAAAATATTTTTGGTGTCTAATTCTTAGGGCTGTGATTCTGCTGAGCAGACTGGGGCTGACTGATGATAGGGATCACTGCTACATTTACAATTGTACCTGTTAAGCTGCGGCTTTCAAATTGGCTAACCTGTATTTTTCCCCACTTATGATGCCTGTTTGTGCTTGGATTGGGGGGCCATCTTTTGCCACACTGTTCTCATGGTGTCTGTTCTTATCAGGTTTCCAATCACTCCTTTTATGGTGCTTTAGGTAAGTACACTTCTCATTTAGGGATTGATAGTTAGGGTCTAGTTCTTAACCATTTCCCTTCCCTTCTAGCATCTATACTGGCATTGGCCCCTTCCCCTCACAGGGTCTGCTATAGAGCTGTTATTTTTTAGCAGAAGTGCCTGGGTGCTTAACACACTGTCTGATGAGTAACTGATATTTTTCTCTAGCTCTGGGGATCATGTTTATTGGCTGGTCCATGAGAGGAAAGGTGTTTTATTTCTGGAGACACTTAAAAAAAAAAGAAAAATGCTGTAACCTATTCAGGCAGACTTTTCTTTGGGGCAGACCTTCTAGATGCTGATCATTTTTGCCTTCCAATGGCTGTCTGAGCTGTGCAGACTGCCATCATTGCTCAAAGCCTGTCATTTAGGCTCACACTCAGTTTTTCTCTTCAGGCATCATCTCGAGCCTCAGTGCCTCATTTTTGTACCTCTTGGCTTGGGCACGCACGCCCTCAATGTGGGGATGTCACACATAGTGTAGTGACATCACATACATGTGCACTCATGCAAACATGCACACGTCAGCCCTTTCTGAAGTAGTAGACATGATGGCTCTGTTGTCCCAGCCTGGATCTCATTTGCTCTGACAGTAGTCATTCCTACTTAGCCTGTTGGTCCTGAAGGCTGGTAGAAATGCTTCTATCAGTTAGATTTAACTGTTTTTTGGTGTTTGGAACAGAGCAATGGTCTCTCAATATACATATATAAAATAAAGTAACCAAAAACAGAGGCAGTTTCTCTGGCATCTTCTGGGCTATAACCCCTTCTTACAGTGATATTGGCACCATGGCTTATCAGAGACCTTTAGTTTTTAAATGATGTAATACCTGCAGAAGGGTAATGTGGCCCTCTCCACTGGGTGTCTATTACTCCTATTGTGTTACTCAAGCTAATATGTCTCTCACAGTTCCCCCAGTCAGAACCCCGAGCTTGGGGGGGGGTGCACCTGGTGTACATGCTGGCAGTGACAAAGCAGAATTTAGTCAATCTTGGTTGTTTATCTTATAGTAAATGAGCTTTTGAGCCCTAATGTTCTGCAGGACATCTCGTTTAATACACTCAACCCCAAGCTGAGCCCTTCAGGTCAGAGGCCCACACAGGCATGTCCAGGTGTGCCACAGCAGGACATATCTGCTAATCCTGATCTGCAGGCAGACCCTGACCTCAACCATCTGGAGGATCAGGAGGAGGATACCAGGGATCTTGGGGAAAATCTGACCCAAAAGTGTTACTTCATGAGGATGACCCCTTTGGTGATGAACAGGAGAAAGGGGAGTGAACAGAGTCAAAAAGGAAGATTCCAATCCCTCCCCTGTTTGATACCAAGTCTCTGTCCTATCTGATAACTGAGGCTTGTAGGACATTGAAGCAGAAGGAAATGCAGTCTATGGAGGCCTCAGATGTGAACCCTATCCTATCTGCATCCTCATCCACTCTGAAGTATTTTACAAATATTATTCACTGTGACCAGATTATTGAACAGGAATGGGCAGGAGCAGACCATAGAAAATATCTGCCCAAACTCAATGTATGGTGTTTTTCTTTTAAGGAGGAAAATACCCGCATGTGGGAGACTCCACCCTTGTCTGATAAGGCTATACATAACTCTATAAGGCACACAACTATCCCAACTGAGGGATCTCTGGCCCTAGTGGATGCGCATGATAAGCGAGTGGATGCCTCATGCAGAAGGGCCTTCACCTGCAATGGAATGAACCTCCGCACCTCCTATGCATCCTTTACTGTGGCCAGAGCACTAAACTTGTGGCTTATCATGCTGGGCATTTTTGTTCCCCTGGATTCTGAGGGGGCAAGTATTTTATAGCTGGTATCTATGGCCTCCACCTTTCTAAGGTATGCCACACTGAAGAACCTGTGGATGTCAGCTCACTCTGTTTATCACATTGTGTCCGCCATGCAAGGGGTATGGCTATGGCATTGGGTTGCAGACCATAAGATTTCAAACAGGTCAAGCAGCATTAGCCTTTAGTGACCTGCACTTCTTCAATATATCCATAGAATAGCAGTGTGATGAAAAGTGGCTATCTAATGCTCCTTTAAACTGATTTATAGTTTTGCTTGCTATCACTGATGCGGGCAGGGAATTCCATCAGGACACCACCCTCTAGGAAAATCACATCCTGCTTTTGTTTTTCCTGTAGTGGTAACCTCTTAGCATCATGTGATGTCCCCTGACCTGTTTAGTACCTGGTCTCAAACTTAATCCCAAGCACTCCCATAGGTCCCAATCTTCAAGTGTCTTGTATACCAGGCACATGTCTCCCCTGAGCCTTCTATACTGGAAGGAGAACAACCCCAGTTCTTTCAGTCTTTCCTCACATGTCATTGTATTGAAATTTGCTACCAGACATTGGACCCCCTCCAGTTTCCTCACATCTGCCTTCAGATGTGGTGTCCAAAACTGACAACTATACTCCAAGTGGGGCCAGACCAAGGCCATGTACATAGGGACCACCAGCTCTCTGGACCTGCTCCTGATGTTCCTTTTGATGGATGACAGTATACCATATCCTTTCCTAACTACAGTAGAGCAGTGTTCTGAAAATCTCAGGTTGTTGTTAACTAAAACTCCAAGGTCCTTCTCTAGAGTGAGTTCTTTACCATTGATATGGTGTTTGTATTTTCTATTGTTCATACCAAAATGCATTATTTTGCATTTGTCCATGTTAAACTTTAGCTTCTTTTTAGTTGCCCCATCTATTAGAGTATTGCTATTTTCCCCGAAGGATTTAGTAGCATTTTCACCTGTTATCAATGCCCGCATTTTGATGTCATCTGCAAACTTTGTCATCCAAGTCCTGCTGGTGCAGGTGATGGATGCAATCAAGATATTAAAAAGTGCAGGTCCCAGCACCGAGCCCTGGGGGACTCCACTAGTCACACCTACCCATGAGGAATAGTGTCCTTTAATGGTCACTCTTTGCTTCCTCTTAGTCAACCAAGATACTATCCAGCGTAGAATGCCCTCATCTATCTTGATTTCCCTGATACTGTTTATCAGCTCAGCATGAGATATACTATCAAATGCCTTTTTGAAGTCCACATAGAGTACATCAACTGGGATGTTATCTTCTAGGACTCAGCTTACTGGGTCAAAAAAATGTAGCAGATTGGTAAGGCATGACCTGCCTTTTTTAAACCCATGCTGATGTACTGTATATCAATATACCCCATTGTCTGCAGGTGTTCTTGAATTACCTCCTTAATGACAGCCTCCACCATTTTACCCACAACAGAGGTGAGACTGATAGGTCTGTAACTGCTACAGGATGATTTAGTTCCTTTCTTATTTATGGATATAATGTGGGCAGTAGTCCAATCCTCAGGGATATCTCCTTCTTTAGGGATTTCTGGGCTATAACCTGTATGGGTTCACGTGATACCTCTGACAGCTCCTTAAGGAGCCTGAGATGCAGTTCATCCAGTCCTGGAGATTTAGTGGGGTCACATCTAAGTAATTTGTCTTTAATCATTTGCACAGTTATATTAACTCTGCAAGCTGGATCATCAGATCTGGGGTTACTAATTGCATCTCCCTTCTGGTAAACACTCTGAAAAATAGGCATTGAATGCCTCTGCCATTTCCTGACATTCACTGATTTTTACATTGCCCTGCTGAATAGGACTGATGACATTGTTGTTTTTCTCTAAAGTACCCACATAATTATAGAAGGCCTTCCTATTATCATGAACCTTGGTGGCTACTTTCCATTCCATATCCTTTTTTGCTTCTTTTGTTGCCTTCTATAGTTTCCACAATTTAAACTTGTACCTTTTCATATATTTGCTCATTTCCTCATTTCTGGCTCGTTTATAAGCCCTATTCTTGGCCCTCAAAAGTTTCCATGTTATTAAACCATAGTGGGATCCTCCCTTTAGTACAGTATTTTTTTTTTGTGGGTACATGTTTTTCTACCAGTTCATGTAGGAAACTTTTTAGTAATCCCCACCTTTGTTTCACATTTTAGCCCTCAAATTCTGTGGACTAGTCCCAGTTTGCTACTATAGCATTCAGCTTTTGGTAATCTGCCAAGTCGTACCATTTGACTTCAGTCATACCCCTTTGGCCTTCACTAATTGCACTGATCTCAAATTCAACCATGTTGTGATCGCTACCCGACAGTGGTTCCCTGATAATACAGTCTCTAATAAACTCCCCCAGATTGCAAATTATTAGGTCAAGGCAGTGGTTAACCCTGGTGTTCTCCAAAACATGGTTCTCCACATTAAGGATATCTACTCTTCCAGAAATTTGGATTCAGATGATGAAGAAGTAGTCACCATGCTCCAATCAATTCTGGGATACTTAAAATCCCCCAGTTTTAATAATCTTTTGCCTAGATCTAATTCCCTTATATGATTTATAAATGCAGTTGATTTCTTATTTTTAAGGGGTGGCGGCCTGTAGCAAACCCCAACAGAATTTTCTTTTCCCTGGGTGGTAGAAGCTGAACCCATAGCTGTTCAATACCTTGTTCAAGTGGTTCATGAATCTCTATTGCCTTGATGTCATACCTGATAAAGAGTGCAACCCCCCCACCTTGTCTGTCTACCCTATCCCTGCGGAACAGTTGGTAACCAGTAATATTCTGCCTCCAATCTTCACCTTGCCAGCATGTCTCAGTGACTGCATAGAGTGCAATATCCTCCATATTTAAAATGAACTCAGGCTCATCTCTTTTATTTCTCAAGCTCCTAGCATTAACAAGGAGCATTTTTCATTTCTTGGACTTGGGGTACTTGTCTAGGGAAACATTGTGTTTCAGCTCTCCACCCCCCTGCCCCTTCCTATTCAGTTTAAAAAGGGGTTTACAACACCATTTATTCTTTCTGCTAGAACTCTCGTACCTATTCTGTTTAGATGTAGTCCATCTGATGCATATAAGCGGTGGGCATTGTCAAATCTCTGCCAATGTTTGAGGAAACTAAATTTTTCGCTGACATACTACCTCTTTAGCCAACCATTTATTCTTTTGATCTCTGTAGTTCTGTACATTCCTGTTCTCGGGATCGGTAGTACAGTATTTCAGAAATAACAAATGAGCACTTCTGTTTTTTTAGATAATTACCTACCCCCTCAAAGGCTTTTTGAATTTTAGAAGTCAATTTCCTGCCTATGTCATTTTTACCTATAAGTGATATTACTAAAGGCTCCATAGAGTTCTCTAGAAAGTCAGGTAATAGCCTTTTAACATAGCAGATCCCTGCCCCAGATAAGCTAGACACTGTAACATTTTCTTTTCTATCTTTGCAGATAACCCTATCTGTAAATTTCAGAAGAGAATCCCCTTTTACAACCATATTCCTTATATTTGTACCATCCTGGTTAGAATCATTTTGTGTCATAGTACCATTTGTACACTTATTTAGGTTTTCAGTATTGCAACCTCCCATCATCAGTATGTCCATAGATGAACTTGGTTGCTGCTGTCTGCTAGAATTTCTGCCTTATCCAAGTTATTTGATGAATGCTCAAGGCCCTGGGATGATTGCCAGCTATTACACTTACTTGGCCCAGCTACCTCCATCCCTGATATATTTACCTGGCTAAAATCTGACATTATATCGCTAGTAATATCTGAACTAAGGATGTTATATCGATTTGAAATGTCTGTTTGTGTAATAACTTCTCTTTGATGCTTTCTGGGGCCCTTAGAGACCATATACCAATCTTCTGCATCTACATTACCTATATCACTATCATTGTCATCTGGCCTTGTCTTTCTTTTATCCACGGGGCCTTTATTTATACCTGATCTAATCACATTTTCAGAGTTAACCTGTAATAGATTTTTGGTGTTATTAACAAATTGTTCTAGTTCCTTAATCCCAGCCTAGAGATCCAATTTCTTTTGTAGGTACTCAGTTTTAATCATTAGTTCTTTTATAGTTAAACAATTTCTACATGTGCCTTGCTCTACTAAATCCTTGCTCTCTCACATACCACAGTGCTCACATTGTAACCATGATTGTTCCCCATTTCCCTCCTTCATAGTACCTGTTATGTCTGAAGGCTCCCTGACTCTTACCTCGGCTCAACAGTGTCCTGCCCTCTTCCCCTCTTCCGTGGCAGACATGGCAGGCACAGCTAAGATGTTTGCTTTAGCTGTGTCACCTTTGTTGGGCTCTCTGATGCTGGGCTCACTGACACTCACCATGCTGACATGATATGAGAAAGGGGCTGGAAGTAAAACTGCTCCCCCGGCTAATTACTGCAGGTAGTTCCTGTGCTCCCTCTTTGTGCATCCAAGGTACTCCAAATTAAAATAACTCAGTGATGAAAGTGAACAGGAATGCACAGAAACTCAGTTCCTGTACCTTTTCTACAGCAGGAACGGAGTTCCTGTACTTCTTCCCATTGACACTGGAACTGAAATTCTTAAAGGAGCAACATAATGAGTTTCTGGGCCTGTGACCTGAAATTAGGGTTTCCTAGAAATACTTCAATATCTCTAACTGAATCTACTAGTGACTAAACAGATAGATGTGTCTTGACACAGCTTTTCTTTAGATTGAGGATCGTCATTCTGCATTTCATATTTGCCAGTGCCTGAGTTCCTGTACTTCTTGGCCCAGATATTCAAACTGTGCCAGGCTGTAGTGCAAGCCTGGGTGCAGCTCAACTTGACTATGCAGGGGCATGGACTGGGCGATATTCAACGGAGCTGCGCCATGGCTCAGTATCATTGAATATTGTACCCTGGCCACCCGCAGTGCACATGGCGCAGTGGCACTGCGCCAGCACCAGTGGCCAGAGTGGATCATGGGGATGTGCTAGCGCAAGTTCCATTGCGCTAGGCGCAACTACCGTGATATTCAAAAGTTGACATGCAAATGGGCCATAATGTATGCAAGGTGCAAGTGGGGCCATTTGCATGTCATTATGGCCCCATTTGCATGCAGGTGCACAGATCCCCAACGACTTGTGCCTGGCGCCCTGCCAGGCAGCAGCCGTCAGGGACCAATGCCCCCTGCAGCGTGGCAATGTGTCCCACAGCCCGATCGCGGGCATTTGTAAAATAAACAGATTCCTATATCCCTGGTGGTCCAGTGGACCACTGTCTGCCCGATTGCGGGCTTGAGTAAAAAAGCATAGTCTCCTATATCCCTGGTGGTCCAGTGGACCTGTCTGCCCGATCGCGGGCTGAAGTAAAAAATAAAGAAAACTATATCCCTGGTGGTCCAGTGGACCCCCCACCCCACCTGCCCACTGATCCCCACCGCCCTGCTCCCCCCCGGTCAGCGGTGGGTGGCAGCACCACCACCTGCCACCCGCCACCCGCCCGACCGACACCGTGAGGTAGGGCTGTAAGCCCAATGGTCCACAGTGTGAGCCAATGGTGTGCAGCCTGTACCATACTACACATTTCAGATATGGATCCATTCACCATCTGAATGTGTATGGTATGAAACTGCATGCCCATTGGCTCACGCTAGGACCAATGGGCATACAGCCTCACCTATGGTGTCAGTGGTGGGCAGCGGGCGGCAGGCGGTGGATGCTGCCACCCAAGGCTGACCATGGGGAGCGGGCGGGGATCAGTGGGCGGATGGGGAAGGGGTCCACTGGACCACCAGGGATATAGTTTTCTTTATTTTTTATTTCTTCCCGTGATCGGGCAGATAGGTCCACTGGACCACCAGGGATATAAGTTTCTTTATTTTGTACTTCAGTCCGTGATCGGGCAGACAGGTCCACTGGACCACCAGGGAAATATGATTAGGATGTCTTTTACTTCAGCCCGTGATCAGGCAGACAGGTCCACTGGACCACCAGGGATATAGGAATCTGTTTTAAAGACCAATGCCCGTGATCCGGGCATGGGGGGGAGCCACCACGGAGGTGCAGCTGGAGCTCGGGTTGCCACCCAGAGGTGGCAGCTGCCGTGTTGCGCCCTGCAATACGGCAGCTCACCTGTGGGTGGCCAGCCATTGCTCCTTTTTTTTTTGCTCAACTTTTTGCGGCACAAGTAGGGGTTGCGCATCCATGGCTCAGCTTATCCCGGGCTGAATATCGGACTGTGCGGAGTACGCATGGGCACGCCCCCACCCTGCGTCTGCATACATTACTGATGCGTCGAGCGCATCAGGATTTGTCGCCAGGCGCAATTCCCATTGAATATCACCGGGCGCATCAGTGGGCTGGCGATGAGGCAACACCGCTGCGCGCCATGCGCAACCCTTTTGAATATCTGGCCCCTTGTCTACCACTTGCACCACTAAAATGACTCAATAAAAATCACAGGATCCAGTACCCTGAAGCCCAATATACAGTGCTATTCAGCGCCCTGCACTTTCAGAAACGAGGAGAACAGTGTGGTGCCTCTGGTATACGTAGCATGAAATGGGAAGTCGAGGGAGGCACAGTTCTCGTTCCTCGCTACTGACGTGTTCTTATAAGCTCGAAAACTTCCCCAATTCCATTGGCATGCCTTAAAAGAACACACAAGTGAGGATGGACAGTAAAATTAACAAAAGCACCACAAGGTAGAACTTCTCCCCCAGCTAATTACTGCAGGCACTTCCTGTGCTCCCCCTCGGTGCATCCGAGGTACTCCAAATTAAAATAACTCAATAAAACTCCCAGACTCCAGTATCCTTAAGCCCAATATGCAGTGCTATTCAGCTCCCTGCACTTTCAGAAAAAAAAAGGCAGTGAACTTCACTGAGTGAAGACCAATTTATTTAATTTAGCCTTTTAGGGAGGCTTATTATTTGGTTCAGGCCGGGATGACATTTTGAAGGATATCCAGGATAAAAAGGGACACCTTCCTGTGTCAAAGTAACAGCAAAAAGCCAGCTCAACTTTCAAAAGTCAAGAAGGCGGCTGACAGCGGCAGTATCAAGGGTTTTTTGTGTCCCTTTCTGAGAGGAGTAAATGATCCATCTCTGGGTTTAAGGGCAATAGTGGCAGAGGAGCCCTTTCCTTAAAAAGTAATGGAAGTCCAGGGTGAGGAGGTGGTACATTACAATAAGGGTATACAGCCCATCTCTGCTCCCTTTCCCTTGGTGGAAGAATGCACAATTTTTACTCAAGATGGGCCCAGATAACGTCAAATGCTTGGTTCATGGAGATTCTGGCATTAGGCTATGCAATAGAGTTTACAGCCTTCCCTCAAAGGGATGTGTTCTACTGACCCCTGTACCAAAGGACCCCATGAAGAGACAAGAGGTGCCTCAAATGTTATATCGCCTCAGGCAGTTTGGGGCAATTGTTCCAGTGCCTCCCAAAGAAAAAGGCCAGGAATTCTACTTGATTTATTTTGTGGTTCCCGAAATGTTGGGGGTTCAGACTGATTCTGGAACTCAGACACCTAAACAAGTTTGCTCACCACACATCCTTCAAGATGGAGTCCATACAGTCAATGATCCATACTGTCCAGCTGTGGGATTATTTAGCATCCATAGACATCCAGATTATCGAACAGAAATGGGCAGGACTTGAAGGATGCATATATTCACATCCCCATCTGGCAGTCTCATCAGAGTTTCCTCAGGTTCATGATCCAGGGGCAACACTTCTAATACTGGGCTCTTCCCTTTGGGCTGGCAACAGCCCCCAGAGTGTTGTCAAAGCTGCGTATAGTCTTGGTAGCACAGCTTTGGCAGTAAGGACATCATGTCTACTCTAACCTGGCCAGCTTGCTCATTTGAGCTCCTTCTGGCACTCTGGTGAAGAAATTAGTGACCAGAACCCTTGAGGATTTGGAGTTGCATGGCTGGGTAGTCAATCGGGAGAAAAGCTCTCTTAACCCATCTCAGACCGTGGAGCACCTAGGAGCAGTGTTCAGGATAGACAAGGGGAAGGTCTTTCTTTCTGTAGCCAGGAGGGAGACCTTGATATGTGAGGTTCAGTGGCTGAGAAGCCAATCTTCACCTTCACCTCACAGTCTACTGCAGGTCCTGGGCCTCATAATGGCAACAATAGAATGCAACCCCTCCAGATCAAGTTGCTGACAGCGTGGGACCTGACTTTGAAAGACTATCAGGCCAGGATTCTAATTTTCCCATCTCTGTGGCAGTTCCTGAGTTGGTGGGTAAGTTTAGAGAATCTAAGCAAGGAGTCTCCCTTGGAAGTCCCCCAGAATTGATCCTGACAACCAATGCCAGCCTGTTGGCCTGGGGTGCAGTGCTGGACCTCCTTTCCATTCAGGGTTCTTGGTCTGTACAGGAACAGTACCTGAAGATCAATGTCCTGGAGATGAGGGCTGTACACCTTGCTCTCCTTAATTCTCACAATGTGGTACAGTCAAAAGTCATGAAAATAAGA
This sequence comes from Neoceratodus forsteri, assembly GCA_016271365.2. Classification (NCBI taxonomy): domain Eukaryota; kingdom Metazoa; phylum Chordata; order Ceratodontiformes; family Ceratodontidae; genus Neoceratodus; species Neoceratodus forsteri. The sequence continues at coordinate 1,200,834,468 of CM057458.1, read as the reverse complement.
TCAGACAACATTGTCACAGAGGTGTCCATAAATAATCAAGGGGGCACAAAGAGGACAAAGATGCTAAAAGAAGCAACCAATCTTTTGTTGTGGGTAGAGGAGAGCCTTATCTCTCTGTCAGCAGTTCACTTTGTGGGGGAGTTGAACTTTCAGGCCAGTTGGCTATACCTCGCGAATGTCCATCCAGGGGAGTGGATGCTGAACTCGGAGGTGTTTGACCTTCTGTGCAAAAGATTTGGTCATCCACAGATTGACTTGTATGCATCTAGCCAGAATGCTCAAGTGTAGCAGTTCTTCTTTCTGCTACCTGTGTCCACAAGCAGAGGCAGTGGATACTCTGTCACAGACATGGAATTTCAGCAGAGCGTATGCCTTATCTCCTCTGCCACTCCTTCCCAAGGTCATATGCAAAATAAAATACTCAAGAGGAAGCTTTCTTCTGATTGCTCCAGAATAGCCCAGAAGTCTGTGGTTCTCTGACCTGGTGAATCTAGCTCAACACCTTCTGTTTCATCTCCCAACTCTACAGCACCTTCTTTCCCAAGGTCTCATTCTGCATCCAAGCCCAGAGGCAATGCAGCATGCAGCTTGGATCTTGAAAGGAGGAGACTTCTGAAACAAAGTTTCTCTGGAAAGGTAGTGGACACCCTGATGGCCAATAGAAAGAATTCCACGTCTGCAGTTATGCTCGTGTATGGACCACCTTTTTGGCCTGGGCCAGAGGAAAAAATATACTGTATCTGGCCTTCCAAAGCAACAGTTTCACAGATTTTGAACTTTCTGCAGGAAGGACTGGAAAAAGATTTGCCATTGAGCACTTTGACAGATCAGTTGTTGGCCCTTGGAACCTCCTTAGGCTCATCCTTAAAGATTAACCGGGAGGTTATTCAATTTCTATGAGCTGTCAGCAGAATCTGACCACTGTTCCAATACCCTGTCCCTCCATGTGATCTGAATCTGGTTTTAAATTTTCTTTGTAAAGAACCCTTCAAACCTCTTTCATTTGGACCGCTAGATGGGTTGTCCTACAAGATGTGTTTTTTAGTTGCTATGTATTCTTCCAGGAGGATTGGCGAGCTCTAGGTCTTGTCCCACAAAGAACTTTACCTCATTACTCATAAGGACAAGGTGGTTCTGGGAATGGTTCCATCATTCATTCTGAAAGTTCCTACAGCCTTTCATGTGAATCAGGAAATCTGTCTTCCATCCTTCTGCCCGCAGCCAACTCATCCAAAAGAGAAAGAACTGCTCAAGTTAGATTTGCGCAGGGCAGTTAGGACATACCTTAGATGAACTGCTGAGTTCAGTTAATCAGATAGGTTGTTCATACTTTTCAGAGCAGCCAAAAGTGGGCAAAAAGCCTCAAAGCCACCCTGACAAGGTGGGGGAGGGCATGCATTGCCAAGACTTGTGTCACAGCAAAGAAGAGGGCTCTGACTCTCATCAAGGCTTATTCTACCAGAACTATGGCCACTTCTTGGGCAGAGAAAGGTGAGGCACCTGTCTTAGAAATGTGCAAGGCAGTAACGTGGTCCTCCATTCACATATTCACCAAGCACTACAGATTGAATGTTCAAAGTTCCACCAATGTGGCCTTCGGTTGCAGAGTTTTGCACATGGCAGTTAGCAAGTAAATTCCTTTTTCCGTTTTTTCACCTTTTTGCAGTTTGCATTTGGGACAGAATTCTGCCACACCCAGTTGGGTAATGGATATTGCTTATTAGAACCCATACTGTATGTACTGATTACCCATTGACAATGTGGAGCGCTACAGAATAAATACATTTCTTCATACTTACATAATTTCCTTTTCTGTTATCTCCAACATTGTCAATGGGGCCCTCCCAGGAGCCTAGCTTCTGCTGGAGACTACTGTCTGGTATTCTAGAACTAGGTTGTCCATTATTTTCTGATGACGTTTCTGATTGTAAGTCTTTCTGGACATACTTCTATGATTTACCTGCTGGGCATATTCATATATATATATATATATATATATATAAAACAAAAAGGAGCAGTTCCACATTTAAATATTGATTACTTGTCTGTAGATTAACAGGTTTTGATTTTTCTGCTCAATAAGGTTGCCTCCCTTGTTACAGGTTAATACTTACACTGTTTGCAGTTCTTTCCAGCGTTACTTCTTTCATTAATTCCTTCAGCAAGTCTCTTTCTACTTGTTCAGTACCTCAAAGAAGCTCCAGCACATCAGAGAAACAGACTATGAGCCTCCTTTGTCTTACAACTCTCCGGAGGAGGGAGGGAATAATTTTTTTCTGTAGCTTCCTTTTAGTTAATGGTATGAATATGCACACAGTTTATGTGTATTGGTTCATTGCAAGATGAGCAGTATAATCTATATGAGTCTACTTTCACATAATTAGGACAAGGACAAAAATGACAGGAACTTTGTTGCTAAATGTTCATGTGCCCAAGATTCTATACTGTTTACAGCCTTTGGCTGTACCATTCCCCCTAGTAAGGGTGCACATTACCCATATGTAGTGATTGTGACGCTTGGCCAGCTGGTTATGATTATTGTATGATATTGGTAGTATAAATAAATGGTCAGTGTACGACATGTCAGTCTGTGAGATTTGGCTCTTTTAAATTACAAGGTGTCAGCAGCTGAAATCACGGGATGTATTACACTGACCAGGAGATCTCTGTAATGAAATTAACTTCCCTGAGAAATTGCATTTTATGACCTTTTTACTACCTCACGCTTCTGAAGTTGGAAATAAAATACACATTTCATTACAGGACAGGACATCATTTAGCTGATTCCTGTTGGCTATATCACACCTGGGTGACAGACTGCAGGGTTGTAAACCTCAAAGGAACTGGTTGATCAAAGACTCATAATTTGGGAAATGGGTTTTTGCTGATGTCACATATTTAATATACCTCCTGATAGGAAATCATGTTTATATTTTTTTATTCTAAAAGGGAGACCTAGATGACTCACAGAAGGGGTGTGGAGACACAGTGTTTAAACTGATACTTGTGTCTGAAATGTATGTCATATCATCTTGAGACTCTAGAGAGACCCAGCTCTCTGATCTAACTTTAAAATGCACTTCCAGAGGTAATACCTTAGATAGCAAAGATCTAAATGTATTGTGCTTTGTAATTTTCCCTTGTTCTTTTATGTGATTGTGAGCTCTTTGATATATTGTTCTGTGTTTATATTTTTCATATTTTTATCATCTTTTAGTAAAGTACCTTTTCTTTGAAAGACTGCCTGGGTGTCTGCAAGTTCTTTTCTCATGTGACGTATAAGGGGTTAAGTCTGACAACATTGTTCAACAGTTTGATGGTGTTACTAAGCTTGGAAAAAGGTAAGAATATACCTAAGGTCTCTTATAGAATTAAAAGGGTTAATTTTGGAAGCCTGGCTGGGTGCCCCTGGCGAAAGATTGTACCGCAATCCCTGAAGAGGGTATGTATCTGAGCCTGTTCTTTTGGGTACACTAGCATAAGGTTCACAGTTTGAATCCCCCCAGAACTTGAGACTAAAGGTGATTCAGACCCAAAAGTAGACAGGCGGGTTACCCTGTCTGTTACCTGTTCACACTATTGCACTCTGAGGTTGGCATCGTGGAAGCAGTGAACCTGACCTGCTGAGTGTGTTTGTGACACTGATTACTCATTGACAATGTTAAACTTAGCTGAAAAGGAAATCACAGTGAGTATGAAGACATTTCTTCTTTTCTAAGCATGTGTTTTAGCATTCCTGTGGTTCAGGCAATTCTGAATTTTACCAGTTGTGCAGGTCTGATGGTTCAGGCATTCTCGCATTTGGGGATTGCTGGATCCATTTCCAGGAATGTGCTGTGATCAGCACAGTTATGGAATAATTCTGGAATGCTGAAATGGTCTGAACAGCCAGAACTGGTGAAATTTGAAACTGCCAGAAAATGCTATTTATACATTCTGGTGGTTCTGTCAGTTTAAGATTTTAGCAGTTCTGGCCAATCTGGTATTCTATAATTCATTCATACCCCTTACAGTGCAGTGTTAAAGCTTCAACTTCACAGAAAGCTAGCAACAATACTTCTACACATTTCTGAGTTTTTATATCTTGTTTTTATGTGTAAATTGGTAAAATCTGTAATGCAGGAACATTTGGAACTATATTAAACCTGAATGTGTGTTCTGGACAGAACAGATGAAACTGGGCCAAATTGCACTATTTCCTCCATTCTGGCCAGAATGGCCTTTCTAGGTTTTACCAGTTCTAGCCAATCTGGTTTCAATATTCTGGGTTTTAACAAATCCCAGGAGACTTCTTTTTTTTGATAATTTAAACTTTATTAATACATTTCCTTTTATAAAGGGCAGTTACAGCAAAACAAAGTATGACATACCACATGTACAGTAAGAACTGCCCAGCCCACCCCTCCTTACAGCAGCAAAAAGACTATATCACCCTGAAGTGCAGTAAATGTTTCTATTAGACATATGAGAAGGACTGAGGTGTGGTATAGTCATCAGTGAGACAGCGAGAGTAAGGAATGGAGGGGATCCCATATTTTACTATACGCTGCTAGTCTATTCTGAAGACTTGCAATCACCTTTTCTGTTCGGAGATTAGCATTGATTTCATGCAACCACTCCTGGAAAGATGGGGTGGATTTGTCCTTCCAATGACATAAAATGAGTTTCTTAACAGAAAGAGCAATCATGGAGATATGAAATTTCCTGATTCTGACTCTAACAAGGGACATGTCCCCTAGGAGACATATCTCAGGAATAAAGTACTCCTGAAGGCCCAGCAGGTGTTCCAGGGACATCTTAATTGAATTCCATAGAGGGGAAACTTTGGGACAGGACCAAAACATATGAAGGAGCGTTTCTTCTTCCTGTATGCACTTAGTACATGTACTAGAGGTCGAGAAACCCCATTTCTTTAGTTTAACAGGGGTACAATACATATTGTGTAATATATGGTATTGCATAAGACGCATTCTATCTTGGGAAACATATTTATGACAGGATCTCCATAGGGATTGCCAATCCAACTGGTATTGAGGGAGGAGTGAGTTCCAGAATCTGGTAGGTCCAAAGGAGTCCCCATATTTTTTATAGTGCAACACTCTGTATAACTTAGATACAGTGCCTGAAGATCCAGACAATAGGGAGATTTCAGGTATCAAGGCTGACACCTTTTGGGAAGGGGGAGTATTCCCCAGGACTGTTGTAAGTAGGTGTCTTAACTGCATGACCTTAAAGTGAGATGAAGCCGGAATGAGAAACTTTTCAATAATTCCACCTGGGGACAACCAGTGTTCCTCCCCATCCACCTAGGAAAGCAGTTTTCCATCACCTAATTGGGGCAACCACTTACTGGAAATCTGCTTTCTGTTAATAGTAAAAGATGGGGAGTTCCAAATGGACTGAGCTAAGTCAGTCTGAGGAGAATACTGAAGAAAAAAACATAACTGTGCATAAACTCTTAAAGAGATACCTACTGTGGTACAGTCAGCCATCTTTACATGAGAAAATTTGAGGTAAAATAGGGTTAAGGGGTCCAGGCATTTAGCTTTAATTGCATCTAATTCAATCTTAAGCCATAATGGTTGTTCCATTTCAAGGCCTGGGGATATCCATCTCGTGCATTTTACTAGATGACTGGCCCAGTAGTATAATGCCATATGGGGAATCCGTAGCCCTCCCTCAGGTTTTGGGGCAGCTAGTTTGTAATAAGCCAAACGGGGATATTTATCAGCCCAAATAAATCTTGTAAATATACCGTGCAATTTCTTAAACCAGTGTATAGGGATAAAAGAATTGAGAAGGGATAGGGGGGTAGAAAATTCTAGGAAATACATTCATCTTAATTATGTTAATCCTGCCCCATAATGATATAGGAAGTTTAGACCATCTGTCAAGGTCATGAATAATAACCTGTGAGAGAGAGTCCAGGTTATCTTTAAACCATGTTGAGGGGTTACGGGATAACTTGATGCCCAAATACCTAAATACTCTAGGGGTCCAACATAAGTGTAGGGGACTAATATCGTCCTTAAATACCTTGTGATTTAATGGGAAAAATAAGGATTTACTGGCATTCAGCTTGTAATTGGATAGCTTGCTAAATCCAGCTATTTTATTCAGTAAGGGTGGTATTGATGAAGCCGGATGGGAGAGATGTATCAACAAAACATCTGCATACGCAGTGAGTTTAATTTCATGACGCCCAACCCGAATGCCTTGTATAGAAGTATTTTTGAGAAAGTTTTGAATGAGGGGTTCCAAGTGTAAATTAAATAACAGAGGCGATAGGGGGCAACCCTGCCTAGTACCTGAATAAAGTGCGAAGGAATTAGAGAAAACCCCATTAGCTGAGATTATTGCTGTAGGGGATTTATATAGTGCAGCAACCCAGGATATGAATACCAGAGGGAATTTGAAGGTACTCAATACTTTAAACAAAAAACTCCAGTTTACCCGATCAAACACCTTCTCGGCATCCAGAGAGACCAGGCCTTCAGGGAACTCGGCATCTCTGGTAGCCAAGAAGACATGAGATAACGTACGCAAGTGGTCCGCCGATGAGCGTCCCTTCATAAATCCTACCTGATTCATACCTATTAACTCAGGGAGTACCACGGATAACCTATTAGCCAAAATCTTTGAAAGAATTTTAATGTCTTGATTTAGGAGGGATATAGCCCTATAACTTTGGACAAGCTTTGGGTCCTTGTCTGGCTTGGGGAGAAGCACTATCAAGGCTTCAAAGAGATGACAGTCAACCTCCATCCCGGATAGAATATGTTGAAATAATCTGTTAAGTATTGGTAATAAAAGCTCTCAAAACATCTTGTAGAAAAGGGAAGAAAATCCGTCAGGCCCAGGAGTTTTATCTGAGGGTAAACCATTGATAACCTCAGCAATTTCCTCCTGTGTTATAGAGGAGATGAGAGAGTCTTTATGACGTGCTGGGAGGGAGGGCAGGTGAGAGTCCATCAGATACTTCTCCACGCTTACAGGGCTGGGGGGGGGTGCTCCATGTCCCCATACAGCGTTTTGTAGTATGCTGCAAATTCTTGAACTATCTCGGTAGGAGATGTTTTCAGAGACCCATCTGCACATGCCCTGATAGAAGGGATAAATCTTACAGATTCTTGTTGCTTGATACGGAGTGCCAATAAGCACCCCACCTTCTCACCCTGATCAGTGTAACTAGCTTTAGTGCATATAATAGCTAACTCTGCCTTTTTCCGGAGTAATTCTAAATATCTACCTCTTAACACTAGGAGCTTCGTCTTATCCTCTTCTGGAGAATTGACCGAAACATTAAATTCAAGAACCCGAATTTGGGATAACAAAGATAACAATTCCCTTTCCCTAGCTCTTTTCCTAGTCGCCGCCATACTAATAAGAATGCCTCTCATGTAGTCCTTAAAAGCCCCCCATATAATATCTGGTTTTGCACTATTTAAAGGGTTGGACAAAAAAAAAGCCTCAATGTGTTCCCTTTTGATTTTGCAATATGTAGAATCTTTAAGCAATTGGTCATTAAGCTTCCATCTTGTTTCTCTCTTTGAAACATCCTGAATTGCCAGTTTACATAACACCAAGGAGTGGTCAGAGACAGGACCAGGTTGGATCAATGAGGTCCTGATCCCAGGCAGGAGAGTCTGAGAAATGAAGATGTAATCAATGCGGGACTGCGAGCCGTGTGCCAATGATCTATAGGTGAACTCCTTGGAATCCGGATTTAGGACACGCCAGACATCACAGAGCCTGCATTGATCCAGTAGGTCTCTAAAAGCCCTCTGACCTGGAGAGACCCCCCCCGATCTGCCACCTGACCTGTTCAGGTTTGAGTCTACGACTTGGTTAAAGTCACCCCCCAGAATAATCCTTATAGGAAGGAAAGGCAGGATTACATTTACAGGTCTCATGAAGTACCCAGGGTCATCTGCATTAGGGCCGTATATGCTGCTCAATAACAGTGGTACTGACCAGAGAGTACCTATAACTAATACGAACCTACCCTCAGGGTCCTTAATAACTTGAGTTGAAACAAAGGGAATACCCCTGTTAATAATAAGCATGACCCCACAACTATTTGAGGTGCCTTGCGCTTCATACACCGTCCCCACTTGTTGTCTCCTCACTTGTGAGGCTTCCTTTTCTAATAAATGCGATTCCTGTAGGAAAGTTATCTGAGTGCGTAATAGGCTTAAATGTTTAAGAACCTGATATTGCTTAGATTTTTTCCTGAGCCCCTTAACGTTCCATGTTGCAAAAGTCACCTCCTTGGTCACCTACTAAGGATTACTAGGTGTAATAGGTTTGGCCCTGTGCTCAGGGTATATAACATGAGTAATCTAATCCTACCCGTTGCTGCTGTAAGGCCCTCCCACCACCCCAACACCCCATCAAGAGCCCAACTTTAAGCCCCCAGTACCCCCACCCCCCAACAAGAGCACATAGCAACCAACCCCTCCCAACCCCCCAATCTGTCACAAGCAATGCTTAGCACAGCACTGGGTCATATCCTCCCCCTCCCGCCCCCTGAAGATATCCCCTGCTAATGATCACCCTCATATCTCTAGGTATAAAGTAGTTTATGAATTGCATTAACGAGCCGTTAATGCCTAAGGAGCGGTCTCGGGCTTCCAGAGCCTGTGGACATATGATAGTGAGTCCACTAGAGATAGATAAAGAAAGTGAAGCCAGGTATCACAGACGTGAATATGGCAGGTCTCCATAAGACTCCAAAATGAGTTGAAAATTGCCTGTCCCCCATGGAAAACTGCACCAAGAACCAGAGCCAGGGGAGAAGCTAATATGAAGGGGTAACCCCATTCTCGAACTGAGAACATAAAAAAAGAGAAACCGGATGAGAACCAAAACGAGATCCTGAAATGAGAAAACAACTAGGAGTGATTACCCAGGGGTTATCGACCCCTAGTTCCAAAAAAAACCCCGCTAAGCCAGGATGGCATAGCGACTGAGAGAAATCCCTCTCGAGTCAAAATCACCAGACCTATGTTAATTGGGTGAACCGAGCCCTCTTGTGGTCATATCTCAGTCCGACCGGCCTGCCAAATGCACCGTGAAAGCCCGAAACAGCTCAGAAGTCTGAAAGTTTAACATAAGAACTAATCAGGAGCCATTAACCGAAAGCCTTCCCCCGTATGCTACCCCCAGAAATTGAATATGTAACATTATCCGGGATGCAGTCCCAAGTAAGCCATCACCAGGCCCACCCAAAAGGATTTGCCCTGAAACATTTTTAACACCAACAAGCCAGGGCATGAAAATAGTAAGAGTCAGGCCGTATACTAGTGGTCCAGTTCCGACTGAGAAAATAAACACAGCAGAACTCCGTCATTAGAAGAAGCTTTCTCCATGAAAGAAATGAGTAACAGTTCACTCAGCAGCTCTCAGTGAATCCCGAAGTTCAGGAGGCACTCTCAGGTCGTCCGGAACAAATCTGGCAAAGTTGATTTAAGGCTCAGTAGCGCAGCTTCAGGATCCACAAAACTGAGCCAAGAGCCGTTTACTGAGACTTGTAACTTCGCTGGGTACCCCATCCTGAATTTTAACCCTGCCGCTATGATCTTAGATACAATCGGGTGGAAGGCTTTACGCTTCAAACAAACTGAGCCAGGGATGTCTTGAGCAATTCTCAGTTTTGCCTTCTCCCATATGACTTCTTGCAGGGCCTTGACTTTCTGCAAGAAATGCTGCTTTTCTAGATAATTCAGAAAGCGGCAAATAATGGGACGAGGAGGAGCATCAGGTGGTGGTTTTGGCTGCAGGGACTGATGAGTCTGCTCTATCATATACACTGGGCCAAAGGGAGAGGGACCAGCAACCCTGTCTACCAACTTCTGGACAAAGACTACTGCATTCTGGCCTTCTTCCCCTTCTGGGAGCCCAAGTATTACCACATTATTTCTTTGGCTATGGCCTTCCAAATCTTTGAGTTTAGCTTCTAAGCGAGATAATTTTTGTCTCATTAATAGAAATTCAGGATCCAGGCTTTCCAATTTTCTCTCAATCGAAACTATTCGGGCGGTATTATCCGAGACTGTGATAGAGACTTCATCCAATTTTCTGGAGATGGATTTCAAATCAGTCGCCATATCTTTCATCTCTTCCCGAAATGGTTTAAATTCTTCCAAGAACCTGTTAAGAGTTAAAGGTTCTTGATCCCCAGCTTGACACGAAGGATCCGGCTTGTCTGGTCCACTCGAGGCTCGGGATTTCTTTGAGGCCTTCTCAGGAGTGGTAGGGGGGGTATGTTTCTGTGGGGCTTTCTTCATGTAAGCTTCCATTTACCGCTCAGATACCCAAAACTGGAGCACAGGATATTTAAACACAAGGAAAACTCATAAGCAGAGGAATTAGTTAAGTTTTAATGATGTAAAAAGACGAATTTATATTCGGGAGGCAGGAGCTTAGCGGTGGAGCTTCTACTCAGCACTCTGCATCACGTGATCTAAATCCCAGGAGACTTCTCAATAAATCCCCTGTATTTGGGGAAAGCCATAATCCTGGAACTGGAACAGCTGGAACTGATAAAATCCAGAATTCAGCAAGAAATAGTGCTGTTTACTCCCATTCCAAACAAATGTTCAGGTATTTACTGATCCTGGACATTCTAGTTCTGGTTCTGGCATTCGGGATTTCACACATACCCGTTTATGCACTGTGTCACACATTACAGAACTACATAATAATTATCCCTCACAAAGATCTATCCAGTACTATCTGTTAATGATGAACTTAGGTGATGCGTTTACTGCTAAGTAAAATGATAGGATGATAGGCAGGATAGCAGCACTGCTCGCCTTCTTCTACATATCTATATATTATATAGTCCTTATGTGTCATTTCTTAAAAGTAAGGTTAATAACACCAGATTTTAATGTCTTGCTATATTTAGAGTATTATCCCTCTGTAATGGCATTCTTTCTGTCATTGTACTCTATATTTCTTTCATTCTTAGTGTTGTATCTCCAAGGGCCCCCCTCCCGCCCCGGCTGGGTTATAGTACATACTGTTTAACATCAACCATCCCGTTGTTCACAATTTGATATTGTCAGCTGCTTCTAAAAATAAAACTTCAATAAAATTTGTTATGCCAAATAAAAAAAAAAATTGCTTGCCTTCAGTTTGCAGTTCTCGTACCCTACACCTAAGCATGAGACCACTTTTACAACTCTAAGAGTGAGCTCTGAGAACATAATAACATGCAGACTTGCCAGTGACTAGTGTACCAAAGTGATCCATACTGGTTCCACTATCATTTGTATTTTTTGTCTTCTTTTCAATCAAAATCTTTATTTATTCAGGTGAGCATCATTGAGCATAGCTCATTTACAAGATGGACCTGATTGGTCATAACAATATAAAGGTACAAATTTACACAAATACAAGACACAGATTGAATACAAAAACAAAGACTTTATAAATGAACAGGTGCAAAAAATATTCACATATATACAAGGCAGTGAGCCAATGAATCTGGGTTTTTTTTCTCCCTTCCAGCCACTCTTCTTTCTCCTTTTCACTTCAGGCAGTTCTACTATAGACTCCCCTGATGACTCTGCTAATACCTCTTGAGACACAAGGCCAGGTTCTTTGCCATACCTGCAGCACTCCTGCATCTTAGCCCTCCCTTCTTCCTTCCTTCCCTCCCTCCCTGCAGAGGGACATTTGGTTTGTAGTTAGTAGCCTAGTTGGGGAATACATCCAGTTGTTGTGGTTAAAGGAGGGTTAGAGAGCAGTTGAAGGCTCTGAGGTGAGTGGGACGAGCTGATCTGTCATTCATAAGGTGGGGTCTATTTCCCCTTTGTAAAGTTCTCCCAAACTCCTAAGCAGAGGTCACCCACAATGTATCTCCTGCTGGTGGGGGGTGGAGGGGTGATGCTGCATGGTCGCCAAAGACAACAAGTGTAACCCCCCCCCCAGCCCCCTCATCTAGGGGCATAAATCTTTTTCACAGTTGTTCCAGAGGACACTAGAGAAGGGCTACATCAAGAGCCAACCCGAGCCAGTGCACCCTTAAAACAAGATAGGAAAATGGTGGTCCTACCTTTCAGTGACTTCATTCACCAGTGCACTCTGGATCTCACCACTGAAAATATGGAGTCTCCCTGAATGTTGACACTGGACCAGGATCTCCATGCTGCAACCTCCTGACTCTTCAAGCCCCAGAACCCCTTGATCCCGAATACAGCATGCTGGAAAACTCCTCTGGAATTAAAACTTATGAGATAAATTAGACACAAGGAGGGGGGAGTTTTTATTTCATTCTGTCCCCCTTCCAGCTTAAATAAGGCAACATCCATTATCAATTTCTTCCCAAACAAGCCTCTTTATTTAGCTCCTGCACCCCAAATGATTCTAGGAATTTAGGAGTCACATTCTTCATTGAAATAAATAAAGCAGCTTCATGGGGCTATCTGAACTTTTTTACAAGACAGGCTGGACATTCAGAGCAGCAATAATGGTTTACAGGGAGTGCAAGCAAGGCTTCACCGATTCTACCTACTTGGATGATTTACCTGAGGCACCTCTCTACTTAGAAACCCACAGGTTCCTGGCTCCCTGGCACTGGTAATCCAAATCTTTTTCTTTTTCCTCTCTTTGCTCTGGGTTACACATACTCTGTACACTCTGGCACTGATCACTGCCCTATCTCTGTCACAACAAGCATGCTGCTCCCCCACCTGGCCCCTGGACCTTGGCCCAAATATCATGGGATACCGGGATTTTTTCCTTCAAGCCAGGCCCTGTAACTCCTAATTTTTGACTTAAACAGGGAATCTAAACCTGGAAGTGCTCCCAAACCTCTGGCACCCGTTCCCTGCTTACAGCTCAGCCTTTCCTCTGTACTGCACTCCACTGGTGCAGCAGGCCTCAAACCCAACCCTGCTCCAGTACCCAAGCCTCTTGCTACAGGCTTCCCTACCATGGGAGATTCCCTGGGCCCTGCCACCACCCAGGCCCCTCTGAGCAGCCCAGTCTCAACAAATAGCACCAAAGTCCTTTCTCCACTCCCAGTTATCCCTTTTGGGGATCCATGCTCAGGCCCACATCCATAGCAAACACATCCTGGGCTTGTAGTAAGCTCCAACCAGTGGCCACCCTCCAAGGCCTGTCCTATGACCTGCAACCTGCCTGACCCTTTAATGTTGGTGCCCCAGAGCCTGCCCCTCCAAGCAGGCCCCTTTAGTGGGTAAACGGCCCCCTGGTTCCAACTGCCCTCAGGCCATCCTCCCACACTGGGTAAGTGGAAGAGCCACTGCCACTGGCCTGCCTCCTGTGAGGACCCTGCCACGGGATAGTGAGGAAAGATGGCAGCCATGCTGAGCTGCTGTTTGCATGAGCTCTGAATGAAATTAAAGTATCGCTTAGAATCTAGAGTTTATTTTATTTTAATCTGTTTTTGTTTTTAGTTCATGCAGCTTAGTTAGAGCTTGAAATAGATAATAATTGTAGGTATAGCGTCCTCTCGGTCACTAGTTTGGAACTTGAAAACTTAAAACACTATCTCTTGTGCACCTGTGAAAATGGACCCATTCATTTTATATTTCAAAGTTTCTGTTTGCTGCCAATGTTTATTGATTCAAAGATGCTTGCGTTTTGCACACTTATCAGCTTTCTACCTGCTTGTGGTCTTCTGGAGCCTGGAGCTTGCGCCTTTGGAGTTTGAGCCTTTGTGGTGGAATCCTTGGATTTGGTTGCATTACGATTCGATGCAGAGGTCTTAAAGATGCTGAAGGGGAGCCATGGAGTAAGGATTGCTGTTTGGACTTTCAGCGGTTGGTCTTTGCTGTAGCATCATTGGCGAGCTATCACCATCCTGCCATTTGGAATTACTGGAAGTGCTGGTGTGACTGCTTGGTTGGTTTGGAGGTTGGACGGAGTGTTTGGGGTTGGGCATACACCGGCCCATTCAGGGAACACCTGCTGTGTGTTGGGGCCACGACGAGAGGTGCCTGTGCAGGTCTGTTGGAGAGCGTATGTGTTACTGGCGGCCTCTGGGTTTCTTGGGGGGGGGTCTACTGGTGAGTGGACTCTGAGCCGGGGGCCATAGTTTGTGTGTCCATCTGTGTGGGGCAGTTGCTTCCCGAGGCAAGTGGTGGGGGACCCCTCCTCTGTTCCTTGGACCAGCACTCCTACCTGCGATTGTGCTGCGGGCTTTTGCTGTGGGAACATATGTTGAAAGAGGAGAACTGCTCAAGAAGAATGGCTATAGTATAAAGCAAGATCCAATTTCCAAGAGTTTATTGGAGGGATCCCTCGCTCTGTTGGTTTGCTATATTTACTCTGCTCCAGATCAGTCCATCATCAGGTACTGTAATCATTTTATTTTAGAGGCAGTGAGAGAGCTTCGGTGTTTTTTCATATTTACTAAATTCAACTTTTGTCGCAGTGAGAGGGCCACTTTTTGGACATTCCTACAAGGGCTAGGTGAGAGCTACCCTTGCTTAAACTCTAAAGGACTTGGCAAAAGACATTCTAAAATATCTTATTGGACACTAATAAATAAATTTACTTACAGCTGTGCCTATTTTAATCCTTTCTGGATTGTTGGTTTTGGGGTTTCAAATTAGGGGTGGGGTGGGATTGCTTTATGTGTCATTGAGTTAATTTGTTTTTGGGTTGGGTTTTGATTTTAGTTTATTTGTTTTTTATTTGTGTTTAGTGTAATGTGTTGGGGAGGTTTAGCGATGGTTAGGCACTATTCCCCCACCAGGCTCAAGGAATTACATCCCTTTGAATGTCCCCCTTTATCATCTGACACCTATTTTAGGTGTTGTGCTTTGGGTATACTTATGGGGTGTAAAAGAAGAGGGAGATCTGCGCCTGGTGGGGGACAGAAAAGGGGAGGACTGATTGGAGTCATGGGGTCCAGAAGATGCCCTGGGGCGAAATGGAGTCAGGAAAGAGGTTCTCCTTATCTTGTCCCCATACCTAAGCATACCTTGGCGGTGTTATGCAAGGCCAGATCTATTAAAAACAAGACAGCTATCATAGCTGATCTTGTTGGAACAACTTATCTGGCTTGCATTACTGAGACCTGGCTGGATGAAAATGCAGGCCCTGTATTGGCTTCAGCAACTCCAGCCAGGTTCTCGGTGATACACCGTCCAAGGTTGGATTGTAGGGGCCGGGGTGTGGCCATTATGTTTAAAACTGAGTTGGGCATTGTGTATGTGCCATTGGGAAGTACCAGATCCTTTGAATATATCCTGGAAGAGGGTGTAGGCTGTGGGATTCTCCTCATCTACCGTCCACCAGGAGATGAAGGAGAATTCCTGCAGGAGATAGCAGACTTCATTATTGACATGGTGTTGAGGTTCCCCAGATGGATAGTTCTGGGGGACTTCAATGCCTGAGTTGACGATGAACTCTCACATTTTGGTCAAAATCTCCTCCAGCTGATGACAATGCTGGGCTTTACACAGGTAGTTACCTCCTCGACCCATGTAGGGGGTCATTCGTTGGATCTGATCTTCCTTTTGGGTATGGAGATAGCTGATCTGGGGATGGAACCAGTCAGCTGGTCTGACCATTCCACCATAAGGTTCAGCTTCAGGGCCCCCCAATAGGTTTGCACCTACTGAGATGCTTCAGTACTGCCCTTTAAGAGGGGTTAACCCCAGTGACCTATCGGTGGTACTGGACCTATCGGGCCTGTCAGGTGAATGCATGAGTCCAGATGATCTCATACTAGCCTATAATAAGGCTGTTGGAGATGCTCTGGACAAGATTACTCCTGTTCATGTTCAACCTCTCACCCTTTGCCCAAGGAGCCCTTGGTTTGATGGTTCCTTGAAAGAGTTGATGCGAGTTGGCCAAAGGATGGAGAGAGCCTGGCGGAGGTCCAGCCATGATGCTGACAGGCTTAGATTGATGGCACATTATGATAGCTATCAATCAGAAATCACCTATAAGAAGGCAGAATTCCTGTCCAGGGAGATTTCTACTGCACGAAATCGACCAGCTCAGCTTTTCCGGACTGTTGACAGATTGTGCAATCCAATCTGTCTCCAGCCCAGAGAAGCTTTTTCTCAGCTAAGATGCGAGGAGTTTGCTTGATTTTTCACAGATAAGATTGCCAGCAACAGGTCCGGCAACAGTCCGGCCTCTCCTATCAGGGACTGCAGTGATCGACAGGAGGTGGCATACACTTGGTCTGTCTGGTCAGATTTCTATCTGCCGGAATTCATGGACATTGTAAAGACCATCCAAACACTGAGCCCAACCAGCTGTAGTTTGGATCCAGGTCCTAAACCCCTCTTAGTGGGATGTGTAGATATTATCTGCTTGATCCTTGCTGAAATTGTCTGGAAGTCCTTGGAGAGTGGGGTCTTTCCTGACCCCCTCAAGGAGGCGGTCGTTTGACCACTCCTTTTTTTTTCTTTTGATTAAATATACTTTATTTCCATTTCAAGCAATCATTGTAACATACACTCAGAGTAGCAAACACTAGCACGACTGCATTTTATCAAAATATGTTACAGTGAAGATTAATATAAAACAGCAAACAAATATTCTAATCTTCCTCCTCCTCCGATCCCGCCCCAGCCAAGTGTCTATTGACAAAGATTATTTATAGGGCTATCTGTTAGACCAGTAAAATAAGAGACATGTATTAGGATTTCCAAATCATCAATAATGCATCCAGTGGGCCCCAAAGACTCTGAAAAGCCTGAAGTCTATTCTGTATAGAGGCAATATGCTTTTCTAGTTGGAGTGCCAAAAGCATCTCCTTATACCATTCTATAACTGAGGGTAAATGGTCATCTTTCCAATGTCGCATAGTAACTAATTTAGCATTTGCTGCCACTAGGGCAAGATGGGCTTTTTTAATCTTTGCAGTCCCATGGGGAAACAGGTGCACTAAGCAGGCCTCTGGAGTAAACAATGAGTCCAGTCCCAAAAGTGGGTCCAATGCTCTCCTAATGGCCTGCCAGAAGATTCAAGCTTTTGGGCAGGTCCATAACATGTGGAGCAATGTTCCCTCTGTCTCTCCACATCTTGCACAATTAGGAGAAGGTGTTATACCAAATCTAAATAGTTTTCACGGGTGTATAGTATAAGTTGTGCATGATGTTAAATTGGGTTAACCGAAGCCCATCCTATTTTACAAATCTGTAGCAATCTTGCCAGATTTTCTTCCAGGTATTTGCTTGCACAGGGATATGCAATTCCTGGGTTCAGTAATAGCAAATACCTGTGGGCAAATGTTGATCTAGTGTTTGCAGTTTTTTATACACCAGTGAGACAGAGTGACGTTGGTTTGCCACTTGTAATATTGTCAGCAGGTCTGATTCAGTTGAGATCTAGCAGGTCTGAGTCAGTTGAGACCTGGCAGGTTGTATTTCTTTTAAAAGAAGAGATTGCCTGTCTAGTCTGAATGAATTAAACTTATGCCGATCTGGCACCTTGTGGAGAGTTTGGAAGTGAGAGAAAGAAATCAGTTCCCCTGCCTAAAAAGATCTGCTGGTTTACACGCTTGTAGCAGGGCCCAGAACGAAGACAGTATGGGTTTATTATCAATTCTAAAGTGGGGATTACCTATGATAGGCTGTGTGAGTGCCTTATGTCAGTTCAAAGAAAGGTTGTTTTGTGTCTGATGCAATGCTCTAAGGGACCATCCTATCGATGTATTCTTAAGTGGTTTTGGAATACGAGAAGGGGTAACCGAAAAGAGAGCTGTTTGTGAGCAGGAGCATTTAGACACCAAGTATTTCTTTAAATCTACCCAGAGAGGGAGATATCCATTTGAGCCTGAGGGAAGGGCGCTTTGTGTCCAAAAAGCAAGTTTTCTGATGTGATGAGCACAATAATATGTAAAGAGGGAAGGGGTTGCCAGTCCGCCCTGGATTTTGGGAGCTGTAAGTTTAAAGTATGCTCTCCATATCCCTTTTCCTTTCCCTATAAAGGCATTAAGTGTTTTCTGCAACTTAGTGAACCAGGCCTTAGGGAGAAAACATCCCTATCATCCCCAAGGGATACAGGAGGCAGGGGAGCACATTCATCTTAACAATATTAATTCTTCCCCACAGAGAAAGGGGTAGCAGCCCCCATCTGTCCATATCTGTCTTCAACGATTGCAATAAAGCAGTCAGATTTTCTGCAACAAGTGAAATTATATCTCTTGTTACTTTGATACCTAGATACGTAAGGAATTTAGGTTCCCAGGAAAGATTATAGATTGCTGTTTGGGCCTGAGTGAACCAACTGTGCAGTGGGAAGACTTTAGTTTTTGAGCAGTTCAATTTGGAATATGATACCTTCGAAAAAGCCTCAACTTCTTTTAATACATTGAGGATAGTAATTTGTGGCTCCTCTATATGTAGAAGTAAATCATCTGCATAAGCGGAAAGCACAAATCTCTTCTCACCAATTCTGATTCCTTTGATATCTTGTGAAGCCAAGAGCCGATGAATTAGAGGTTCTAAATAAAAATTAAATAAAAGGGGAGATAACGGACATCCCTGTCTGGTACCATGACAAAGTGGAAACGAGTTGGAAAGGATACCATTACACCAGACCCTGGCTGTTGGAGAAGTGTACAGCAAACGGATCCATTTAAGATAGCCATCAGGTAGACTGAAATGGGTTAGAGTTTCAAAAAGGAAGTCCCAGGAGACCCAATCAAAGACCTTCTCAGCATCCAAGGAAATTTAGGTAGCAGGTAAGCCCGAATTCCTGGCAGCCGAGATAAGATGTAACAATTTGCACATGTGATCCCTCGAGGACCTCCCAGCCATGAACCCCACCTGTTCACTACTAATAAGCTCTCTCATTATGAGGGATAGCCTATTGGCTAAGATCTTTGCCAGAATCTTAAGGTCTGAGTTTAGCAAAGATATGGGACGGTAACCCTCAGGATACAGGGGATCCTTTCCTGTTTTTAGAATGAGAGTAACCAATGCTTCTAGGAAACTCTGTTCAGAGAAGCCATTGTCATACCAGTAATTGTAAACCTCTTTTAGTATCGGTATTAACACTTTTTGACAAGATTTATACAAATTATTAGGTAATCTATCTGGACCAGGTGATTTGTCTATAGGCAGCTGATTTATAGCTTGCTGTATCTCTTCAGAGATAATACGATCCCCGAGGGAAATCACTTGTGCTAGTGATACTTTAGGAAAATTGATTTCATCAAGGTACTGAGTTACATCTGCCTGAGATGAGGATACATTGGGGTCTTTTGAATAAAGGTTTTGGTAAAAAGCCCCTAAACCAGAGGCTGTCTTCTTGGGGTCAGAGCAGATCGGAATATTCTAGGAAAAACAGAGACCTGGGATATGCTGGGAGGCTTCTGCTTGTCTTATTCAGATTGCCAGCAGTTTACCTGCTCACTCTCCTGATTCGAGATATTTAAGTTTGGTGCATCGCAGCAATAGTTCAGCTCTCTGTGCAAGTAGGTCCGCATATTGGGTTTGCAATTTATATAATTTAGTCCACTCTTCATCCCTAGTTTGGGTGTCTAGTGTCTTCTCTAATGTCCAAATTGAACTGAGCAGTGTGGATATTTGAGGCCTATATTGAGATGCTTTTGTAGCAGCTATTCTAATACATTCACCTCAGAGGGAGCATTTTAGAGCAGCCCACACCAGGTCTATTCTGTTGACTGTTCCCTTATTAACCTCCTGGAAATAAACAAAAAAATCTTTAATATGATTAAGAGAGGTCAATCTCTGTAACAACTGGGTATTCAGGCACCACAGAGAGTCCCTTTTAATCCCTGGTCCCAAAAGATAAGTAACAACTACAGGGGAGTGATCCAATATCACTCTAGCATGGATGGCTGCATCTAGAATACTTGGGAGAGCAAAGTCACTTATTAAGAAGTAGTCTATATGGGAGTAAGAACTGTGGGGGAGAGAAAAAAAGTGTACTGTCTCAGAGGGGTTTAGTATCCTCCAGACATCAATTAAACCAGCACTATCCATGAGTTCTTTCAAAGCCCTTTTGGCTGGGGTTGAGCCACACAGCTTATGTTCAGATCTGTCAATATCTGGTTGAGAAGCGATGTCCAGCCCAGTAATGTGAATTTTGCAGGCTCCTTGGCAATTAAATTTAGAAGGTGTTTGCAAAAAAGGGGGGAATCCTTATTAGGACCATAAATGGCTCCTAAAAGACCCGGGTGGGTGGCTAGTATACCATGGACCAGAAGGTAGCGACTTTCATGATCCCAAATTTCTTCCACTAATCTAAATGGTACTGTCTTCGCTATCAAGATAACTACTCCCCCTCTAGATGTGAAAACCCCAGCACCAAAAGCCTGCCCTACCCATGTTCTCCTCCACAAGAGAGTGTCTTCCCTCTTAACAT
The DNA here is from genome assembly GCA_016271365.2 of Neoceratodus forsteri. Lineage (NCBI taxonomy): Eukaryota > Metazoa > Chordata > Ceratodontiformes > Ceratodontidae > Neoceratodus > Neoceratodus forsteri. Next base: position 1,200,814,134 of record CM057458.1, on the reverse strand, counting down.
GTGTCTCCTGTAAACAGGCAATTTCTGCTTTTAAGTGGAGTAAGTGCTTAAGTATCATCTGCCGTTTGCACCTATCCTGGGCTCCTTTTAGATTCCAGCTTACACAGACATATGGGCCCCCCATACTTTGTCTGTACTGGTAATTCTGTAAAACCAACATGAAAAAATCATACTCTTCTTGCAGTACAATTCTACACCCTTACATGTATTTACTATTGTAACACTTAGCAACCCCTCCCCTAAACTCCTAACAAATAACAACAAATAACACACACATCCCCAAGTAATAACGAAAATACCCCCAGTTCCAAACAACTGTACCACCATACACTCGCTTTCAGGTGATATTTTAGCACAGGTCTGAATAAGTCAACAACTCCACCGCAACCCCCTCTCCCTCCCACCATAAACATTTAGTGCAAACCATCAAAGAAACAGCAATATGAAATGTATTAAACATATACTCAGAATAATAGCCTTCCTGGTTCTTTTCTGTGCGCTTAGAGAAAAGGAACAGAAAATTAGAAAACGTTTCAAAATGTAGCGCAGCTATTATCTCACTGAGTCTGTGATATCAGATTTCGGGCAGAGGTACCCTACAAGTAAATAACATTTTTTTAGACTATTACATTAAAGTGAGAATTAATCAAACAAAGGATATACCATCCCGCAAATAGGGAGATTCAGCCTTGACTTGATGTTTCCCCGACAGGCGAGACATCTTAAGGGAGAGTCATGCAATCTTTTGGTAAACAAACAGTATGTGTCCCAGAGCACAACCAGTCCAACGGCTTTTATTTCTAGGTCATCAAGCATGTGCGCATAGTCTGTGCAAGCACTTCCTCAACATTGTGCTATACAGATAAACAAAAGTCTGACCACAAATATCACTGTAGACACAAGAGTCATCGCTTTAATTCTTGAGCTCACCAATACCTTCGGGAAACTCCTGGCTCAGCAAGTTAAATGTGCCCATGAACTTTGTAGATGCATTCCAACCACCTTACTGTGGGGAGAAACCTAAATCTATTTTGAAGAGCCAGTGTAGTCCAGAGCATCGTATCTTGTCACTGAAGTTTTCTTAAGCTAATAGGGAACTCCAAATTCAGTGATTGGGATGTACCTGTCTGCCCACGCTACTCGCTGTATTGGGCTTTCGTCACCACCAGTTAATACACCAGTTAGACATGCAGGACGACAAGAATAATTTGTTTGTCACAATCTCCCAAATAGGCTGATTAGTGGGCAATCATTATGCAACCACAGAAATGAGATCGCAAACACCAGTTCATTTAAACAGATCTGGGATCAGGGTTTTGAGCTCCAATTTAGCTTGGTCAGGAATCTCATATGTTAGCCATTTTTCTTTGTGTTTAATGAGTAGGATGGCAGGATGCTTAACACGGAAAGGCTTCCCTGCAGCAATTAGTTTTGTTACAATCGGGTGCAGCTCCTGCCGTTTGATTCGTACTGAGTGCAGGAGATCCTGGGTGATTCGAACTTGCCTATCATTCCTTTGTATTTCTTTGCGCTCCTTAACTTTTGTCAGTATGTGCTGTTTATCCAAAAAGTTAAGTAGTTTAAATATGAGAAGCCTGGCTGGGGAGCCAGCTGGTGGTGGGGGCGTAAGGCACTGTGCGCTTGCTCAATAATATAGGCAGTTCCATTCGGGGAAGGCCCTGCAATTTTTTCGCAGAACCTTTGGATACACTGTATGGGTGTATTGTCTTCCTCCTGTTCTGGAATACCGATGATTAGGAGGTTAATGCGCTGATTGCGCCCCTCCAAATCCTCTAATTTGTCTTCCAGCTTTTTCAGCCTTCTATTTGTTGCCACAATGTCTTGCTCAGTTTTTCCCTGTTTATTTTCTAAGGAGGCAATCCTGACTTCGGAATCCCCTACTCGAGTTGTTAGAAAAGTGACCGAGGACTTGATCTGTTGCAAATCCGCCGACATGGTTGCAATAACATCTTGCATCGGCTGCATAATTTCTAGGAATTTGTCCTCAGTGAGTGCAGCTTGTATCACAGGAGATTTAGGCGAGCCCGTGGCCTGTTGTTTCGAGAGCTTGACGGCCTTATCTTTTTCCAGACTAGGAGGTGGAGACTGCCACGGGGGAGCCTTCTTCATGTAAACATCCATGTTTCTCATTCAGTCTGACTCACAGAGTTGATCTAGCAAGTAATCTGTCCTTTTGCTGATGTAATCTGGCACGACCACAGTTTTAATTAGAGATTTTTGGTGAGAAGGGAATGGAGCTGCGGTGGTATGTTGCCACCTTTCAGATCGCCATCACGTGACAGTTCGACCACTCTTTAAGAAATCCTCCCTGGATCCAGACTGTCTAGCTAACAACCGGCCTGTCTCTAACATGCCATTTGTTGGTAAGGTTATTGAAAAGGTGGTTGCGCTGCAATTGGATGATCATCTTGCAACACACAATGTCTATGATTCTCTCCAGTCTGGTTTCAGGAAGAAGCATAGCATGGAGACTGCTCTTGTCTGGGTATTGAATGACCTCCTAATGGCCAGAGATTGAAAGGCATGCGCCATTCTGGTCCTCCTTGATCTCTCTGCTGCATTTGACACTGTAGACCATGGGGTGCTGCTGGAGCGCCTGCGGCTTTTTTGTGGGTTGTCTGGTACAGTCCTTAAATGGTTCCATTCGTTCCTCATGGGCAGGTCTCAGAGAGTCGTCACTGGAATTTATTCCTCTGGTTCTCACTTTCTGCTCTGTGGGGTGCTGCAGGGCTCCATTCTGGTCCCCATGTTGTTTGCAGTGTACATGCTGCCATTGGGAGATATCAGGTGATACAGTTCGAGTTTTCACTGCTATGCAGATAATACTCAGCTGTATATGTCCTTTCTGCCCAGACAGAATGATGCACTCCCTGTACTAAATAATTGCCTGGCTGAAATCAGAACTTGGATGAGTTCCAGTTGATTGAGACTGAATCCAGATAAGACTGAAGTGCTGGTAGTGGACCCAGGTCATTCGGGGGTGGTTTTGGGGGCTGGACAACCATCAGGCTTGTTGCTTGGTGGTATACAGCTCACTACCTCAGACCACGTGCTAAACCTGGACGTTATTTTCGAAGATGGTTTGACTCTAAAGCCTCAGGTCTCAGCAGTCGTTAAATCATCTTTTTACTATCTTAGGAATATCGCCCGAGTGAAACACCTGTTTCCTCCGGATGATCTTCCAACATTGGTCCATGCCTTTGTCACTACCCATCTTGATTACTGCAATTCCCTCTACCTAGGGCTAGCAGGGTTTGATATGCGCCGCTTGCAGCTGGTGCAGAATGCAGCAGCCAGTCTTCTGACTGGGACTTCTAGGATCAGTCATATTATGCCTGTGCTCTCCGAACTGCACTGGCTGCCTGTTCAGTGGCGGATCACCTTTAAGGTTGGTTTGCTAACCTTTAAAGCCCTACATGATCAGGGACCCAGCTACCTGCAAGATCTCCCTGTATCTTACTGCCCTCTCCACCCTCTCCATTCCACCGACAAGGGATTGCTGGAGATTCCCAGGGTACGACTGAAGACATCTGGTTCTCGAGCTTATTCTTTCTCGGCTCCAACTCTGGAATTCTCTACCTCTTCGGTTGAAAATTGAGTTAAAAACTTATTTGTTTGATTTAGCCTTCCCAAAATATGGATAACTTGTTTTATTGTTTTTGTTTTAATTCTATTTATACTGTTGGACTTGGTTTTATGTACAGTGCCTTGGTTTGGAAAGGCACTATAAAAATAAAGTTTGACTTGACAGTCCCCACAGCCCTGGCAACCTGAGAAAAACCTTCCCAGGATCTCTAAGGGTTCCTGCCTATCCTGGCCTCCTACTGCTGCTTGTACCTCCCTTACCCCGATGATGCACGACCTGTCTGACCATCCTCCCCCCAGAGCTTCCTGCCCAGCTCCTTGATGCCATGTCGCTGCAGCAGCCATCCCTATCTGCACTTGTGGGGGAGTCCCCCCACTGGCCCACCCTGACCGCCGTGCTCCCTTTCCTGACTGCCTACTCTGCTGCTCCAGCCATCCCACTCCAGCCCCAGGCCTAATGCCTGGGCTAGAAAAGGCCCTGAACTTCTTATCTCCAGCTTTACGTACCTCCCTAAACCTGCCCTCTGCTGCCACCTTGAGGTGTCCTCAGGTATTAACCCCAGAGCACTAATAAATTCCCAAGCTCTGGGGGGGGGGGGGATGCCTAAAATGGGAGCATAAGCCCCTCCTTTAAGGGAGACTTACATTCTTCCCCCACCCAGAAAATCATTCCCTCCTGGGACTGATGGCAAGGGTCCAGTGGCGGTCTCCTCCCATCAAACTGAGTATGCACACTCCCCAGTAGTCTGGAAAGAAACTCACCATACCTAGCCATAGGCACTGCTCAACCTGCCTCTCTAACCCAACACACCCTATAAACTAAAACTACCTGCGCCAGGAGATAACCTAAATGTGTAGAAAAACCTTCATTATTTCTTTGTCAAAACAGATAACCTTAATCATTGTTTCATAATGATTACACTTTGGTCTTAAACATTCAAATAGTAATGAGGTAGTTTTTTAACAGTTTAGTTATGCTTCAATATACATCCCACCAATGAAAACCAGTTAATTTGTATACAGTCCCCAGACCATTCACTCACACATTCACTCACCAATCTTCTCCAACTTCCATTCCAACATTTTTACCATAATTCTAAAACTTTTAATAGCAACATTATTTTTAAATGTCAAAAAATTTCCCTTTTCAGGAATAAGAACTGTATACAGCCACCATGATTCTGCTTCATAGAGCAATTGTTCTGGCGCAGTTCACAAGCCTGAAATCCAGGGTCCTAAGTTGCGGGCCCCCTCCTGGAGGTCTGGCTTGGTTATCACATCTACAGTAGAATCCTGGTCCAAAATGTAGTACTTGGTCCATGTCCCTGCCAAGTCCTGTATCAGGGAGAAATGTTTGAACAAAATCAGGCCAGACCAAGTCCCTGTGCAACACATCGACCACGCCTGCTGTCTTAACTGCTGAGATGGAGACCTCCTCCTCCAGGGCGATTTTTTTAGGTGGTCCATCTGTTCCTTAAAGATCCATTCTTCCCTCATGTCCTCGATGATGTCCCATAGCCTCTCAGGCACATAAGGATAGTTCATTTGGGGATATTCCACATGCAGCCTCCTACAGACCCATCTCTCTGCCTGGCTCCATTCTGGCAGGTCTCTCACACTGGTCCTCCTGGCTTGCCCTACTGGTAACCATATTCCCTGTTGATACTTGAGGTTTAACAGGTCACTGGGCTTCAACCCATCTATTCAGGTCTGGAGGATCTTAGCCCAGATTGGGAGCAGTGGGGTGCTGTCCACCAAAGTGATCACAGGGCAGTGGTAAGGCCTGGGGATTGCCCTAGCCACCTGGTAGTCCTGGAACTGAAAGGTGCTACCAATATACTTCTCCCCTTCTGACTCCTCCAGCTCTTTTCAATCACCAGAACTCTTCCTGGCTGCTGCTGGTGCAGGACCCGACTCAGAGCCAAACCCGCTGGGCTTGATTCTAAACTTGGCTCCTGAGGTAGACTCTGACTTGGACGATAAGGCTTGTGAGCTACTCCTGGACAGGGGTCAAGGCAAAGACCCCCTGGGCCCTGGAGGATCTCTTGCTGGTGGTCTGAGACCCCTGCCCCTTTCTCTGCCACTGGGATAGCTGGTAGTTGGTGGCGGGGAGAGGGGCAGATGGCTGTGCTCCCTGTCACCCTCTCTTTTTGCTTTTTCCCCTGCACCTTCCTCTTCCTCTGTCTCCACTATGACATCTGGGGATTCACTCCTGGTCTCTTCCACTTGGGCACAAGTGCTTTCCCCCAGTCTTTCAAAGGCTGCCGAATCCCCACTGGCTGGTGACCACAGTACAAAGGAGCTCGCAGTGGAACTGGGAGAGAAGAACCCCAAATATGGAACTGGCGGCATGCATGTACAGCGCTGGCACACAGGCAACCTGGAAATGCCTTCCACCTGATAGCCACACCTCACACATCATTCATTTTCTTGTCCCTTCCCCCAGCTTTCCATAGCCAGGAGACCAATGAGGCATGAACCATGGCCAATGGTACCTCCTGGGGGTTCACCTCTGCTCCACCTTCCTCCCTGCCAGACACGATCCACCACCAATCCATGGGCTGTCTGCTCAAGTCTTCTTTCTGTACCTCCCAGTACCCATAGTAAAGAACTCACTTACCTTGTTGTTTCTGTTTTTTTTTTCCTTTGCTTTACTTGGTGGCTCAGTCCATTTGCTTTGTTGTATATGTGCAAACTTTTCTCCCACTAGTCTTGTTCTCTGGCTCACTTTCTTCTCACCCTGTCATCTTTACTCTCTCTGATTTCTCTCCCCAAAATGGTGCTTCTGCTTGCAGCTTCTGTAGCGCCTCTCTGGCCATCACCCAATCAGATTCCACCTAAGGGTCATGTGACCAGCTGGTCATGTGCACACACCACACCAGGCATGCTGAGGCCTACACCTGCTCCAGTCCTACCCCCACAGCTATTTTATTCTGCACCACAGGGCCCAACCAGGCTGGGAAGCCTGACCACACACCAGATCGCAAGGCTCAGGGTTTGGCGGCATATCGGGGTCCAGGGAACATTCCGGACAAGCCCCCACGTGTAACCCCCTTGGCTCCCCCTCATCTAGGGGAATAAATCTTCTTCACAGTTGTTCCAGAGAGCACTAGAGAGGGGTTACATCAAGTGCCAACCTGAGCCAGTGCACCCTTAAAACAAGACAGGAAAATGGTGATCCTACCTTCTGGCGACTTCATTCACCAGTGCATTCTCGACCTCACCACTGAAAATCTGTAGTTTCCTTGACTGCTGACACCAGACCAGGATCTCCATGCTGCAACCTCCTGACTCTTCAAGCCCCAGATCCCCTTGATCCTGAATGCAGCATGCTGGAAAACTCCACTGGAATTAAAACCTATGAGATAAATTATACACAAGGAGGGGGGAGTTTCTATTTCATTCTGTCCCCCTTCCAGCTTAAATAAGGCAATATCCACTACTAATTTCTTCTCAAACTCACCTCTTTATTTAGCTCCTGCACTCCAAATAATTCCAGGAATTTAGGGTCACATTCTTCATTGAAATAAATAAAGCAGTTCCATGGGGATATCTGAACTTTTTTACAAGACATCTAGGCTGGACATTTAGAGCAGCAATAATGATTTACAGGCAGTGCAAGCAAGGCTTCTCCAATTCTACCTACTTGGATGATTTACCAAAAGCACTTCTCTACTTAGAACCCCTCAGGCTCCTGGCTTCCTGGCACTAGTAAGCCAAATCTTTTTTTTCCCCTTCTCTTCTACTCTGGGTTACACATTCTCTGTACACTCTGGCACTGGTCGCTACCTTATCTTCAATGCAAGAAAGCGTGTTGCTTCCCCCACCTGGCCCCTGGACCATGGCCCAAATCTCAAGGGATACCAGGATTTTTTCCTTCAAGCCAGGCCCTGTAACCCTTCATTTTTGACTTAACAGGGAATCTAAACCTGCAAGTGCTCCCAAATATCTGGCACCCATTACCTCCTTATAGCTCAGCCGTTCCTCTGTACTGCTGTCCACTGGTGCAGTGGCCCTCAAACCTGGCACTGCTCCAGTACCTGAGCCCCCTGCTACAGGCTGCCCTGCCACAGGAGAGTCCCTGGGCTCTGTCACTGCCCAAGCCACTCTGAGCAGCCAATCTCTACAAATAGTGTCAAAGTCCTTTCTCTGCTCCCAGCTGACACTTTTAGGGGATCCTTGCCCAGGCCCACATCCCTAGCAAACACATTCTGGGCTTGCAATAAGCTCCAACCAGTGGCCACCCTCCAAGGCCTGTCCTATGACCTGTGACCCACCCAGCCTTTTAATGCCAGCATCCCAGAGCCTGCCCCTCCAAGCAGGCCCCCTTAGTGGGTGAAGGGCCCCCCGGCTCCAACTTCCCTCAGGCCACTCTGCTACACGGGATATGGGGAAGAGCCACTGCCACTGGCCTTCCCCTGTGAGGACCCTACCACAGTCTCCACAGCCCTGGCAACCTGAGCAAAACCTTCCCAAGATCTCTAAGGGCTCCTGCCTATCCTGGCCTCCTTCTGCTGCCTGCACCTCCCTTACCCTGACAATGCAGGACATGGGTGACCATCCTCCCATGAAGCTTCCTTCCTGGATCTTCAATGCCACATCTCTGCAACAGTAATCCCTATCTGCACTTGGTGGGTCCCCTCACTGGCCCACCTGGACTGCCGAGCTCCCTTTCCCGACTGCCTATTCTGCTCCTCCAGCCACTCCCCTCCAGTCTCAGGCCTAATGCCCGGGCTGGAAAAGGCTCTGAACTTCCTATCTCCAGCCTTATATACATCCCTAAACCTGCCCTCTGCTGCCACCTTGAGGTGTCCAGCAGATATCAACCCCCAGAGCACTAGTGAATTCCCTAGCTCAGGGGGGTGGGTTGGAAGGGGAAAAGGATGCCTAAAATGGGAGCTTAAGCCTCTCCTTTAAGGGGGGCTTACACAAGGTTGTACCAGTTCACTCCATAGGACTGGGTGAGTCTGCTCTCTCCATCATGGTCAGATCATGATGCCTCCATATCCTCCTGGACCCAAATGTCCCAGGGATGGGAGTTGGGGCAAGGTTTGAAGCCTGTTCTCCCACATGGTAACTCCCTGTACTACCAATTGGCACCACTGGACTGGGCACCATTTTTGGCTTTTATTCATAGTTTACCTCAGGTGACTATTCTATTCAGCATCAAGCTTTACATTGCTGAAAATGCATTGCTAACCCCTATAGTAAATCCTCTGGAGTCTGAAAGACTGTTACAGGAACCTCTAGCCTTAAACTGTAAAACACTTATAGCCCTACTCTTACTTAACATCCACCCCAGCCCTGGTCCTATCCATAGTACAGGGGTGCACACATCCCATAATGCCAAGCTTAATATAGGAAGTTTGCTCCTTAAAGTCACCCTGCTCAAAGTCAGGGAGCAACAGATCAAACCTGACATAATAAGCATAACAGAATCCTGGCTGACCCCCAAAATACCTGACTCTGCTATCTCTTTGGCAGTGTACAATGTGTTTTGGCAGGATAGGTTGGAGAAAGGGGGGGGGTGTCTTACTTGTCTCTGCACCTCACTCCAGGCCCAAAAAGTGTCACCTAATTCCCCCCTTGCCCGACTGTGAATGCCTGGCTATGAGAATTCGTATGGGTGGCAACTCAAAGGTCCTCAACCTGCTAACAGTCTACATACCCCGAGGGAATCAGCATGCTGGCTTTAACTCATTTGGCAACTACTACAACCAAGCCTGTACTGCTAGGGGAAACCATAGTTTCTGGTGATTTTAACATCAACTGAGCACCTAGCTCTAGTACCTCCCACAAGGACATACTCACTAGCCTCCATCTGACACAGGTAGTAAAGGACCACACCAGGGTGAATTACAAAACAGGCACCAAATCACTAATAGATTTTATACTTGCCAACCACCCTGACAGGCTGGTAAGGCTACAAGTACTACCAGATGCTAGTAGAGACCATGCACCCATACTATGTGAATAGTCAACACAAATTCAGAAATCTCCACCCATAACCATAAATAGCAGGGTATTGTGCAAACACCTCAATGGTGACTTCAAGGGGTACCTTACCAGAGCCGACTGGACCTCGCTGAACAACCACACGGATATAAATCAGGCCCTTGATTACTTAATAAAAAACCTTACCACAGCCTGTGACAAATTCACTCCTCATATGAGGTGAAAAGTTAGAGCTTCTTCAGTAGACTGGATCACACCATCCCTTCTTGCCCTAATGCAGACTCAGAACAATCTATGGTGTAGACCCAAAGCCACAGGGGCCCCTATTGATCTTACCAAATATAAAGCAGCCCATAATAAATGCACCAGGGCAATAAGAGTGGAAAAAGCAGACTACTGCAAAGAGCAGCTCAGAGACAACTATGGTAATAGTAAGAAGTTCTGGGAAACCCTGAAAGAGCTAATGGGGAAAAGTAAATAAGGCCCCTCAACCATGCTATCCACCTCTGGGGGTGACATTACCTCACCAATAGACATAGCCAATGCCTTCAATGTTTCCTTCTCCAATCTAAGGTCAGTACTCCCGGCAGATATGACACACTTACCAGTAGAGGCCAGAGCAACAGCCACACTAGTCTAGTCAACCCAAAATTCTACTTCAGGCGTGTCACTATCAAGAAAACTATCAACACGGCCTGGTGGTGCTGAGGGTTGAGGCGCTGGATGCCACACCTCGCGCCACACCAGCGACCCGGGTTCGGGAACGGACTCGGGCTGCCAGGGGCTGGCAGGGAGAGGGAGGATTGACGTCCGATGACTGCTCTCCTCTCTGGGGTGGTGGCAAGCCTGCATCGCCCAGCGATGCGACCGGCGGAGGCCAGCCGCACACAAGTGGCATGCAACAGGCAAGGGGAGAGCACCGGGGCATCAGCACGCTTGGACGCCATTGCACATCCAGCTCTCCATTGGGAGAAAAAGGGAAAATGCGGAGGGCGATCTTCACAGCTGATGGCCATGCCTTGTGCCCCCGGAGAGACCCGAGAGGGGCGAGTACCCAGTGGGTGCGTGAGCGATAATGGCTGGCCCACTGGGGGAGCGGGTTCGTGTTGCCCGTATGCACAACTGGGTCCGTGGGTGCAGGGCCGGCAGCCGGAGATCGTGTAGGGCTGGTCTGCTGAGGAGAATAAACAGTAGGAAGATAAAAAAAAGAAAACTATCAACACATTAAGCATGTTCTTGCCAAAATTTAGAGCAGGAGTGACTGGGTTGATATGAAGCTTGCAGCTATTGCCTTGAATGAACTGACTCATCCTCTTAATAAAATCTTCAACATCTCACTGAGGCTCTTCCAATTCCCTCAGGTTTAGAAGAGTGCTATAGTAACACCTCTATCCAAGAGTGGTGATTGCTTAAGCATCTCAAACTATAGGCCTATCTTGATTCTGTCCCTCCTGTCTAAAGCTCTAGAAAGGTCTGTGCCTGATCAGATTATGGAGTATCTCGATGGCTCCCTTGTTGATGTAGCCCAAACTTTCAAATATTTTGGGGTCTCTCTTGATCCATCTCTTAACTTCTCTCATCATGTCAATGCAGCTTGTAAGTCCGTTAATGCCAAAATTGGTCTGGCTTACTGGGTCCAACAATCCTTGACTCCTGCCACCAGGATCTCTGTTGCCTAAGGCCTCCTGCACCCTGGCCTTTGCTATGCACTGCCTGTCTTTGTGCAGGCACATGCTAACATCCTTCATATGTGGGATATCACCTACCATAATGTCTGTAGATTTGCTTCATCGGTTCCTTGCCTAAAACACCACTGTACATTGTACTCTGACCTCCGATGGTTATCCCCCCTCTTCCCATCGATCATATTCCTTAGGTTTCCTCACTGACAATGTAATTTGTTCTTCTCTTCCCTCCAACCTAGCTGCTATACTCGCCCTTTGCGACTGCCCTCGGTCCCTTTGGTCCTCATCTCTAGTACTGCTCTCTGTTCCTAAATGCTCCACCAGAATGAGTGAACTTGCCTTCCCCTACTATGCCCCCAAATTCTGGAACTCCCTGCCACCTGAAGTAAGATATACCAAAACCCACCTCACATTCAAAAAAGCTCTTTTCAATTACCTCACATCCCTCGATACATGTAACTGTACTTAGTTTCATGATTTGTCCTATAGATCCTGCCTCACACTTCTCTCTCCAGGCCTACTCTGCCTCTTCCACTTCCCTGTTTCTTTCCGGTGCTGTGGATATGCACTTAGGTCGCTCTTTTCTGTTATGTGTCTCCACCTCCTTGCCCCCCTACTAATGTCGCCTCTCTTGCTTGTCCTTTTCTATACCTTACTGTTCCAACCTTGCAATCACTTTCTGTTTTGGTTTATTCTTTTTGGTTACCTTGAATATAGAATGTTGTTCTACTGCCAATTAGGTGCTGACTTACCTTGTACCCTGTTTTGCTGTTGTATCGCTTATGCACTACAATCTATTCCTATCAACTGCCACTTATAAGATATGTAACTTTGTACCTCTGCAAAGCTGCTGTCATCTATGTATGTTTTTGTACCTATGTAAAGATGCTGTTATCTCTGTATGTTGCAATGTATTGGTTGACTTGTATTCTCCCAGGTCGTGTCTGAAAATAGGCAGTTTTGTCTAGTATGCTTACCCGGTTACCAAAGCTAATAAATAAATAAAAATATAACCTATGTACACAGCAGCATGGGTTTAGAAAACTGCACAGCACTCACAGTCTATACTAGTTTTCTTTCCATGAGGCCCTGGATAGAGGACAGGCAGTTGGTGCTATCTACGTAGATCAAACAAAAGCATTTGATCTCGTGGCTCACCTGCTGCTAGTCTCCACGTTACGATCACTTGGCCTATCTGAGGAAGCTGCGTTGTGATTTCATTGCTACTTGAAAGACCATTTGCAGAGAGTGAAGATTAATGGGGTCATCTCGAGTGCAAGGAGTGTTATTGTAGGAGTCCCACAGGGGTCAATCCTGGGCTCCCACCTATTCAGTTTCTTTGTCAACAGCCTGCCTAATGCTTGCTCAAGGTCAAGAATGCTGCTTTATGCAGATGATGCTGTGATTTACAATGGCAGTACTTCACACAACAAGCTTACCTGGGAACTACAACAAAGCTTTGATGCCCTAGAAGTACAGTTTATGCTCAGTAAGCTCGTTCTCAACTGTAAAAAAAACAAAAGCAATGCTCTTCTCAGATACACACCTAAAAAATAAGGTACCTCCCCTCACCATACAAAATGTGATGGGTTCCACCCTAGAGCAGGTAAAATCCTTTAGATACCTGAGTGTTATCCTTGATGACGTGGTACCTTTCGCAGAGCATGTGGACACCATCATAGAGTCAGCAAACAGGAAACTTGGAGCGCTCTATAGACAAAGACTGAACTTAACCCAGGATGCCAAACAAAAAGCTGTCTCCAGTTTGGTGCTCTCACTCATAGAGTATCAGCTTCCAATTTATGGATCAGCCACTGATTCAGTGCTGGATAGAGTTAGTATGCTACTCAATAAAGCCTGCCGATTTGTTGCTGGATCACACAGATACACTCACACATGCAATCTATATGCTGTCATAAACTGGCTCCCCCTATCAGCTTGACTCAGATATCAAACACTCTTACTAGCCAAGAAAGTGCTCATGGGCCTTATACCCCCTCCATTGGCTCCCTCCTGATGCCCATCCACAACCAGCACGCCACACGGAATGTGACCTGACAGGCCCTAGCCATCCCTCTGTGAAGAACTAGCAAGGGACAATGTTCCTTTACAAATTGGGTGGTCCAGTGATTCAATGAGCTCCCAGCCAGCATAGCCAGCCTCCTCAGCATCTCACAATTCAAACAGCCCTCAAGTCTAATGTTGCCCTGAACTCCGGCTGTCACTGCTTTGACCTGACCAGAACAACAATTATCCCTCAGCCCCCTCTCTGCTCCCACACTAGTTTCCTCTCCATCTCACTGTAGTACCCTTTCACTGCAGTCAACTATGCCTGGGTGCATGACCTATGGCTCCTCAATAAAACTAACTACTACTACTACTAACTGCAACCGTGCAAGGTCTCTACCTAATTTAATCTGTTCTTTACATCTTGTAATCTACTGTACCATATGTGATGTGATGCAATCCTTAATCCTAAATTGCTTGTACAGTATGTGAATACTCTGTACTATAATAAACATACTACCCCTATTTTCATGCTACTAAAACTGTACAATATGTTTGAATTACTCTGTCATATACTGTAATATGAAATACCCATATGTAGCTTCGAAAACTTGTAACACCTATTGACAAGGCTCTACTCAAGCTGATTTAACTGTTTTCTGTCCTCTGTATATGTTCTCCATCTGATGTGGAACCTTTGCAAATGAGCAGGTTGTGCTCAAAGGTTGTTACCAATTATTTCAATAACTGAATAAATAAAACAGCTTTGTAAAAGGGGTTTTAAAACAACAAGTTGTTGATAAAAGATGAAGAAACCAAAGTCAGTATTGTTATGACTAGCTAGTAAATTAGCAAAACAAATGACTGCATGAATTAGAAAACTCACACCCTTAAACAATATTGAAAAGGTTGATGATTTTCAGCATCTTATTTTTTGGGGTGGATGCAGGACTCAAAGATTTATTTTGACAAACTGCAGTGACTAATACAGTGAGAAAGCTGAGAAGACTTAGCCCAACCTAATGGCTCCCTCCTGATCTTAATTTATTTTAAAGGGTGCCTTTTATAATATGCAGAACATAAAATTACAAAGCAAAGAAAACAAAATACATCACACACAGTATGGAAATGCCTTACCAATTACGTGGTGTAGCACACATTATCAAAAGTCTGATTAAATCAAAAAAATTAAAAATGTAACTGAAGTGAGCAAAAGTAGGAAGGAAAAAAAAGGCCACTATGATACTCTAGGGATGTGGCCATGAAAGTGAAGGGAAAAAAGATGGCATTTAGCATGTACAAAGAAACACAAAGGAAGGAGGTTAGGGAGTAGTGTCAAGTAAAACAGAGGGAAGCAGGGAGGGCAGTGAGGAAAGCAAAAGTGTAAAGAGATGAAAGAATATCCAAAGGAATAGCAGAAAAGGACAAGACTTTCTTCAGACACATAAGTGAAAAGAGGAAGGCAAGGGTAAGGATAGTGAGGATAAGGAAGTCAAGAGATAGTGACTGCACTGAGGATGGTCAGGAAAAAGCTAACATTCTGAACCAATATTTTTGTTCTGTCTTCACAGTGAAGGGTGAGGGGGATGGACCAACGAAACAGCAAGAACACAGAAAGGGGGAAGTAAACACTAATCCATTTACAGAGGAAAGAGTCTTGAAAGAATTGCAAACCTGAAAATGGACAAGGCCATTGGACTGGATGGGATACATCCATGGGTGCTAAGGGAACTCAGGGAGGAGCTTGCTGTACCATAGCCTTATTCAACATATCACTGGAAATAGGAGAGGTTCCAGGAAACTGGAGGAGAGCTGCGGTAATTCCACTCCATAAAAGTGGCAGCAGGGAGAAAGCTAGCAACTATAGACTGGTCAGTCTCATATCAGTGGTGGGGAAATTAATGGAAACCCTGTTACAAGAAAGGCTAGTGGAATATCTTGAATCCAGGGGTTGCATGATCAAAGCAGCATGGATTCATTACAGGGAGGTCATGTCAGACAAATCTGATAGATTTATTTGACTGGGTGACAAAGGAAATAGATAAGGGAAGGGCAGTGTATTAGGTTTATAGGTTCATAGGTATGTACGAGTTGAAAGCCACTGGCCAATATGACTCAACACAATCAACCCAAGAAGGTGAACTTTCCATCCCTCATATGCCAAATCAAAGCAGTTTTAAAAGTATCAAATATTTTACTTAGAAATACTTCCATTGGTACTTTATTCCAGACATTGACCACTCACTGATTTATCCAATTAGCTCTACTGTTAGTTCTATAATTTTCACCCTTTAGCTGTAATGGGTGAAATCTACTGCCCTGAAGTTATCTTTTCTTTTCTTGTGAGTCCCACACACTCCCACAGATCACCACTGTTAAATGCCCTGTAAGTCAGGCACAAATGCCCCTTATTCTCCTATAATGTTAAGAGTATAGTCCCAATTCATATAATCTTTCAGCATAGGGCATTCTTTTTGTCTGGATGATCCTTTTTGTGGCCCTCCTCTGTACCCGCTCCAGCAATTGATTATCTTTTTGTTTGATGGTTTCCAGTACTGCACACAGTACTCCAGGTGGGGCCTGACAAACGATGTGTACAGGGGAAGTATTACTCTTTTATGTCTACTATTAAAGAGCAGCTGTCATATTCCCTCCTACCTTACATCTCTGTGTCCCACTTTCCTTTCCAGACATGTTTCCTGTGCCTTTTTCAAAGAATTTCATGCATTTACTCGTAAATTTCATTTTATTTTCTCACTGTGGCTCTGCCCATTCCAGACTGTGTGAATGCTGGCCGACCTGCTTGTTCCCACTCGCAGTGCATAATGTCATCATCTGTGGAAGCATATGTTTGAGTGGGACTGAGCGGGAAGTGTATTTCACGACTCTTTCAAAGTGCTGATCCTATTAAGTTCCTTACTATTGTCCAGTAACTTATGTGATCATCACTGTCCACAACCTCAATCTCTACTCTTGTAACAGTGATCTTTTTTTTGTCAGGTTGTTCGATTAGCCTTCTTCTGAGCTTGTTTTCCTTTCGCCCCACCCCAGAACTCGGCAAAGCACATGTAAATCACAAGGGATGCTAGAGCGGGACTTTGACAGCTGCTGTCATTGTCAGTCTTCCAATCCATACTTTCAGATATGTTTAAACAGTACTAGTGTGCCATACTTATTTGTGATTTGTAGCTCTTTACAAAGTTGTGTGTAATCCCTTGATAGTCTGTCTGTCTGTGGTGCTTGTGCCCCCCACCCAAGTGCCTCTTGTACATGCTGTTAGCAATACCTAGGGGCAATATTTGTTATCCCTTCAGTATCCTGCATTTTATTATATATATATATATATATATATATATATATATATATATATATACAGTATATACTATATATGATTTATCAAGTGATTACTTATTTTCTGTACTGTGCTATGTGAATGTATACAGTGATTTATACAGAAGCAGATGACAGACTTTTTCGTGATTTTTTTTACTGTGTGTTTTGTTGATGGCTGCTGTGTCATACTGATGATACCTGAAAATAAAAATAAATATTTGTAACATGGCAAAAATCTGACAGCGATAAAAACGAATGCTGATAGGAGCAAACGCATCAGCTGGTACAGTAGCAACATGGCATTATGAGACGATAATGCCGTGTTGCTTCTGAAGTATACAAAGTACCCACGAGAAGAATAGGAGAGGTGTGGTCAGTGGGAAAGGGGACAAAATGTGAGTCAGAGAGGCAGAAAAGAGCAAGATAGTAGGATATAGGAGTGGGGGGACAAATGGAACAGAAGAACATGAGCAGGAGTAGAGAGATGGACGTTGTGAATGAAGAGATGGAGAAAATGCGAGTAGTGTTCAGCCTGTGTGGAGGAATTCAAATGGAGGAATGGGTAGAGAAAGAGAAGAAGTGAGATAGAAGTGCAGCACACAGCGAGGAGACAACAGAGGAGAGGCAAACAATCAGTAACCCCAGCCCAGAAGTAGTGAGAGAGAGAGGAAGGACTGCACTGGAATACGAAGCAGCAGGCGCAACATCCACCAACGGATTTCAGTTCCACGGGTTCACGGTGTACGGGACCGTAAAGTTCAACTATGCAGGAGGAATCACACAGAGACTGTTCCACAGACACTGGATGACTACTAGCAGGTAAAGAAATGAGGAGGGAAACAGAGAGAGTGAGCAGGATACTATAAGCGATGAAACTCAGCAAAGGACGCTGTGAATATGCAAATGAGATACGGGGAGAGTGTGGAAACGGGGAAAAGAGGCAGGATAACAGTCCTCCTAGGTAAAATATTGAAAGAACAGCCATGCAGAAATCCTCGAAATGTGCTGTAATAGTTAATAGTAATGCAAGTGCTTACTACGTGTGAAAATAACAGAGTTGTATCAAAAAAATTGAAAGTAACAGTAAAAATTAGACCAGAACTTATCAGTGTCAGAGTCTTTTGTCTTGTAGAAGTCCAGACATCTGTAGTACATAATAACCATCCTGATGTCCATGTTACAAGTGCATTAATCCCCTCCAAAGATGGCATCTAATGGGGAGTTAATGCATGGTTGGTCGTTGTTGGCATGAGGCTGCATTAGATGCCACCTTCGTCGTGGATTAATGCTTACATATTTTATAGGCATCATAGCATAAGTGCACTGATGGTATGTCACTCCTAATGTACCTTGCTTATTATGTTGCTGTTGGTCATGGTGTTGTGGTCACAGTAAAAGACTGATAATTTGAGACAGTGTAGTTATATTTTTACACAGTGGTTTTCATTTTTTCCTGTCTCTGCCACAGTGCCATCTGCAGTTTTCTTCTGGGAAACTAGGTTTTAGAGTGCCCCCCCACACACACACAAACACAGACACATAGTCCATGTCCTTTGTTTTATGTATGTTTGCTAACCTGAACTAACCCGTACTACTAGAAATAAATATTCTTCTGTAACACTTTTTTGTCTTTTGTGTCATTATTGTGTGTTACTCTGTGGAACGTCTCGCTCTGCCTTTGACTGAACATTATTGTTGTAGTAACATGGTCAACAAATGCATAGTGTATGGGTGTTCAAACACCTGCAAAGATAACGTCAGTCTTCACACATTTCCAAAAGACACTGAGATGCGGAAGAAATGGAATGCGGCGGAACGTCGTACCAGAGCTGACTGGCATGGTGCATCTGATACAAGCCGCCTATGTAGTGTAGATTTTGTAACTGAGTGCTTTAAAACTGAGTATATAATGATGAAGAAATTGGGAATGAATACCAGTCATGTCTGCCCTTGTCTGCGACCTGAAGCTGTGCTGACCATCTTTAAATGACCATCAGTACCTGGTAGTATTGGAGAGGTTGTAAAGAAGCAACGGGTTTCAACTGCCCTGGCCAAGAAAGAGCAACACCAAGTGAATATATTTTTTCTGTACAATTAACTGTTTGAATTACTCTACAGAGGGCATGGGAATCTTCAGCAATGAAATGAGCAATTGTTTGCTATTGGTGGGCAGTCCTGTAATTTGTCAGCTACAGAGAAGCAAAAGCAAATTCATGGTTCTGTCTTGATTGAATGAGAACAAAATGTATCCCGGTCATGGTGAATGTAGGCTGTTGTTTACATAGCAGTTGCACATTTCTCACCTAACAGTAACTGGTCAGGCTCACCAAACTGCTTACTTCGACCACGCCTGTCTTGTCTTGATGCTGTATCTCACTTGCTTACAGTTGTTTACCATAGCTAAGCAGGACAGTACGGTGTTGTCAAGGTTGATCCTGGCTCTTGTTTTCATACCTGTACTGGTCTATGGTGTGCAGCTCATCGTATGCCTGAATATGCACTGTGTCGTGTGGCACAGTACAGCTGCTACAGACAGGTGATCATGGGAGTGGGTGGGGTAAGCATCAGGGATGCACATCTGTATGTGACCAACCTACCAAGCATGGACGGCGCTGGTGTGCTTCGACGCTGTCATGGGTGTGCATCAAACCTGATTTTCTGTCTTGCAGGACAGTGGATCCCTTGTTCAGTAAGGCACAGGTCCAGGTGTGTGAATGCCTATTGCATGCACCAGTATCAGCGTGATCATGCCCTACTGTCAGTCTGTTACTGTATGACACACCTAAGAATCACTGCCATAATTCTACTTCACAGTCTGTACCACCATCCCCATATTCCGTGGGCGATGCTATCCATACCTCGTCCATACCACCCCCATTCGCAATGTTTTCTGTGCTGCATGTCCAGTGTTCCTCCGCCATGGCAGTTTCTGATGTGATTCTTTGTTTTCTCTATGCAGGTCCACAAACATTTGATAACTTTTACTGGAATTGGGGAAACTCATCAAATTGTAAAATTTGGCAGTTTTTGCCAGGATTGCAATAATTGTTCTGCAATTGCAGGGGAAGGGCTGAACTGCAGCTTATGACCAGGTGATGGCTGTTGTACACTGCATCATCTTCTCACCCATGTAGCCATCAGTACATGTTGTACATGCCGGGTATTGTATGCCGGCTTGCAACAACCACTTATGCATGCATATGATGTGTTTGTGACTAAAGTGTGGTTTGACATGCATTCATGGAGCCGCTTGTTCCACGAGCTCAGTGTGTTGCACCACTAGTCTCATAACATAGTCTGATTTGATGGTTTTTCTGGGCTTGCACTTGTATGCAGGCCATGTAAAATTCTTTGCCTCTGACTTCAATGATGTTTGAAGTACCCTGTGACTCTGACAATGACATATGTCATTTCAGTTTTTAATCTCATTGCTGGCTTATCATGTCTCACCTAATTTTCATGAAGTGCAACCATGTCTGAATAGCGTGCTCATTTTTTGCATTTCTAGATTCTGCATGACATACTTGGTGACAGCAGCAGTACTGAACACAATATCATGGACACAACACCACAGCAATTTAATGAAGCACCTCCCAACATCCCACTGTGTGATGTTGTTCATCACACTGCAGAAACGCAGACTGACACACCAAGCACCCATGATACTGGCATGCAGGTTCATGCATACCAGCTGAAGTGCTCTGTCAGCTGTAAGACAGACTGTGTTCTGTGGGTCTAACAAAGGTAGGTGTCACCGACAGTATGATTGTTGATGTGTGATATGGCAGCCAGTGTAAAAGATCCCCTTGGTTATGAAGCAAACATGTCCATGTTCATTGGTCAACAGAGACATTGTGAGAACATACGTATCAGTTCTCCTCCCTTTAACCAACATTAGGAACATGGGAATGCCACTGCACAAACGGACCATGAGACCACCACAGTCTACCCATAGTGCATATGATTCTCCTAGTCTTTTAGTGTATAGCTCCACCCTCAGTTCCAACAATTTCATTTGTTTATATGAGGCCATCTTGAACCCCCCACTGCCTTTCAACAATCACCTCACCCTGGTACCCATTCCAGCTGTCCACTACAGTCTCAATGAAGCAATAGTTCTTGAAGTTACCTTTACATGTCACCCCTTTAATCTTGTTCTCATGATCCCTTTCACTAGGTCTCTCTGCCAACTGGAATGGGTTCTCCACAGGAAAATTATTTATCCTACTGGGGTATTTGAAAGTGTCAATCATGTGTCCCCTCTCCTTTCTTTGTTCCAAGGGGTACATGTACATATCATTGATTCTCCCCTCATATGGTAAGTGCTCTATGTCCCTCATCATCATAATCATCCTCCTCTGAACTTGCTACACAGTATGCATGTCTTTTCTGATGTCGGGTATCCAGATCAGAACACCATATTCCAGTTGAGGACTAACCAGTTGTGTGTAAAGGGGTATTATCCCATCTGTCTTTCTGCTTGATTTCCCTCTCCCTATGGAACCCAACATTCTGTTTGCTTGTGCCAATGTCCCCACGCACTGCTGCACTACCTTCAGAGCATGTGACATTATGATGCCTGAGCATCTCTCTTCTTCAGTTACCTGCAGGGAAGTACTCCCAGCGAGTACTGTGCCATAACATTATTTTAGCCTATTACTGAGCGTCGTCTGCAAAGACACTCAACCTCACCTCAAGACATAGAAACATAGTAGCATACAACTTGATGGCAGACAAGGACCGCAAGTCCCATCAACTCTGCCCATTTTTTCTACCTTATGAATGTGCCATAGGCCTTTATTCTGTCAATGGCATATCTATTCATACTCATCTGTATTGGTTCATTACCATTATGCATATCCCATGCATGTTTGAAGCCCTGCATTATATTCATATCCGCCACTTCCTGAGGTTGGCCATTCCATGCATCCACCACCCTATCTTTAAAAAAGAACTTCCTCACATTATCCCTTAGTCGGCTTCCCTCTAATCTCAATCTGTGTCCTCTTGTCCTGCTATTTTTCTTATACTGAAACATGTTAGACTCTCACTTTGTTAATGCTCTGAAGGTGTTTGAAGGTTTCGATCATATCACCTCTCTCCTTCCATTGCTATAGGGTATACATTTTGAGCTCTGTTGATCTGTCCTCATATGTTTTCTGAAGCAGTCCCTGCACCATTTTGGTTTCCCTTCTCTGGACTACCTCAGTTTTGTTACTGTCCTTGTGCAGGTGTAGTCTCTGATACCACACGCAGTACTCCAGATGGGGTCTAATCAGTGTTTTGTAAAGAGGGATTACGACTTGCTCTACCCCTACTAATACACCCCAACATCCCTCTAACCTTAACTACTGCTTTAGGTTTCATGTTCCTCAAGCAACTGGTCATGGAACCAACTCGGCAGAAGGCAATACTGGACCTTGTGCTCACAAACAGGGACAGTGTGATGGGGGTAAGAGTGGGGGAGCACCTGGGGAACAGTGACCACCAGTCACTGTGGTTTGAAATCACAGAAAAAGCAGAACCTAACCACACAAAAACACGTATCCTGGATTTTAGGGGGGCAAACTTTGGGAAAATGGGAGATACTTGAAAGAGGCATTAAGGGAATGGGCAGGAATCAGGGGTTGAGGAACAGTGGAAGTATTTAAAATGGGATTACAAGAGCAACAGAATTATGTATTAAGCAGGTTAGCAAGAGGAAAAGGAAGAGGAGACCATTATGGTTTTCCAAAGAGGTAGCAAAGAAAGTGAAAGCCAAAAGATTGCATTCATGCAATACAAAAAGACACAGGCACAAGGGATAGGGAGAAGTACCAGGAGAAGCAAAGGAGGCAGGAGGTCAGTAAGGGAAGCCAAAGCTCAGACAGAAGAACACATTGCAAAATCAGTGGGTAGAGGGACAAAACCTTTACAGGTACATAAGTAAAAAAGAAAGGCAAAGGGAGGGATAGTGAGACTGAAGGGGAGGATGGGGGCTGTGTGGAGGATGACAACAGTAAAGCTGACATATTGAACAGGTATTTCTGCTCAGTCTTTACTAAGGAAGAGGAGGGTAATGGGTCTGAATGGAGTACAAGGGGTGAGAATGGTGCAGAAATGGACACAAGTCCCTTTACACGAGAAAGGGTCCTGAAGGAACTGGAAGTAATAAGAGTTGATAAAGCAATGGGGCCGGATGGGGTGCACCCCAGGGTCCTTAAAGAACTAAGAGAGGTGGTGGCTGAACCTCATGCTATCCTGTTTAGCCGATCACTAGAAACAGGGGAGGTACCCAAAGACTGGAGGATAGCAGATGTAGTCCCCTTATACAAAAGTGGGAACAAAGAGGAAGTGGGGAACTACAGACCAGTCAGCCTCACCCCGGTAGTGGGGAAGATCATGGAAGCACTACTGAAGGAGAGATTGGTGGAACATCTGGTTGTCAATGGACTACAAGACCCAAGGCAGCATGGTTTCACCAGGGAAGGTCATGTCAGACCAACCTCATTGAATTTTTGACTGGGTGACTAGGGAGGTGGATCAGGGAGGGCAGTGGACATGGCCTATCTGGACTTCAGCAAGGCCTTTGACACTGTGCCACATAGAAGACTATTGCACAAACTGGGGAATATGGGTGTGGGCAGGACAGTAGTGCGGTGGGTAGGTAACTGGCTGGGCAGCAGGACACAGAGGGTGGTGGTAAATGGCTGTCACCCACAGAGGGAAGAGTGACCAGTGGGGTACCACAGGGATCAGTGCTGGGACGGTACTATTCAATATCTTCATCAGTGACATTGCACAGGACCTAGAAGGCAGAATTTCACTGTTCGCTGATGACACAAAGCTCTGTAACAGAGTAGACACACCAGAGGGTGTAGACAGAATGAGAAGGGACCTACAGAAACTTGAAGAATGGTCAGGGGTTTGGCAGTTAAAATTCAATGCAAGGAAGTGCAAGATAATGCATATGGGGCACACAAACCCTGGCACAATATATCAGTTGGGGGGTGAGGATATAGCATGCACCAAGCAGGAAAGGGATCTTGGAGTTATCATCTCTGATGACCTCAAGGCAGGGAAACAGTGTGACAAGGCAGCAGGTAAAGCAAATAGAATGCTGGGATGCATAGGCAGGGGCATCACCAGCAGGAAAAGGGAGGTCATAATTCCACTATACAAGACACTAGTGAGGCCGCACCTGGAGTACACTGTGCAGTTCTGGAGACCTTACCTACGTAAGGACATAGACAGGGTAGAGAAGGTTCAGAGGAGGGCAACAAAGATGGTGCATGGATTGCATCACAAGTCCTATGTGGACAGGTTGAAGGCACTGAACATGTACTTCCTGGAGGAGAGGAGGGAGAGGGATATGATAGAGACATACAAGTATCTTACAGGGAGGAACAGGGTGCAGGAATGCACTATTTTTAAGCGAAAAGATGTTCCAGGACCAGAGGGCATGGGATGAAGTTGAGGGAGAACGATTCAGAGGAAACGTGAGGAAGAATTTCTTCACAGAACGGTGGTGGACAAGTGAACACCCTGCCAGAGGAAATGGTGGGCTGAAACAATCACGGGATTTAAGAATGCATGGGATAGACATAAAGGAATTCTGGAGGTCAGGGGTAAGGGGCAACAGACTTCCTGGAAAACATAAACTGAACTTACAAACTTAAATGGGCAGACTGGGTGGGCCATAGGCCCTTATCTGCCGACACTGTCTATGTATCTATGTATCTATGTTATCTGTCATGACGCTGCCCAAGTCTCTTTCTTCGCTTGTGATTGCCAGCAACTCACCTCCCAACCTATAGGTGGCTTCAGGGTTTCTCTTCCCTAACTGCATGATTATGCACTTCTTTGCATTAAACTACAGTTGCCCCTCTTCCAACCATTTTGCCAGTTTATCCAGATTTCTTCTCATTCTGCCAACCCCATCTGGGTCATCTACTATGTTGCAGATCTTGGTGTCATCTGCAAACAGACAAACCTTACCCTCCAGTCCATCTGCAGTGTCACTGATGAAGATATTGAAGAGGACTGACCCCCAGGACTGATCCCTGAGGCACCCCACTTGTGACTTGCATCTCTTCTGACTGTATACCATTTACCACCACTCTCTGTTTTCTGCCTTCCAACCAGTTTGCCACCCAGTTGACCAACTTCTGACTCACCCCACACCCACTAAGCTTATTAATCAATCTGCTATGTGGAACAGTATTAAAAGCTTTGCTGAAGTCAAGGTAGGTGACATCAACTGCACCACCTTGGTCCACAACTCTGGTTACCCAGTCAAAGAAATCTGTGACACTAGTTTGACAGGACCTTCCTGTTGTAAACCCATGCTGTCTTGAATCATGTGCTCCTATGGATTCCAGGTGTTGCACTATTCTTTCCTTAAGGAGTGCCTCCATAATCTTTCCCACTACTGAGGTACGACTCACTGGTCTGTAGTTCCCTGCCTCATCACTGCTACGAGTCTTGTGGAGTGGGATCAGATGAGCCCTTCTTCAGTCTCCTGGGACCTCTCCTGTGTTCAGCGAGACATTCAACACTTTTGATACTGGCTCTGCTAGTTCCTGTCTTAGCTCATTAAGTACCCTGGGATGTATGCCATCCAGTCCCATTGCCTTGTCCACCCTGCACTTAAAGAGTTCCTGTGGGACACTTTCTTTTGTGAAGGGACTTGTGCACCCGCCCCCCATGTCCATGGTACTAAACTGTGGGCTCCTGCCCTACTTTCTCTCAGTAAAATACTGAGCAGAAGTATCTATTTAGGGTAGATGCTTTTCATTGGTCTGCCGCTACACACTCCCCCTTATCCCGTTTTATCTTAGCAATACCCCCTCTGGACTTTCTCCTTTCAGTAATGTGTCTATAGAAAGTTGTGTCCCCTTCTTTTACTGTTCAACCCACTGCTATATCCTCAAATAATAAAGTAAACTGAAGAGGTCCCAGCACCGTCCCCTGTGGAATGCCAGAAATCATCACAGACTCCTCTGATGATGCCCTGTTGACCAGTATCCTCTGTGTTGCACCCTCCAACCCATTTGTCACCAACTGTATGACGCACTTCAGAGCCCTGAACATGGTAATTTGTCTAAAAGCTTTTTGAGTGGCACTAAGTCAAAAGCTTTTTGGAAATCAAGGTAGGCCATGTCCACCAAGCACCCATTATCCACCACTGTAGACACCCCGTGTAAAAAGTATGTTAAGTAATCAATAAGACACGACAGGGTGGAGGTTGTTATGTGATGAGGTTGTTATGTTATGTGGTGAGGCACGAGGCCAAAGGCCGAGTGTCCTTCCACACCTAGGTGTGTGGTTATCACATAACAACCACCACCCTGGAGTGTCTTATTGCGCTTATAAAATGAGAAATAACTATGAAAAAAGAACACTGACAAGGTGTTTATATTTTGAAAACTTTGTGACATTTATTTAAATACAGAACAGAAAATTAATTGAAACATTGAGATAAAATAGTCCCTTGGTAAACTTTTTTGAATGGTAAAAAATAGCAATTACCAACAACATTAGCAAACAGCAGTCTACTTGTTGTAGTTTATGAATTGCACTTTACTTCATTGTGATTATTTCACACACTGACCGTGCCATTGTGCGCTACATGTGTGAAAACACATTTTGGGCGACGTGAAAAATGACAGTTGTACTGTTCATAAGGAGGTGTGGTAAAATGGCAAAACTGAAAATCTGGAGTGAAAATATTAAAAATGCTCGAAGTTACGAGCGTGCGTCGGAACTGTGCAACGCATGCTTGTAAAACAGTCGTTTTGGGGAATATTTTCACCAAATTCTCAACATAGCCAGTTTAAGATAACTGCTCATGATCAGTGTCACTGTGATTTTATTAATCTGTCCAGAACATTGATTTCGCACACCGACCGCGCATTGTGCGCTACATGGGCAGAAAACACATTTTGGGTGAGATGTGAAAAATGACAGTTGCACTGTTCGTAAGGAGGTGTGGTAAAATGGCAATACTGAAAATCTGGAGTGAAAATATTAAAAATGCTCGAAGTTATGAGCATGCATAGGAACTGCACAACGCACGCTCGTAAAACAGTTGTTTTGGGGAATATTTTCTCAAATTTTTCAACATAGGGATTTTGAGCCTACCTCTTGAACTGTGACACTGTCATTTCATTAATCATTATGGAAAGGTGGTTCCGGCGCGGTGACCTGCGGAACCACCTTCGGACCGATTAACTCAAATAACAGTGTCAGCAGTTCGCGAGGGCTCCCAAACCCCCATGTTGGAAAATTTGGTGAAAATATTCCCAGAAATGGCTGCGATATGCGCTAAAGCTGAAAAAAATCAATTTATGCCATTATACAGCTTACTGGCATTTCTTCAGTTCGAGGGCGGCTTTGAAGAGTGCAGATGTGTTCCCAGTCCACCAAAGATTGTCGAGCCAGGCTCCAGAGGTAAGTATGGGTTGAGGTGGGGTGTGGGGCGGTGGGTACTCAGAAGGTGGGTGCGAGTTGGGGGAAGGGGCAAAAGAATCAATGAGGGAAGGTTTTTTTTGGTTTCAGGTTTTTTTTTTCATTTATTTACACACAAGAGACTTTTGCCACACTGGGGTGGGCTCCCAGCATGGCTTGGGGGGACAGTGAAGCTGACGGGGGATTGTGCACCCTCATCAGCTAAGGAAGTTAGAAGGGGTGGGCTTCCAGTGGGGCATACAAACATTTTTGGGGGGGCAGTGAAACCGACGGGGGATTGGGCACCCTGTCAGCAAATTAAGCTTTTGCCATACTGGGGTGGGCTCCCAGCATGGCACCAGGCCGCTTGGGGGAGGGACAGTGAAGCCGATGGGGGATTGGGCACCCCCATCGGCTAAGGAAGTTTTTGCCATGCTGGGGTGGGCTTCTTTAACTTTCTGGTGTCTACCATCATGCACCGCGCACTTCCATCTCAGGAAGCGATCAGTTTTTTTTTTTAATGCCTCTCTGCACTCGCATTGCATTGTATTTTTGAGTTAACTGATAGTCCATGTCACCGGCCGATTACCTCCATGTATTGCAAGTTACATGAGTGCCATGATAAGTATCAGTTTCTTTTTTTTACTGCTGCTGTGACGATTCACCTATACACCCAGACTACGAATGTGAGCTGTGTGTCGCTGTGGGGACTGGCGTGTGGTATGACAGGGATGGAGCTAGGGCTGGATTGCACTATGATTCCTACATTTTATCATGTGTATGCTGAGGGGCAAAGTACTCAGCGAATGTGGGAGAGAAGCGGTTTCAATTATTTGTCAGTGCTTTGGGAGAGAAGGGTGAACGAGTGTGGAATCAGCTGTAAGGACAGTTTCCCGAAGCTGAGATTGGATGCGCAGGTTGTTCGTCTACTGCGAACAGCGGGATGTGAGGCCTACTCAAAAAAATGCTGCAGCTCAGTTTAGGAGAGGGACAGTGATGCAGCTAACAAAGGCCACTAAGGTTTACTTGATTTATTGTGTGAGATTTTGTTCTCGTTTGTGTTATGGGAGCATGGTATTTTTAAAATTTTGATGATTTCACTTGCCAGTCAGATTCTTTACTAACATGGAGGTTGGGCATTCCATTATAGAATGTGGGGAAAGCATTTATTTCGGGGTGGCCTTTGCACAGCCGGTTGGAAAATGTTCCCAACCCGGTGGTTGTTATTCCTTATACCACTGGATTCCAAGCCCTGTCAACCAATCAGGAGACATGATTTTTCTTGACCATTTTATAATACATTACACCTCTAAAACATCTAAAAACTGAAAAAAGGAGTACCTATTAATGCATAAAATAGGATATGTCAGCAATAGGTTAACTAGTATAGCACTTTGCAGTAAAAGTATTTATTAGTAGAGTTGGTTGAAAATAAATAATTTCTCTGTCGCATGTAAATTTTATCATATAAATACACTGTAACATTTGTAAATTTGTAAGACATAAACTGTGTTTAAAACGTAATTTTCATTACACTGTACTGTAGTTACATAGTCTCATTAAAGGCAACCTTCTCTTTATTTTTGTTTTTTACTTAATGCTGTGGTCTAGTACATAAAAGGAAAACTGATATAGGATTGAGGTGAAAGGTTAGTAAGGAAAAAAAAACTTTAATCCTGCCAGGTTTCCTTTTATTGGTGGGCAAGGAGGGTAGATTTCACCTGAAAACTACGCTATGTAAGATTCAAATGTATGTGCTTTTATTAACATTAGCAATGTATTTGGGCACTTTGGGTCTGCCTCTGCCTATTTAACTGTGTTTTCCCACCTTTTCTTTTTTGTTTATAAAGTATTACTGTATTGCCTACTTTCTTCATCCTGTTTTTTGTTTTCTGTTTTTCCCCACATTCAAGACATAGAATGTTTATCATGGAATGTTTACCATGGAATACAGGGATTCAAAATTCTGCTCTATTCTGCTTGTAGAATGTTACACTCCTGACATTCTGTACATGCAGACTACAAAGGCCTGTTTTAGAGCCAGATGCTCAATTGTATCACTGTCAAGGTAAGCGATTTTCCTGATGAGCAGATAAAGACAGAAAGGGGATTTTTCACTGTTAGTAAACAAACAGTTGTAATGATAACTATAAACAATACTTGATGTTTCTAATTTGTTTATGTGTGTAAGGAGAGTGTGATGATCAGGGAAACAGCATTTAATTAATTTATTTTATTTTTAATTTAAGGTAGTTTTATTTTTAAGGCCCAGTTGAAGGTTTTCTTACAGTGTAAAGGCAGCAGCCATGTTTATAATGGAACATCAGTTCTGGTTGAAGGGGGACTGATGAAAGATAGTTCTGGTTGTATGAGGACTGATTTGCTTATTGTGTAATTTGGTTTAGGACCAGGATGACTGTGTGTATATAGAGATTTAACATACAGTCAGCTGATGTATCTTGGCCAATGAGATTTCTAGATTTTTTCTTGCCATTTTATAAGTTGCTTTAACAGCATCTGCCCTCTGTCAACCCATGCTTCCCCTGTTTCTGAATTTCATTCGCTTCCAGGTACATGTTTGTTCTGTTATTGATCAGTTTCTTGAGGAGCTTTCCATCCATAGATGTAAAAGTCACAGGATGGTAGTTACCAATGTGGTCCTTCCTGCATCCCTTGTTTACCCTGTATCAGTTTGTTGGTGCTTTCTGTGCTAGGTAACAAGTAATCTCCCTGGGGTCACCTGAGGTGGCAGAGATAAGCAATACAGTCCTTCACTTACTGCCTATCCATCCAGCCACAGCAGCAGCAGTGCTGCCACTTGGAACGCAAGTGACCTGTTTGCAGGAGTGACATTGGGCTGCTGGAGTGACGGCCTGGTGGAGGATGACTGAGTGCCCAGATGGCTGTTTTCCTATGTAGTGGAGTGTTTGTTGTTTGGCATGCTGTGTTAACACCATCCTGGTGACCACTGGTGTAGGTGCAGTAGCGACACAGATACATTTCAGGGAGTGCCCATGTCTGGACTTCCAGAGATTTTGCATGTTAAAAACTGACCTACATCCTTGTCACCAGTTGAGCTCTGAAGTTGTGAGGAGGGACACATAAATAGAGAATAATAGTTATGCAAGTGTTTGTTATGGAATTTTTTTACACAACCAAGTGGTCTGATGACCAATTAAGATGTAGATCGAAGATTGAGATCTTTATGAGGGTATGACACACTGAGGGTTTGTGAAAAAAATTATATAAAACACGCTTGCATAGCATTTCATGTTTTTTAATTGAGTGGGCAAGGTAGCGTGACCGGGTGGTGTTCGTTGGGGGTTAGGGGTGGGGGAAGAAGACAAAGTTGAATGCTGTTTTAAAAACCATGTCCCTTGTAACAGTTAATATAGGTTTACTTAGTTTTTTGGGTGTGAAAGTTGCTGAGTATAGACTGAGGAGAGCAGCTGACTCTGTGGCTTCAGAAGACGAGATTGAAGCATAAGCGAGTGCTGCCGTAGTAAGATTCTGTTACATTTCAATGTCGTCTTCTGAAACCGCTGATTCAGTCTCTCTCCCCTCAGTTTATACTTGTCAACTTTAACAAGAAAAAAATAAATGAACTGAAAATTAGGTTAAGCCGCCCAGCCATTGTGGTGGAAAGATTTAATGCTATGATGCTGGCAACCTGGGTTTTATAACATAGACAAGCACTGGAGGGCCGACCTTTTGGGTCCCCCCAGGCCAGGGTCCTCCTATGCCCCCCTGAGTACCCTCCTTCACACCTCTCCCTATGCTGGAGACTTCAGCACCTGGTGCATCCACGTGGGTGCCCCCCTGCCCCCTCCTTCTCCAATCACCATGTCCCACCCCTCAAATCCCCAAGCTGCCTTCTAAACCCCTCCACCTCCTCCCTAAGCTGCGTCTATCCTCATAAGGTTTATCTCCCAATCTCACTATACTTTTCAGTGTCCTGCTGCTGTCCCCACAACAACAGGTTCATATCCTTTTTAGGTCTGCCATCACACCACATTCTGGAGTCATATAAATGGAACAGCTGTCCCATGTCATGAGTTTCAGTCCCCCAGGCAGAGTATCTCATAGCTGTTACTTGCCAGTTGTGCCAAACGTACAAGCATCCAATGTTCTGGTATGGCAAACTTAGGACTGTGCAGTACAATACAATGCAGAGGGCTATCATACCATCACATACTGTCATGCTATACATTTCTCTTTTCGGCATCTAAGGTTTCAGAAAGCGTGGAAATAAATGTCAAGGAGAAAAGGCTGTGTAGAGATGTGGTCAAAATTTCAGGACGTTACCAAACTTCAGAGTTGGAGGCATTTGACAGTCTCCTAAATCGGTTTGCACCAAAGATGGTGGTGTTTTCCTACAATGGAATGAAGTGCAGGTACTGATGTCCATTTATGAAACTCATACAGTGACCATTATTCGTATGTACAAAGCAACACATTACCATTTGTGATTATGTTGTTTTGCTCTGTGTTGTAGAGCTCTTTTGGCTGCACTCCACTATAATGAAAACTATTGAAGACATCAGGTGCAGACAGCCAGTGGTGACAAGAGATACACCATACATTATTCCATATACAAAAAGGGAGGGTACATCGTTCGTGGTGTTGTGCAGAAGCCAACTCATGGTGATTACATTACATTTCAGTGTTTTCTGATCATTTGTATGCCCATTTAGCAGAACCTTTGCAATTGTCAGACTGCTTCGATATATTTATTCAATGTGTCATGTCAATCATGTGTTCATTCACCTTGTTTAGGCCGGCAACTTGCTTTGCTAGGACCTATGCTAAATCCATTACCATTCTCATAAGACTTACATCAGGTCATGCTGCTCTGTCAACCCTTAATGCATTAAGCCATTGCAGTACCATGTTCTCTGTAATCCTGATGTCCACGACCAACTACATGCTACCCGTAACCAACCCAGGTAACCCCTTGCCTGCGGAGTCAGCACTCCATCCTCCTGTATGACCACATAGAATAACTAGTCATTCAGTGCCATGTAGGCATTAAGCCACTCAAAAGGAAGCAATGACGAGGAATTAATGCATGGATGGGGTTCAGCTGAGTGCTCCAACCACTCAACCATGCATTAATCCCTTGTAAATGCCTCATTTCGAGTGGCTTAATGCACTTGAAACATGGCAAGTGCAAGGTGACTATTGTTTCACTGCTGTTTAACTTATAATGAAAGAAATATGTGCATGAACAATAATTTTACTTGACAAAACATGCTTCACTTGTAACCTGTATGTGTTTTTAAATGTGCATGTCCACATTGTACAGCCCACATGCATTAATGTGGTGCCTACCAATTTCGTACACATTACTACTTTGTATTATGTAATAAAATACACATAACATACTGATAACTCATTAAAAAATGATACCTCTAATCAGCAGTTCTATTGTGTTCCACTCCGTTCCTACCTCACATTTATATATCTCAGTACTGCATTGTGGGGGACATGTATAACATCCTTGTAACTTGGCAATCAATGTACCCAAGTCCAACCAATAGGTGGCATGCAAAAGACATACTGTCAAAGCCAAGGGGTGCATTACACAGACAAAAGTGGACAGGACTGTTCTCTGCTATATGTTATGGAACATGCAGACCGCATCATACTGCCACACAGGCAGGGCATTTATGGTGATAACTACGGTGTCAACCAGGTGAGTGGGTTGGAAACAACAATATTTTCTTTTCCTCTATGTGCACTGCACAAAATACTGTTGGATTTCACACTCGGGTGACATTATGGGCTGAGCGATGGTGGCTGTACTACCTTCGCGGACATTCTCACAGTTGCGCCACCTATAGGTCGGACTCCTTTAGGTGTTGGGACAAGCACTTACTATTCCAGAAAAGAAGCCTTGTGACAAATCACTACTTCAGAAGTGCCACCTATAGGTCAGACACAGTCAAGAATTAAAACAAGCAGATATGCCACAGTGCTGCTTATTTCTCTGTCTGTTCAATACAGTGTGCTCCCGATGTCAAACGGGCATCACAACACATTTACGTTTAGTATGAAATTAGCACTTCCTTGTGGGAGTACAGTACAGTGCCGTGCATTTCTAAGGAATTAATGCACAGCTACACTAGGGTCATATGATATCTTTCCTCCAATTACTTCTCACTATCTGTGTAGTACTATTAATGCCATGTTATAATTGGTGTTTCTATTCTGCTTGATTTTTCAGATAGCTCCCACACTCAGCAGCTGTCACTCCCAACCTCACAGGACCCTCCATTTTGCTGTATCCAATCCCCCTGTAAACATGGGTTATCAACTGTTCCGGCACTGAGTTACGTTCTGCTATCACCCTTGCTGTAACAAAATGCCTCCTCATGTCCCTTCTAAACCTTCCACCCTCTAATATCCTGTCATGACCCAGAGTGTCTGTACCCACACTCCACTTGAATAGTCACTTCATGCCTGTCCTATTTATTTGTATCTTTTTATTTATTTATTTATTGAAATGTTTCACCAGGAGGGCACACTGAACAAAAAGTTGCTTGTCTCACAGTGTGACCTGGGGAGGAAGGGGTTACATAGGGTTGTGAAGGATGATCAGTTACCATAGTATGTGGGTAGTACAAACAATACAACATTGTAAGATTATGCAACAGTTGGAATGCAAGGTATTGTACAATAAACAGTTGTGAAACATTGAGTAAATTATAATACATGTCCAAAATCATACAAAAGAACATATAAATGTACAAAACAGTAATAATACAACAGAACCATTATAGTGCATGAGTGTACCAGGAGCAGGCTCGAAGTAGTATGCAAGTGCTGTTGGAGTAAAAAGGATGGGGTAGGTTGTGCACACTGGTGACCCAGAAGGGCTGGTGGAGAAGAGAGGGGGAGAGGCAAGAACTGAATATGAGGAGAAGGGGTAGCCATTTCCTGATTCCCCCTTCAGGATGTTGAGAACCCTGCTGGGGGGGGTCAAGGTAGGAAGGCAGAAACTGGGGATAGGTATCAAGGAGGGTTAAAGCAGGAACAGCTGAGGGAGAAGTAATTGTGTAGGGCTCTCAGGTACTTGAAGGTAGCAATCATATCCCCCTGTCCCTCCTTGCCTGCAGAGAGCACATATGGTAATTTACCAGTACTCCATGTGGAGTCTGAACAGCAATCTATATAGGGGCATTTGTGAACTGTGACCTTACAAGTGGTTTTGTTAAAGGTATGACACAATGTTTACATTCTCAGGGTACAATGATGACCTGATGGATGCTGTTCTCAATCTATGTCTTGGAGGCATTGATGACAAATTGGATACTTCACAGCTGAACACTACCCCAGAGTCACTATGTTCATCCTTTGAGAAACTGGATAAAGAAACAGCTGTAGCACGACACATTTCACATTTCTTTAGACAGTAGGACGTTGTGGTTTTCAAAAAAAAGACACTGCAACCAATATGTTTTAATATCTCCATGCTGTTTACTTCTGCTATTGCCACAGTGAGGGTAGACTTTGATGCTTGTTTCTTGCTTCTTTTTCTGAAATTGATTTCCCTTATTACTCAATTAACATGAGAAGATAGCAATATTGCATGTGAGAAGTGGTGGTCATGGGACACATATTGGGCCTACCTGCAGAAAGTGGTGACAACACTCAGGTGTAAAAATTGCATGTGCGAGTACTATTATACACCAGTCATTGGTACAGGTGCACCAATACCTCCTGTCTCCTGCTTCTTATTCCCCTACTTATATTTGCCAGCATTCAATATGCATTCCACATGGCACTGGTACACTTATTCCCACACTTTTTTTGGCGGTTACTGTTATGCACCAATACGTGTCTTGATTCGTTATGTCAATTTGAACCACCCGACACCCTCCAATTGTGTAATCAGTCTGTAGGTGTCTGATGCCCACATGCACACAATTAGTGTTGAAATTAATCAGCAAGGTGTACACCTTCTGTTACAGAATACTGAGGACAGGTGTCATATATTTTCAACACCAAGTCCTCCCAATTGCATATTTTAAACTTATAAATATGTGTCCACTAGGGTTCTATACGTTATGTATATTGAAAGACAGTACCTGATGGTGGTGTAACACACTGAACTACTAATCATGTGTGCACCATGTAAATCTTGTACTCATTCTCAGCTTTCACATCTGTTTATTCTATCCACAACCATTTCCCATCACGTACCTGCATAACCATGATGGACAGTCCATAATTCTGGCACCATCTTGGGGCATATTACTTATTTTAGTTTAAGATGTAGAATTTATCAAAGGCCTGTGTTCTTACATAGTACAAAGCACATGGTAATGTTCTTTAACAAAACTGAGTACATAAATAAGAATTGTTTCCATCACCTGTAGCATTGCTTGTACTTGCTCAATGGTGCAAAACTAAGAAAATGTACTTTACTCGTGTACTCCTTATATGTTTTAAGTGCCTGCATCATTAAGTGGCATACTGCAGTTCTGATTTTACAGTTTATTCACTATAGCCCTGAGGTAAACCGTTTTAAACAGCATGTGATGGTACTATAATTACTGGTGACACCCTGTAACACACAGACTACAGCAGTGTTTCAAGCGCCATTATAATCGGTAGAACTGGTTATTAGGGCGTTCTGAAAGTGAATCACTTGCACTGTCAGCAACTGCCAGTGTCACACTGTTGGCAGCGTAGGGTGACCGAGCGGTGTCCATTCGCTGAAAAAAAAGAAAATGAAGACAAAGTGGAATGCTATTTTAAAAACACTGTCCCTTGTATAAGTTAACCTACTTTTACTTACATATTTGTGTCATTTAGGCTACCAAGCATAAACTGAGGAGACAGAGTGACTTGTCAGCTTCAGAAAATGAGATCCAACTGTAAGTGACTGTTGCTATGGCAACACTCATTTCCGCTTCAGTGTCATCTTCTGAAGCCGACGAGTCATTTGCTATTCTCTGTACAGTATATGCTCGGCAGCTTTAACGCCCCCAAAATAAAAAAAAAAAAAAAGGATGTTAACTGCTACAAGGGACATGGTTTTAAAACAGCATTCCACTTTGGGCCAGAGATTCAAAGGGGTTGCACCTGGCACAATCCCACAATGCAGCCCGGCACGATATTCAAACGGGGCACTTGCCCAGCGCAAGTTCCAATGCACCATGGCACATTGCTAACATATGCAGTGCATCTGAAGGGGGTGTACCCATGCATATATGGCACATCCAGATTTTCAGCCTGGGATGTGTGGCGCATCTGCTGGCACAACCCCCAGATGCACCACACACACCTGGTCACAAAGCTGAGTCAGGAAAACCCTTGAACAAATGCTGGCCACCCATAGGTGGGCTACTGTATTGCAAGGCACAGCTCAACAACCACCAGCCATGGGTGGCCACACGCCCAGCAGGAACACCATCCACAAGCACCCAAACCCTCCCTGGTGGTCTAGCAGTCCCCCCTTCCCTCTCGTATGATCGATCATGGGCATTTGTTATATAATTACCCCCCCAGTAGTCTAGTGTAACTCCCTCGCCTCCCCTCCATGTGCCTGATCACTGGCATTTGTTATAGAATAACCCCCCTGGTAGTCTAGTGGACCCTCATCCCCTCCTGTATGCCCAATCATGGACATTCGAGTTACAAAACCCTCCCTGGTGGTCTAGCAGTCCCCCCACCCACCTGTATGCCCAATCACAGGCTCCAGTAGTAGAATAAGATACCTGGTGGTCCAGTGGTCCCCCCTCCCCACCCACCCACAGAGGATCCCGCTCACCCAGCTCCCCCCTGTCATGGCGAGTGGCTGCACCCCACCCGCATACTGCCCAGCCACCCACTGAATAACAGCGTACTGTATGAGCTGTATGCCTATTGGTCCATAGTGTGTCCATGTTTGTTGACATTTTTTATTAACGTTACACATCTGGTTTTGTCAACCAACTGTTACAAGGTTTACTCAATATATCAGTACAATTGATTGACTCACATCTAAAAATAAAATTTTGACTGAGAAGTTCCAGTTCACTGTTAAAAGTGTGTCATTATGTAAGCAGACTGCTGAACCTTCCATAACGATATGGGTAAACAGGGAGAACAGGAAATGTGTAGATTTTTGCCGCACAGGAATATGTACTTTTATTGTATGACTCTCATTGTTTACAGAACATGGCAATGAGATTACAATATTAGACAGAAAAAAAGAAAGACAGGCAATCAAATAGTAACTCACGGCGCATTACAGTGATACTCAGACATAATGGATTGAACAGATACTACTTTTTGAAAAAAAGGAAGTTTTTGTGGGTCAGCTGGGGGAGTGCACAAAGGGCAACTACATGCAAACGTGTGTGTGTGATTGTGACATTGTGTGTCACTATTTAACAATAGGCACGACAGGTAACACCAGTACATTTACTTTCTTCCAAGCAAGTGGAATGTGCATTCCTGCTGAGCACCTTTGCCATGCCACATAATCATTATGATTTGCAGAACATGGCTTTTCAGACAAGAAAGACACACACAACATCAGTACCTGTTTTAATTGCTACCGAACAAGTCCAGTGAAAATGCAGGGTGGCATTGATCATCCATGGTGACCTAAGCACTGTCACTAAGGTGTGACTTTGTAGACACTACAATGTACACTGACACCATGTTTTGGAAGCTAAAATAGTGCTCACTGTGCTGTCTTACATTATGTTAACACTAAAAATGTGAACTAAGTGCTAAAAACTTGTATTACTGAAGCTCACCATAACATCACTTCATACTATCTAAGGTGAATAAGTATGTGAAATACACATGTAAATACCTTGCACTGTGTATCATTACCAAATACTTATTGACTTCATAACACTGGTACCACTAAGACATCAGTAAACATTACAACGACATGCTAACTTGTGAACTTGTGAAATGTCAAGTGGAACTGATAATGCATGTCCAATTTCGGCTTCAGCTTAGTGCATCAAGATGGCGGCCACGCAGGGCTAGCCATCCGTTTCAGTATTTAGCTGCTGAGTTTTTTGTAATGTTTCATCGTTTTATCGTTTATCGCTCAACGTTTTATTGTTTTATCGGCTGTTTTATCATTTGTTATGTGAACCATTAGCTATATAATTTAATTTGGATTTGTTTGTTATTGTCATTTGTTTCGTTGACCACCACGTTTGGGCAGTGACCTGCTCGAGTGGATCCTTTGCTGGGAGCGGTACGGTGAGAGGCTTCATTTCAGTTCGGTTCTCTTTTATGAACTGTTTATGTACTGTTGCCCTGTTAATTGTCTGATTTTGGGCAAATGTGAGACTGACTGCCGGGTTCTAAGTTTAGAAGGACGGTCGTTGACTTCCAGATTCTGGATTTCCCTGGGGCTGTATGGACCTGAGCTACAGGGCCAGTCAGTTGTTTATCATCGGTGCCAATTTTCTGGTCAGGGACTGACTGCTGGGTTCCGAGTTTTGACTGTCAGTTTCTGGATTCCCCTGCGGCTGTTTGGGCCTGAGCTATGGGGTTAGTCAGCTGTTTATCCTTGGTGCCAGTTCCGGCCGTCGATGCTGAAGTGGTGCTTTGGGAATTATCTTTTTCAGTGAACTGTTGCCTGTGCCGCTGTTTTTGAAACTGTCCTGAGGAGAAAATTTCTGGAATCATGGGAGCAATGTTCAATAACGTGGATTGTGAAAGCTTTCAGAATTGCCAGTGAGAGTGGAGGTCTGGACTAGTCTGGCAGGCTGTAAAGGTGGACACCTGGTTTGGGGACCCCGGAGGGATAGAGGGCACTAGCTGGAGGGCTGGTGAAAAAACTTCTTCTTCTGTACTACACTGTGGCCATCTGGTTTATCTCAGTGACTCTGGTGGGTTAAGTGGGGTGTCTCACTTCCAGGAGCCTATCTCTAGGCTGTGCTGGGTCAGTAAAATCTCCACCAAGGTCGTTTTCTCCTTTGAACTGGCTAATTATTTGTCTTTCCCACTTTGTTCCTGATCAAACTTTTGGCAGTTGGATAATCTTGACTAGGTGTGAAGATTTGGAATTATCTTGCTGTACCGCAGCGGAGGTCCATTCGTTACTTCGGTACTGATAGCGAGAAGGATTTTTTCTATAAGGACAGCTGAGGTTTTTCGGTGGTTTCGACTCGGACTTTATTTTATTTTGGATTGTACTGAAGAAACTGGTTTATTAATTTTCAATATTTGGTCAACCGGGTGGTGAGAGGACCCTGTGTCCATTTATTTTATTTATTTTGATTTGTAGTTTATGCTATTATTATTGTTTGGCATTGAGAGTGCTGCTGGGCGGGGAATGAATTAATTATTTTAGTGTATATTATTTTTACCTCTCTTCCCCAGTGGTGAGAGGACTGGGTGGGGATGGGGAATTAGTTATTTGTTGTATTCTGTTGTATTTTGTGTTTGGGTTTGGGGGGGTGAGAGCCCTTAAATCAATATTTTGAGATTTATTCTGTGTTTTAATTTAGACTTTTATTCTGTTGTTAAATTATTATATAGGGTCTCGTATTTATTTAGTCCTGTGGAGTGGGTTAATGTTGTATTTTGGGACTGTTTATTTGTTGTTATTTACTTAGGGTGCTAAATATGTGTTTGGACGGCACAAGGACAGTCGGGTATTCTTCCCCCTCCAGGCGCAGAGACCTCCATCCTTTTTTTCTGTCCTCCCCTATCACTAGAAGTTTATAGACGGTGTAGGGCTTTGAGGATTGCTGGAAGAAGGAGGAGGACGAGGGCTGGTTCTGGAGAGGGAATGGAAAGGAGTGGACGGATCGGGATAGTGGGGACAAGGAGACACCCTGGGGCGAAATGGGTCCAGGAAAGGGGGTCCTCCCTGTCTGGTTCCCATATCCAAGGGTTCTGCTTGTAGTCAGCAGGTAGCACGGTCATCCTCGGATGCTCATCCTACTCGGGCGGTGTTGTGCAACGCCAGGTCTATTAAAAACAAGACTGCTATTATAGCTGATTTTGTTGGGACATCTGACCTGGCGTGCATCACTGAGACCTGGCTGGATGAGGATGCTGGACCAGTTTTGTTGGCGGCAATTCCAGCCGGATACTCAGTGATACACCGGCCAAGGATGGATCGTAGGGGCAGGGGTGTTGCTATCTGCTTTAAATCAGAACTGGGCCTTGTGGAGGTACCAGTGGGAACTACCAACTCCTTTGAATGTATCATGGGCGAGGGTGTGGATTGCAGGATACTTCTCGTGTACCATCCACCAGGTGACGGGAATGTTTTTCTGCGGGAAGTCACAGACTTCATTGTCGACCTGACATTGGGGTCCCACAGAAGGTTGGTTCTGGGGGACTTCAATGCCTGGGTCGACGATGAACTCTTGCAATTTGGTCAAGACTTTCTCCAGTTAATGATTTCACTGGGCTTCACACAGGTTATTTCCTACTCGACCCATACTGGTGGTCATTCATTGGATTTGGTGTTCCTTCTGGGGATGGAGATATCCGATTTGGTGGTGGAACCAGTCGGATGGTCTGATCATCACTCCATTGGATTCAGTTTTGAGGCCACCCCTAGTAGGCTGGCCCCTATGGAGATGGTCCGGTATCGTCCTTTAAGGGGTGTTTCCCCAGATGGCCTGATGGCGGTGCTTGACCTATCGGGCTTACCGAGAGATTGCATGGATCCAGGAGACCTGG
The DNA here is from genome assembly GCA_016271365.2 of Neoceratodus forsteri. Taxonomy (NCBI): domain Eukaryota; kingdom Metazoa; phylum Chordata; order Ceratodontiformes; family Ceratodontidae; genus Neoceratodus; species Neoceratodus forsteri. Next base: position 1,200,773,458 of record CM057458.1, on the reverse strand, counting down.
TACTAGCCTATAACAAGGTGGTGGCAGGGGCCCTGGATTCCATTGCTCCTGTTCGTGTTCATCCCCTCACTCTTTGCCCCAGGTCTCCTTGGTTTGATGAGACTCTGAGGGAGTTGAGGAGAGTTGGACGAAGGTTGGAGAGGTGCTGGCGGAGGTCAGGCCTGGATTGTGACAGACTTAGTTTGATGGACCATTATGTGGTCTATCAATCCGCAATCTCTCTTAAGAAGGCAGAATTCCTGTCTGGAGAGATTGTTGCTGCACAGAATAGACCAGCTCAGCTCTTCCGGACTATGGACAGATTGTGCAATCCAATCTGTCTTCAGTCCAGAAGAACTTTTTCTCAAGAATGGTGTGAGGAGTTTGCTCTGTTCTTTTCAGATAAGGTTGCCACAATCAGGTCTGATATCCGTTTGACCCTTTCTAATGGGAGTTGTGATGGTCGGCAGGAGATGTCGGCACCCAGTTTGTCTGGTCTGACTTCAGCCTTCCCACAATCAATGACATTGTGATGATCATCCAATCATTGCGTCCAACCAACTGTGGTTTGGATCCGGGCCCCACACGTCTCTTAGTGGGCTGTGTGGATAAAATTGGTCCCGTCCTCGCTGAGATAGTCTGGAGGTCCTTGGAGAGGGGGATTTTTCCAAATCCTCTAAAGGAGGCTGTGGTTCAGCCCCTTCTTAAGGAGTCCTCCTTGGACCCGGACTGTCTGGCAAATTACAGGCCTGTCTCTAACTTACCCTTTGTGGGTAAAGTTATTGAGAAGGTGGTTGCGTCGCAGCTGGATGATCATTTGACCAGCCACAATGTCTATGATTCTCTCCAGTCCTGATTTAGGAAAAGGCATAGTACTGAGACAGCTCTTGTCCGGGTACTAAATGACCTCCTAATAGCGAGAGATCGAAGGACTCGTTCCATCTTGGTCCTTCTTGATCTCTCTGCAGCATTTGACACTGTGGACCATGGTGTGCTATTGGAATGCCTGCGGTCTATCTGTGGGCTGTCTGGCACAGTCCTCAGTTGGTTTCGATCTTTCCTTGAGGGTAGGACTCAGAGGTGGTGTCTGGGATTTTTCCTTGGCATCATTCCCCTATCCTGGGGTGCCGCGGGAGCTCCATTTTAGGCGCCCATGTTGTTGGCTGTGACATGCTGCCATATTATTAGGTGATACAGTCTGGGATTTCACTGCTATGCAGGTGATACTCAGCTATACATGTCCTTGTGCCCGGCCAAGATGCTGCCTTTTTGGTCTTTAACAACTGTCTTGCCGAAATCCAGGACTGGATGAATGTGAGTTGGCTGCGGTTGAACCCAGATAAAACTGAGGTGTTGGTTGTGGACCAGGGTCGCCGGGAGGAGGGTTTGTTGGTTGGATCACCCTCGGGTTTATGGCTTGGGGGTGTCCAGCTAACTACCTCAGACCAGGTGCGGAACCTGGGCGTTGTATTTGATTACTGTTTGACATTTAAATCTCAGGTGTTGGCAGTTGTCAAAACCTCTTTTTATCATATGAGGAACATCGCTCGGGTGAAGCACCTGGTTTCTCTAGACGATCTTCCTACTTTGGTCCACGCTTTCACTACCTCCCGCCTTGACTACTGCAATGCCCTTTACCTTGGGCTACCAGGGGTTAAGATTCGCTGCTTGCAGCTAGTGTAGAATGTGGTAGCCAGGCTACTGACTGGTTCTTCTAGGTCCAGTCATATAACGCCTGTGCTCCGTGGACTGCACTGGCTGCCAATCCGCTGGTGAATCACCTTCAAGGTTGGTTTGCTGACCTGTAAGGCCCTACGCGATCAGGGACCTGCTTACCTGAAAGATCTCCTCTGTCCCTACTGTCCCTCCCGCTCTCTCCGATCCACTGATGAGGGATTGCTAGAGATTCCCAGGGTTCGTTTAAAAACTTAAGGGGCCAGATCTTTTAGTTTTATGGCCCCAGCCCTGTGGAATTCTCTACCTCATCAGGTGCGAGACTGCGCGACTGTCCAAAGCTTTAAGGAAGCTTTAAAAACTTATCTTTTTAGCCAAGCATACAATGAATTTTGAATGCTGCTGTTTAGCTTATTTTAATATTGTTCTAATTATTTATTGTTTTATCATGTATTGTACAGGCACCTTGGTTTCAGAAAGGCGCCTTATATAAATAAAGATTGAATTGAATGAATTGCAGACTCAAATCATGATAGAAAATGTTTTATCAATCCAGATCAGGATACTTGAAGTCACAGTATTCAGCAGCAGGGAAGGCCTCTCTTATACGGTGAACAGCACAGGATGGTATGGGCATGTGTACTGTATATGCTTCCCCAGGTACCCCCAATACCACCTAACAATCTGGCGATAGGCCGTGTGCCAGAAACATCTGGAAAAAGAAGACAATGAATACATTACTTACATTATGTATGAACTACATGTCACATACCATATACTGTAACATTACAGAAAGAGAATGGGAACAGTTGACCAGAAAAAGTACATCATGTCATTATGTAGAATGGAGTCATCCAGTACTACAAGACTGATCTCGGTATTGGTTGCAGTTGCATACACGTCATCATGTAGGGGTGCTTGATGTGCTCTGTCCGAGATTCACACTGCACTCACAAGCCATTCCTCACATGACAGTGGAAACAGAATATTTTAACTATACACGGAAAAAGAACATCAAGCCAGAAGGTAAACAGGGGACACAGTCTGAAGGAGGTAGATTAAGGTGGAACATAAGGAGGTAGTATTTCTCAAAAACAGTGGTGGAACAGTGGACCATGTTGCCAGAAGAGGTGATAGTAGTGTTGACAGTGGGTGGCTTCAAAAGGGGGTAGGACATGTTCTCAGAGTCTGTTCAAACAGTGGAGGGCCATGGAGTGGAAATGAATGATACAAGTCCAAAATCAAGAGGGGAACGTCAAGGGTGGAGAAGGGAAGCTGCAGTCTGAAAGACTGAAGTGGTGTTCTGTCCAGCAGGCTACATAGACTGCCACACCAGAGTCAGCTAGCAATTTCGTATGTTGGTATAGAAACAAAAATGGAAAATAAAAGAACTATTTAGTTATAGAACATTGTGATGTCACAGAGGGTGAAGCTGTGCCTAACCAAGATGCAGTCAGGCACAGCTCCCCTCTGCATGACATCACAAGGTTCCAAAAAATGTGGCAATGTAGTATCAACATAGGGCAGACATGGTCACTGACTATTTCCATAGAGCTGCCAGCTGCAGGTAAGCTCAATACTTCAAGAAAAAGAGCTTATCATGAGCTAATTATGAATTGCACTGTTAATTAATATTCCCCTTTAATTCAAGTTGGCAAGGGATGCGGGAAAGAAGGAAATGACAGGAAAAGGAAAGTCAGAAGATACCATTGGACAGTTCACCATGGAATGCCTCATCTTTTTTCTAGTTTTACAATTTATTTACTTTGGACAGCCCTACTGAATACATACATACATATATATACTTTCATATTCTAGTGCACTTATCTAGTTAACAAAAACTTAATAAATAAATATGTATTTTTTTCCACTCACTGAGGCAGCCCTCTTCTGGTAACACGCTCCCAACTCCACCCTTTTCTTTACCTGCGGCTACTGTGTCCTGTTTTTAGTCCCTGTGGTGGAGCCTTTGGGATGCAGGATCTTCCACATATGAATGTGCCATCAGAAACAGACCACCCAGTCTATCAAGTCTGCTCAAATGTGCAGCTAGCACCCCTAGTTTGCAGCTGCCCCACCCCCCCGTGTCATCTCACTGCCTCCCCCACTGATATATGTTGGAAAGGGGCAGCAGGCAGCCAGTCAGTCCGCTGTGGCCCAAGAGTGATGAGCAAGCTTTTCCACCTCACCAGTTTCATTCCCCCCCATGACTTCGGTACCCAGGGGACGTCATGGCTCCCATGCAGATACGTGCTGGTGCAGAGGGACAGTTGCCGTCACTCCTCCCACAAGCTTGCTCCAGCTGATGCACTACCCCTAGTCACCCAAGTGGTAGTATAGCAGCAGAGTCTGCTCCCCTCCCTGAAGGAGGAAGAGTGTCCTCTAAGACACCTAGTCCTCCTTCCCACAGCCAGTCCCAATTGTTTTGGGTTCATTCCTGAGTCATCCACATCACAGAGGTATACTGTCTTGCTGTCTGGTGAGGTTCTGCTTCCACCCAGTGTCAAAGCTGGAAAGACTGCTGCAATGAGAGGTTGCCTAAGGTCAGCCAGTGGTGCCGGCGTGCCAGCACAGTGGTAGGGCTACCTCTCGTGGCACCATCAACTCGGGTTTGGGAACAGACTTGGGTGGCTGGAGGGCCAGCTGGGGGGAGGAAGACTGAGGGCCCAAGGGATGCCCTCCTCCTCCAGGGGGGAGGATGGGATGCATGTCCCGCTGCTCTACCACCACCTGGTTGACCACAGGTCATGGTGCGGTGAGACAGCATGCAGCAGGGTGGGAGGACATTGGCTGGGAGCCAGAGCACTTGCATGTTGTGATGTGCTCTGCCCCTTGGCTTCCCTCCCATGCCAACGTCCTGACCATTATTACCATAATATGAGAAAAGCCCTGCAATGGACGACTGGAGATGGGACCTGGCTGCCTGAGAAAAATCCATAACCAGGCTCTACTTAGGGCCCATGCAACATACCCGACGCAGACTCATGGACTGGGGGGGGATTAATGGGGGGTTCCCCTCCTTCCCACCCCAAGGGGAAAACCGATGCCGGATGGGGCAGTGCTACTGGGACCTGAAGGAGATACCTGGGTAGGACCTAGGGGAGCACGCGCAGCCTAGGGATCCCCTGAGGATAGGGTTCTGAGCAGCGAGTAAGGGGCATAAATAGAAAATATAAAGAATATAAAAAATAAAAAAGGTCAGCCAGTGGCTGTGGTGGGATTCAAACTTGTGACCTGCTGGGTCACAGATCTATTTCTGCAGCCACCGAACCATACAGACTAATTAGTTTAATTTTGCAACATTAGATGAAGTGTTGCTGAATCCACCAAGCCAGAGTTTCTGGTCTCATTTTGTACATTTTTGGTTTTATTCTGTATTTGTTTTTACTCTCATGGTAATTAAAGTTAAAAACAAGTTAAAAAAATAACCTAATCTAGCAGGCACATCGTTAGTTCTCCCCCTCCCACACAGTAAGTGAAATGAGCCCCCCCAGCTGCATTATCTGGAAGTCACCCTAGTATGGTTTTAATACACCCCCTGAGGATTAAGGGAACTGCACACAGAAGTCAGGCCTCTGCTTTGGAAAATGGCTTATTTACTCATGCAGCCCTTGTGAGTATCAGGCAAGAGGGCTTTAGAAGGTCATAATTAGGGCTGCTCGGTGACAGCGTGCTCCGGGAAGGGAGAGGTGACTTCACCATAGCCAACTAACCCTGCAGGAAACCAGGGGACTTTGTAGGGAGGAAGGGGGGGTCTAAAAACGGTGCCCTGGGAAGGCACTGATCATCGAGCAGACTCGACAGACCATAGGGCCTAATCTGCTGGCTTCTTAGTATATTAGTATTTCTGACGTCATTAGATGTATCCTTGGTTTCATACAAATTTTTACAGATTAAAAAAAAACAGCTTTTATAGTTAATGGTAATTAATGACTCAGATCATGAAAGATGGTTGCCATTTGCAATCTTTATAAATGTCTTCACCTGAGGTTAACTGTTGAATCTAAATACTAGATTCAGATTTAGATATTTTTTTCGGGGGGGTTCTTGGTTTTTTTCCTGTTCCCCTCCTGGAGCCCCAGCATACGGCTGTACATGCACATGGAGGTGCGCACACACACCGGAAGCCAGCTCAGCACCTTCGGCCCAACCGTAGTGCCACCCTGCCCACCTAAGTTACCCCACTGGGCCTCCACCCAGTGAGAATGGAACTACAGTAGGGTCGACAACCCACCCCCACCACCCCCGGGAGAGGAGAGCAGCCTGACGGCATGCTCAATCCCGCTCCTCCCCCTCACCCCCCCTTGACCTACTGTTCATTCCCTGTGGTGTCTCCCCACCACATTACTGTGAGAAGTCAGCCCTTCTACCGACATGAACCTAAACTCCACCCTCAACCTCTCAAGCTCCCGGCAAAGCCACTAAACATCTTCATCGAGGCTTTACAGTCTGTTGCTGAGTATGCACAAAACTGGCAGCACAATTCAATGGTAATCACCAGTGGACCCACATAGTTGCTGTATTGTCCTGCACAACTGAAATGTAATACCATTTGAAATGTACATAAGTGCCAACATCACTGACTTTTGATCAGACATAACATGATAGTTATCAAAGCCCACACACTATCCCAAAACATTATTTCTGCAGCTGCAGAAGGCGGTATGTGTTTTCACAGTTGCAGTTCACATGACAGCATGGAACTGTGAGGTATCACTATCGAGATTCATATGCTGTCATGTTAGAAGGGACAAGGGGAGGAAGGCAGGACAGAGGCCATATGAATGCAGTTGCAGTGGTCAAACAACAGGCATTTCTGGACAACATCTGGATGCATTTGGTACACCTGATTTCAGCAAGGCCGTTGATTACATCCCACATGGGTGGATATGGTGGAAAGCAGGAATCGGTGTGGGTGGTAAAAAACATGGGTGATATATATAACTTTGCTAAGTTGTAGGCAAACGAGGGTGGAGGTGTGAGGGGAACTAACAGCAGAAGTGTAAATTGTGATTTTGTTTTCCTTTTCTATCTTGCATATGACCTGTTAATAACCAGAACAACACCTGCACCATCACCAATCCCTGTTGGACCCCACTTGTCACCACTCTAATTAAACAATAAGGCATGGCCAGGGGTTATGGTCATGGTCTGCTAATCACCTTCTAGGGGTGTACTGTAGCACGAGGCACAGCCGAGTTTCACATGCCCCAGAGGGTGATTAACTGACCATTAACATAACCCCTGGGAGTGCCTTATTGCTATTATAATAAGAAAAAAAATTAAATAATGTTAAACCTTTTTCAGCATATGATTAAGCTGTACATGTATGTTAAAAAAAGATTAACATAAGGCTATTAGAATGTTTACAGCCAATCAGAAAGTTCAATTTCTCAGACCCTTTCTATAATTAGAGTGGTGACAAGTGGGGTCCAGCAGGGATTGGTGATGGTGCAGGTGTTGTTCTGGTTATTAACAGGTCATATGCAACATAGAAAAGGCAAAATAAAAATCATAATTTACACTTCTACTGTTAGGAACCAGAGAGAGACAATTCCATGACACTCTGGTATAGACCAATATACTTACTCATTCACAGATGCATCGCCTTGATATCCATAATGCTGCCTGAGACCAAAGTATGCAGCTTGCAGGACCCAGATATTAAGACAAACTGTGCTGAAACCCCGGATGCAGTTTTATGCAGCTGTAATCTGCTGCATGGTCAACCATGGTTGCACCTCTCGGCAGCACACAGACTGTACCGCTGTAGACACTGGATGGCATAAAGAACAGGTGCACCTATAAATACACAGAACAAAGAACAGTGCGTCATGTAATATTTCATAAATAGTACTTCGATCTCACTGTAGAACAAAGTTTACAAAGAGTCAGAACTTCATATACATGCATACATGGAGGCTTGACAGACAGGTGCTGGTAAAGGACACCCTACATTAATGACTGCACTGGTGGATAGTGGGGATGCAGTAGGCAGTGAGTTCACACAGGGAGTGGACAGTTGACTTGCAGATTCATGATCGGGGTCCATCACACCATGCACAGATCCTCTGTCATACCTGTGTTCCATCAGGTACACATGACACTGCATGACTTGGGGTAAGGCAAACAGCACATCAGAAAATATTGCATGCATGCGTGACCACTTTATGCAGTTCTGCAGTTCCACAGTGGTAAAGGAAGCATGTGCTAAAGTCAATAACTAATGACAGGTTACTGCTACAACACAAATATTTCCAGTATCACCCAGATGAAGTAGTTCCAACTTCTGACCATTCATGATACATTATTATAGGCACTGTCATGTGCACTAATGGACTATGTGTCTTTCACAATAAACAGCAGAAACACACACACAACAGTAAGTCAGGGGACAACTGTACCTCAACTGCATACACTACCGGACAAAAGTTTTAGAACACCCCCATTTTTCCAGTTTTTATTGAAATTTACGCAGTTTAATGTCTCAATGTACTCTGAAATTAAAGCATAGAACAAATAAACAATTGGAGATAAAAAAGAAATCATAGAATCATTTTGTTTAACAAAATTTAATCTAAATTTTTGACTCATCAAAGTAGCCACCTTTTGCAGATATAACTGCTGAACACACTCGTGGCATTCTTCCTACAATGGACATCAAATATTGTTCGGGAAGTTCTTCTCAACACTGTTGCAGAAGTTCCCACAAATGTGTGTTGCACTTGTAGGTTGCTTTGCTTTCACCCTTCTGTCCAGTTCATCCCAAACCAGCTCGATGGGGTTTAAGTCTGGAGACTGTGCTGGCCATTCCATGATTTGAAGCCTACCATCTTGTTCTTTTCCTCGAAGGTAGTTCTGACATAGCCTGGAGATATGTTTTGGGTCATTATCTTGCTTAGGATGAACCCTGACCAACAGGCGTAGACCAGAGGTATTGCATGGTGCTGAAAATGCTGTGGTGAGCCTTTTGGTTCAGGGTGCCAGTCACTCTGTGCAAGTCGCGACTCTGGCTCCAGCAAAGAGCCCCAGACCATCACGCTTCCTCCTCCATGTTTGACAGTTGGTGTCACACACTGAGGAACCATCCTTTCGCCTACTCGACGGCGTACAAAAACCCTGCGTGATGAACCAAAATTTTCAAATTTTGATTCATCGGTCCATAAGACCTTCTTCCAGTCTTCAGTAGTCCACTGGAGGTGCTTCATGGCCCAGGCAAGCCTCTTTTTCTTATTTTGCCATCTTAGCAATGGCTTTCTTACTGCCACTTGACCTGTCAAACCTGCAGCGTGAAGTCTTCTCTTCACAGTTGAAACTGAGACTTGCTTACTTCGACCAGTGTTAAGCTGTGCTTGAAGCTGTTGTCCTGTGAGACGCCTATCACGCAAGCTGTTGACTCTCAGAAACTTGTCTTCTGATTCTGTTGTGGCTTTGGGTCTGCCAGACCTCTTCCTGTCAGAAGTTTCCTCCAGTTTCCAAGTGCCTTTTGATGGTGTGAAACTGTACTCACTAACACCTTGGCTTTCTTTGCAATTTCTCTAAAGGAAAGACCTACACTTTTAAGGGTTATAATGTCTGTCTGTCTTCCTTTGTTATTTGCCTTTTCTCGCCATTATGATAGCAATATACTGCTTCCTGCAGTGCAATATTGTCCAAATAATGCTTCAGAGGGTAATAACAGTCTGTTCCAACACTGCTTTTATACATACAGGGGTTTGTAATCAAGTAATCAACAAAGTTGGGACACCTGTAGGAATTGTTTGTATCAACTTTTAGGCTTAATTTACTTTCATTGCTGCAGAACAGCTGTAAGTTATTAACCCATTACTTGTTCCCTGAAAAAGGCCTTTTTTTATAACTCTGAAATTTACATTACTTTTCAGTTTTTGCTAACCTAAACTTTTTTTTTTAACCTCTAGCAGTTTACCGCTTACCTTTGTACCATTTCAGGTTATTCACTGGACTTGAATTGCTTAAATTTCAATAAAAACTGGAAAAATGGGGGTGTTCTAAAACTTTTGTCCAGTAGTGTAGATGTCCCAGTATTCGGTACAGCATTGCAACAAGGCACCATATGAGAGGACACATGACCTTTCTGGCTACAAAAAAAATATATATATATATATATATTTATACAACGTATGTTTTGGGATAAATACAAGGATAAAAAATGATATCTAGACTGCCCAGTGAAGATAACATTGTTATCTTTATGTTCCTATACGTCATACATTTATCTCCACGTTCCTATACGTCATCCTGATGAAAGTGAAAGTGTTTCACTTTTCATCAGACACCTATCTCTCTTTCCTCTGCCCTGTACAAGTAACTCCCCAAAAAAAAAGCCACCATCTCTTCCATCTGGTTGATCCTGCCTACATCTTAACACAAATAATTAAATTTAAACATATCTGGTTGATCCTCAAACTTCCCTTTCACCCATTGACCCGATCAAGGCATTGGAAATGTGGCGTGACGGCGCAGCAATAATGAAATCTCAGTTACTTTCAATTATACAGCCTGTGCTGTAAATTGCTCAAAAACTATAGCAGCTTTCCTAATACTGGCTATATTTTTAACAGAAGAGCTGCTGACAACAGTAAGAGAAAAGCGGTGGTCGGCTTTAGAACAACAGGCAATAGCAGTGTCAGTTGCCCAGGCAGCACATGCTCGCACAAACGCTGCTGTTCTGGCTCACTCATCTTCTTATTGTCGGCAACTCTTCTGAAAAATATAGCCAGTAATAGGAAAGTTGATAGTTTTTGAGCAATTTACAGCACAGGCTGTATAATTGAAAGTAACTGAGATTTCAATATTGTTCCGCTCGGTCATGCTACATTTCAATGCATTCTGATTGGTCAATGGGTGAAAGGAAGTCGCAGGATCAACCAGATATGTTTATATTTAATTATTTGTGTTAAGATGTAGGCAGGATCAACCAGATATGTATTATTCAATGAGTTTACTGCAGCAACATGAAACAATTTTATTTAAGAATATATGTAATCTGCTCTTTTGAGGGAGGGGCTATAGATAGTTGTATTGGGGTGGTCAGGGCAAGGTTAGCCAGAATCCAGACACATTTTGGCATAATAATTTTAAAGTAGCAGGATCAACTACATATATATTTTTAAACAACATATGCATCTGTTGTGCTGATAGACATACTGCAGATTTGTGTTGAAACAGCTAACATCTCTATGTAGTGCAATGTATTAAGTGCACATTTGGAGCTTTGTTGAATGCAACCCAAAACATACATAGTATAGGCCGAATATGACATGGCCCGACTGAAGATATCATATTGCTTCACTCGAGGCCAATGACATCATGATATCTCACTCGTGGCTTCACCACTCGTGAGATATCATGATATCATTGGCCTCGTGAAGATAAATATGATATCTTCAGTCAGCCATGTCATATCCCCTATATATATATATAAAACTGCTTCCAATCATTTGGAAATGGAGCATACTGACTTTACGAGACAACAGAACAGTCACACAAGAGGAAAACAAATTATACTGTTCTGTGCAGGCATGCCATCATAAAAGTAATACATGTGGGAGGCACCGCAGTCAGTGGCCATGTGCAGTCATCCCTCCAATACTTAATGGCAAACACATATACCACATCACAATTTAATGAGCATTTTAACAAAGTAAGAAGGCGCTTCAAGACACAGTAAAACACTGACTAGACCCCCCACCCACCACCCACACCATACAAACATCACCACATTCGACACCAGCATGCATCAGTAACACAAACACAGCATGCCTGATAACTTCAGGAACAGGTGTACAACATTATTGGGCAATACACGCAGTTACAGTTGTCACTTCAGTGTCAAGGTGTGCGGATATGGAGCATAGCAGTACATGGCCAGAGAATAACGGGAAGAAACATGTACTGACAGCATACACTATCACCACGAGGTGTGTGGTGGTGGACACTATCAAAAAAGAAGCATGATCCCTTCAAGGCACCGTCTGACACTGCCATTATGCATATACACAATCACATAGTACTCTATAACACATTTATTTGGGGGGGGGGGCCTGCCTGCAGGAAGTTGTGTGGACAAAAAAAAAATCGAGACTATATGGCATTACATACAGAAAAATAGGTACTAAATCAGGAAACATAGCCTTCACAGTAAGATCAGCTGCAATGTGAAATTTACAGGGTTTGGTGACATACTGAGCTGATGTTGTGAAGATGCAGTATGAGCAAATGTAAATGAATCTGCTGGACAAAAACGGATTTACCAGTCAGTGTTGTTGATCCTTGCAGCACCTGCACCATCCTCTTCATGGGATGAAGATGCCTCAGCAACGATGTCTTCAGGCCCCAGCTCTGGCTCATACATGCAGGGCTGGATTTTTTGAAGATTTGGCCAGACAACCTCATTGCCACTCTCTGCATCTTCTTTATCATCAAACTCGATCTCCAACCCTGACGCATCGCTAATGTCAGACTCCTCTTCGTGACTGGAGTGAAGGACATAAATCAGAGAATCTAGTGGAACACTTATTGCCAGTATAAGTACTGCACAATCTACCATGCAGTTTCACTACGGACAGGCATCACAGGTTCCATACATGACGTCAATGCGCGATTGCAGGGGATGCGCACAGACCTCCAACCAAATGAAAACAATGCGGTCACGCTATGATATAAAAATGCTCAATTACACTTCCACAGCATGGATTTTAATGCATTTTTTTTTATATTTGCACTACTTGTGAGGTCCTTCCACATGTACATGGCAAAGATTAATCAACAAAGGTACGTGACTGCTGCTCTTTAACATTTCAAAAAATGCAGCCCAACATTTTGTTGCCCATACTTGCTGCCCTTTTGCAAAATTCAGTTGGGAGAGGTCACTGGCAATGGTGACCACTAGGTCTCATTCCAAATCTGTCACCATCAGACTTTTTCCATAGAGAATATACTTGGCACACTTGTTTCCTCTACCTATGTGCATTATCTTGCATTTCTCTAGGTTAAGACTTAAGCTATTCTGTTAAATCCATGCGCCTATTTTATCTATTTCTTGTTGAAAAGCTGTAATGGCATATAGATCATTGATAACTGCTCCTATTTTGGTGTCATTAGCAAACTTACAACACCAGCTGCCTGATATGGTTTGAAAAGATGAGATGTATAGGCTAAATAATGTTGGACTGAGGACGGACCCCTGGGACACCCAGCTGGTGATATTTAACCATGGAGCAAAGTGACCTGCTACCCCCACTCTCTACCTTCTACTCTCCAGCCATGATGATACCTATTTAATCAGTTGTATGTCCAGTTCTAAGTCCTGCATCTTCTTAATCAGATGCCCATGGGGCATGGTATCAAAAGTTTTTGAAAAATCCATATAACAAATGTCGACTGGCAGCCACATGTCTTTAGCACTGCTTACTGGGTTGAAAAAGTGAGGTAGCTGTATCAAACCTGTATCCTTCTCTGAAGCCATGCTGTGAAAAGTTTGTCGATGCAGACACTTTCAGATGTTTGTTAACCATGTCTTTAGAAACATAGAAACATAGAAGTTGATGGCAGATAAGGACCGCAAGGCCCATCCAGTCTGACCATTTCTTTTTCTACCTTATAAATGTGCCATCGGCCTTTGCTCTGCCAATGGCCTATCTATTCATACTCATCTGTATTGCTCCCTTATGCCTATCCCATGCCTGTTTCGCTATTCCTTCTAACATTTTACTGATAGCAGAAGTAATACTAATAGGCCTATATTTTGTGCAGTCACTTTTAGATCCTTTCTTGTGAATGGGTATGATATTTGCAACTTTCCACTTTGTAGGTTCTCTACCCTCATCTTACCAGGATGTAGCCTATTTGGACTTCGGCAAAGCAAACAACGCTGTACCCCACAGGAGACTTATAAAAAGTTGGATAGTTTAGGGGTGGGCCAGAGTTGTAACTTAGATAAAAAAAATTGATTAATGGATAGGTGGCAGAGGGTGGTGGTAAATGGCACTCACTCTAATAAGGGGTGAGTGACCATCAGGGTGCCACAGGGTTCAGCACTGGGGCTGGTCCTGTTTAACATCTTCATAACTAACATTGCAGAAGAGGCTGAAGGGAAGGTATGTCTTTCTGCAGACAACACCAATATCTGCAACTGAGTGGATACACAGGAGGGATGGAGAAAATGAAAAGGGACCTTAGTAAACTTGAGGAGTGGTCAAGGGTACAGCAACTGGGAAACTAAAGTTTGATGCCAAAAAGTGTCAAATCATGCACCTGGGGCATAGAAACCCATAAGCTGAGGATAAAATGGTGGTGGGATAATGTTGCTTACTAAGCAGGAAAGGGACCTCAGGCTTATCATATCAGATGACCTTAAAGTAGCAGGGCAGAGTGACAATGCAGTGAGCAGGGCCAGTGGCAAGCTGGGGTTCATAGGAAGAGGTACTGTATCACAAGCAGAAAGAAGAAAGCGATGTTAGCATTGTATAGATCATTGGTGAGACCACACCTGGAATACTGTGTACAGTTCTGGAGGCCACATCTCAGAAAAGACAGGGACAGGGTAGACTTAGTCCAGAGGAGCATAACTAAAATGGCACATGGGTTGCATGAGAAACCGTACAATAAGAGACTGATGGATTTCAGTATGTACACCCTGGAGTAGAGTGGGGAGAGCGGGGACATGATAGAGACCTAAACGTACCTCACAGGAGTGAACAGGGTACAAGTGGGGCACCTGTTTCAAATGAAAAAGTGCAATAGAATAAGAGGGTATTCAACAAATCTAGAAGGGGGAAAATTTAACAGGGATGTGAGAAAATACTACTTCACTAGAAAGAGTGCTGGAAGCCTGGAACAGCCTGACACAAGAGGCAGTAGAGTCAAAAACAGTAGGGGATTTCAAACATGCATGGGATAGGCATGGGGGGGTACTAGTAGATTAAAAGGAGGGGTAACCAGAGACCAGTGAGGATCTGCTGATATAGACTAGGCAGGGAAAAACTTGGCAGATAGGGTGGGCCAAGCAGTCCTTTTCTGCCAACTAACTGTATGTTTCTGTAGAATTACAAAATATTTTTTTAACTGTCTGATTGTGGCAATGTTTTTAATCTGTAAAGATAGGACATTTCTGGATCTTTTTAGTTCAGAACATACAAGGTTTGTCCCCTACCATTTTCAGTCTAGTAGCTGGGACTGCCAGCAGCCCTTCCTCAGCAGAGGCAGAATTTTTAGTTGTTATGTGTGGTGTACCTCATCTGTGGGGGAGGGGTTAAGACTGTGCACTGTTGAACTGCCAGCTGCTAATGCCATATACAAAACTGGATGCTTGCTGCTGTGGGGAGGTGTATCTGCTGCAAACAAGGAACAGTGCAGATTGCATATCCATCCATTTGAGGGTGACAACTGGTTTTGCACTTGCTTGCAGGCCGTACTGCATATGCGACTGGGTAACAACATGCAATGTCATGAGATGAGACAGTCACTTTAGATTATAAAGCATTCCATCTTGAACAGCCCCCAGCCCACCACTTCTGGTTTGGCCTACAAGATCATGTCCCCCCTTCCCAACATAGCCTAGTTGCCATTCTACTGATGTTCCAGGAGCCACCTCCAAATTCTGTAGCAAGAAGGAGATAGCAAAAGCCAGCCCAGTAGCACACTTGTGCTACTGCTTTCTATGCCAGTGACCCACATTCGGGAATAGTGTGGATTATCTTGGGCTGGTTGGGGAGGAAGGCTTGAACATCCCAGGGACTGCTCTCCTTCCTCTGGGAAGGGGATAATTTTCCTCCTGCAGGACTGCTGCCTGGTGGAAACTGGGCAGCAGCTCATATGGGGCATGCATGAGGAGACAGGCTGTCAGTGGACATCTGGCAGGTATTTGCGTAATAGCACATATGCATGTATGCACCACTGCATGTAGTGCCCCTGGGGAGAAAAACAGAAAAAGGTGGGACTGCTACATGCTGGCACCCCTTGTAGGCTCTCCCATGAAAGACTCAGCTGGCCACCCACCACATGGTGCTCCTGGGTAAGTGGTAAATAATTGGTAAGTAGATAATAAGGTCAGTGATGGGGCTAGGGGATGCAATAGGGCAGACCTGGGTGTGGAAAAGTATAAACTGAAAAAAAAGGAAAGGCATCCCTGTCTTCTAGTGAGACAAACTTCCCTATCAACAGAATGCTACAGTACCATCTATCCTTATTCCAAGCCACACCAGCTGTGTCTGTTCACAGCACTTTGTCCTTTGTTACCACTTAGTTTTAAAAGGTGGTAACCCTAGAGAGGCACACGAGGCTGTGACCAGGCTTGTGGGTGGCACAATTCCATTGGTCTTGGCACTATGGCCCATTATCATGGTGCCCCCCCCCTCCTGTTAGTATGGTGGCTCCGGCCATCCAATTAACATGGCAGACCTGATTCTACAAAAGTTTGTGGCACCACAGAGGACTTGCAGCAGTGTGTTGGACACAACTTGCATCTAACATTGTGGCAAGCGTGATTTTGAAAGGTGCTTACCTCAAAAGCCCTGCTGCAAGTCCTGATCGCAGGAGGCAGGGAGGTAGACCACCTTCTTCCTGGACTAGCTTTGCTTCTGGGGTCGTGGGACTTGTGCCAAACCTGTGGTGCATAGGAGCTGTAAAGTGCTGAAAATGTCACAAATGTACCACCCCTTTGAGAATCAGACCACTCTGCATTTGATGGGCTTTGATGCATCTGTGACCCCCTTAAAATGACAGTCTTCATTATCATATGAATTTCTGCTGCAGTGAAAACATACCTCACCAATAACTGCTTTATAGATGCTCCTATTCACTTCTGTCATATTCAGTTCCATGGCATTTCCTGCTACTAACTATATTGAAGTTTGTCAGCTCTTCAACTCACTGGAATGTTAGATTTCATTCTGCGAGTAATTATTTTTGAATTGTTTTGCAGTGCATTCCATACATAGATACATAGACAGTGTTGGCAGATAAGGGCCTATGGCCCACCTAGTCTGCCCATTTGAGCTTGTAAGTTCAGTTTGTTTTCCTAGAAGTCTATTTCCCCTTACCCCTGACCTCTAGAATTCCTTTATGTCTATCCCATGCATTCTTAAATCCCGTGATTGTTTCAGCTCCCACCACTTCCTCTGGCAGGGTGTTCCACTTGTCCACCACCCGTTCTGTGAAGAAATTCTTTCTCATGTTTCCTCTGAATCATTCTCCTCCAACTTCATCCCATGCCTTCTAGTCCTGAAACATCTTTTCAGCTTAAAAATAGTGTTTTCCTGCACCCTGTTCCTCCTGTAAGATACTTGTATGTCTCTATCATATCCCTCTCTCCCTCCTCTCCTCCAGGGAGTACATGTTCAGTTCCTTCAACCTGTCTTCATAGGACTTGTGATGCAACCCATGCACAATCTTTGTTGCCCTCTTCTGAACCTTCTCTACCCTGTCTATGTCCTTACGTAGGTATGGTCTCCAGAACTGCACACTGTACTCCAGGTGGGGCCTCACTAGTGTCTTGTATAGCGGAATTAGACCTCCCTTTTCCTGCTGGTGATGCCCCTGCCTACATCCCAGCATCCTATTTGCTTTACCTGATGCCTTGTCACACTGTTTCCCTACCTTGAGGTCATCAGAGATGACAACCCAAGATCCCTTTCCTGCTTGGTGCATGCTATATCCTCACCCCCAACTGATATATTGTGCCAGGGTTTTTGTGCCGCATATGCATTATCTTGCACTTCTTTGCATTGAATTTCAACTGCCAAACCCTTGACCATTCTTCAAGTTTCTGCAGGTCCCTTCTCATTCTGTCTACACCCTCTGGTGTGTCTACTCTATTACAGAGCTTTGTGTCATCAGCGAACAGTGAAATTCTGCCTTCTAGATCCTGTGCAATGTCACTGATGAAGATGTTGAATAGGACCGGTCCCAGCACTGATCCCTGTGGTACCCCACTGGTCACTCTTCCCTCTGTGGAGTGACAGCCATTTACCACCACCCTCTGTGTCCTGCCACCCAGCCAGTTACCTACCCACCACACTACTGTCCTGCCCACACCCATATTCCCCAGTTTGTGTAATAGTCTTCTATGTGGCACAGTGTCAAAGGCCTTGCTGAAGTCCAGATAGGCCATGTCCACTGCCCTCCCCCTGATCCACCTCCCTAGTCACCCAGTCATACTCAAAATGATCACCCAATGAGTCATCTAAGTTATTTCAAAACTTACAGTACTCTGACCAACGTTCAAGTATAGCTACATATTGTGACCATGACTCACCTTCTGCTTGGTCTCTCTCTCTCTTATGGAAATGGTAATGTTCAGTTATCACCAATGGTTTTGGACAAGTGTTACAGTATTTGCACAAGTTCATTAAATGTGTTTATAGTTGGTTTTTCAGGTACTGTCAGGCTTCCCTAATAGTGAATATATGTTTGCACTCATGACACTGCTTGAAGGATAAAGGATAAGACTCAGTCACCATGAAGTCAGGATATATAGTTTTTATTTGGCAATTATTCAAGGCCACATGGCACCAGTATTTTGCATACTCTACTTAGCCATGGGATGTGGTAATTCTCTAGATTATTTAAAAAGTCCAATTGAGTCTATAGTAGTGTATTATAATACTGTTTTCAAGTGCTGTCATAAAATTAGCAGTCATTTTGTTAAGGGCTTTTTGGCCTTTCACTTGGTGATTTGCGCTCTGTGAAATCGGAGAGCACTGCAGCCAGGACAGCATCTGTTGCAGTTTTCTTGTTCTCACAACAGGCTTATGAATAATGATGGCAATCAGCTTCAAACATCCAAATTAGCTTACCCCATGCTTATTTTGGGTTCAGAGACACCACTCTATCAGTTTAAGTAGGTGTCTTTTACCACTGACTGGAGTATTATACATGCACAGTAGTGCCATATTTAGGGTTGAACAGGTGTTTCTGTTAAACCTCAAACTTAGTTTAGTTCTGGTTGGATGTGTGGATTCTGAAATTTGGGCAGAGAAAAAAAGTAAAAAAAAAATCAGTGTTTTTTGCTGGGTTTTTTTTGTCATTGTCTAGCATACTGACAGTTTGGAATTTTGGTCTGAAAATGTCATGGTACAAAGGGATTGACCCACAGATGTGCCTTTCACCCATTTAGCAAAAAAATATTAATCCATTCCAAAGTTATTACATTTTAAAATTTCAGTTCTAAGCATGCTCAGTATATTCTTTTGGATAGTTGCTTGGAATAAAAAAAGAATTTAGTTCAGATGAAAAAGGATCCTTTTTCATTTGGGGGTCATCTTTTTTTATATGACTGCCATCGTCTTTCTGTTTGTTTGTTTTTTAATGAAATTTTCAAAACCCACAAAAATGACATTCTGGACAGACACCAACACATGTGTCGTGGTCATCGGGGCCCCATTAGGTAGATTCTGCACTTAACTGCACTCTTTTTACATATGCTGTTTTTTTTTTGTTCATATGAAAAGAATGCCCTCATATGAAAAACGATTTTGGACTAAGTTTTTTTCCTTCCAATTCTTTTTTTGTATTAAGGAATCTTTTTTCATATGCTTTTTTCATTCATATGAAAAAGGATGCCCTCATATGAAAAAAGATTTTGGACTTAGTTTTTCCCAGATTTTTTTTTCATATAAAGGTATCCTTTTTTGTGAGGGTTTTTCCTTTGATACAAAAAAAAAGATTCCTTCATACAAAAAAAGATTTAGGACTTTTTCCCCCCACATTTGAACTTCAACAAGCCTTAACTCCCTAAATATCTGGACTTAAGGGACAATCTATATATCAAAATAAGGTATTAATAATTACTACAGGAATAAGAAATATTCCCCCTAAACATTTAGAAGCAATATAAAAAAAGCACCAAAAAATTAAAAAAATGCAAATTCCCATAGAATAACACTGGAACTTCAACAAGCCTTTATTCTCTCAATATGTGGACTTGAGGGCAAATCTATATATCAAAACAAAGATCTTAATGAGTACTACAAAAATAACACATGCTGCCCCCACCCCCCCAAAAAAGAAACAATTTAGGGGCAATATTAAAAAGCATACAAATAACATTGGAACTTTAACAAGCCATACAATGAAGGAAAGAAACTGCTGTTTTGGCAGAAATGGATGTGCAGGGCCTGGAGGGCCCTGCACTTCCACAGCAGCATAGTCCTAAAGGATACAATTCTACTATCTCAGAAAGTAAGGAAATTAATTGCAAACAAAAAACATTGTTAATGCACTAGTTAGGGTTAAAGCAACAAAGATAGGGAAATGTGGTGTTAGGATTCCCAACCCTAACACTCACCCCCACCCCCACCCTGCAGGCAGCAACAGGAAAAAACATTACAGTTTCTCCTCTCCTGCAAATCAGTCATGGGTTATGCCTTTTGGTTGTTGTTTTTTTTTGCAATGAATTTGTATATTACTGATTGTGTGCCCCATCAGCATATCACTATCATCAGATCCCAGGCTGCATGCAGGAAGGGGCATGCATACATACTGTTGAAGGCACTCAGAGCAGGCATCATGTTCATGGTAGTGTCAGATAGTAAGTCTTATCACTGGGAGTTTTTTGATACAGCACCTGCTCATTAAAAAGATTCAAAAAACATGCTATTGCACATGGATGTGGAGCAGTTACACCGATATGTGTTTGGGGTGCAATCTATGTCATAGGTACTATAAAACTGGGGTCTTGTGGCTCTATGCTCATTCTCTCACCAGGTGGGGAGGCATGGATGTTATCAAGATGGCCACTAATAGTTTGGAATATGCAACAATATTGGGACAAGATGGTGCTGTGCTTCAAGGTATAGGGGATTCTAACATGTAAAAATGGAGTATACAGGAGTATGACACTCAGACTCGATTAATCTGTAAGCATTTGTTTTTAGTCCATTTTGTTACATAATAAAAATATATGTAGTAACCAGACAATGACCAGAGGTTTTTTTTGTTTAATTTATTAGAAAATGTTACATTTAAAATAGAGTACTGAGCAGTTAAAACATTTCAGATTCCTTTCTTAATCATTAATTACTAGTAAGTTAATGCTTAGTTTGACTTAAAATAATCCATGATTTATTTTTTTGCTTAGAAGTTTCTGCCCCTTTTGTACGTACCATTTTTTTATGTCAAGGACAGAATCAGCAAGTTTTTGTGTTTCTTCGGGTTTTGCTCCAGGTAGTAGAAGAGAATACGTTTTTCAGTTCAAAGCCAAACAGTGATTTTCTCAGTTAACAGAGGCTAGCAACATATCTTTCAGCTAAGGTTCACAGCTAATGTGCAGCTGAGTTACTGCTGTTGTGGGGGGGGTCACTTTTCGAACAGGAGCTGGATTGACTGGGGACAGCACTTTGAGACCTGTCAGAGCCTGTAAGCAGCCAAAGTCGAGTTTCTGCTGGGGTGGGAGGGATGGTAAGAGGGAACATTTTTTTGTTCAAGGTGATAGGAAACAGTTTTTTACACCTCTAGATGTCCTCCTATTTCCCTCTTAGTGTTTATCCAATATTCTGATATGTTTTGACCTTTTCTGTTTCATTTATAATCTACTGTATGTTTTACCTTTGTAAGTACTCTGAATTCCTTTCTCCTCAGCAGTTGCTTTTCTCTCTTTTCATACTACCTGAACACACTGTGACATTAGTAACACCATTCCAGGCCATTCAGATGAATAGCATGGAACACTGTCACTGATGCCATGGATTGTTTTAGGAAAATGAAAAGAAAGAACTGTAGCTGGTGAGGAGAGTGGAAGGCTTTGTAGATCTGCAGGCACTCTGAAGCTACATTATTTATTCATCAAAAATTGGTCAAAGCATATCAGAATATATAACTGGCATAGAAAGGAAAACAGTAGGATAATTTACTACGGATTATTTCGTATCACGTTTAACATGCCAGAGGGGATTAAAAGGGATTAAGAATACTGGCATTAACACACCAATTAATTGCAGCATATTATCCAAGCTGAAATGAACGGGGATAATGGTCTCACTACTCTAAACACATGACTCTGATTTGGAAATTGAGGTTTACATATTAATGAGGGAATTAACATGGCAAAAAATCTGTTTCAAAGGTTCCCTGTTCAGATAATCAGAGATCTTTAACAACAAGGCATGGATTAACCAGGTCTGACTGTAGTTGCTTCAGCTTTTATTGCTCTAGGGCTAGACCAGGTAGTAATTTCTTATTTTGTTAAAGTTGTTGTTCAAGATACACATTCCCTTTAACTCCCAATAATACAGAGACAGAGAGGAACTGCACACTTCTTTATTAATCTCTCAGGAAGAACTGGAACAAACCAGTATAACAAATCAGTGTGGGTGCAGAACAGAGACACAAGCACCCCTCTAGTGATAAATATAGAAAATACATTAACAGATGCATAACTTATATAGCACTGCACTACACTACACTACACTGCACTACACTACACTACACAACTAGCAGTTTTCTCTATGCCCTTCAATACCTTAAACATCTTTATCATGTCCCCAGCATCCTTTTCACTTATGACAACTGTCCCCATGGATCAAATTTTAGTTGGAACACCAACCCTCTACTCTCTTGATCCTTTTGTTTGCAGCATCAAGTATCATCATACTTATATCTGTCCTTTCCTTTGCACTCAAATTGACATATGAAGACTTCCTTCTTGGCATGCTGCTCTGATAACCCACTGTGGAGTACAGTAGCCACTAGGTAGCAAGAGGTATATACAGTAAAAGGATATTGCCAGTAAATTGCTACAAGGGGATAACAAGAGGCAAATGAGTCAGAAAGAGGCTAATAAAAAGAAAACAGGCTTCAATGAACAATATTAGAAAAAGCAAATTCCCTAGAACTGTTGAATAAAATGTACATTTCTAAGACCATCACATCCCACATTAGCAAATGATTTGCAAAGATTAATTTACATTTTAAAATGTGACTTTTACTTTGTACCATACAAATAAATACAATAACTCAGTCATTAAACTGGTCCTTACTAAATCTAAATGTATCCCTTTAAACTACATCATCAGTTTTGCTCTGGGTTCCATATGTATGCCCTTCCTTCCAACTTATCTTAACTGAAATGAAGGCAGGCTTTACTAAGGTTAAATCTTAGATTTCTAACACCTTTCTTGTACTCAGTGTGAGTAAAACTAAAACCATGACTTGGGGATCCCACTTCACTATCACTCAGCTGTCATTTAAATGATCTGTTGATAGCTGATAACATGGAACTGGAGCAAGACCTTCATTTTGAATATCTTGGTGTGTGACTTTATCCATTTCTTCTTATAGTCAGCACATTGCCTATATCTGTCTTAAGGTAGGTCAAAAGATCAGTGTTCTTTACAAGTCAAGAGATTGCCATAGCACTGCTTCCAGAGAACAAGTAGTCATTTGCATACTATAATGAACCTTGCAGGTTTATCTTAGTCTTTGTCATTCACATATATCATGACAACTATGTCAACCAACTCTTTTTTACTGAGAAAAAGGTCAAATATATTTAGCCATCAGCAAGAAATGCTGTGAGTTTTGACAAACAAGAAAAAGATAAACAGAGAGATACATCAATAAGAAACATAGACTCTCAACTATATTATACAACATGTAAAAATCTTATAACCAGCTTTTTTGAGAGCCTGAACCCTTTAACTGAAATCGTATAATTATGGAAGGTCTGCACTACCAGGTCGAGAAACTTTGTATGCCAAAGCAACCTTCATAAAGGGATCCCATATGACATGGAAGTTATCAATAAATAAATCTGTACAATATGAACATAGATTAGATACACTTAAGCTTATGTCTCTTTCAACCAGACATATTAGAGGTGACCTCCTGCTTCTTTACAACTTTGTTCATGATTCTTATGTTATGTCTGAGCTGGGACTCGAATTTAAGATCACATCACACAATACTAGATGTCATCTATTGCAGTTAATTGGCAAATCATTTAAACACAATAGTCAGAAATTTTTCTTTACCCTTCCATTGGACTATGGAATAGACTTCCATTAGACGTTGTTACTAGTGACACTAAGAACACTTTCAAATACCATCTTGACAAGCTAATCAATTCCGGGTATAAACTATCTTACTATTCTCTGGGTTAGAATAAGAGCATTATGGGCCTCAGCCTGCTAGCTCTTTTTCCTCACCTTAGTATGAACCTTAGTATCAATTCCTTCATTCATAAAAAAACGTATTTGTTCCAAACAATACAAGTCCACCATTAAGTTAAACCAGATTCTTAAGAAAGGTAGGCTACTATCCTTAAAAATCATCAAAATACATTTCTTAGTGATTAAACATGCTAACAAAATATGTTTATGTTGAGAATCCATGGCATTAAGGTGATTAAGGTGATTTAGTTTATAGCCTAGAAGAATTAAAGATGGATCCATTTTTAGTTAAATTCTGGTGGCACATTCTAAAATCTCAGAAATCAAATACCAATTTTTTTTGTTTGTTTTTTTGCACATTAAAACATATCCCTGATTGCCTGACACTTCTCCTCCAAATTGGAGTTAAATTTGTGGAGTCTGGTTGGTGTCAGATAAGTTCTATTGAAAATGTTGAATTCAATCTCTTGAAGTTTAGTAGAGTAGAATGTCTGGTGGGGGTTAAAAATAATTATATCCCAGTCAACCTAAGTGAACTCCATTCTTAGATGTTGTTCCCACTTTGCTTTTAACCCTGGCAGATTGAAATATATTGAATCTTGTAATAATTTATACATTTCAGATAGAGGGTTGGAGTTAGGGTTTTGGGTTAACAAAATGTTCTCATCTGGAGACTATTCATGTGAGAAGTCAGTCTTTGAAATATAGTCTTGGATTTGAAAATATCAAAAAAATATCAGACTGGTAGATTATATTTAGCCCATATTTGATTAAAAGGCAACATATATTTATTGTCAAATAGGTCTTGTATTTTATGGATGCCTCATTCTTTCCAAAGTCAAAAGCTTGGGTCAGAAACCAATGGGTGGAATCCGAAATTAAGATAAACAGGAGTATAGTATGAAAGGGGTGCCTTTCAGGCAAGAGTCCCATAGATTTTTTCCAGCACTTCCAGGTAGTATGTGACACTTAATCTGGGATGAGTGGTCTTACCTTTAATGTAATTGTGGGCATGTAGGATACATTTTGAGTCTGGGTATTTATGACAGTGTTGTTCAATACATTGGCTGCTGGTGCGTTCACCATTAAACCAGTCTGAAATTTGGGATATCTGAGTGACAATATAATAATTTTTAAAATTAGGATGAGCTAGTCTGCTTTGTGTTTTAGGTAATCTGAGTTTTTGTAGACTACGCCTGGGTTTCTTTTATTTCCAAATAAATTTAGAAATTGAGCGATCCAAATTTTTAAAAGGTTTTTCCAGAGTATGTATCAGAAAGAGTTGGAAAATAAATAATAGACAGGACAGTATGTTCATTTTAATTACATTGCAATGGCCAATCAAAGTAAGAGGAAGCTTCATCTATCTGTCAATATCCTTCTGAATTCTATAGTAGATTGGTGTAAAGTTATATTCAGATAGCCATGTTATTTGTTTAGGTATTATCACCCCAATATATTTTATTTTTTCCATTATTGTATCTTGATATTGTAATGAAATCAAAGAGTTTGGTGCTTGGTTTAAACAAAGAGCTTCTGTTATAGTCATGTTTATCTTATATCTGGATACTTCACCGAATTCCATAATAAGAGATAAGCATATGGGTAGAGAAGTATCTGAGTCAGTTAAATATAACAAAGTGTCATCAGCAAAAAGGCTAATTTTATGTTTAGTTAGGCTGACCTTGATGCCCTTTATTGTAGTATTCTTTCAAATTGCAGCCACTAAAGGTTCAATTGCCAGCGAGAACAATAAAGGGGACAGGGGAAAACCCTGTCTCATGCCTCTAGAGAGTTAAATGCTATTAGAAATATTACATTTAATCTGAACCACTGTGGTAGGGGAACAATATAATATCTTTATGCATTTACTAAAGGTATCCCCAAATCCAAACTTTTTTAATGTTTCAAAGAGGAAGTCCCATTCTACCCAATCAAAAGCTTTTTCAGCATCTAGGGTCATTATAAATGCTTCTTGATGTTTACAAGACTCTACCAGTTTGATGAGGTGCCTTGTATTGGCTCCCAGTTTTCTATTTTTAATGAAGCAATTTTGGTCGGGTTGAATGAGACTGCGTTTACCTTTTTCAGATGACTGGCTAATAATTTAGCCAGGATTTTGATAACAGTGTTTAAAAGAGATATTGGTCGGTATGATGATACCAATTCCAAATTCTTGTCTTTTTTAGAAAAAAAAATGTATTTTTGCTAAATAAAAGGATGGTGGTAAGATGCCAGACTTAAGAGTATAATTCCAGCAGAGGGTTTGCTAACAGATTGGAGAATTGTTGGTAAAAGTCTGCAGGAAGTCCATCCTTACCTGGGGCCTTTCCTGAAGACATAGTTTTAATGGTTTGTAGAATCTCCTCAGTAGTAAATGGGGCATCTAGCATTCCCATTTCCTCATATGAAAGTGCAGGTAGATTAACCTATGAAAAAAAAATTCAACAGCTTGAGGGAATTTTGTCCTTCCAATGTGTATACATTTTTATAGAAATTAGCAAAAATATTATTTATTTTTTCTGGGTCAATAGTTGAATTATTGTTAACATCGCTAATGGCATAGATAACGTGAGCTTGTTTTTCATTCTGTATTTATAACACCACAACCTTATGTGGTTATCTCCCAGGGCATAGCATTTTGCCCTTGTTTGTAAAATGATTTTCTCTGCTTCCAGAGAAGACATTCTATTAAGTGAGTCTTTGGCAATGAGAAGGGCTTGAAAAATCTGGGGATCCTGTGAAGTCATATGTAATTCCTCCAGTCTATCAAGTTCTTTTTCTGCTGCCAAAAATGTTTGTTTATAAGTTTTTTTTAAATTAATGAAACCTTGCCTAACCATCATTCCTTTCATTACTGCCTTAAAGGCTTATCATTGAATACCCAGTGTAATTTCAGGATCATTATTTAAAAGAAAGTATTCAATCATTGAGAATTGAGGACTAAGACAAGCAAGGCAGATTGGGGGTGGGTTTAGCCCAATACTGGAGGGAGGAAGAAGGGGAGATGAGGGAGGGTGATTTAAGCCAACAGTGGTGAGGAGAGAGTCAGAAGAAGGGAAGCAGAGACAAAGGGGCCCAGGCCAGGAAGAACGATTGCCGGGGAAACCAGGTCAGGAGACAAAAGACAAATGGAAGGAGAAGATAGAGACTTGTGAGGGGAGGTGAAGAAGTGGCAAAAGTCATGAAGTGGAAAGGAGAGAAGAGGTTACTATGCAGAGAGAGAGGGAGCAGGCATTTGTGAAGGGTCTTCAGAAAATAGTTTTGCACTGCTAGAGAGGAAGAA
This sequence comes from Neoceratodus forsteri, assembly GCA_016271365.2. Taxonomy (NCBI): domain Eukaryota; kingdom Metazoa; phylum Chordata; order Ceratodontiformes; family Ceratodontidae; genus Neoceratodus; species Neoceratodus forsteri. Next base: position 1,200,746,392 of record CM057458.1, on the reverse strand, counting down.
GGTGGAGGAGGGAAATTATGAAATTAGAGGAGTAATTGATAAATGCCTGGACCAAACTGGAGTGGGGGCAAGTTCTGCTGGGAGAATTGCAACAGGGGCAAAAGGGGGAAATAATATGCAGGAGGAAGAAGAGGAGCTAGAAATGAGAGAGGGAGATGAATGGAAGCAAGCAGGGAGTAAGAGTGGTGGAATCTTAGTGCTGGGGGATTCAATACTTAGAGGAGTCAGGTGGGGCAGCAAGGGGGAGAGGCATAGTCACATTTGGGTGGAGGCCATGCCAGGAATGACAGCGGAAAGGGTGGGACAATCTGTTCTGAAATATGCTAGAAGGGGTAGGGACAAGTCTCATTTAATTCTACATCTTGGGACAAATGACCTGGCTGACAAGACAGTAGATATAGTCCAGAGGAGGTTTGAGGAACTAGCACAACTATGTGAGGGGGCAGGAAGATCAGTAACTTTTTCAGAGATACTTCTAGTGCCCAAGGCAAGCACAACAAGAAAGCTGAGAATAGAGGAATTTAATGGATGGCTAAGAACGTGGTGTTGTGCTAAAGGGTATGGGCTGTTGGGGGGATGGGGAGGGATTTGGGAGGACAGTAGTCTCTATGCCAAGGACAGACTACACTTGAGTGAGGAGGGAAAGAAAGTGTTGAAACAGAGGATGGAGGAGTACATAGAGGAAGTTGGGAATTTAAACTAGGAGTGGGGGGTGGCAATTGGGCAAGAGATATGCAGAGACCACAGGTTGGGAAACCATATGAGCTTACCCCCCATAACAGTGACAAAGGACAAATGGCAAGTACTGTTGGTGATGCTAGGAAATGAGGGCAGGATGGGGGGGGGGTGGAAGGTGGTTGCCCTTAATGCTAGGAGCCTTGGGAGAAAAACTGCAGAGTTACAGGTGCTCATGGCAGAGGGAGAGGTGGACATTGCAGCCATCACGGAAACATGGGCCACCCAATACAATAACTGGGACCTGTCTGTACCGGGGTACAGGTTATTTCGTGGGGACAGAGTGATTGGGAAAGGAGGGTGTGGCACTATATGTGAAGGAAGGACTGAAGTGTAAAGGAGGGAAGGGAGGAGGGTGATGCACGAGTCACTTTGGATGCAAATCCAGGATTCCAGAATAGGATTCTTAGAATGGGAGTGGTATACAGGCCACCATCTCAGATGGAGGAGTTAGACAGGAACTAGCAGGACAGATCAGGAGGACCTGCAAGAAGGGTAGTGTGGTGACTGTGGGGGACTTCAACATGCCAGGAGTGGACTGGAGTACCCCAACAACCAGGAACAGAAGGGAGCAGGTACTGCAGGATGCCTTCCAGGACAGCTTCCTGCTGCAAATGGTCAGTGAGCCAACCAGGTTAGGGAATACTCTTGACCTTGTGCTGGCAAATGGGGACTTTGTGAGAGAACTTACAGTGGAGGAACCACTGTCAGGGAGTGACCACCACTCAGTATGGCTCACATTGGATATGGGCAAGGAAGGAGTGGAATGTGGCACAAGAGTGCTGGACTTCAGGAGGGCTGACTTTGGGGGAATGGGGGAAGTGGTAAAAGGGTACTTGGCCAGAATTCAATCTAGTATGGACACTAACCAGAGGTGGGAGCTCATAAAGCTGGGGATAGTGGAGGCAACCAAAACCTGCTGCAAGGCCCATAGCAAGAAGGCTAGGGCTAAAACTGAGCTGGTTGAGCAAGGAGGTCATGGAAAAGGTAAGGAGGAAAAGAGCTGCCTTTAGAAAGTACAAGAAAACAGGGAGGGTGGAGGACAGGGAGGAGTACTTGACAGAATTGAAGGAGGTGACAAGGGCAGTAAGGGGAGCCAAGGCATCTACGGAACTCAGGCTGGCACAAGGCATTAAGAAGGGGGAGAAGGACTTCTTTAGGTACATCAGGGAGAAAAGGAGCTGTAAGGACCACATAGTAAGGATTAGGAAGGAGGCGGGGTTGGGTGGAAGCAGGGTGCGATAAGGCAGAAGCACTAAATGAGTACTTCTGCTCAGTATTTACTAAAGAGAAGGGGGTGACACCCAAGGGGAGAAATGGCAGAAACAGGGGGGAAGGGGTGACAGATGGGGAAATCATGGAGGGCAGAGTTCGGGAGGGTTTGAAGGCACTGAAGGTGGACAAGCGCCAGGCCCAGATGGCATCCACCCCAGGGTACTGAAGGAGCTGGCAGAGGTCCTTGCAGGACCTTTGGCAGACCTATTTAATGCCTCACTACATTCGGGGTGTGTACCTCAGGACTGGAGGATGGCTCATGTGGTGCCCTTCCACAAGAGTGGCCCCAAGGATGAACCAGAAAACTACAGACCAGTGAGCCTCACATCCATCGTGGGTAAGCTAATGGAGACTATCCTGAAGGAGAGGCTGGTGGCCCTCCTAGAGGCCAAAGGACTACAGGACAGCAGACAGCATGGCTTCATACTTGGCAAATCCTGCCAAACCAAGCTGGTGGAGTTCTATGACTGGGTAACTAGGCAACTGGACAGGGGCCATGCAGTGGATGTCCTGTATCTGGACTTCTGTAAGGCATTCGACTCAGTGCCGCATGGAAGGCTGGCAAGTAAGTTAGTAGGCATAGGGGCGGGTGCAAAGCTGGTGAGATAGGTAGGAAACTGGCTTCAGGGAAGGCAACAGAGGGTGGTGGTGGGTGGGGATCACACCCAAGGGTAGTGACGAGCGGTGTTCCACAGGGCTTGGTGTTGGGATCAGTGTTGTTTGGGATATTCATTGAAGACATATCATGGGACAGCAAGAGCAAGATCAGTCTGTTTGCTGATGATACCAAGGTAGGAGTGGTGGTGGATGACCTGGAGGGATGGCAGGGGTTGCAGGATGATCTGGCAAAGCTTGAAACCTGGTCAGACACCTGGCAACTGGGGTTTAATGCCAAAAAGTGCAAGGTGCTGCATTTTGGGATGAAGAACCCAAGGTGGAGTTACCAGCTGGGGGGGAGTGCAGCTAGCCCAAACAGAGGAGGAGAAGGATCTGGGTGTGCTCATCACAGGGTCAATGAACAACTTGGCACAATGTAGGAAGGCAGCTGCAAAGGCCAACAAAATGCTGGGTTGTATTGCAAGGGGTATATCCTCGATGAGGGAGGAGGTGATTCTGCCACTGTATAGGTCATTAGTTAGACCACACCTGGAGTACCGCATGCAGTACTGGCGCCCGTATCTGAAGAGGGACATTAAGTTACTGAAGGGGGTGCAGCGCAGGGCGACAAAGATGATCAAGGGGCTGGGGGACTTATCATACGAGAGGAGGTTGAAGGAGTTGAACATGTACTCACTGGAGGAGAGGAGGGACAGGGGTAACATGATTGAAACCTTTAAATACATGAAAGGAATAAACAAGACTGGTACAGAGGGGCTGTTCAAAGTAAGGGAGGGGAGGGACACCAGGGGCCATCATAAGAGACTGGAGGGAGCAAGATTCAGGAGGGAGATGAGGAGACACTTTTTTACAGAGAGGGTGGTGGCTGGGTGGAATGCGTTACCTGCAGAAGTGGTATGCAGTAGAACAGTGGACTGCTTCAAACGAGGATGGGACAGGACAAGAGGGAGGGTTAATGAAGGGGAAGGGTGGAAGGGAGGGGCAGCTGCAGAATAAGGGGTGCTAGCTGCACATTCGAGCAGACTTGATAGACCTCTAGGCCTTTATCTGCTGGCAAATTTCGTATGTTCATATGATTGTAAGGAAGCCAAAAATTGTTTACCTCTTAAAAAAGAGTTATCCATAGGCCAAACCCTGGACCTAGGAAAGTTAAAAACCTCTATAAACATATCACTGGAAGCATAATCTGAAATTTTTTTTTTTTAATTTATTTAGTTTTTGTTGACCGGGTAAGTGCACTAGACAAATTCTGCCTATTTTCAGGCACGACCCGGGGGAAGGGGATACAGATGAATGCCAACTGACTTTGAACCAGATTAAGCTGTTGGTGGTATTTTAGTGAATGGGGGGAAATTTGTCCAGTGCACTGGGGAAATTCCCCTACTGTGCTGTAGGGGGGAGCGATGCCTGTGAGCTCTGGCCACTTTGAGTGGAGCTCAGGAGGAGATGGATGTCCCTGAGGAGGGAGAGCGGATTTGGCGTTCTCCCTTTGATTCTGAGCATACCATCATGCCCCATAAGCCTGCTATGGAAAGTTATGAACCTGAGGAGAATGATATTTTTGTGTCTACAGAGGATTTATCTAAGACGGGAGTAAGATGAGAGGAGTTACCAATGGAAATCACAACCCTCTCTTCAGATGAAGCATGACATTTAAAAATAAAACAAGAGTTGGAATTTCATGCGAAGGAACAAGAGCGCTTACAGCAGAAACTGGCATTGCTGCAGGCTAAGAGCTCGGCTGTCAAACCTCTGGGGTTATCTGTCACAAGGCCCGATTCTTCTGATGACGTGGCAGCTTCTCAGACAACCGAGAGGACGGGTGAGTTGATCCATACTTCCTGTTGTTTGTAATGCCGATATCGACTCTGCAGCATTATTGGAGGCTGGCAGTTCAGAAACTGGTAAGATTTTGTGCCCAAAGCCGATGGAAATGATTGAGTCCTCGATACCTGGTTTACCTGTACAAGCCAGTGGAGGTACAACGTCTCGATGCCCTGTTAGGTCAAGCGCTATTGACACTGTTGATTCAAGTACAATTCTTTCTCCTGGAAATACAACCCTGTCCAAATCCACAGGGTTTATCTTCCATGGTAATGCACTTAAACCCCCCAATCTGGTGGGAATCCCTGGGGTTGACACTGTCTTCCAGACTTCTTCCACAGCTCAGGATGGAGTTACAGAGTACACCTTTTCGAAACGAGGCCTGGCACCTCGAGCAGGGATGGGGGATGACAACAAGGATAAACGCACTGCCATTACTTTGGCTGATAGACATTTGGGAAAAAAGCCTACTCCCCCAGTGCCTGCAGGATCTCTTCCTGCTTCTGGAAAAACACCAGCATTGCCTCTTGCTGGTGCGGACTTGCAGTTTGCATCTTCTAATCCAAACCCTGTTCCTTTCCCTGAAGAACCCTGGTCTCCTCAGAAAGCCTTGAGTGAGGCAGGTTGGACACTTAAACAAGGGACATGACTTCCCACCCTGGATTGGGACCCCAAGTTGAATGTTTCACAAAATACGCCTGAATGGCGACCCACTGTGCCTTCAGTGCCTATGTTATCTATAACTCCCCTTCCATTGTTGGGTGAGGATCCTCCTGAGGTACATCACATAGCCCTGCGACCAGAGAGGGAATTGCCGATACCTGTACCAGCTGCTAAAGTGGCTCTTGACTGCCCTATTGAAAATGACACTGAACCTTTTTCCCCTGTTAATATTATAGCCCAGGATACTTCTGAGTCAAATAAACCTCTATTGTCAGACTTATTTTCTAAGATTAAAAAAGAAGCTGCACCACGGAGGAATGTGGTCAGGATTCATTTTAAGGTTGGACTGGTTGTTAGGCCTGTTAGGCATCATGTTGGTAAATGTTTGTTAAAAGAGTCCCTGCACTTCTCTCTGAGAGAAGTTTTTGCTTTTATAAATATTTCAGGAGAAGATAATTTCGACGTGAGTTTTCATTCTGCTTATGCTCTTGATCTTTTCTGGGAGCAGTACAATCAAGTTAAGTTTTCACCCACGGGGACCCCCTTTTTGGTAATTCCATTATCCAAACCTTTGATTAAATATGTCACCATTATGTTTCGGAATGAGGGGGTACACGTGGATGACATCACTTATTGGCTGTCCCTTAAATGTGATGTGATGAGTCCACCTGAAGCTATTCTTGATACTGAACAATTCTGAACCAGGGGATGGCATTATAAGGTAAAGCTTAGACAGACTGAAGCAGGAATAGATCATATCCCTAACTCCTTTATGTTGGGATGTAACGGGGGGTGTGCTTTTATGCTGGGCAACCCCGGGCTTGTAAGTGTGGATCTCAAACACATCTATCCAGTTCTTGCAACAAACCAAGATGTGATAATTGTGGAGAAATAGGCCACATCGCATTTCAGTGTGCCAATCACAGCAAATGTGACCTCTGTGAGGATACCGGGCATGCTTTTACAGAATGTTCCTGGGCAGCCAAGAACAAGGCCTCTTGTATCAGTCCAGACCTATTAATTCAACGGGCTTAGGATTTGGTCTCTTGTCCTGCACAGGATCGAGCTGAGCCTTTGTCCTGCCCTCCAAAGGTTCAGCCTCCACCTTCTGTATTATTACAAGATGATTCAGATAAACATGAGGACCCCCCCCCCGTATCGTCTCTTCTCTTCTTTCATCAGTGTGCTATACAGAACAACATGTAATGGTGAACCCTGACCCTTTCCCTGTACCTCCAGTGGTAGTACAGGTCAGGAGGTCACCCAGAAACATTAAGCCCATTGTAGTTACTCTTTCCGCCGACACTGAGTCTAGCAATTCATTTGCAGCTTTGGCCACACAATGGGGGGAGTCAGAGATGGAATGTGATGATTCTGACTCCATGCCCTCAAAGGTAGACCTGCAGATCCCATCCCATCCCCAGGAGGGTTATAAAGGGAAGAAAAAAAAGAAGAGAAAAAAAGATTGTTGACTGCATACCTAGGACCTAGTTTCTTTTAGTGTAGGATCTTTGAATGTCCATAGTTTATTAAACCCTGGGACAAGACAGGTGGTTTATGAGTATGTACATAGGAACGTTACTGATGTTTGTTTCCTCCAAGAAACTTGGATATTCACGAGTGACCAGGCGCGGTTCTTCCAGAAGGAGTGGATTTGGGGCCCTTCCTATTGGTCTTTCAGAACGGAAACAGCCGATGGTGTGGGGTTAATTTTTAATTCTTATGACTTTTCTTTAATCAAGTTGATAGCTCTAATCCCAGGGAGATTGTTGATTCTAGATGGTTTATGGAAACACATGGCTTGTAGAGTCATCAATGTTTATTTTTCTCAGGTAAAAGCTGAAAGGTGTCTCTGTTTGCAGCTTTACGGCCTATTTTGTTGTCCTCTTTTAAAAAAATTTTTCTGTGAAGACTTTAATTGTGAACTGAAGTAAAGAAAAAAGAGGTCCAGCGGGGCAAGAAAAGACAATTTATTGTGATTCAAATGCTCTAACACTATTAGTGGACTTGGCGGAACTTTTAGTAGATATCACCAAATAAGTGGCCCTCACTTTACTTATAAGCGTAATACATACACTTCCACCATAGACTATATGTTTCTATCAAACAATCTCCCCCCTTTTAGGTTTCAGACTATTCCAGTTGCATTTTCAGACCATTTATTTCTACTGTGTATCTTTTCCATGACTCCATTACAGTCATTAAAGAGGTCCAGATGGAAATTGAATTCCTCTATTTTTACAAATTCTTCTGTACTTTTTTAATAGTAAGACCTTGTTACTCGCTAGACTTTCAGTTTCCTTTCTATATGATAATTTAGGGGATTGGTGGATGGACTTGAAGTCTGGCCTTCAAGCTTTGCTTATAAATCATGGTAGGTCGGGGGAAAATGTGAAGTTTCTCCACTATCTTAAACTGTGGCAACAATTTGCAATACTTATTTTCTGTGGCCAATACTTCTAGACATGATTATACATCCCAGATTGCAAACTTAAAATAACAAATGCAGGATTTTTAATATGATAGGGCCAATACTATGAAGGCTTTATTTCAAAACGGCACAAAAAAAAAACCTCAAGGGGACCACTATGAGGCCTTTAAAAGGTATAAGGATATGACTTTTTTGACTCTTTATTGAAACAGGAAGGCGATGTTATTCAATCTATTACATGTCTTTATACTGCTACAAAAGAATCCATGTTATCTCATACCCCTTCGGTACCCCCTAGAGAAGAAGATATTGCACAATGTTTACAGACTATAGAGTTTCCAAAGAACCCAGATGGGGTCTTAGGGATGACTGAACCTATTATAGCAGCTGAAATAGAGGGAGCCATTAAGACCCTGAAATGTGGGACATCCCCAGGTATTGATGGTCTCACTAATGAATTATATAAAACTTTTCCCCCAGAATTTTCTTTCTGTCTAGAGCTAGTATTTAATTTCATTTATCACAAGGATTGTTAATTTTATTGTTTAAATCTGGGGATAAATCTTCTCTGGAAAATTGGCATCCTATCACAATTTTGAACTCAGATTATAAACTTTTAACTGGTATTTTAAATACCAGGCTTAAAGTCTATGCGTGTTCTGTCATCTCTCCTTTGCAATTCTGTGGTCTTCCGGGTAGAAAAATACAACATGCTGTAATGATTATCAGAGATTTGATTGAACATTTCTCATTACAAGGGACTCATGGGAGTATTATTTCAGTAGATCAAAAGAAGGCCTTTGATAGGGTCTACCACCCTTTTTTGTTTTCAACTCTTAAAGCATATGGTGTTCCTGTCACTCTTATCAGATGGATACGATCCCTATATGCTGCGGCTATGGTACACCCAGTTATAAATAATGAGGTTACAGATGGGTTTCGCATCATGACTGGGGTTCAACATGGTTGCCCGTTGGGTCCACTATTGTATATATTTACTATTGATCCACTAATTCAGTCTCTGTCTGATCCTCCGTGCTGGATGGGGGTGTTGGGAGCAACCAAAGCAGAAGCATTGTATTTACAGTCCCATGCGAATGATGTTTGTTTATTTTTTTCTGACCATACTCAAGTAACTTCTATTTTAGAATTCATGCATACTTATTCTTTTGACTCCAATTCCAAAATAAATGTCCGAAAGAGTAAAAGCCTTTTTGTGGGCATCAGATATCCAGATTCGGCAACAATACAGGGTTTCTTCAGGGAGCTAGAAACCTGGTTCACTGAACACCGCCTGATCATCAACTATCAAAAAACAAAATCCATGATCTTTGCACACTGACAAAGTCCACACAGCCAGTCAGCTCTCCTAATCAAAAACAAACAAGGCGCCCCACTTGAACATGTTACATGTTTTAAATACGTGGGAATTACATTAGACACCTCCCTCTCCTACCATCATCACCAGGGACACTGGTTTGCCATTTTCATGGAGGAACAGGAAAAAATGCGGATTCCTGATTGGCCCACGGATTTTCGGTGCCAAAACAAAACTAGCGTTTGTTCATGGAGTTGCCGTGATCTTGGGCTTTAAAAGGAGAAGCAAAGCGTGCAGTCTGCCTTCTTGCTGGTTCTCCTGCTGCTCTAGGATTGTTGCTGTTGTCCCTCTACGCTGACGTGAGCATTTGGCTGGAGTGCTGTGTAGTAAGTGCAAAATACCAATATTCTAGCCTGTTTTCTGAAATGTGGGTTGTAAGAAAGGGGGCTGCAATGATACTGCACTGGTTTTTGTTGTGTTGGGGGGCAGCAAGATTAAACCAAAATAGTCTCCGTATTTTATCTATTTTTTTTTTCTGTCTCACTAATTTATGTGCTATTATTAGCAGGACTGTGTGCTACTAGTGCTAATTTTCAGTTAGAGACAAAGTGGGGACTTTAGTAATGGCTTTCGCTATTGAGTAATGCTGTTTGGTTGATGTCTCCGATTTTACCTGAGTTCTGAACTGCATGCTGCAGAATTAGATCGGCGATGCAGTTCAGAACTCAGATAAAATCGGAGACATCAACCAAACGCAATATCCTAATCAGCGAAAGCCATTACTAAAGTCCCCACTTTGTCTCTAACTGAAAACTAGCACTAGTAGCACACAGACCTGCTAATAGTACATAAATTAGTGAGACAAGAAAAAAAAATAGATAAAATAAATACGGAGACTATTTGTACACTGTGTGCCACTGTGGTGACTGTGCCCTACTAGCCATGTAGGAGGAATGCACCCGTAGTAGCCCTACTAGCCCCGCTGATGGCGCTGACCCTTCCATCTACCGCCGATCATCCAGCAGGTCTCTGGGAAAGCCACTGATTCACCTGCCCGACAAACAAACGAAGTCTCAGTGAGGATTGGGAACGAGCAGCTGACGCGCCTATTTCCACCGAGAAGGACCATCAGTGTTGTTGTGACTGACTGTGAGTACTAGTGCCCACTGCAGTGCGGAAGGCGCTTTCTTGTGTTCGGGGATGGGGGGGCGCACACTGGGGTCTCCAGGATAGGAGGGGGGCACTGTGGGGATGGGGACAGTCACAGTGGGACAGGAGGACAGGACGGAACACTGGTGTGTTAGGAGGAGGATTGAGGAGTGGGATGGGACAGGAGGTCTTCAAAATAGCTGCTCAATCTACTAAAATTTGTGAATCTAGGCTAATCTATGGCTAACCTGAACTGCCTGAATTGAACTACACACGGGGTGCCAACCTGGATGTAACCTGAACGTCCATTAAAGCGACAGTAACACAGTCAATGCAAATAAAAACCTCTGTGCTGTGTCTCTTAGCTCTTAGAGTCACTAATTTTAGTAGGTTGAGCACTAGTTATTTTGACAAGGAATTATCAGGAGCAGTATAATATAGGAGTGACATAGGAGTGAATGGAGTGGAGACACAGTGAGTGCATTTTGATATAAGCCTGCAACACAAAGGTAATTTCATGTATCTAATATTGAAGCTCTAACTGTGCTGCGGTATGCTACGTATGTATTTGTGTTCTAGTTTTACTTTTTAGAATATTGTAATGGCTTATTATGCCAAACAATAAACTTTTGATGATGACGATGATGATGATGATGATGATGATGATGATGATGATGATGATGATGATCATCATCATCATCATCATCATCATCATCATCATCGTGTAGCAAAAGAAATGCCAGTAGATTGATCCGCTGGGCGGACTGGTCACATGCTAGGGAAAAATGGTTCTGGCCTGGGAGGGAAGGGTGAACAGGTATACTGGCGCAGAACCATTTTTTTCCAGCATGCATGCATGCCAGACTGCCGGGACCATGCCATGCTCTGCTGGTTGGTGGTTTGATGGTCGGCAGGCGGACGGGCTGGGCAGACTGGTCACATGCTGGGAAAAATGGTTCTGGCCTGGGAGGGAGGGGTGAACAGGCATACTGGCGCAGAACCATTTTTTTCCAGCATGCATGCCAGGCTGCTGGGTCCGTGCCACACTCTGGTGGTTGGTGGATTGATGGTCGGCAGGCGGACGGGCTGGGTGGACTGGTCACATGCTGGGAAAAATGGTTCTGGCCTGGGAGGGAGTGGTGAACAGGCATACTGGCGCAGAACCATTTTTTTCCAGCATGCATGCCAGGCTGCCGGTCTGTGCCATGCTTTGGTGGTTGGTGGTTTGATGGTTGGCAGGCGGACAGGCTTTGCGGACTGGTCACATGCTGGGAAAAATGGTTCTGGCCTGGGAGGAGGGCAGAGACATGCAGAACCATTTTTTTCCAGCATGCATGCATGCCAGACTGCCGGGACCGTGCCACGCTCTGGTGGTTGGTGGTTTGATGGTCGGCAGGTGGACGGGCTGGGCGGACTGGTCACATGCTGGGAAAAATGGTTCTGGCCTGGGAGGGAGAGGTGAACAGGCATACTGGCGCAGAACCATTTTCTTCCAGCATGCATGCCAGGCTGCAGGGTCTGTGCCACTCTGGTGGTTGGTGGTTTGATGGTTGGCAGGCGGACGGGCTGGGTGGACTGGTCACATGCTGGGAAAAATGGTTCTGGCCTGGGAGGGAGGGGTGAACAGGCATACTGGTGCAGAACCATTTTTTTCCAGCATGCATGCCAGGCTGCCAGGTCCATGCCATGCTTTGGTGGTTGGTGGTTTGATGGTTGGCAGGCGGACGGGCTGGGCGGAGTGGTCACATGCTGGGAAAAATGGTTCTGGCCTGGGAGGGAGGGATGAACAGGCATACTGGCGCAGAAACATTTTTTTCCAGCATGCATGCCAGGCTGACGGGTCCGTGCCATGCTCTGGTGGTTGGTGGTTTGATGGTCGGCAGGCAGACGGGCTGGGCAGACTGGTCACATGCTGGGAAAAATGGTTCTGGCCTGGGAGGGAGGGGTGAACAGGCATATTGGCGCAGAACCATTTTTTTCCAGCATGCATGCCAGGCTGCCGGGTCCATGCCACGCTCTGGTGGTTGGTGGTTTGATGGTCAGCAGGCGGACGGGCTGGGCAGACTGGTCACATGCTGGGAAAATGGTTCTGGCCTGGGAGGGAGGGGTGAACAGGCATACTGGCGCAGAACCATTTTTTTCCAGCATGCATGCATGCCAGACTGCTGGGTCTGTGCCACGCTCTGGTGGTTGGTGGTTTGATGGTCGGCAGGCGGATGGGCTGGGCAGACTGGTCACATGCTGGGAAAAATGGTTCTGGCCTGGGAGGGAGGGGTGAACAGGCATACTGGTGCAGAACCATTTTTTTCCAGCATGCATGCCAGGCTGCCGGGTCCATGCCATGCTCTGGTGGTTGGTGGTTTGATGGTTGGCAGGAGAACAGGCTGGGTGGACTGGTCACATGCTGGGAAAAATGGTTCTGGCCTGGGAGGGAAGGGTGAACAGGCATACTGGCGCAGAACCATTTTTTCCAGCATGCATGCCAGGCTGCTGGGTCCGTGCCACACTCTGGTGGTTGGTGGTTTGATGGTCGGCAGGCGGACGGGCTGGGCGGACTGGTCACATGCTGGGAAAAATGGTTCTGGCCTGGGAGGGAGGGGTGAACAGGCATACTGGCGCAGAACCATTTTTTTCCAGCATGCATGCATGCCAGACTGCCGGACCATGCCACGCTCTGGTGGTTGGTGGTTTGATGGTCGGCAGGCGGACGGGCTGGGCGGACTGGTCACATGCTGGGAAAATGGTTCTGGCCTGGGAGGGAGGTGGAACAGGCATACTGGCGCAGAACCATTTTTCCAACAAACACTCATGCTGCCAGGTCCATCATTTTCCAGCATGCATGCCACTATGAACTGCGGGTCTGTGCCAGCTCTAGGTGGTTGGTGGTTTGATGGTCGGCAGGCGGACGGGCTGGGCGGACTGGTCACATGCTGGGAAAAATGGTTCTGGCCTGGGAGGGAGGGGTGAACAGGCATACTGGCGCAGAACCATTTTCAGCATGCATGCCAGGCTGCGGGTTCTGTGCCATGCTTTGGTGGTTGGTGGTTTGATGGTCGGCAGGCGGACGGGCTGGGCAGACTGGTCACATGCTGGGAAAAATGGTTCTGGCCTGGGAGGGAAGGGTGAACAGGCATACTGGCGCAGAACCATTTTTTCCAACATGCATCTCAAACTGCTGGGTCCATACCACACTCTGGTGGTTGGTGGTTTGATGGTGACAGGCAGACGGACAGGCTAGGCGGACTGGAATTCACATGTTGGGAAAATTGTTCTGGCCTGGGAGGAGGGTGAACAGGCATACTAGGCGCGCATACCATTTTTCCAGCATTCACTTCTAAAGCTGCCTGGTCTGCCGTGCTCTGGTGGTTAGTGGTTTGATGGTGAAGCAGAGCAGACAGGCTGGGCGGACTGCGTCACATGCTGGGAAAAAATGGTTCAGTCCTCGAGGAGGAGGGGTGAACAGGCATACTGGGCAGAACCATTTTTCCAACATGCCGTTCTCAAACTGCCGGGTCCATGCCACGCTCTGGTGGTTGGTGGTTTGATGGTCGGCAGGAGAACAGGCTGGGTGGACTGGTCACATGCTGGGAAAATGGTTCTGGCCTGGGAGGGAGGGGTGAACAGGCATACTGGCGCAGAACCATTTTTTTCCAGCATGCATGCATGCCAGACTGCCGGGTCTATGCCACGCTCTGGTGGTTGGTGGTTTGATGGTCGGCAGGCGGACGGGCTGGGCGGACTGGTCACATGCTGGGAAAATGGGTTCTGGCCTGGGAGGGAAGGGTGAACAGGCATACTGGCGCAGAACCATTTTTTTCCAGCATGCATGCATGCCAGACTGCCAGGTCTGTGCCACGCTCTGGTGGTTGGTGGTTTGATGGTCGGCAGGCGGACGGGCTGGGCGGACTGGTCACATGCTGGGAAAAATGGTTCTGGCCTGGGAGGGAGGGGTGACCAGGCATACTGGCGCAGAACCATTTTTTTTCAGCATGCATGCCAGGCTGCTGGGTCCATGCCATGCTCTGATGGTTGGTGGTTTGATGGTCGGCAGGCGGACGGGCTGGGCAGACTGGTCACATGCTGGGAAAAATGGTTCTGGCCTGGGAGGGAGGGGTGAACAGGCATACTGGCGCAGAACCATTTTTTTACAGCATGCATGCCAGGCTGCTGGGTCCATGCCATGCTCTGGTGGTTGGTGGCTTGATAGTCGGCAGGCGGATGGGCTGGGCGGACTGGTCACATGCTGGGAAAAATTGTTCTGGCCTGGGAGGGAGGGGTGAATAGGCATACTGGTGCAGAACCATTTTTTCCAACATCATGCATACTGCGGGTCTGTGCCATCTCTGGTGGTTATTGTGGTGGTTTGATGGTCGGCGGGCCGGACGGGCTAGGCAGACTGGTCACATGCTGGGAAAAATGGTTCTGGCCTGGGAGGGAGGGGTGAACATGCATACTGGCGCAGAACCATTTTTTTCCAGCATGCATGCCAGGCTGCCGGGTCCATGCCATGCTCTGGTGGTTGGTGGTTTGATGGTCGGCAGGCGAACGGGCTGGGCGGACTGGTCACATGCTGGGAAAATGGTTCTGGCCTGGGAGGGAGGGTGAACAGGCATACTGGCGCAGAACCATTTTTTTCCAGCATGCATGCATGCCAGACTGCTGGGACCGTGCCACACTCTGGTGGTTGGTGATTTGATGGTCGGCAGGCGGACGGGCTGGGCGGACTGGTCACATGCTGGGAAAAATGGTTCTGGCCTGGGAGGGAGGGGTGAACAGGCATACTGGCGCAGAACCATTTTTTTCCAGCATGCATGCCAGGCTGCCGGGTCCATGCCATGCTCTGGTGGTTGGTGATTTGATGGTCGGCAGGCGGACGGGCTGGGTGGACTGGTCACATTCTGGGAAAAATGGTTCTGGCCTGGGAGGGAGGGATGAACAGGCATACTGGCGCAGAACCATTTTTTTCCAGCATGCATGCCAGGCTGCCGTGTCTGTGCCATGCTCTGATGGTTGGTGGTTTGATGGTCGACAGGCGGACGGGCTGGGCGGACTGGTCACATGCTGGGAAAAATGGTTCTGGCCTGAGAGGGGGTGAACAGGCATACTGGCGCAGAACCATTTTTTTCCAGCATGCATGCTAGGCTGCCGGGTCCATGCCATGCTCTGGTGGTTGGTGGTTTGATGGTCGGCAGGGCGGGGCCGGGCGCAGGCGGACTGGTCACATGCTGGGAAAAATGGTTCTGGCCTGGGAGGGAGGTTGAACAGGCATACTGGCGCAGAACCATTTTTTTCCAGCATGCATGCCAGGCTGCCGGGTCCATGCCACACTCTGGTGGTTGGTGGTTTGATGGTCGGCAGGCGGACGGGCTGGGTGGACTGGTCACATGCTGGGAAAAATGGTTCTGGCCTGGGAGGGAGGTATGAACAGGCATACTGGCGCAGAACCATTTTTTTCCAGCATGAATGCCAGGCTGCGGGTCCCGTGCCACACTCTGATGGTTGGTGGTTTGATGGTCGGCAGGTGGACGGGCTGGGCGGACTGGTCACATGCTGGGAAAAATGGTTTCTGGCCTGGGAGGGAGGGGTGAACAGGCATGCTGGCATGAACCATTTTTTCCAGCATGCATGCCAGGCTGCCGGGTCCGTGCCACACTCTGGTGGTTGGTGGTTTGATGGTTGGCAGGCGGATGGGCTGGGTGGACTGGTCACATGCTGGGAAAAATGGTTCTGGCCTGAGAGGGAGGGGTGAACAGGCATACTGGCGCAGAACCATTTTTTTCAAGCATGTATGCCAGGCTGCCGGGTCCGTGCCACGCTCTAGTGTTTTATATTTTGTTGGTTGTACTCTCCATGAAAGAAATACAGTATAAAATGTGTATAAAATGTGTTATCTGTGTGCATGTGTGTGTGTGTGTGCCTATGCATGTCTGTGTCTGTGCATGTTCGTGCATGTCTATGCATATCTGTGGATGCGTGTCTGTCTGTGCATGCGTGTGTGTCTGTGCATGCCTGTGTGTGTCTGCGCGCGCGCGCGGTGTGTGTGTGTGTGTGTGTGTGTGTGTGTGTGTGTATGTATGTAGAATAATAGACACAGTTGGACAAAATAACTTTATTAAGCCACATCAAACTAAATAATTTAATAAACCATTCCATGTCTAATCTGTGCCCTTCAAAACTGTCAACTGCAGATTTTCCTCCTTGTTTTCCTTGATCAATTGTGGAGGATGTAGGCATCGGATTACCTAGGGGGTTAAAAAAGACAAGTTGATAAACTGTATAACTGCATGTAATAATCTTACCACTTAAGTTGGACTTTTGCAGGAATGTCTAATGGAATATTTTTGGAAGTGTTGGGGAACTACAGAGAATTGATAAGTTCTTAAAGTTGAACTACCAGCAGAGGTGAAGCCTGACCACTGTACGGATTGGGGCTTCACCTCTCTGGTCCCCCCCCACCCCCGAAGGCACTATAATCTTTGCACCTGAGAGATCACTCAAACTGGTGATTGGGTGCAAAGATCAATCTATTTCTGTTGACTGCGGGGAGGGAGGATAGGGGAGATGAAGCCATGAACTACACGGTGGTTATGGGTGGCCTTGGGCGGCTGTACCTCTGCTGGTGGAACACCTTTCCTGAGTTTGAGCTCCGACATGAAAACTAAGAGGCTCCATTTTCATGAGGACAAGTTAGAAAGTGCCCAATTTACTGTGGGTGCAATTCCTGGTTGGTTTATTGTCTGGTACAGATTGTTGATCTCTCCATTAGCATCCTCAATCCTTATTAATCAGTATTGGATTTGTTTTAATTGGATGCACTTTGTTTATATATAATAAACCAATCCAGGCAGCTAGATGTTAGGGACTGAACCGACGGAGTCCACCTTGGCGTCTGGTGGTTCGGCTTAATTCACGTCTGAGCTCTGTCAAGCTTTGGTACATGGCATTGCGTGAGTACCATCATTCTGCGTCTGCTGCCGTCACGCCTGAGGGGTGGGGGCTGCACCTGCTGCCGTCACGCCTGAGGGGTGGGGGCTGCACCTGCTCCGTCACGCCTGAGGGTGGGGCTGCACCTGCCGTCACGCCTGGGGTGGGGGCTGCACCTGCTGCTGTCATGCCTGAGGGGTGGGGCTGCACTGCTGCCGTCATGCCTGAGGGGTGGGGCTGCACCTGCTGCCGTCACACCAGGGGTGTGGGCTGCACCTGCTGCCGCACGCCTGAGGGGGTGGGGCTGCACCTGCTGCCGCGCCTGAGGGGGTGGGGGCTGCACCTGCTGCCATCACGCCTGAGGGGTGGGGGCTGCACCTGATGCCATCACGCCTGAGGGGTGGGGGCTGCACCTGCTGCCGTCATGCCTGAGGGGGTTGGGGCTGCACCTGCTGCCATCACGACTGAGGGGGTTGGGGCTGCACCTGCTGCCGTCACGCCTGAGGGGGTTGGGGCTGCACCTGCTGCCATCACGCCTGAGGGGTGGGGGCTGCACCTGCTGCCGTCACGCCTGAGGAGGTGGGGGCTGCACCTGCTGCTGTCTCACCTGAAGAATCGTCAAGACTGCTGTTTCCATCTTGCTGGGAGTCTGTGAAGTCTTCATAAACACCATGCCTGTGCACTGATGCAAATTCATGCTGGTGTTGAACCACCTGCCAACACTGCTACCAGCACCTCATGCAGTCATGCTTATTCCTTTGCGCCACTCTTCAAGTAAGTATGTGTGGGTGTTGGTGGCAAGCTGTGATTGGAGAATACATTGATGAGGATGAGGATGTGGATGATGATCTTTTTAACAGTTATGTGTACATTTTTCTGTGGGCCACATGTAAACATTTCAATTATGATTTCAGGCCTTGAAGTGCTGTTGGACGTGATCTGCTGCTAGTGTATTCAAGACCACCGTAAAAGGTACAGTTTGCTTTCTTTTTGCCCACTAGTGGGTCTTCCATGCTAAAATTGTGAATGCTTTGTTGGTGTTGCAGAACTATTCCTTACGTGTTTTTTTTTTTTTTTTTTTTGTAGGTCAATCTGTGAAAGTGGTGTTAGTGATCTGCTGCTTTGTCACTTTTAGTTCTTTGGAAATATCGCATCACTACACCATCAAGATGGCAACACCACCAGCACAAAAGATGGCCAAAATCTCCAGCATTACTGTGAAAGACTGTGCACTACAGTTCAAGGCAATGGGAATGTATGAAGATGGAGGGAAAATGTTCTGCCGGTTTTGTGCCCATCCAGTGGACACATCAGGAAGGATACGTTATGAGACCACTGCAACAGCAAAAGCATTTAAAAAACACGAGCCAGAAAGAGAAAAGTGAGAACAGACAGGTAACATTACAAACGAGTTTCAACGCCACCACTTCTGCTGCTGCTTCAAGGGAAGAAACAGTTCTCGACACATTGAGGGCTTGGTGTGGGGCCAATATTCCAATTGAGAAACTTGATCAACCCTGCCTCAGAGACTGGATGGGAAAGTATATTAAGAGCATAGGTGCACTTCCAAAGGCAGACATTCTCCGTCAGAACTAACTGCCAAAACTGCAGAATGAGATGGAGGAGTCAATTCGCCAACAAGTGAAAGGAAAGAGCATCACAGTAATGTGTGATGAATCCACAGATTCAGATGCTCGGTGTGTACTGAACATTGTTTTTGTTATCGATGGTGGTAAATCTTACATTGCAAATACCATGGAGTTGGTCGCATTGAACCATTCAACTGTTGTGCAAGCCGTTTTAAAAACTCTGCAGAAATATGAGGTGGAGATGGAACAAGTTGTGGGTTTTGTCACTGACAATGCCAGATACATGATTAAATGTTTCAATGATGCATTACAGGGAGTTATTGGGGACCATGTCATCCATGTCGGTTGCTGGGCACATGTCCTGTCACTTGTAGGTGACACATGGATCGACCATTTTGAGTTAGTGAACAAACTGGTCGCACAGATTAAATATGTGTTCCAGCAGTCCCCAAAACGAAAAAGGGAGTACCTGGCATTCCTCACAGAGTTGGGGGTGGAGAATAACACTTTACCTCCTGTCCCAGTACTGACATGCTGGAACACATGGTTTGAGGCTGTGAAATACCATGCCACCCACTTGCAATATTTACAGATTTCTTGCAGGAAGACCAGAGTGATGCGAATTCATTGAAATCGCTCGCAACTGATTACGAATGGATGGGAGAGCTTCAAATTCAGACTACATTTATTGCAGAAAATAGTATAGACATAATAGAGACAATACATGCTGCAACTGAAAGATAAACCACTGGCTGTGTCTATCTACGATACACTAATGACAATCAAGAACAGATTTGAGGCTGGTGTGTTAAAGACCGATGGCTTTGGAGAAAACTGATGAGCAGCTTCATCAGCTTAGAGCAGGCCAACAGGATCAAGTTTTGGTATTTCAAAAGCTTTCAGTGTAGCACTAAACAAACTGAGTCAAGCATATGGGGTCAAATCCTTACGCTACAGTTTTTCAAGGCATGTCGCATACTAGACCCATTCAATCTGCCTAAACTGAACAAGGACTACAATCAATATGCAGAGGACATTCCAATGTTTGGACTTCACAATATGGCAGCTTTGAAAAAGGATTGGGATCTCTACATAAGACAAGACCTCAGTGACTTGCCAGGAAAGTTGGACTTTGATCTGGGTCAGTACTGGAAGTCTGTGGAGCCTCAGCTACCAGTGCTGGCTAGAGCTGCCCAGCAGGCAATTTGGGTCCCAGTGTCCAGTGCTGATGTTGAAAGGTCATTTTCTGCATATGGTCAGATCCATACGGATCAAAGGAGAAACCTGCGGGTGGACAATTTGCGACTGTTTTCAATGTTAATGTTCTATAAATAGGGTACTTTATGTATTGGTTGCCACTGCTTAGCTGTTTTTGTTAGTTAACAAAATGTTAAATTAAATTGTAAGGGCTTTAGATTAACTGATTCTTTTGCACAGTTTACTTTGTTTCACGTTTTGCACATTTTAATGTTTGTGGATTTTAGTCCAAAATGTTAGTTTTCTCCACTGTTTCTGCACTTTTACTATTTTTATATACATTTTAAATGTTATTTCTTACAGTATTTGGTTTATCCTTATCGTATTTAATTTTTTGCTGATTATAAATTTTGCACATTTTAATGTATATGATTTTGGACTGTTTCTACTTTTTGCACCACTTTCTGCACATTTATAAACCAAATTTTATTTAATTTAGCTTGTCTCTTTTTATTTAAGTACCTGGTGACATGAAAAGGCATACAGAGCCAGCATTGGCAGTGCCTATGCTATGCTCCTTTCCATAATGTAGCATTGCACACAGTACAAAATAATGGTACATTCAGCCAGGATTTATTTAGGTGTGGTGGCATACTTGCAGTGTTTGTTTTCAGGGCTGACTGTATTCACTGTGTTGGAGGAGCTGGAAGTATTGGTGGTGCTGCCACCATCACCCTGATGGAAGGGGACCATAGTGCTGATTCACTGCCATCACACCTGAGGGATGGGGAATGTAGTACTGTTGCTGTCACACCTGCAGGATGGGAGACTGCAGTGCTGCTGCTTCTCTCACGCGGAGGGAGGTGGGGGCCATAGTGTTGTTGCTACTACTGAACCTGAAGGATGTGGGCCATAGTGCTGCTGCTGCTGCCATCACATCTTGTACCTACAATAACTTTAATTGGTACAAGGATGGATTGATGTATTAATAGTGGAGATAAAAATTGCTAAAATGCATGTTAACACAGTTAAAAATTGTTAAATAAAGTGCACAAAACAAAACACCGGTAAAAATGGATTTTGGTTTGGCAGACACCGGTGGCAATACCGGTTTTTACTATGTGCAAAACGGAATTTGCCCTTTTGCAATCACGGTAAACCAGTGTCCCTGATTCATCACATACAACTTCTCTCCTCCGCTGTTACCACTAGAGTGGGTATCCTCTACAGACTTAAACATTACTTACCCACCCAGGCCATGCAACTTGCGGTCATCTCCTCTATCCTCTCCCTAATAGACTATGGGATAGTGATATATGGCTCTGCGGACCCTACAGCCCTTCATAGCATCAACACTGCTTTGAATAAAGCTTGCCGCCTAGTCACCGGGTGTGACAGATTAACACATACCTGTGAGCTCTATGCTCTGTCTGGTTGGCTAAACTTCCAAGGAAGACTTAAGTACCACTCCTGCGTGCTAGCGAAAAAGATCCATCTCCAGCTGGCGCCCATTGGCCTTCTCCCAATAGTCAGCATAGCCCCCCCCAGGCGTAACACTAGACTCGCAGCATCCTCCTCATTCCTGGTCCCCCACTGTAGAACATCCCTTGGGCAAAGATCATTCTGCACCGTGCTCCTCTTTGGCTAAACACTCTACCCCCCCATCTCTCAGACCCTTAGCCTCTCCCAATTCAAATCAGCCCTCAGAGTACAACTCCTGGAGTCAGAAAAATGTGACTGTGGCTAACTTCCTGCCCTCCTCTGGTATTTTCTTACCCCAATAAAATGACACAGGGTCCCGATAGATCCCAAGAGTCAGCATCATTTACCTCTCTGACAAGGGTTATCCTGTATCGATGCCTGCTACTACCACCAGTTAACTAAGATTATGCCTGGACTGCACTTGCAGTACTGTTTTACGAATTTCTACCTGTTTACTGTGCGTTCTCTGTATTTGTCTACCCTCCACCCTTTGTAACCGATGTGGAGCCTTCGGAAAAGAGTCTGTGACTCAAAGGATTGTAATTCCAATTGTATCCAATAAATAAAAAAAATAAAAATAAAATATACGGATATCTTCAGAACCTTTAAAGATTTTGGGGATTATATTTGGACCCCAAAATCTCCCCACTTTGAATTGGGAATCCGTCTTGAACACTGTAGATAATAAAGTGCAAAGGTGGAAACATTAGAAATTGGCTAAGCTTAAACAGATACAGGACATTAGGCAGTTTCTTATTCCCATGATATTATATGTGTCTATGATTTTCCCCCTTCCAGCTCATTTGGAAACCAAATTATATAGCCTTTTTTTCCCAGATGTTTTGGGGGAATAGACTTTACCCCATCAAGTGGCATTATACTTACCTGGCAAAAGACAAAGGTGGTTTGGGAATGGTTGATCCTGTTTTTTTTTTTCATACTCTTTTTATTTTTCACAGACCATTAGGAAGGGGGTAATTGCTACCAGTTCACTTCATAATTTCTTAATAAAACTAACTTTCGCTAGATATTTTTCAGCATGGCACATAACTCCCCCTAAACTTTCAGAGCATCTGCATGTGCTGCAGTTTTTTCGACCTGTGGCCCAAAAACTTCACAAATGGGGACTAACTAAACAATTATTGAGAGATACCAAGGGGCCAAAGCTATATGATATAGTTATGTCAACACTTTACCCTGCAGAGCCTGCTTTTAAAAACTGTCCTTCTTTAATTCCGGGGGTTTTACAACAACTCAATAATGCTAGATTACCTGTCAGTATATGGGAATTTTTGTGTCTTGCTGTATATGAGAGGATTGGGGTCCAGGGCAATGCAAGCATAAGGCCAGGGAAGAATGAAATTGCCCCTTTGTGGGGTGTGTTAATCAGGAGGAGTCCATGGAACATTTTTTGTTCCAGTGCTCTTATACCAGTTCCCTCTGGAAGTTCCTAGCCTCAAAATGGCATAAGGGGTGGTTGATGAAGCTAACTTATGAAATATTGGTTTTGGGGTAATTCCATAATATTGGGAAACTTTATTAAACAGACACATTGATAATTTTTTGTTGTTGTCTCAAATATTATTTATGGCATGCTAGATGCCAATGGGTACTCTATCAAAAACGTATGCCCTATGAGACAGCAGGATTACTGATTCATGGGGCCATGGAAAGGGTTTATGTGAAAGATTTAGAGGTTCATACCACTAGGAAAGTAAATAATTGGTGGAAGGGATTTTCGATGTTTGTTAAATATAAATAAGTACTTGACATTAAGTCCTGCATGAAATTCATATGTTTTTTTCTGGGGAGGGAGGGAGGGTTGGGGTGGGAGGCAGTTTTTGGATTTGATTTCTGGGTTTTATTTTTATTTTTTATTTTTTTGTGTGTGACAGAAACACTGTTAGTTTTGTTTTCCCTTTTTTAATTTTTTTATTTTGAGGGCTTTAATACCTTATTTGATCATTATGTTTTTTTCTGTTTTGATGGTTCTTTGTGATTCCCTGTTCCTTTTTTTATGTTACCCCTTAGTGTGATTTATCACTGTTTGTATATGATTTTGTTTTTGATGTTATACAATAAAAAATTCCCCTACTCTTTTCTAGAAGTGCCATGGGATCTTTAACATCCACCTGAACTACCACCAGAACAGGCAGATAGGACCTCGATTTAATCTCGATTTAACATCTCATCCGAAAGCCGGCACCTCAGGAGTGCAACACCCCCCTCATGCTGCACTGCAGTGTCAGTATTAGGATATTAACCTAAGTGCCTGGTGTGGGGATAGTATTATAGTGTATATTTTTAATATTGTGATACTATAGATGGGAAACCAAGAAATAATCAATTCTAGTACAGCATTGGTGGGGAGGAAAAAAAAAGAACAGACCCATGTGGTTGGATGTGCTTCTCTCCATGGAGCAACTAAATTCAAGTGATCCATGAAAACTCTAATTATTTTTCTTATAGTAGTCAGATTATCCAAATAGGAGGTGGATGTGTTGAGCTGAGAGCTTAGTGTAGCATTGAGGTCTACTCCCAGAATATATGGATTCTTAAAAGTAGCAAGAGTAAGGAAAAAATCTGTAAAGAATTTTGGGATGCAGGTATTGGGGCCATATATGTTAGCTAAGATAAAAGGGTCATCTGAAGCTAAACTTTCTGTGATATTATCTATCCCCAGGATCACTACAGGATCTATTAAATAAAAGGGGTGTTTTTCTTTATAAAAACTGAGACCCCTCTAGAGTCTAGACACATTATTATAACTGGCCACGTGACCATCTCCCCACTTTTTGGAGTAAAATTATATCTCAACTGTGGAAAAATGTGTTTTCTGAAAAAGAATAATATTTGCATTTTTTCTATCTAAGTATCTAAAAACTTTATTGGTCTTGACCCTATCTCGCAGACCCCTAACATTCCACGTCAGAACTTTAAATACCATGTTGACATTTTATTTTGAATGGTTGCACCAGGCTCTCTGCTTGAAATAATGCAAACTATAATAACAAGAGAACTGAAAAAACAAACAAAAAAAAACATAATGCAGTTGTTTTTGCTGTGGACCAATTTCTTACTTATAGACCCTCCTAAACCTACTGAAGAATCAAAATTCTGTTTCATATTAGTAAATATTCCACCCCCTAACTGTTTGGCTCAATGAAATTGAGCCCCCACCCTATAACCCTCCCCTGCCCACGCCCGTTTACACTAACATAAGACAGCCTCAGTCCAACTTACCTTGTGTGAGGATACAGCCAGGCCTTTCCCTCCCTAATTATTCAGGTGAAGAAGGACTAAATTAATAATGTGAAATAGAAAAAGATAAGCTGTGGCACTGCCTCATCCCAGTGCACCAGATGGGTTGGTAGCAGAAAAGAAATGGAGTCTATACCATTCTATAAAAAAAGGCAGCTATAAAACACTGTTCATTTAAATGCTTCCATCCTTATGCCTGACCTAGAATAATCTACCTACAATCACAGTGCCCTTCATTCTAATCTTTTTATTTTCTATACAGCATGGAAAAAGGAATTGAAAAGCCCCATCTATACACATATTTATTTTGAAAATGTTCCCCCTTTCTTTCCCTCCTTCTTCTCCCCCCCACTGTTACTTTGTATACCCTATTTCCTTCAATGAATGACCTTTACCTTTGCATAGAGTCCCCAGCCACCCTATCCATTCCCAATACTCATACAGTGTCTTAAATCATGTAGTACCTGAAAACAGATAAACAGCACCAGTACTCATATATACACACACAGATTAGTTTTAGTCAAAATTTTGTTTAGGTCTCCGTTGCCCCAGATAATGGTGCAAAGCTGTTTTTAAGTTGCAAGACCTGCTGCAGGGGAATATTTAAGCCTGAGCTCAGGCTTAATGTAGGACTTGCATTAGATTGCTGGGCTGAGGTGGCTGAGTTAGAACTAAAAGGGTCATCATCTCGAATCAGTGCTTCAGTCTTCCTTGGGCTCACAAAATATCACATTCTACTCTGCTAAAAAAAGCGTAGGGTTTTTTTTTGGGGGGGGGTAGTACAGCATACATAATTCCTTTTTGGTGTAATAAGCTCATAACCAGACTGAATGCTCTTCTATCATAGTTTCAGAGCTGAAATCCAGGAAAACTTGAAATTTCAACCCTTTAGCAGACAGCCCTTTTTCCCTACAGGCTTTTTGTAATAGAAACTCTTTGTCCTGAAAATTACGAGGCTTAATGTATACAAACCAGGGATAGTCTGAATTGGCAGATCTTGTAGCAGCAGTGCTTCTATAGGTGTGGTCCAATTGAAATTTCTGGTCCAGATAGGTATAACCAACTGCAATTGTAGGCGAGTCTTCAAAATACAGTACCAGATCCCTGGTACCTTCCACTCCCTTGGGAATTTGGCCAAGTTTTAGATTGTCCCTCTGGGAGTGATTCTCCTGTTCTTGGACCCTTTTAGTGAGAGAGGCCAACTGAGCAGTCTGGAGGAAAATAGTTTTCCGTATCAGATTAATGGCAACCCCTTATAGCCCCAACTTGGGTTTCAACTTCTGCAGTTCAAATGGCTAGAGCTTCAAGTTTGGAACTAATACATGCAACAGCATTAGTAAGCTGGCCCAATGCCTTTTGGATGGAGCTGATACCTGAAAGGACCTCACTTACAACAGAGGAATGGGCATCCCCTGAACTTTGGCTTGTGAATATTTTTTCTGTAGAAGTGGAATATCCAGATGGCCCCATAACAGAGGGGGCATAGTCAGTTCCCTGTGTTTTCTGCGATTCTGCAGTTGCAGCAGTGGCCGCAGAAATCAGGGCTGACCGCAGAAATCAGGAAAATCAGTCACACAGCAACAGAAATGCTAGCTATGCTATGCATTTACACAAGGCAAGGGCATAACTATTGAGATGTAAAGTATGCCATGGCATACATGCTCATTAGAAGGGGCAGCAAACTGATGCCACCCGCTACAAAGCCGAAAAGCTAGTGGCTCCATGGCATCTTGACTCGTGCTGGCTCTTGTTACATAACTCCGTCTAGCCAGTATTGTGGGGGTGGAGGGGTGGTGGGACTAATGCAAGAGTGGCAAAGCTTGATTAGGTCCATGGCGGTTATGATTTGCTCTGTGTAGGTGTGGGTAGCTCAACCTTGTTAATGTTTGATTGTGAGGCTGCTCATGGTGCAGACTGAATCCTTGGAAGATGAATTTGGAAAGAAGAAGTGGAAGGTGAGCTGTAGTCAAGAAGTGAGAAGATTCAGTGGTGCCCATGGAGGCACAGTCTATCTCAGTGGGGTGACAGGTATCGGAGGAGAAGCTGATTGCAGAAACACAGGGCTGGCACCAGATTGAGGACTTGGTCCACACTGGTGGACATTGAGCACAGTTTTGATTTGTGGGCTGCAGTTCTGTACCCGTGTGAGGGCAATTTCTTGGCAGATTTGAACCTGCAGCCTAAGCAGTGGCATCAAGTTCAGTTCTTAAGGAGGGTCATGCTGCCCAGTTGCAGCAGAGTTGGGCACCAGGGCATACTAGAACTGGAGCAAGCAGGTGTGGAAGAAAATGGAATGGAGATTGCTGCTGTACATAAGTAAATGAGGGTCACTGCCTGAAGAACACCACCACCCCCTGAGTTGCAAGGAGAATAGAATATGCTAACCAAGGTTACTCCAGCTTAATAAGAATGACTTGCTTGCATTTTAGTGTGTCCCCCAAAAGAAAAATCAGGAGTCAACAAATCCTACAGACACTGCAAGTTACACCATCCTTCACTGCTATAGGAAGACAACCCCCCCCCCCAAACACAGAGATTTGCACACTGCACTCAACATATTTGTTGCCCGGCAGTTGGGGTATTTCTGGTTTAAAAAAATAATAACCTAAAAGGGCATTGATCAAAATCAGAAAAAAAATGTCTTTCAAGTTGATGTCTCTCTTTATATCTGCTAACTGTAAATATAAACCAGAAGAAATCCAAGCAGGTTTTGCCTTTTGTGTAGTTTTAGCTAAGTGTGTATGTCCTCCTCTGATTATAACCTAGGAGAACAGCAAAGGCCACCAATTTCCAGAAGAAGAAGAACAGATGAGCCTTCAAATTCGAGGTGGGAAGGGAAAATTCATTAAAAGAGAACACTGATACCCATGGCTGTGCCAGGTTTGGGTTATTGCAGTTTAATATTTGTTATAAGAAGACTACATACTGTTAAATGGCCTGCTGTTCCACTTTCAGTGTAGCAGAGTGGTTGCACGAAGGCAGTCAAAGGGTTAACTAAGACTTAATCCCTTTGAAGGTATGCTGTTTAGCCACAATTTATCTGCCACAGATTGGCCGCAGAATCAGCAGTTGTTCTGCCGAAGAAAGTATGAGGTCCTGCTGCAGAATGTAGGCCCACTTTGCCGTAGTAAACATGGGGCCCTGGGCAAAGTCTATTGAAGGTCTCTGGACAAGCTCCTTATGAGAGAGTGGGCCCAGAGCTGTGTCTTAACTTAGCCTGGTACCAGTATTAGAGCCTGGGCCCCTGAGAGGCACTTAGAAAGAACTGGGGTTTCATACAGGTCCGGTAGCCACTGGGTAAGAAGTAATAGCCTCTTCTGTTGTACATACTGTGGCGGTTTGTATCTGAGAATTGCTAATTGTCTGCTGTACAGCTGTGCTTTGTTTTTGTTGAGCAGTGTCTACCCCCAAACCATGATCAGTGACCATAGTGGAGCATATGGGGATAGCTAGTGTAGAAAACTTTTCCATTATGTGAGCATTTGTTGTGAATGATACAGTTTTAGCATTAGAGCCTGAAATAGGTTGAGTAACTGAAGGACTGAAATTTGTAGTAATCCATTGTCCAGAGTTGAGTAAAGAGCCCTCTAGTTCAGGTTGTCTTACCTCCTTCAAAACCATGGTAGACAAAAAATTCATGTTGTCAGTGGCTTGTATTCCTCCCTGCATGTCTTCCACCACATTGCTGCCAGTGTATAGTTCTGTCTCCTCTAAGCTTGTGGTGGGACACAGATTGATAGTCTCCATCTCCTCAGTTCAGGTGGTAGCCATGCTAGCATCCTGTTGGGGAAGAGAGGAGGCCGATGCCAGCATAGTGCTGTCTATTGTGGCACCCGCTGATTGTGAAGCTGAAAACACTATTCCCCCCTCCAGCTGACTTAAACAGCCAGGTACTGCAGCTTGGTGTGGTGGGATTGTTGGATAAGGCTCGAGGGGAGAAATTGCAGCACGAGCTGCACTGGTAGTATTCCTCCAGGTTTGAGGGGTGTCATAACTGTAGAGCTTAATGGCTCTGGGGCCATGGAAGCGAGCTCCCCATCTAATGTTAGAGCTGCAGTGGGGGTTGATGAGGACCTGGACAGAGCAAAACAAATTTGCATCAGGTATGAGTTAATGTCTTTTTCTTTCCTTTCTAATTTCAGAGGTTTGCTCAAGGTTTGCTCCAATGGCAGCTCTTTCTTGCAGAGCCATCTCTGCATGGCCAACAGAGAGAGACAATGCAAGGGAATCCGGGGGGTAGGGGGGGCAGTGTCCTGGTAACTTTGTGAACACAAGTTAAACTGCACTCAGGTTGATACCACAGTACAAGAGGAGGCAAGTGTTTATTCAGAACTGTAGTATTTTTTTTTAGACGTAGATATTGTCCTTCATTTGTACAAAAATCTGAAAAATGTGCAGGAGAGCCTTGCTGCTCACACACATGTCACCTCAAGTGGCCATCTTGGATCCCCACAGTCCCTCCCCACATCAACCAACTTAAGTGGCTCAGTCTCTTAGTGACTTGTAACACCACTATAATTGTATGCTCTATTCTCTACAACAAACCCACTTACTGTCAGCTGGACCCAGGATCCACCCAGCCACTTATTGGCTGGGGGGGGGGGCTGGGTCCAATTATTTCTTAGATTGTTAGGTCATCTCTGAGGGAGATGGTTTTCCAAGTTGCCCTAAAAACAGCAGTGGTAAGGTCCCACCTAAAGAAACTATCTTTGGATCCTGAAATTATCTTGAACTACAGGCCTGTCTTGAATCCTCCCTTTCTGGGGAAGGTGATCGAGAAGGTGGTGGTGATGCAGCTGGAGGCTCGCCTGGAAAGATATGACATCCATGAGACTCTTCTTTTGGGATTTTTGGCCTCATTACAGCATTGAAATGGCACATGTCAAGGTGTTCAATAATCTTATAGTGAGACATAGAAAGCATCGTTCCATTCTTGCCCTTCTTGGCCGCTTTTTGCCATTTGATATGGTCAAACATAAGGTGCATTTGTAATGCCTGAGGCAATACCATGGTCTTGCCAGTGATGTTTTGCACTGATTCAAGTCCTACTTCTCCAGAAGAACATAGCAGGTAGTCTTGGGTAATTCCAGCTCCAAGACAGCTGCTATAGACTGAGCTGACCTCAGGTTCAACCCTGGCCCCTGTGTTGTTTGCTATGTACATGTTGCCATTGGGTGAGATCATCAGACAGTTTGGGTTGGAGTTTCATTGCTATTCAGATGACACCCAACTATACCTGTCATGTGCACCTAATGAGACAAATGTTGGTTCAGTGCTGTACCATTGCCTTAAAGAAATTTATGACTGGATGGCCTCCAGTTAGTCGGGTCTTAACCCAGGAAAGACTGAGGTGCTGATTACCAAACCAGGCAACCATGGGTTAGCTTTGACAGGGAGCAACAACTGATGGCTATCTTTGAATGGTGCTGCCCTTGGAGCTGTGGATGCAGTTAGGATTGTGGGGGTCACTATGGACTCCAAGCTGACCCTGGATATTTAAGTGTCAGTGGTTATTCATAGTGAATTTTTCCATCTTTGAAACATTGCCCAGATCAAACCATTTCTAGCTCCCAGTGACCTGGTGATGATAGTCCAAGCCTTTGTCACATCCATACCTCATTACTGCAGTACTTTGTACCTAGGGTTATCTGTGAGTCTGATATACCACCTGCAGCTAGATCTGGGCAAAACTGGCAAATTCTGAATTTGGGGAATTTTTGCAAAATTCCAGGAATGTTCGAGAAATTTAGCAAATTTTTTTAGAATTAACCAAAATTCTTTAATTGGCTATAACTCAGTCCATGTTGCAGCTAAATGTCTGAAGGTTGGCAAGCACATTGTCTAGTATGGGCCCTAAAACAGTGCCATAACATTCAGATGACTGGTGGGGAAGTTATAGGGGCTCAAAGTCTGACAATTTAATATTAATGTGAACATTTCTGAAAATATTTCTATGCTTACAACTTAGCCACCTTTGGAACTAGATAATTGAAAACCTAGATGCATACTTTCTTGGAAGAGTTATAGAAACTGCTAAGTAGGAAAGCACTGGTTATGTAAATTATAAGTTTTAGCCATCACCTGCCTCCTGACACACCTTCCTAGGCTTGCTCCCGAACCTGGGTTGTCAGCATGGCAGCATGATGCTCTGATGATGGGCCTTGGGGGTTGCCTTAATGCCTAACATTTAGGGTCAATGAACCAAATAACATTGGTGATATTCCATTCTCTAGCTTTAAACTTCTAAGGGCTTAAAATTCAGCAGTTTATGTAACTGCAAAATGTAACTTTCAAATTTGTGATAGTTTGGAGGCTTATAACTTCCATAGGCCTCCAACCTATTCGCTTTCCATCTCCTCCCTTCTCCTCTGTCCCTATTCCATCCCCTACCTGTGCTTCAGGGCCCAGTCGATCTGTCATGGTGCTTCAGGGTCCCAGTCAATTCGCCATGGTTCTTGTTACCACATCTTTTCACAGTTGCTGACCTTATGTGTATTATTGTTGTTAGCTCAGTTTCCTATCTGTAAACTATTGTGGTACTTATCCTGTATTTCCTTACAATTTATTGTCCATTCTTGTTTTTGATCAAGACTGTGTATTGCTATTTTTGTGTATTACCCTGTTATCTTGTACTTGTGCTCACCCAGGTTCACCTTGAAAAGGGACTCTGCTCAATGGTGTTCGCCTGGTTAAATAAAGATTTTGATTGATCGATTGATTGATTGATAACTCAGTCACCTTTAAAGAGAGGAACCTAAACTTGTCATACATATGTATGGGGATTGGTAAAGTCATCATACCAAATTTGGTGTAATTTGAACAAACACTTTCAGTATACATAGTTGTCAATTGACACCAATCAACTTCTTTTCTCAGTGCAGTTAGTCACTGTGAGGCAAATCATCATGGCATGGAATGCCAGGGGCATGAGTTCAAATCCCAGTAAAGGGAACACATTTTCCTTTTGCATTTCCTTCATAGTTGTTAACTGTAATTTTAAAATTTCTGAGTATGTAGAGGCTTATAACTCGATCATTATTAATGATAGAGATCTGTGTCTTGATACACTTCTGTACACTTCTGTATGGGCATTGACAAAGTCACTATACCAAATGTGGTGCAATTTGGACAAATACTTTTTAAACTAGGTTGAAATAATCACAGTCACAATTTTGGCAAAATTATGTGAAATTTTTGTGGAAATTTCATGAGATTTCATGGAAGCAAAATCAGCATTTCACCAGAATTCTGCAGGCAGAAGATAAATTTCAGTCAACCCTACCCAAAGCTGGTCCAAAATGCAGCAGCTTCTTTGATCTCCGGGACCTCCCATAGAGATCATATCACTTCAGTACTACATGAACTGCACTGGCTGCTTGCTTGGCAGTGTGTCAACTTCAAGATATGCTTGTTGGTATACAAGGCCCTAGATGGTCTAGGTCTTGACTATCTAAAAGCTTGTCTTATCCCACTCTCTGTCCTCCCTCTTTGCTCCACCAGTGCTGGTTTACTGTTGGTCCTATTGCCCCAGTTAAAGCTTTCCAGGGACAGGCCATTTACAGGTATGGTGGCTGTGCCTGTGCTATGGAATGATTTACCTGTCCATATTAGAGCTGCTAGACTGGTGAGAGCCTTCAAAGGTGCCTTGAAGTATCATGTTTTTAATCTTGCTTACTGCATGATTTAATTTAATATAATTTAATTTATTTAGTTATTTATTTTACTACTGAAATTAGCTAACAAGGAATATGTTGCTTGATGGGATGATTTATTTATTGTTAAAATTTTATTTATTTTTGTGTTCTGTTTTCTTATTCTGTAGGCTTTCCTGAGACCCAGGGAAAAGGCACTAAAGAAATAAAATTGCCTTGCCTTACTGATAACTGTACCTATCATTATGTCCCTGACGATCATAAAGCAGCAGTGCAATGAAAAATCTTTTTCCATAAATCTAGTTTCAGCTACAGTTAATGAAACTATCAGCATACTTATCAAATCTACTTTTCAATTTACTTCCTATGCTGTGCACCATGAGTTTTTTTCCCCCTTGATCCCACCTGGCACCCACCATCTTCAACTCATCTTGCTTCCTGAAGTTTCCCCAATGGATTGCCTTCCATGGCAGGGCTAGGAACGTGAGGGCCATTCTCTACCCACCTGATGACTCATTCAGAACTGGGGGGTGGTGGTCAGGTGGCAATGCAAGAATCAGGGCAAGTAGACAGGGCTTCACTAAGCTGGTGTCAACCATTTTCTATTTTCTTCCTTGTCTCCAGCCATGGTTATAGCATGTAAGCATATGTGTGTGTGTAGGCATGCACAGGCTGCAGAACCGCAGCCCCTCTCTTCTAGGTCACTTGAACTCTTTCACTGCCGCTTAGCCTCCACCAAGTGGCAGTCATAAAGCAAGACAACATGCCACTCCATCCTGGGAGAGTAGAGCGGTCCATAGGATACTCAATCCTCTCCTCTTGATTGACCCCCAATGACTCAAGCTTGTTCCCAAACTCAGATCACTGGTGTGGGAAAAGGTGAGGCATGCCAGGCACCACTGGACCACGTCAGCTGACCTCTTAGCTCAATGGGATGATGAAGCAGTCAATACTTTTCTGGCAAAAGATGCCTTAGAATCATCTGCAATATCTAAACGGTAGTGTGTCGTGAAGGTGTGCAGTGCTGATGAAGTTGCTGCTGCCCATATCTCATCAATTTAAAAAGTGCAAAAGATAACATATTTTCAATATGACATACAAATCCTAATTATACATTACACTAAAACAATTTACATAATAAATATAACCTACAGTACATACAATACACATACATATTACTTAGTTAATTCATGCAGGTAATACCTTTGTATTTGCATGTAATATGAAAGACATTGTTAGATGTCATTTCCGATGTTAGTGATAGGGTTTCAGCAACAAGACTACTTCAGCTTATCCTTAGCTTGAAATTTATAATCCTCAGCTAAAATAAAAACCCCAGTAATCTACTTTGCAGGTTGTAACTTAACCTTTACACACATGAACTCCAATTCCCTTCCCTGCAGCTCAGTGTGTGTTCTGTTCACTGAACAGGCAAAGAATCAGTGGCTCAAATCCATGAAGTGGCCATTGCTCTAGTGGAGTGTGTTTTCAGTTCCTGTGGAGTTGGCACATATAATAAAGCGTAAACCTGTGAGATGGTTTGTTTCAGTCATAGAGCAATAGTGGCTTTTAAGGCAGAGGTACCCTTCTTTCAGCCCTTGTTTAACACAAACAGTCTGTCTGTTTTTCTGAATTCACTTGTTCTCTGTAGAAAGACAGACAGGGCCCTCTACATGTCCAGTAGACATGTCATCTGCAGGGGATGTTGGTGTTGTGAATGGAAAGCTGGTAATTGCAAAGTCTGAGAAGTTGGAAATGGTGAAGTCACTTTAGGCATGAAGGCTGGGACTGTTCGGAGGGATACTCTGTCCTGACTTAATTGAAGGAATGGTGGCTTACATGATAGGGCCCCTATTTCAATGATTCTCCTTGTGGATCGCTGCCAGAAATAACACCTTTAAAGTCATGTTCATAGTGTCTATTGTCTCTAGGTGCTCAAATGAGTTTCTTGAGATGGCCTAGAGTACTATGTTCAAGTCCTAGGTGGGTGTTGTTGATCTGACCCTTGGTCTGATCACTGAAGCTTTCTTTGGAACCTAATAGAGTCTGGATGTGCCCCTGGTGACGAGTGTCCCACTTAACCTCTTGCCACCCCTGTTGCCGCCAACTGTACTTTGAGGGATGCAGCTGATGGGCGTTTGAGAAATCCTTGTTGGAGAAATGTTATAACTGGAGAATAGAGCACTGCATAGGGTCTATGAGGTGTTTCATGCACCACTTTAAGAATATGGATATGGACCATTGTCAAGAGTATGTTTCAGTGGTTGATCCCTTTCTTAATTTTAGCACCATGTCTTCATATTCTACTTTCAGCAGTCTATCCCTTTCAGGAGCCAGGCCATAATATGTAGGATCTGTGGGTTTGGGTGATGGACTGGACCTTGAGTTAGCAGGTCCAGTTTCTTTGGTAGTCTCCATTGGTGGTCTATTGCCATTGATACCGATATGGTGAGCCACCCTCTCCTTGACCAGTAAGGCATGATCAGTACCACAGTCACTTGTGTCCTCTGAATTTTTCCAAGTATTTATTGGATCAGAAGAAAAAGGGGGATATGAATGCTCTACCAAACTTCCATTGCATTGAGAGGGCACCTACTCTGTTGGAAGTGCATTTTCTGAATCTCAGGTAGAACTTTTTCAGGTTTTCATTCTTTTGGGATGCCATGAGCTGTATCTGTTTTAGGCCCCATTGTCAACTTATCTGATGGAATACATATAGGCACTGCCCTATAAATAGGCTGCATGCTCCCAACATCAGTTGGACAGCGGGTGGCCAAGGTGGACTGTGGGGAGGGAAGTGTCACTTGCCATCGGACCATGGCACCAGTCAGCAGGTAATAGGGATTGGGGGTGGGTGTTGGCGCTGTGGGAGAGGGGACCACTATATGCCAACAATGGGAGTGCTGGGGTCCCCCGCGATATCTGACTAGAATGGGACCTGAGCTGTGTTGGGGGTGGGACTTGCTACCTGTGGCTGGGTTGGCAGTGGCAGTCAGGTGATTGCTGTGGGGGGATCTTATGACACTAGGGCAGTTCCATGTGAAGATAGTGATGTGGGAATGGCAACCTGTAATATGGCACAGGCAGTACGCCAACAGCAAAGACAGCCACTGACAATGCACAGCGAGTGTCAGAATAGTGGCTGCAGGGCTTAAAAAACAAACAAACACAACACCACCACCACGAACAATGGAGAAATGGATTCAAACAGAGGAGTGGGACTGGTGGAGGACAAGGGAGGGAGCAGAGCCCGCAGACATGAGGGAGGGGATGTGCGTGATGGGCAGGGGGGGGCATGGCCGACCACAGGCTATGGACCATCAAAGGGAGCCAGGAGGGGGGCACCACAGTGCAGGTGGTGGCAGCAACAGAGGGCAGGGGGGTTATCATGACACATGTATGGGGGGGCAGGGAGGCAGGGCAGACAACAACACCGCAGCAGTGTGGGCAGGTGGCAATGCCCAGGGATGCTGTGCATGGTGGAGGACAGGAGCACACAATGGCACACACACAGGTGATGAGACAAGACAGCATGCAGGTGCCATGAGCCCTGGAGTTGGTCATGTGCCCGGCCACCGGGTGCATCAGGGTGGCAGAAGTGGCACTGCAGGAAGACACGAGCAACAGTGGCAGGTGACACGCAGTGGCAGGCAGGCTGGCATGGGGGGGAGGCAGCTGCCTACACCTGGAGCTGGAAATTGTAGGCCTGGCCACAGAGGTATTCTGCTCTGCTGCACCATCCATACACCCCAATGATGGTCTTTATGTGGCGTGTCCGGTCCCTGTACCGCCTGTGTTTACCTACAGTGGCTGCCCAGAGATGAGCTGATCCATTCACTGCTCACTCATACATTGCTTCTCCTGAAGGCAATCCAGGAACCGCCACACATTGGGATGGCTGGCACCCAGCCATGCACCAAAGCCCCTGTGCCACCCCTCCACTGTGTTGTTGGTATGTGCGAGGCCAGTACGCATGGCCTGGAACATGTTCCAGGCCTCCAGCTGGAAAGTGGGTTGCCATCTGCCTGCCCGACCAATGGGCCTGCTGATCCATGTGTCCTCGACATAGCCGAGGATGGGCTGCAACTTGGTGTTGTTGTGCCTGTAGAAGCCACTGTCCCACAGCTCCCCATACAGAGCGAGGACATCTGGCACAGGCAGAAATGCCAGGGACAGCAGCATCCACTCCTAGAGGTCCACCTCCTTCTCTGTGGTATAGCGGCCAAGCATCTCTGGACACTGTTGCTCCCTGCACCATACTGCCTGGCAGAAGTGAAAGAAGCAGCCATGTATGACCACCCCAGGGAACACAACAAAAAGTGTCTGCAACACTGCCCTCTTGAAGTCTAAGAGTGCCGTCCTTGGTTGCACCCTCCCCAATAGCTGACGGACCTCCGTAAATGCCCACACATAGGAGTGCTTCCTGTGGGTGCACATCAGGATGTACACTGCAGGCACAATGACATCAGAGTGGACCCCGTGGATGGTGTACATCTACCCGAACAGGGGCAGTGTTGTGCAAAGAGTGCCATCCAGGAACCAATCCCTGCTCTCCCCTAAGAAGTGCAGGGAGCGTTGTGTGGCAAATACCAGCATCCTGTCGGTAGATGAACAACTGTCATGCAGGAGGAATGGCTCCCCCTGCCCCATTGTAGCATATTCGGGTGGTATAGACAGGTCCTCCATGCTACTAGGCACCCCCTAGCCACCTGCCGGCATGCTGCATGGTGCGCTTCAGTAGGGGCACAGCCAGCAGTCTGCCAGCTATTGTGTTGGACCCCACTGAGTTGCACTGCACCACCACCTGGGAGGTGGTCTCCATGCTGGTGTGGGTTCATTCCCTGATGTCACCCACCACTGCCCTGATGCCTATCATGCCTGTGTCAGGCACATGAATGTGGGGGTGCCCATGGTGCATGTCATGGCCTGCCATGTATCCATGCAGGACACTCATATCTGTGGCACTGGGTGCACCTCCAGTATACTTTGCCATGTACCTCTTTTCCCAGCAGTATACATACCCGTAGAGACTTAGTAAGGGTTCCCCCTTCTGGCTCAATAGGAATGTCAGCATTTCTGGCTCCATCTAAGTTTCACCATCTTTACAGATGGCTATACTTCCGCCTTTTTCCCCTTTTGTAGTATGCCATCATTGGACTGTGTGCATGGCCCCACCCACGTGCATGGGCACACTGACAATAAAATGGGCAGCCGAGTGGGCGCGGGGTTTTGTGCCTGACCATCGTAGGCATCACCGACGTTGTGGGAGCATGGAGTCACTGAAGAGCGCCGACCAGGCAAATACCATGGGTGAGTTGTGTGTGTGGCTGTCACGGTTTCTGCCTGCCCCCCTTCCTGATGTGACTACCTGTCTACCGTCTGCTCCAATCTGGAGCTCTGCTGCCTGTGTGCTGGGTGTCTGTGCTGCACTGGAGATTCAAATCCGTACGCACCTGACCCAGCCCTCCTGTATGCTATGTGTCTAATGGCCCATTCTATGATGGTGGGCTGGGGGTGAAGGTGACTTGGCTGTCTATGAGCTGTTGTGTGTCTGCCTCTGCATATTGCATCTGTCAGAGGAGGGGCATGTGCCTCCCCGGTATCACCGGGTGCACGGCAGCCATGGTGGTGTGTGCTGGGTATCCGCTTGTGCACTGTGTGGCTGTGCCACTGTGTGCCTGGGAGTGAGGGGCCTGCGCTGGGTACCCTTGGACTGGGCAGTGGTTCCTGGCTGTGTGCAGGGCATTGCTGTGTCCATATGGATGTCCATGTGTATGCACGCACGAGTGTGCGTGGAAGGTCGCTATTTCAGCATTCGCCATTGTTGTCCAGTCACTGTTAATGTCAATTGTTGAATATTACTAGTACTATCATGCCAGTAGCCATCATTACACTTCACTCACAGGACAGTGCTGCGTTATGCAGGGTAGCAGTAGCGTTGCATTCGGCCAGATGTTGCTGTCTGCATATACACATTCTGCCTTGTCCATGGGCTGTGCTTTCTGTAGCCATTTGGAAATAGCTAACATCACTAGCTACCCACTGGAGCCAGGGATCGGGTGGCGGCAAGATGACTAGATGCCAAGGAACATTTGCTGTGCTCAGCCATGGGTGCAGGTGGGGGCTGGGACCACTGGACACCAGAGACATATGTTTTTGTACATTGTGCTGGATGAGGGGAGGGCTATACAAACAGGGTCATTTAAATACATAACAGGATGGCTGTCAGGTGGGAGAAGGGGCTACTAAACCATCAGGGGCAGTGACATACATTATGGGATGGTTGACGGGTGGGGTGGGACCACTAAACCACCAGTGACAGTTAAATCCATTACAGGATGGGTGTCAGGTGGGGGGGGAGGAACCACTAAACCACCAGGGACATTGGCATTACATAACAGGATGGGAGTCAGGTGGTTGGGGCCTGCTAGACTACCAGAAGCACAGTGTTGTGGGTCAGGTGGGCCCTAGTTGCACTTCCTACACCAACTACTTGGGTTGTGCAGAGTTAAGAGGAGTTTTCCTCGGTGGTGTTTGCTCTGTGCAAGGGGACAACTCAGGAGGCCCTTGTGTGAAGCAAATGCTTTGTAAATGGGACAGCGCCAATATGCAGGTCCCCTCTTACTCATTTACATTGCGGCCCCTCCCAACTTTGTTCTGGTGCAAGCCCAGTTTGCAGGCACAAACCGGGCTTTTGTGAATACCAGCTTGGTGCAAAATCCAGCTTTTGCCACACAAACTGGGTTTGCGCAGTGGCAAAGTTTTTTGAATCTGGCCACAGCTCTTTTTGCTTTCCTAAATCACTGGAGTAGTGTCATCAGTTCTATGATATGTACTACAGCTCAGATTGTCAAGGTTTGCCAGATGATTCAGGACATTTTGGCTAAACGAAGTAGATGGTTCCAAAGTGGAGCACCCAAACTTGGGTATACCCTCGTGGAAGTTTGCCACTGCAATATATAGAATAAATAAAATGTCAAGAGTGAAGAAAAATAAATTTGGTTATTGTTATAAAATTCAGAGGCATTGCACATTTCTAACTAATTCAACTAAAATCAATATAATATCCCGCTTCAATACTTTGTCAAAATTGTCGCTTACTCTTTATTACTTACACTAAAAAAACTTCAAAGTTTTAGTTACTGTAAGTAGCTTGCTTACTTTTCCAAGGTTCAGAAGAAAACTGCTGTTTATTCTTGGCTGTGAGACTATTTCTAATTCCCATTGTACTGCTCAGTCCCTTTACGCGGGCCCGAAGGCTCGTGGAGCTCATAAAACATAGTCACAGTCAGTAAAGTCACTAGTAGCAGGCAATTCTGCTAGTTTAAGGTAAAACATTTAAACAGAATCAAGTCTAATGTTCTATGTCCCGCTGCTAACCTTCCATCAGCATGTTTGAATATCAGTAGACAACAAGCTGGATTGAAGAGAGTCAGACAGCATGGGATTTTTATCTCTGAGACTCAAGCGATTCAATTTAAAATAGGTTGTATTTAGGTGCTAATTAAGTGGCGATAAGCAGAGAAACATGGGTATAGTATCACAGATAATGGAAAAAATGACCTTAATTAGGTTATGAGTGAAAATGAATTTTATTTAATAGCGTTTCAATAAACTATATTGAGCACTTAACTGTATGCTTATTAGCTTCCCTGATACTCATTTAACTCATGTGGAACCAGTCAAACACAAATAACGGCTGAAGTAATGAACTTGTATGTTATAAAAAATGCCAGATATGCAATTACCTAGAATTTGACTGCACATAAAAAGTGTCAGGGGGATTTTATTCTATGATGTTTAAATGAACTTAATAGAAACCCTACTGTGTATGTCTTAAGTCTCTGGTTAAATTAGCCAAAGAAAGAATATGGGTGCTTCACATACAATTCAAGTGTTAAAATAAAGTTAAAATAAAAATGTAGTCATCTGTAATAAAGTAACACCCAACAATAACCAGAAGGGTTTCCTTAACCAGTGATACAATTCAAGCACTGTAAAACACAAAAGTATAAAGACACAAGAGACACCTAAAATAGAAATGAACTAACAAATAAAAATAACTCAAATATTTAAGTCCCTTTCCCCTACATTTAAAATGTATGTGTTAGATACACTAAATAAATACACTAAGTAGGCTGAGTGCTAAATAGACATATGAAAGGTTTTTGAAGGGTTTGCAGGGTTTGAACAATTCATACCCCCTGCACTTCTTTAAAGTAAAAAGGAGAGCACAGCTGAATTAGAATGAACAGGGGCCATTTTGGCTTTCAGTGGGGGGCAACAACTGGTCAGAGGGGCTATGGGGTGGATCCAGGTGCTGAAAACAAGAAAAACAACAATGGCCTGCAGTGTGGGGGGGGGGACTGCCCCCGCCCCTTTAAATGGCACCCCTGAGAATGAATATATTGAATACTCTCCTTAGTTATAAAATATTATATAGATTTTCTCTCAGCTCCCAATATTTCACTTTGTCACTTACCAGCTCTGGTTTTGACTCCAGGTCCAGTTTTACTCCTTCTTTATTGTTTCTCCCATCTTTTTCCTTGTCAGCAATACTCTATGTCACCTTTACCGTTGCTGACTCTCGCTTCACCCTCTACTGGGGATGGAGGGGAGGGAAGTGCGATACGGCCCAATCCCATCTCTGAAAAAATAATAGCAGACTCCAAGTGCGGATTAGGTTCTGGTCAAATGCAAAAACATCTATGATGCACAGTGTTCTTTAAATAAAGCAGCATACCAGAACTCTAACCGTAAGAAGCCTTTTCAGTGGTAAAAAAATGCATGCTGCCTCACCTGTAACAGTCACACTCTCAAAGACCTGAAAATTCCCATATGGCATGCCATGAATCCCAAAGCAGTTCTAAAGCAGATGGCTACCCAGCCCTCCCCTGTGATCTCAACTCAGGCAATGCATAACAGAATAA
Organism: Neoceratodus forsteri; assembly: GCA_016271365.2. Lineage (NCBI taxonomy): Eukaryota > Metazoa > Chordata > Ceratodontiformes > Ceratodontidae > Neoceratodus > Neoceratodus forsteri. The sequence continues at coordinate 1,200,705,344 of CM057458.1, read as the reverse complement.
CCTGCTAGAATGGATGCCTCAAACACAGGGCTGGAGTCATCTTGCAACCAGGTCTCCACAAAACAGACAAGATCAGCTGAGGAATCAGTGATGAAACCCTCCATCACTGCCATTTTATTCCTAATTGGTCTTGCATTACAAAGAACAACCTAAAGGGGAAGGACAGAGTCAGCTGGTCTACTAACCTGTTGCCAAATGGTATTTGGCAAGGCCCTAGGGAGTGGAGCAAGACAGGGAGGACCCCTGTCATTATTCCATATCTTCCCTGGGCTCCTCTTAGGCCTCACTAACCCTATCCAACCCCTCGCCCCCCCAACCCACTTAGCTCCTTCCTCACAGCCTTTTTTCACATTTGTAGGATCCCCAACTCAAATAATGGTGGATAACTGCTGTTGACGTGGCTAAAGGGGATACCATGAATGAATGGAACAGCCGCAGCTGGTCTGCAGTGTAGCTGAGCCTAAGAGCAGCTTCTCTCCTATGCATCACACCTACCCAAAAATAAACTAAAATAACAAGTAACAGAATAACCTGCCAAGCATCCCCCTAGTACCATCCCTATCCTAACCCCAAATCACACCACAATCATATAATTCACACCTACACTTAAACACCAAATAAACAGTTAAAATCACAATCACACAACCCCATGCATGCCAACTAAATATGTTATAAACCTAAGAATAAAACTCCCAGAAGACTAGGGGTGCAGATGTATAATGCAATGTCTGTGGTGCTGACGTCCAGATTTTAAAATTAAACAGATGTAATTAAACAAATGTCCAGACAGTTCATTCTTTCACAGGATACACTCCTGGATATTATACTTCTGCTCTCACCAGAACTACACAAAAGAATTAGCTAACTGGCAGTACACTCACTGCTGCCTTTAGCAACCACAGTGCTCAGGAAAGAAAAAGAAAATTTGAGCTAGCAGGCTTGCTCACCACCCGCTAGCTGATGTCCTGGTTCAATGTTCCTCCTATTCAGTTAATCCACTTCAGAGAAAAGCTCCAACAAAAGCAGAGCCCTAAATCCAGTCCAACTCTCACTGTGGATGGACAGTTGACTCTTGGACACAAGCCCAGGTGCATTAATACACAGGACTAGCCACTCTTCTAGTTCCTGCAGTCTGAATCCTCTGAACTCCCAGCAGCAGGCTACAGCTATCCACTATGCTTTCCGTGCAGTCAAGTCCAGGCATCAGATATGTCAACAGATGCAGCAGAGCTTACTGTCAGCAGCTTGAATCAACTTATTCTTTTTCCCCTGTCCTACTCTACAAATCCTGTCTGTGTCTAAAGTGGGCTGTAAGGCACCCTAAGGACTCAACTGCTTGAACTAATAGCTTGATTTGTATTGCTCTAGTCCCTGTGTCCAATACTATTTTTCTTCTGAACTATGAGACCACAATTCTTGTGTGCATCCTCTCTCCCTTCCATGTCCTGTGTTTTTTTTTTTCCTGGCTTTGCAGCTAGCTACAGTAAGCACCCCCCCCCAAGTGTAACAGCTCTTTTGTGAAGATGTTGTTCAGCTGCATTAATAATCTGCCTGCCCTGCCCTGAAAACCTCCCCCTGCCATTATCTTCTTGTCTGCTTCTGGGCCAAGGTTTCTAGTGCCCATTGTCCCTGTTGGCCTTAAATTAATAGACCCTTCTCCATTTCACAGACATCCTGCCTGGTACGGGTGACTGCCTCCTCCTGCAAGCTGCAGGAGCTGCTCTGAACCCAGCATCTGTTCTCCGCTGACCTGCCTGCCTCTCAGCCTACAAACAGGTACATATTTTGAAGAGCAGCCCACAGCTACCAATGGGATTGAACTTGACGCTGTTTGCCTTTCAGGCCATTTGGCTGCACTACTACTGCTCCTGAGCTCTGATTAGGCATAATGCTATTCCACCTTCTCTTATTGGCTCTTGACTCTACCCTTCCTGAGCAGTCTTTTTTTTAATACAAGAGCTGCTAATGCTGAGTTTACCAGTACCGACTGTTTAGTGGAACAGGATTGTTAATTTTTCTAGCTTTTTTTTCCCTGGGTCCTTCTTACCTAAAGCAAATTACTACACTCTAACAAACCATAGTCCATCACCCTACCGCTGTGCCATAGAGACCACCACAATTATGGGTATTGGAGTGCTCCCCTTATACCGACACTGGGCCACTGCTCCCTTATCACCACTTGCTGGGCATCCATTGTCACGCGGACCACCCAGGCTCCTACTGATCGCTCTTACTATCCTACTTCTTGGACCACTCAGCCCTTCCCTAAAGGGCCTTCTTCCCACACCTCCCACCCCCACGAACCATCACCAACTGCCACCCACACTGCCACTGCCTGTCATGCATCGCCTACCCCCCAACATATCTCCCTGCAGTCATGTGCCACCATCAACCTCCATGCCAGATCACATTCCTATCCTTTCTAACCCTTATCACCCTGACCATCCCATGTACTACCCACACTATAACTAGGCAGCAGCTATCCTTGTCAATAAGGCAATGATCTTTTGCTCTCCTCAGAGTCTTTACCATACTCCTACTCATTTCATGTAATGTTCATCCTAACCCGGGCCCCGTCTCACCCAGCCCTAGCCTCTCGTGCCATGGGCTTAGAATAGCTGCAATGAACATTTGCAGCTTATCCAAAAAGACGGCAGGTCTCCATTGCTGGATACTGCAACATCAGCCAGATGTGCCAGCCCTCACAGAAACCTAATTCTCCAAAAAAACACCTGACTCCTTGGTCGCCTTTCTTCACTTCACCCTTTACAGAGCCGACAGAGTGGACAAACGTGGTGGGGGGTGTGCTGTGTGCATCCGTGACTCCACGATATGCCATGCCCTTCCAACACCTCCACTAGACCATGGTACCCAAGCCTTATCATTAAAACTTACTCCAGATCCCTCCAGAGCCCCTGTAACTCTTTCTGTCACATATGTCCCCCAAGAAACCAAGCTCCTGCTATACAATCCCTTGTTAACTACATCTCCGGCTTCCCCTTCAAAATGGAACACATCATAGTTGGAGACTTTAATGTGAACTGGCTTGCCAGTTCGGCTTCCCATGCCAAGGACACCTTCGCTGCGCTGGACCTGACCCAGCTGGTCAGCCAGCCTACCAGGGTGAACCCCACTAAAGGTTCTAGCACCCTGATCAACCTTCTCCTCACCAACCATCCCCACAGAATCTCTGACCTGGTGGTCCTTCCGGACTCCCTAAGCGATCACTCACCCATCCTCTTTTCCTGGTCATGTCTTCAGCAGAAACCCAAACCAAACTATATTGCCCAGCATCGTCTCCGACTCACAGGCCTCACAAAACTAAGAAAATACTTAACTCAATGGGATTGGTCCCCCATCTCCCGGGCCCCTACTATAGATGAAGCCCTTGATTATTTCACCTGTTCTTTTAATAAAGCATGTGACATCTATGCCCCACTAGCAAAAGTGCAATCCAAGAAACCTAATGCCCCCTGGGTCATGCCTGCACTACTCCAACAGGTAAAGCACAGAGATGATCTCTGGCATAAAGTAGTTGCATCCGGCATGCAGGCAGACAGGCAAGCCTATAAAGCGGCTCATAACAGATGCATTTGGGCCATAAAACAGGCCTAATTGGGCTACTTCAAAATGACCCTTGCCTCCTCCTTGGGGAATGCTCGGTTGTTCTGGGACAATATCAAGCAACTCAACAGCAAATACCAGCTTCCCCCCCCAATAACTGTAAACAATGTCCCTACCACCGATCCGCTGACCATCGTCAACTGCCTCAACTCATCATTCTCTGACCTTAGTACAGTACTCCCAAATAACTTCTTCAACCCCACTCCTGCAATCCCACCCCCTAACACCCAGCATCCCTCCTTCCATCTCAGGGTGATCTCTACGAATGAGGCAAGGCCTTATCTCATTAAAGCACTCAATGGCTCTTGCTATTGCAAAGATTCTTTTGATATGAGAATCCTACATCTAGTACTAGATACAGTCCTCTCCCCACTGACTGGTCTCATTAACTGCTCCCTAAGTCTGGTGCAATTACCGGCAGCCTGGAAGACTGCCACAGTCACCCCAATACTGAAGAGTTGTGACAGCACCTCCTCCAATAGCTACCGTCCCATATCCATTCTCCCATCACTCTCAAAAGCTCTCAAAAAAATTATAGCCACCCAACTCACTGAGTACCTGCTTATCCATAACTTACTTTGCAGGGAGCAGCATGGCTTCAGATCCAGGCACAGTACAACTACAGCTCTCACTGAGTTCTCTAATTTTATTCACTCTGCCCTGGATAGAAAACACCTAGCTGGAGCTGTCTTCATCGACCTGTCAAAGGCCATTGATACAGTCTCTCACCCCTTACTCTTCAGCACACTCCGCCACATAGGTCTGTCCCAAGGACCCGTCTCCTGGTTTAACAGTTACCTCACAGCTAGATCACAATGTGTCAAAACAAACAACACCCTCTTAACCACCCTGCCAGTCTGCTCTTGGCTTCTCCAGGGCTCTGTCCTCGGCCCTCTATTATTCAGCATCTACCTAAACACCTTGCCCAATTCCTGCTCCTGAAACCTACTGCTTTATGGGGATGATGCGATTCTTTTTGCCTCTTACCCACATCCCACAGTATTGCAGTCCTCCCTCCAACACGCATTTAACCAGACTGAAAACTGGTTCATAGACCAAAGACTTCTGGTCAATGTAAAAAAGACAAAGACCATGCTCTTTGCCCACCGACAGAATAAGGCCAAGAATGCACAGCTAACAATTCTCTCCCACTCTCTCCTTCCTCTAGAACAGGTCCATACATATAAATACCTGGGCCTTACATTTGATTCCAGCCTCTCCTTTCATTCACACATTGACACTCTATCATCAGCCATAAATGTCCGTATAGGCCTATTGTATCGGCACAAGGATTGACTACCTCCGGAAGCCCTTAATCTGGCTGACACCTCCTCAGTCCTCTCCTTAGTTGATTATGGGCTCACTATCTACTCAGTTGCTGACCACACAACCCTTAACAAAATCCACCTGGCAATAAACAAAGTGTGCAGACTCCTGTGCGGGGCAGACAAGCATACCCATACTTGTACCCTGTATGCCCTGACAAATCTTCTTACCCTGGATGAAAGGCTATTTATCAAACATGCCTCCTCACAAAGAAAATACACCTGGGGCTAACCCCCTTGGGGGTTTCTGTCTCTCTCCTATCCTTCCACACCTCGGTGAACGCTGCCAACCGACAGATGTGGTCCATCCCGAGGGTTAGAACTTCCTTATCCCAGAGGTCATTCCCACACAGGGCCCCAGTCTGATATAACAAACTCCCCTCTGACATCTCCTTCATCTCCAAATTAGGACCTTTCAAGTCAGCCCTCAAAGAGCACATTCTCGCTTCACAGCACTGCCAATGTACCAGCTAGTGCCGGGTCATCTATTTATGATCTTATGGGACCACCCTGCCACTGAGCTCCTACCGATAGGGCTACCAAACATTACCTATTAACAATGACTCCTTTGGCTGCACTCACAAGATATCTGTCTAATTCTCTACTTCGCTGTAAATATCAAACTTGTTACTCCCTCTCTCTATCAGCAAACTTATTGTTCTCTTAAAAACTGTAAAATGCAGCTTTCGGTAACACGTTCAATGCAATGTATAGCTGATCTTGATTCTGCAGTAATGTATAACTGAAAAAACTGTAACCTTTAGCTACCATTCTATGTCTATATGTATTAAGCATTTGTATTTGTTTTTTCTGATGCGGTGCCTTTGTAAATGAGTCCCTGACTAAAAGGTTGTAATCCCAAAGTCTGTTAAATAAATAAATAAATAAATATCCCAATCACCTTCCCCTGTAGTACAGAACACCGGACAATCTTGTGGTAGAGAACCATCCCTGTAGATAATGAATATACTACACTAGTGTAGTGCATATAGTGCTTCCTTGGCCACACGCTCGACTCTGCAAGCATACAAGACCCAGAACAAGAAATGTTGAGTTCAAAGTAATTGAACAAAATGGAACCATGTCATAATGCCCAATACTTAAAAATAGAAACCACTAATACCAACGCTCACTCACTATCATCCCTGTTTACTCTAAAAACTTGTCCTACCACTTCAATAACAACTAAAAATGAGCTGACAGTTTCCAAAGAAACTTGTACACTAAAGACTACTGTACAGAGAACTGCAGGGCTACACTTCTGTAGAACTCAGAGAACTGGATTTTTAGCTTAAAAAGGAGTTCAACTAAACAAAGTCCTCCTAAACTCCTAAGAGAGCCTGCCCAGTCTAGCGGCCATCTTTTGATGTACGCCCCTGTAGTGAATGCCATGAGGGTCTGCATGTGTGGTTTTCACTCGTAGGCATTTCATATTTTAGTGCATGAGGCCCATTAATACCTTGTGTCCCTTTATGTGTAAATGCATATATAAAATTGTGCAGTCAGATACTGAGAGGAGTGCCAAGTATTTTTTATTTTTTGTTTTGTTTTGTTAACCAGGTAGGTGCACTAGCCATGAAATGACTATTTTCAGGCACGACCTAGGAGAGTACAACAGTTAAAGACAGGTACATAGCATGAATACAATGAAATTACAATAGCATAGGTCAAGACAGTTAGTAGTAATAAATACATGCAGCCAGGACAATAACAATCACTGCAATTCACATAGAATTTTTAGGCAGAGAAAACCTACACAGTCTAGGAAGAGATACCACAACACAGCAGCAAAGAAATATTGTTCAAATTAGTCACAACAGTGAAGATTCAAATAGGCAGTGAAACAAGTCAAGGGCAAATTCCTGACTGGGCAGGATGCATTATCAAGGCCTCTGAAATTAGACTCAGGTGTGGGGGGTTGGGGTAGATTAGCTCTCAAGATGATAGTAAGGGTAAGAAGTGCTATGAGGTAGGGAGGTATAGTTGTCTTTTAGACAAAGACTGTATATACTGTTGTTCTGCAATCCATAATAAAATTAGTTTGCTTCCCAGAGTTACCACATGCACAAAGGTCTACCTGTTGGTATAAGGGGTGGATCAGATGGCTAATGATTAGTGTAACCCCCCTACAAATGGGAGTCCCCTAAAAGTCTTTCTTAGGTGTGCCTAAATGCCTATTGCCAGGCTGGTGTCTTGTGTCTTAATTGTTTAAACGCTATTGCCTGTGAGTGCCTTTATAGCCTCTGTGTACTATCTCTTTAAGAGCTGCTGATACTGCAGTAAATAATTAATCTGGGTGGGGGCTAAGGGCTCCTATGTTTGAGTCCTGCCTGGGTTGCCAGATTATTGCTCCATTCTGCCATCTCTAAGTGCTCAGAGGGAGCTCTGATAGAAGCTGTACTTATTTGCTGAGTATCTATTATAGTAGTAATGTTATTGGAATTTGTTTAACCTGTCTTTTTTGCAGCATGTACATTTCTGTATGGCACCACCATCTTGGTTCTGGACTAAAAGATTGGACTAATCAGTACCTTTGGGGACCCTAAAATGGAGTCTGTCCCCAAGGGTCTTGTGGGAGTGAAATTCTGTAGGAATTGTAGTTTTGAGACTTTGGCACCTAAATAGACCTGGAGGGGGAGCCCTTGCTTTGACAGATAGATGGATCAGCCAACCGAACCTTTTGGATCTTGAAGGAAAGTCCCAAGCTGCCTGCAGAGTCAGGTCAGTCTGAGCTGGGAATCGAGAGAGTGAACAGCTCAAGAGATTTGAGCAGCTGCTCCTGTGTAGTTTGTGTGGGAGATTGGTAGAAAGGCTGAGTTTGGCCTATCTGCCTGCTGTTCCTTGTGAGGGAACTTAGAGGAAATCAGACTGTATCCAAATTGAGAGAGAGATTGAAGCCACTGAATTGTGACCAGATCTAAGCCTGAAGAAAACCGAAGATTTGTTGCATGTGATCAGCCTGTCAGGACTGCTGAGATCACCACAGAGAGCATGGTTTGTGCAGAGACACTGTGATTGTGACTGGACTGTTATCTGAACTGTGGTATTGCTTTCTTTTACTATAAATGTGCTGTGTGCTATTAGTGAGTCAAGATTTGGTTCCCCACTGCCGAATTGTGTTGCGCTTGCTGGAGGCTGCATCCAACTCCTATCGGACTGAATTCGCATTCACTTCGACTTGGCCTGGGCCTTGCCACCCTAGCCCAGCCAGTTACTCATGCCACAGAGAAGACCATTGACGAGAGACCTGCCTGGGGATCAGCCCCTGCTCAACACCTTTAACAGGTACGATGCCTTGGTGATTCATGTGGGCCCTGCTTCTCCTGGCATGCCATCTCATCAACCTGCAGTCTCCATTTCGTCCATTCTGTGTCCTGTACTGGGTAACGTGAGTAAACACCAGGGTAGCTCCCTGCAGCATCAGCTAAATCAAAAGTGTTGTCATCTGATTCAGTTGTTGTTTTCTTGTCACGAACTGAGCCTTACGGCTCAGGATTATAAATTGTGTGTGGTTGTGCATGCCTTTTCTTTTCACCACAGGGCCCCAACAAGCTGCAACACCAGCCTACCCTGGCAATGTTCCAGGCTAGCTCAACTTCCTTCCAACTGGGTGCCCAGAGCGTGTGACTGTGCAGGGACTCTAAAGTGCATGCATGATTGCCTGACTGAATCAGCATTTAAACCAATCAGCCTGATCTTGTCCCTCCCTTTTTCAAGTCCCCTAAATAAATCAGATCTAACTCTTTTTGCATTTAATCTGACTGTGGTTCCAGTTTGTAGTCAAAGCACTGTACTGTTGTTATTTGCTGTGCGTAACCTTGTTTTACAGGGGTCTTCAGGGTCGAACTAGTGGAACCAGCCCTGGTGGTAAGTGCAGACAGTGTGGGGACTGGTATGCTGAATAGGGGCTATTGTGAAAGTGTTTGCTGTATATTGTCTAGGCCACTAGAGGGGAAAGAGGGGGGGTTACAGTGTCCTGGAGGGCTGTGCCCAGGTTAGCTTTGCTACTAACAACCCTGTCCTCCGGGTGGAGGCACCCGTTTCAGTACCCAGGCCCCTTAACCTGCAACTAGCCAAGCAGGCAGGGGTAGTAGCCCTTGGGATACCGCCATCTAGGGGTTACATCTTGGAGGCACTGCTGGGATTAGTGCCTTCTAGTGGTCAGAGGTGGGTACTACAGCCCCACATTCAAAAATTGTGACAAAATGGAGGCATTTGCTATGCCTAAACTTAAGATTGCCCCCCTATGCTGTTAGTGCACTGTATGTTGAGGTGGAGTGAGGCTGAGAGGGAAGACCCCCAAAGGGACTTTCTGTTAATGGATGTCCTGTTAGGGACCACTAATGCAGTTATTGTAGAGACTGTTGAGCAAGTTACAGTAAGTGTTTGAGGAAGGTTGAAGTGAAGGGGAGAGATTTGGACCTGTTTGATCAAACCATGGTGGCCCTCCTCTCCTGCAGCCTCCCCATAGATCCAGAGAAAGTGCCCCCTGTTATTATTCCTGAAAGGTCCCAGAAGGGGTGGAGGGTCATTCATCTGCACAGTGATCCGGCTATTCCTGGAGGGTCCCCCAGCATAGCAGGGTTCAAAGATAAGCTGCTTAAGTTGTTAGCCTCTGAGTGGCAATCTGCCAAAGAGTTAGTAAAGATGCTAGATCTTTCTAAAGATACCACTCCATTGCAGTCTCCTATAGCATCTCTTGCCACCGCTAAGGTTTCCTCCATGGTCACCTCTCCCATAGTAATACCATCTGTACACCTGAACTCTTACTGTAGGCTTAGACTCTTCTCGGGCACAGTCCCAGTGTCCGTAGGAGAGGACGACCTGGAAATGTGAATGGACTATGCCACCCCCCTGGTCCAGGAATGGCAGTGCTCTGAGGGGGAGAAAAGAAAGAGGCTCATGGAGAGTTTGAGGGGCCCCGCACTGGAGGCCATTCATTTTCTCTGATCAACCAGTCCAGAAGCTACTGCTGCTGAATACCTCTCTGCATTGGAGGTTTTTTTTGGTAGCAGTGAGTCAGGGGATTTATTTATTTATTTATTTGCTTTTGTTTACCAGGTAAGCACACTAGACAGCCAAGTGCCTATTTTCAGGAGCGACCCGGGAATGATTTGCTGTGGAAATTTAAATCTGTAAAGCAATGTAAGAATGAGAAGTTGTCTATGTTTGTTATCAGAATTGAGAGGGCTCTGCAGAGGACCCACAGGAAAGGAGGGGTGCCTGCTAGTGAACTAAATCAGGTCAGGTTGGACCATATTCTCAGATCAGCCAGGTACTCTACTGTGATGATACTAAAACTTAAATTGCAAGACAGGAAGACTAAGCCTCCTGAGTAATGTCACCTCATGAAAAAGATTCGTGAAGCAGAGAACAATGAAGAGGGATGGGAGTCCTATGCCGGGGTTGCCCATACCTGTCAAACCCCTGAAAGAAGTGATGAGAATGAGTTGCAGCAAATGAGGAAACTAATTAAAGAATTGACAGAGTTGAGAGTCAGTCAACAAGCTGCTGAGGTGGCCAGAGATGCTAACCCCTGTCAGGCACCTCCCAAGTCGAAGTGCGAGGTCCCGCCTAGTGGGGTGGGGGTGCATGTCATCTTTTCTGAAACCCAGACTGAGGGTAACCTGCTGGAAGAGGTATAAGAACTGAGGGCCCTGGTGGGGACCTGCTTCGAGCTACGCAAGCTGCTAACCCCTGGGAAAGCCCAAAAAGCAGGGAAAGCATGTCATGAATCAGAGAAGAGCCTCGAGATTCACCTACCTTGCCCAAGCAGGGAGACGGCCCACTTCCCCCCAGAGTCTCCAGAGAGCCCATCTTTTGTTACCACTGTGGAGAAGACGGGCACACCCCGTTCACCTGCCGCTTGCCTGAGAATCTGAGAAAAGTTACTACAAGGCTGCTGGCATTGATTTGACAGAACAACATACGGCCACAGGGTGAGGCTGCCCAAAAAAGCTATTCATCCAAGGCAGCTGCAAAGCTGATGTCCAAGTCCATGCCACCTGAATGGTCCGAGGTGGTGGGCCCTTCAATGGAAACCTACAGTGATGGAGAACAGTGTGTCTGCCTGGGCCATGCTTGACAGTGGATCTCAAGTAACTATAGTATTTCAAGATTTGTACCAGAAGCATCTGCCTGACATGCCTCTACAACCCTTGGAAGGTTTGCACATGTGGGAGTTGAGTGAGAAGTCCTATCCATACTCAGGGTATATCTGGATCTGGCTGTCATTCCCTACTGCCATGGCTGGGGTAGATGAACAAGTTGAGACACTTGCCCTAGTGTGTCCCACCACTGGACTGTAAGATGGGGTTCCCCTGTTAATTGGAACCAACGCCCACATGTTTGGGAGACTAGCACAACTCTGCCATAAGAAACAAGGGCAACGGATTGGACAGGCTCTAAGAATGCCAGCATTAATCAAAAGTGCTTACGACTTGCAACAGAAACCCACTGCAGTGGACTGAGATGAGTCTGTGGGGATCGTGTGGAAGAATGATCCCGACTCTCTGGTGCTAGCACCCAATGCCCAGTGTACCATTCACGGGGAGGTCCGTCTCAGGAAAGATGTGAAGAACAAAATATTAATGTTGGACGCACTGGATGAAGAAAAATTGCCAGAGGGGCTATTGGTTAAACCCAGCATCCTACCTGCCTATGCCCATGCCTCTGCACACTGAGTGATGGTCCAGATTTGAAATGTATCAGATCGAGAAATCTGAGTGAACAAAGGGTGTACCTTAGCTACAGTACACTGCACAGACACTGCAGTATTATCCTACAAAAAACATTCTGGTGAGAAGGAGAGGGTGACCCCAGACCTATTTGAATTTACTGATTCCCCTTTGTTGGCCAAATGGAAGACCTGAATTAGCAGGAAGCTAGCCCAGAGAGACCAAGTGTTTTCGCTAGAAGAATGGGACATAGGATGTGTCCATGGTGCTGAACATAACATACGTCTGCATGATGACCGACCATTTCGAGAGAGATCCCAACGCCCCTCCCCAGCGGACGTAGATGATGTTAGGAGGCACCTACAGGAAATGCTTGCTGATGGCATTATTCAAGAATCAAGGAGTCCATATACCTTTCCCATCATAGTTGTGCATAAAAAGAATGGGTCCGTGAGGATGTGTGTGGATTATCGAACCCTGAACCGGTGGACCATCCCAGATCAATATACCATGCCACGTATACAGGATGCCTTGGACTGCCTGAATGGGAGAAAATGATTCTCAGTATTGGATCTCTGTAGTGGATACTACCAGATTCTGATGGCCCCGGAGGACTTTGAGAAAATGGCCTTCATCTGTCTGCTAGGGTTCTACGATTTTCTGAGGATGCCACAGGGGATTTTGGGTGCTCCTGCCACCTTCCAGAGATTGATGGAGCGTGCGGTGGGGGACATGAACTTGTTGGAATGTTTGGTGTACTTAGATGATGTCATTGTTTTCAGACACACGCTAGAGGAGCATGAGACCAGACTGTTCAAAGTCCTAGATCGATTGGAAGAATTCGGTCTCAGGTTATTCATCGACAAGTGCCAGTTTTTCCAAACATCTGTGAAATATGTGGGACACATAGTGTCTGCAGAGGGGATACAGACAGATCCCAGTAAAGTTGAATCTTTGACCACTTGGCCCCAGCCCAATAACCTAAAAGAGCTACAGTGTTTACTGGGGTTCTGCGGCTTCTACCACAGGTTCATCAAAGACTATTTAAGGGTGATTCTTAACCTTACCCAAGGCTACCCCCCTACCAACTGCAAATACAAAAAGGAGTCTGTCAAAGAACATGAGAAAGTGTATTTTTGAACAGGTGAGCCTTTTGGGACTTGGTGGACACCTGAATGTGAAGCAGCTTTCTTTGAGATCATATACCAGCTCACCCACGCCCCAGTCCTTACCTATGTTGACCCTACTAAGCCCTATGCTCTGCATATGGATGCTAGTTTGCAGGGCCTTGGGGCTGTGCTATATCAAGAATAAGATGATGGCTTGAGACCTGTAGCTTTCACCAGTAGGAGCTTGACTCCATCAGAACACAACTATCTGGTTCACAAGTTGGAATTCCTCACCCTAAAATGGGCCATAGTTGACCAGTTTCATGAGTGCCTCTATGGGGCAAAGATATTAGTGAAGACGGACAATAACCCCCTGACTTATGTGCAGACTTCAGCTAAATTGGATGCCACTGGGCACCATTGGCTTTCTGTCTTATCAATTTATGATTATGCTGTTGAATACAGACCGGGACTAAACCACATTGATGCTGATGCCCTGTCAAGAAGGCCAGCTCCTAAGAATCAATGGGTCAGATTGTCTGAACCTGACATCAAAGCATTATGTCAGAAGTTTGATAAAGATGATCAAGTGTCTGCGGACACTGTGGACTGCCTAGTAGATTGCTTGGGCCCTCCTGATAACTGCATACTGGTTGTCTATTGCCATTTCTCTGCTTTAGATATTAGTGCACTACCTCAGTTCAATAATGACAGTATTCAATAGGCTCAATCCCAAGATCCCATGATTCAACCAGCACTTGACACCGTGCATACGGGAAAAGATGTGTCCAAGTTGTGTTCCCCTGACTTGCGAACTGCTCTATTGTTCAAGGAAGGCCCCAGGTTAAAATTGCGTGGTTAGCTGTTATACAGAGAGATAGTGGATCATTGTGGACAAGTAGACACTCAACAGCTGGTCCTACCCATGGCCTTCAAGCAGCTGGTATTGAGGTCCCTCCACAATCACATGGGGCACCTTGGTATTGACAGAACTCTTGACCTAGTGCGGTCCTGGTTCCACTGTCCAAAGATGGGGGGCAGATGTTGAGCACCATGTAAAGACCTGTAGTTGTTGTCTCCATAGAAAAGCCCTGCCTCAGAAGGCTGCCCCCTTGTCAATATCACTACCAGCACCCCCCTGGAATTGGTCTGCATAGATTTCTTGTGCTTAGAACCCGACCAAAAGAATATTCGCAATGTGTTGGTAGTTACTGATCATTTTACACAGTATGCACAAGCCTTCCCAATGAAAGATCAAAAGGCCTCTACTGTGGCTAAGGTGCTAGTGGAAAAATTCTTTGTTCACTATGGTTCCCCCCAGCAGATCCATTCTGACCAAGGTAGAGACTTTGAAAGTAGGTTAATCAAAGAAATGCTCTCTCTTTGGGGGTCCAGAAGTCAAGGACCACCCCATCACCCACAAGGGGACCCTCAACCAGAACACTTTAACCGCACCCTTCTGGACATGTTGGGCACTCTCCATCCTATAGACAAGTCTAAGCGGAGTCAGTAAATTAGCACCTTGGTGCACGCTCACAACTGCAGCAAAAGTGATGCTACTGGATTCTCTCCCTATTGACCCATGTTTGGGAGGGAAGCCTGGCTGCCCATAGACCTTGGATGGGGTCTGAGCTGAGAACTATTTACAGTATGTATAGAAATTGAAAGCCCAATTGAACCATGCGTATCAACTGGCTCAAACAATGGCCGCCAAGAGAAACCTTGCCAACAAAGAGAGGTACAACAAGAAAGTGAAGGCTCAAGAGCTACTGCCCGAAGACTGTATATTGTTGTGCAATTTGGGACTGCATGGAAAGCATAAAATTTCTGACAGGTGGCACCATCTTCCTCATGTAGTAGTTGGCAAATTGCATGACTTGCTGGTGTACAAGGTGTGCCCAGAAAATAATTCCAAAGCTGTTAAGACCATGCACCGTAATCACTTACTGCCCATCGGCCAAGTTATTATTAATGATGAACCAATGTCTGACACTTCTCCTTGGCCAGTGACTCGTGCTGCTGCAAAGAGGAAATGGCCAACCTGTCCATGTTGTTCCAGAACTAAGGCCTTCCCCTCAGCAGGCCCAGAGTTATAGTGATGACTGTTCGTCTGTCTCTGAGAGTGACTGTTATAATGCCCATTATCCCTCATATGAACTGAGTCAGTTGTTTTGAGGCAATCCTCTGCAGAATTATGGGGATGAAGCTGGGCCTTCAGAACTGTCTACCCCCCCAGCTTCTTCCCTTGAACCAATGCCCCCAAAAGTGAGGTGCAGAGCATTACAACTGAAATAGAGGATTCCTTGTGCCTAGTGGAACTGTTTGAATTACCAGAGGAAGAATCTGCTGTGGAAAATCCCTCTGGTGACACACCAGAACCTGCAGAGAAATATGACAGTGTTGACAGTGCCCCTTCAGTGCCACAGAATTCAATGATCTAAGAGTTCCTTCAGGATGAGCAACCTGGGTCCTCTTCAGAAAATAATAATCAGCAAAGTATTGTGGAAGCCGAGTCTGCAGAGCAAGGAGCTGATAGTGTTCCCAATCTGGACACTCCAACCGGTGCAGAGGCACCCCTCGCTACAGGAGAAGAAACCAATGCCAGCGTTGATCACCCAAAGCCTGTGTCTGTTCCCCCCAGAAAACCTGGGTGACCTGTTAAGCCAGTACTACATCTCAGTTATGATTCCCCTGGGAGGCCTGTGGACTTGCCTCTCAATGTGGTTCACAAAGGTGTTTAAGTTTCGCAGAGCTCACTTCCCAAACTGAGCCTGTCTGCCAACTCCAGGTTAATTGTTCTTCCTTCTCAATATGGTGCCCCTGTCCCATCCAGCCCCAAATTAGCCAATAGGGAAGGGCCCCCTCTTACGCTGTTAAACGTACAAGAAGTCATAACATGAATCAGTATTATAATGTTAATAGTATGGTTAATCATAGTGGAATCAGTATCACATGTATGAAACATGCATAAGTATTGTCAATATGGATATAATATTGTGAAGTGTATTGAAAATGTATAGTAATGTGATAAGTTTACGTTAACTGATGCATCAGATATTATTTTCATAGTATGCTAATGTCACATATGTCTCATATATATTGCATCTTCAATATTGTGATCATACAGACTTGATGTGGATGCCAAGTTTTTCCAGGCAGTGAAGGGTGTAACCCCCCCCTACAAATGGGGGTCCCTGAAAAATCTTCCTTGGGTGTGCCTAAATGCCTATTGCCAGGCTGGTGTCCTGTGTCTTAATCGTTTAAACGCTATTGCCTGTGAGTGCCTTTATAGCCCCTGTGAATTTGTGAACATCATTCACAAATCTGGACTGTCATGTACGGTATGGGCTGCAAGCCCATTGGCTGTAGCTCTGCACCAATGGGCGTGCAGCCCTACCGGACAGTCAGTCGGCATGCAGGGCGGCAGGCGGGTGGATGCTCGCCACGCCGCGGGGAGCGGGGTGAGGGGCTTCTGGGTGGGGGATACTAGACACCAGGAGATGTTTGGGGGTTTGTGATGATTCTGCCTGATAGGCTTTACGGTCCACTGGACCACCAGGGAGATATTTGGGTTGGGGGTTACATTCTGCCCGCGATCGGGCACTGGGGTTCATATCGTTATGCCCGTGATCGGGCTTCGGGATATGGGGGGTGTTATATGTACCTGTACTGCCCGCGATCGGGCTGTGGGAGATGTGTGGGGAGTCGTGTTACACTATGCCCGCGATCGGGCTGGTGGGGGGGCACAGGGAAAGAGTTGGGGGCCAGCCAGGGGTGGCAGCTGCTGTGTTGCGCCCTGCAATGCAGCAGCTCACCTGTGGGTGGCCCTCAACTTAAGCCTTTTGGGGCTCAAGGTTGTGCAGGCGCAGGTTGGGGGTTGCGCATGCACAACTCTGCACAACCCGACTGAATATCGGGTTGCGCAGGTTATGCATGGACCCTCCCCCTCCTGTTGAGCATGCATTCATTTGCATTGCTCTCTTGCGCAACCTGATGCCAGTGGCGAACTGCCTCCTGCTGAATATCGCAGAATGGCGATTTTGACTTATGACAAGAACACCTGTTGATGGCGCAACCCTTTTGAATATCCAGGCCCATGTATCAAAGCGCTGTACAATCCATACTAAAACAATTAAAAACAATAAAAGCTCTAAAACAAACATTCAATCAGTATATTTAAGATACAGCTGCAGTAATCCAACATCGGTCAGCAGATATTCCCAAAGGCGGGCCTAAATAAATAAGTTTTCAAAGCAGTTTTAAAGCTTTCCAAAGTCAGGCACTCTCGTATCCAACAAGGCAGAGAATTCCACAGGGTTGGGGCTGCGAATGAGAATGCCCACAATCCAGAAGTTTTTAATCATAACCTGGGAATCTTCAGCAATCCCTTGTTGGCCTAGCGGAGCGGTCGGAGGGGGCATTAAGGATGCAGGAGATCTTGCAGGTAGCTCGGTCCCAGTCTGTATAGGACTTTATAGGTCAGCAAGCTGACCTTGAAGGTGGTCCACCACTGAACTGGCAACCAGTGTAGTTCGTACAGCAAAGGTATGATATGACTGGATTGAAATATTCCAGACAATAACCTGGCCACAGCATTCTGCACCAGCTGCAAGCGGTGAATATCAATGCCCGGAAGCCCTAGGTAAAGGGAGTTACAGTAGTCCAAGCGCGAGGTCACAAAGGCGTTGATCAGAGTTGGAAGGTCACCAGATGGAACTAGGTGTTTAATCCGGGAGATATTCCTCAGATGGTAAAAAGAGGATTTAACCACTTTAAAAATATACTGAGCATATTCAAAACATATGAACAACACAGAAAGGGAAGCTGAGCCTTTAGAAGGAAGCAAAAAAAAAAAACATTTTCTATATAATAGCATTACAGTATATTGAAAATTCAATGGCCAGCCAACGTAGTCATAAAGAAGTGTGGCCCTATCCCAGCAGGGAATTCTCCATATCCCAGGTACATAAATTAAAAATATATGCTCAAAACATCACCAGAGGAATAAAATACTCTGCTATATAGTGCAGTATAAGGAAGTAGAAATGCTGCTAATGTACCTTAAACTAATTGATTACGGACTGTGAAATTTCAGGTTTGAAGCTGAATGCTGTAGGAGCCTAGGTTCAGTGCTGCTAGCGCAGCTGCTATCCTACTCAATGCTCAGGTGAAAACTGAGAAACCCAGGAAAGGCTATAAGTACAGATGAAGACAGGTTACATCTTTGAAGGTCGCATGTGCATTGAGTAGCCTATCAGATGGTAATAACCCTGTGGTGAGGAATGGGAGTGCTGTCAAGACATGTGTTTAACAGTTTGTTTCTTAGCAAAAGGAGATTATAACTTTATTGGTCCTTGGTAAACAGGAGGTGCTGGATAGTTTGATGTCTTTTATACTACACAAGCCAACACACCAGGGCAACATGATCTCCCCCATCATCCAGTTCATCCCATATTCCATCTCATCGTTACCTCTGTCCAGGGGTGCCGATGAAAATTTCCAAGCCTGGGACACACCTTTAGATCTGGGCCCCCCCTTCACCAAGACATATAAATGTGTAAATTTGGCCCCACCCCGAGCCACCTGGGCCTGGGACAGTTATCCTGGCTGTTCCCCCTGTCGGCACCCCTGCCTCTGTCTAATTTAACCTCATCTTTTTCTGTTCAGATTACTATTGCACCTGATAAAAGGACCTGTTGAACCCTGAACATTTGTGTACTATGCCACCTTTGTATAAGACACATGTTGGTCCAATAAAAGGTATCAAACTTTCTGTTGACAACAGTTTGTTTCTTGTAATCACCATATTAATTTTGGTGTTCTTCTCAAGAGCTCCTCTAACTGTAATTCTTCTTTTGTTAGGTATAGAGACCAGAACTGAGATCCATAGTCTAGTATAGGCCTAACCAGTCTCCTGTAGTATGGCATAAATACTGCAGAATGTCTAGATCTAAAACTGAATGAGACCTCACCTGGAGTATTGTGTCTCACGGGAGACTAATAAAGAAATTGAGCAGCCTGGGGTGGGATCCACAGTGGTAAATTGGGTAATAAACTGGTTAATGGATAGGCGACAGAAGGCGGTTGTTAATGACACTTAATCTAATTAGGGGGGAGTGACCGGTGGAGTGCCACAATTATTCAATACTGGAACTGGTCCTTTTTAATGTCTTCATAATTGTCACTGTGGAAGAACTGGAAGGGAAGGTATGCATTTTGTGATGACACCAAAATCTGTAATAGGGTGGATTCTCAGGCATGGTGAAGAGAATGCACAGGGACCTTGGGAAACTCGAGGAGTGGTCAGTGGCATGGCAACTGGATTCAGTGCCAAAAAGTGCAAAATCACTCACCTCTGACATAGAAACCTAGAAGTTGAGCATAAAATAGAGAGGGGGAAGTTCTGACTGTCACTAAGCAGGAAAGGGCCCTTGGGATTATCATATATGATGACATGAAAGTGGCAGGGCAATGCAACAAATCAGTGGATAGGGCCAGTATGATGCTTGGATGCATAAGGAGAGGTGTTACCAGCAGGAGAAGTGAGGTGGTGTTACCCCTGTATCACTCACTGTTGAGGCCCCACCTGGAATATTGTGTCCAGTTCTGGAGGCCGCACCTCAGAAAGGACATAGACTGGGTGAAGACAATACATAGCAGGTCAATTAAGATGGTGCCGGGGTTGCATCAAAATACCTTCTAGGAGATACTGAGGCATCTCAATATGTTTACCCAAGAAGAGCAGAGAGAGAGAGAGGGGACATAATATGAGAACTAGAAGTACCTCATGGGGTGAACAAGGTATAGGAGGGGAGTCTCTTTTGAGTGAGAAAGAGCCCCAGGGCCCGAAGGTATGCAATGAAGCTCAAAGGGGGGAAGTTTAACTCATTCACACCACAAGAGCTCTTTGAGACTTCCACCACTTGTGCCCTGTATACTCTTAGCACTGCATCCTGGGCCTTTCTAAACAAAATCAAGCCATAATCAGCATGCCACAAACAAATGTGAATACCTCTTGAACCATAAGTGCTACACACAAAGTACCAGTGGCAAAGTTGTTCAGCACAACATTACCTTTCCAATGGTGCTATGCAATCAATTGTAATCAATTTGGTTTTTATTTTATACTAGCTGAAATACCAAACAGCTGTTTTTTTTTCAGATTTATTCAAGGTGCTTAGGTAAGGCTTGAGCGACAAATGTCAGCCATGCACACCATACCTTAAACAAATGCTAATAATTACTAAAGTATACATGATAGACACAAAGTATCAGCAGCAAAATTGTTCAGCACAAAATTACCTTTCTAATGGTGCTATGCAATCAGTTCTAAGCAATTTGGTTTGTTTAATATTTAGGTAAAAATGGCTGACTTCCTCAGATGTTTCTAGGCCTAAGTGAAAGTCAGCTGAGTATGTCTATAGGCATTATCGGCCTGAGTGGCTATGCTTTCAGACACCACCTACAGGCATATCTAGGCCTGAATAAGTTAAGAGGGATTGAGGAAGTACTACTTCACTGAAAGAGTGGTGGATATGTGGAAAAGACATCCAGAGGAAATGGCATAGGCAAAAACAATGAGGGGCCTCAAGCATGCATGGGATAGACATAGTGGAATATTAGTTACTAGGCAGAAAGAAGGGGGGGGGGGTTGCTGGAGACCAGTTATGTTAATGAGACCAAACTAATGTTTTTTGCGCCCTTTTCGTAAAACATCCTTTTAACAAAAATGTTTCTTGTATCGTGTCATTAACTATACATTATGAAGGCATGTTAAGCAATTAAAGGCGGCATACTTTAGAACAAATGCAAGAAGGTGTTTCTCACACAGAGGGTGGTGTGGTTATGAAGTAGTTTACCAACAGAACTGGTAAACAGCAGCTCTTTCGATGCCTTTAAAAAAGGCTTGGATAATTGGATGGAACAAGGAAAATATATAGGTTACTTAGTTTAATTAAGAGCTAGACAATGCATGGACAAATTTGTCTAAATTCTACCACTAAATCCAAAGTACCATTCAGAGAATTAAGTTATGGAATGCATTTGCCTGAGTCATTGTTGTCCTTTGATTCCTTTTATGTTTTTAAGAAATATTTAAAACAATATTGTCGGAATCAATCGGTGGGCTCAAGTATTCATCAAAAGAAATGATTCAGCTATTTGCTGAGTAAATGAAGTCTATCAAATCTATCAGCACAACCCAGGCATAAATCAGGATAAATGAAACTTGTCTTCCTGAAAATATTATTTGTTGAAAACATTCTTACCAGCCTTTCCAAATATAGTGCAAAGTGAAAAACAATACCAAACTTTTCCAAATGGCTGTCCCGTTTAAACTGATGTCCATATTCGCGGTTTAATTGCCTAATCCCTCTGAGTAGACTCATTAAGATCTGGTAAAAAAACATTCCAGCATAGGCTAAATTCACAGATGCTCCCAAAATGTGGACTTTAGGATACAGGTGAGAACATGTGAGTGCCCAGTCATGAGCATCACATTATTGCTGACATTTTGAAGGAAATTCCTTATTGTTCAGAACTACGCTGCCCTCTCAGTCTCTCATTTTTATACGTCTAGTTCCCATAATAAGAGAGAGCACTCATAGAGCAGGCAACTCCTATTAGAAAATTGTTCCTTCAGTGATACATATTGTGAAATGCTAACACATTATTAAAAATAGTTGCAAAGTCCAATTTAATCATAGTGTCTGTAATGCCAGTGTAATAGTGTATGGGGCTCTGATGAAGCTATTCAAGTCATGTATAATTGATAATCACAGTTAGTGTAGCTCGCCATTAAATTGAGGAGGGAAGGGCTCATATCCTATTGCAAATCTCGAGTTCTCCATTTTGTTGATCCTACATGGTTCTGTTTATGGCATACTTATTTTTTACTTAAACACCCACATTACTTAAGTAATGTGGGCGTCTAAGTAAAAAATACACTGGTACTACAGGCACTATGATTAATCTGGGCTTTGCAGCTGTTTTTAATTATGTGCTAGCATATTATGATATTTATGTAATCATGACTAGAGGAACAATTTTCCAATAGGAGTTGTCTGCTCTACGAGTGTCATCTGTTACTATAGCAACTAGAAGCAATATAAAAGTGAGTGACTGAGAGGGCAATGTAGCACTGAAGAAGTAGGAGTCATAGCCACAGCACCTCTAACTTGTAATTCACTTTCGTGACCAGAAGAAATGCACTGTATGAAAATGTATTTCCCATTTTTTCCTCATGTCCCAGAAATAATATATACTTGCTGCATGCTGCTGCACTGTGTCAGTCATTCTCCCACCACAGCATTTTTCTCAAGTCATGAAAAATAAAATATGATGCTGCTATATGCTGCAAGCAACAATGTTGTGACATACAAACTATGCGAGAAAATTGTTTGGCATAGTAAATGGGGCAGAATACTTGGACACTGGTGGGTAGCACATCCACCTTACAGTAAGGCACCACCGTGAGTGGAAGGAATACAAAAGGTTTGCTGAGAGGGTTGTAAGTGGTGGCACTGCTAGTGGTCCTTCTTTGCAAGGGGGGGTGGCATAACAAGCAATGGCGAGGTACACAGTTGTTAGAAAGGGGCACAGATGATGGAATGTGGGATCTGCAGTTGGACTTAGGAGCTGTGACCATGGAAAGAACCTGAGACCCCAGCTGACAATCCTCCTTCTCAGTTAAGAGATGAAGTAGCACACCATTGTGTTGAGATGGGGGACCTCAGATGCTGAGGTGTGTCCAGTAAGGCCACACACCAGATGTTCCTTTTAAACCAGCAGACTCTCTTTGATGGAAAATCTGAACTCCATAGTGGAGGTGCACCCTCTGGCACACCTAGGCTATAACAAATGATGCACATTATATGAAATTCCTATGTGCCATATTTTCCCAAGTCCAGTAAATTATATATGTTATGTGCTGCTGAGCAGTGTTAGTCTTCAAGCACATCACCTCTCTCAGTCTTTAAGCACTTTAATGGACAGAATTTCATGACAGGATGAAAAGAGATCTGTGAAGACAAGAGTGAAATTATTGAGACTCTAGTCCACTCCCTGTCAATGTTGTGGTGCACCTCTGAAAGCAAAATTAAAAGGAAAAAGTATACGGAAAAAAAAACTTTTGGAAATGATATTTACCTTCACAATGGTGATGGCATACCATGTAATGACACAATGGTGCCCAAGAAGGGGAGGAGGAGGAGGAGACAGCATGCTGGCTGCTGAGGATGAGTTTGCAGGAAAGAAGACCTGTGAACACAGGAGTGAAATTATTTAGAGTTTAGCCCACATGTTTTTTTGTACCTGTAAAACAAAAATGAAAATACAAAAGCAAAAAAACAAAGAATGAATGATACTTATTGTCACATTAATGATGGTCATGATGTGTAATGGCACAATGATGCCCCAGAGGTAGAGGAGAAGTAGGATTCTTGGTGGCTGGATGAGACAACAGGACAACAGAAGCAAGTGTGCTGCTCACATCCCTGCTCACATCACTCTAATGCTGTGTCCCATTTATCCAGTAGGCTCTTCATATTCAGGTCCAGACACCTGATCAGTGGTCAGAGCCCTCTCTCCCTATTTGGAGCAAGCTGCCCCACACAAGTTATGGACTGTGGTAGCCCGTCACCGCTATGTGGTGACTGCCCCTGCTTCCCCCACCATGCCCACCCTTGGTCGTCATTTCCTTTATGTGGTTTGTCAGTCATATGATCTGTCCGTGACACCAGCCTGTTTAAACTAACATTTCATTTTCCAATTTTCTCCTTATACCCTTCCACCACTAGGAGTCACTATCAGCACCCTGGTTCCTAACCCCCCCCCATTTGCTTTCACCTTAAGGAACTAGCTGATCCAAAACGGACTCCATCTTATGTTAACCACAAGTACCCCTCTCAGCTCCATTTTCTCTACTCTGTCCCCCCCCAAGGATTCAAACCTTGCACCCTGTACATCAAAGGCAGCAACTTTAACCCTTATGCTATCCTGGAGCCAAAATTATTGAACACTTTTTAAAACCCTTTACCCCACCTATAAAATAACCGTGATCTCAGCCTTTTACACTCCTCCAGTTGTCCCTTTTCACCTTCCCCTTCCTTCTGCTCTCCCTCCTACCATGTCACTCCTCCCCTTTTCCTATTTTTGTACTCCCTCCATTCCCTTACCCACTTGCCCCCACCCTCCCGAGCTTTCTGAACCCACCTCCACCCTCCTTGAACTCTCCCCTCCTGTCCTCTTCATCTTTATGCTACCTCTCTGTCAGTCCTTCTGACCCCTGCCCCCCCAAACCTAACCCAGTGTATCACATGCCCCACCTCTCCATCCCCTTATCCCTGTACTGCCCCTGGTGTTTCTCCAAGTGCACACCAGTTACAATTATAAAACACCTCAGTTCTAAAAAACATGGATCGTGTCCTCTCATCTCATGTTTTTCCAGGACCATCCTTCTCCTACTCCTGTCTGGAACCATCCACCCCAACCCTGGTCCAGAAAACGCCGGTGCTCGCACCCTGCAACCCTTCCTTAACAAAGGTAAAAATATTAGCATCGTCCACCTCAGCGTTCAGAGGCTCTCAGATAAAATTGACACTTTCCAAGCATGGGTAGCCATGAATGATGTGATTGCTCTCTCCAAAACATGGCTTTGCCCCAAAATTTCTGACAGGAAATTTGAGCTCAGTGGCTACTCCTCTATCAGAAAAGACAGACAGAGAAAAAAACGAGGGAGTTACATGTTCTACATCTCTAACAAATTCTCCTTCACAGAACACTAGCCCAGCTTAGAGTTTATCCTCCTTGAAACCCTCTCCATCCACCTCCACCTAGGACCAAACAAAACCCTTACCCTCACTACCACCTATCTCTCTCTGGGAACCCCACACACAGACCTCAAGTCACTGTTGGCCCTTAAACACTCTCTCCCTATTAACAGAGAGTGGATCCTCCTTGGAGACTTTAACATTAACTGGGTCTCCAGCCAAGCTGACACCACCAAATATTGCATTGCACATCTAGGGCTCTACCAGCTCATGGCCTCTCCCACTAGACCTAATTACAGAACAGGATCTCAAACAGTAATTGGCTGGATCATCGTTACATGCCCCACCCACATCACTGACTTCGGAGTCCTGCCTGATTGTATCAGTGATCATTGTGCCACTTATTGTCTCTGCTCCACCCGTCTACCCAAGCACCCCCCTAAATTTTTTTCACCTGGAGACTAACCAGTCATAACATTCAATTAATCATGATCGCAGCCTAGTTGTCTGGTCCTTCGCTAATGGGCCAGGTGACTGCAACTCTATCCTCGAGAAACTCTTCAGCATCCTTGTCAATATTTGGGATAAACACGCCCCACTCAAAAAAATTTGAACAAGAGGGAAAATCAATGAATGGGTTTTCCCCGATATTATCACTTTGATGAGAACTAGGGACAAAGCCTGGGCCAGCTATCACAAACACAGAGACCCTGTCCAGCTCACTCTCTACAGGTCCCTTCATAACAAGTGCAAATCAGCTGTAAGAAAAGCAAAAATCAATTTCTTTCATGACAAGCAACTTGGGGAATCCTCCAACCCTTGTCAGCTATGGGATACCCTAAACTCTGCACCTAGCAAAACCAGAAACTCAGATCCCATCACCCTGTCACATGATGGCAGACAAACCAATGACCCAACAGAGGTGTTGAACACCTTTAACTCTTTTTTTTTGATGACCTAAAAAAATACAAACCTACTACCTCATCTCCCTTGCCCACCTTCCCCACAAACCCCTCTGCTCCAACCCCAGGGTTCAGCCACTCCCCAAATTCTACTTTAAGGCCCTAAAACCCACTGACACCATCAAATGTATCCATAGGAACAACCCGACACCCAGCAAAGGGGCCAACGGTATCGACTACAAAATCCTTAAACTGTTCATGAGTGCACTTGCAGTTCCCATTGCCAATCTTCTCAACAGTTCCCTCTGTTCTCGCTCCTTCCCTAACACCTGGAAATCTACAACCATTAAGCTGTTATTCAAGTCTAGGTCCAGAAACGAAGTCAGAAACTACCATCCTATCTCCCTTCTTGCCTCCTATCAAAAATTATAGGGAAAGTTATTCACTCTCAACTTACCGCCTACCTTGAATCCAATAACTTACTTTCCTGTGCCCAACATGGCTTCCAGATCTGGACATAGCACTGAAACAGCCCAGGTCAGGTTTACTAACGACATCCTTATGGCCAATGACAAAGGCCAGTACACTGGGTCCATATTTGTTGACCTGATCAAGGCTTTGGACCATGTTCTTCTATTTGACATCCTTAGAGGTCTACACCTCTTCATCAGTGTCATAGATTGGGTCAGAAGCTACCTTTCTGGGAGCTCCCATAAAACCGCCATCGATGGTCATCTCTCTGGTGAATGCCCAATCAAATATAGGTTCCCCCAGGGCTTGATCCTGGGCCCCCTTCTGTTCTCACTTTTCATTAATATTCTCCCCGCTATATGCCAATGCACACAACTTGCCTCTTCACTGATGTTGCGGCTCTCTTCTGCAGTGACGTCAACCCCACCACTATGTTCCACAATCTACAGTCTGATTTCAGGAAGTTACACTCCTGGTTCTCTGGTAATGATATGGTCCTAAACTCCAAGAAGACCAAGTTCATGGTCTGCTCAGACCCTAGAAAATCCCTGGTCACTGGCCTTTCACTACTTGACAGCTCAGGCGACCTCAATGAACAGGTGACAGAATTCAAATACCTTGGTCTCCACCTGGACCCTCACCTCTCCTTCACTCTTCATGTCAACAGTCTCATAAAGAGGATTCACATCAGGCTTGGTCTTCTATACAGGATTAGAAAGTCCCTGATTCCCACAACCAGGTTCCGCCTAGCCAGCTCTCTTCTCCTGCCACTTATTGACTATGGATCCATTGTCTTCTCCCCTCCCACCTCATCTCTGCTCTGCTCCAAACTTAAATCTACCTACAACAGCATAGTCCATTTCGTCACTGGTCTACCATTTAAAACTCACCACTGCACTCTTTAATCCTCCCTCAGCTAGCCCACCATTGAAGGGCAGTTCCATCTAAACATACTTACCTTCCTCCATAAGAACACCTTAAATTTCTGCCACCCAGCATGAATTCTCTCTCTTCCTCTTTGCACTTGCTGGAAGGGCAACCAGAGGGACTGTAAGTCTAGTTTTTGACACCCCTTTTCACAGGACTAAACAAGCTCAGAACTCCATCACCGTCAGGGCACTAAGCTGTACAACAAACTGCTCCCTGATAGCCATGCCTGTAGGTCCATCCATGCCTTTAACTCCTATCTTAAAGATCACATCCTCAGTTTTTCCAGTTACAGCTGCCCTGGTAGGCCACTCTGCTAAAATCCTGCAGTCTACTCCCCTGCCTATCCCTTGTCCCTTTTCCCCTGTCCTTTTTCCTCCTCCTTCCATCCCCCATCCTACCCAGTGCACCTCCCTCAGCCTATCCCATTCACTCTTCCCTCCTATTTCTTCTAGCCTGGGTTCTGCATATTCCAACTACTCCCCGTGTGCAACCTATCCCACAAGACCTGCACCTTTCCCACTTTTTGCACTTCAGGGTTTTGCCCTATTGATATCTTTCCTTCTCCTTTTCTGTTTTTTTTCTCATGTATACACTAGTGCTGCTTAATGTTGTTTCTCTCCCATTGCATTATTGTAACAGATTGCCTTTATTTTGTTTGTCCATTGTCACCCTTATAAAGATTTTGCAATGTTAGACTGTTCTGTATAGCTACACTTTATTTGTGCATTGTTACCCGTTTAAAGACGTTGCAACTGTTGGACTCTGTTTTGTATATCTATACTATCTTTTGTATTTCCTACACTGGACAGTTGCAAAAACAGTCATTTTTGCTCACATACCCTCCAGTATATAAATAAAAATTGATTGACTGATTGATTGATTGAAGTTCACACAGTAGTCAATGTGTCTGGCATTTCCAATTGGTTTAGGGTCCAGATTCTTCTGGAGGGATGCATGCAATGGAGGAGGAGGCCCGTGTTGTTTCTGGGTGAGGAGGATTAGAGGAAGGCAGAGTGCAGAGCATCATCAGCGGAGGCAGGCATGGCAGTGGGTTCATGTTAGGCTGGTGTCTGGCCTTTATGCTGGGTTAAAAGTCCAACTTTTTCTGGAGTCATACATAAGATAGAGGAGGAGGTGGCCTGTGTTCTTCCTGGGTGAGGAGGACTGGAGGAGAACAGAGTGCGAAGTATCGTCATTGGGGGCAGGCATGGCAGCAGGTACATATTAGCTGGTGTCTGTCATTTACATTGGGTTGAAAGTCTGCATTTTATTTATTTATTTATTTATTTTATTTTATTGAATATATCAGATTACAGACCTTTGAGTCATAGACTCCTTTACAAAGGTTCCCTGTCAGTGATGCAGAGACATTAAGTACAATACAAAATTAAATACAATAATAACAAAGGGAAAAAAACAGTTACAAGGAAGCATGTACTGCAGGCAGTATTGTGTCAAAGGGCTACATTTAACAGAGTATATCAGTTGGTGTCATACGGAGCACAGAAGAATTGCATAGACAGGCACATACACTGCAGATCAGTGGCACCAGTCTGGTCCATGAAGTAACTTGATTACATATGAGGATAAGGCAGTACAGCGGTGTCCATTGTCAACTTTTAGCTTGCACCAGGGATGGCAGGACCAGAGTATGGTCTGTTGCCAATTGGGAGGGCCAGACCATGCTTGGGGTTAATGACAGTCACAGACTGAGTCTTGGGTGAGTAGGTTTCACAGGTGGGCCTTGAACTGTCCCAGTTTAAGTTCAGAGAAGAGGGAGCTAGGGCGTGAGTAAGCCAGGCAGGGGCCTGGTACCTAAAGGTTCTTTGACCCAAGGAAGTCTTGCAGTGGGAAACCTGGAAGTGAGTTGTCCCAGATTGCCGAGTGTGCCGGGTGGACAGGGGAGTTTGGAGCAGGGGCGTAAGGGCAGGTGGAAATAGTCCAGCAGAGATTTTTTTTGGCAAAAAGGCAGGTCTGATATTTGAGCCTCCCATCAAAGTTTAGCCAGTTGGTGATAGAGTAAAGGGTGCAGGTGTGTGTGAATTTGTCACAGCCAGTGGCTAGTCTACAGGCCTTATTAAGGGCCATCCTGATTTTGTTAAGGTGTGTGTTGTCAGCTGCCCCAAAGATTATGATACCATAGTCTACTTGTGATAGGATTCATGAGGAAACAGCTAGGTGTAGAGCTTCAAGCGGGAGGCAGTGCTTGTACCGGTGGAGTAGACCAATACACACATTGACAGCAGTGCTCAATTTCCATATGTGGTCATGGTAGGTGAATCCAGAGTCTAGGGTGATACCCAGGTATTTGAATGAAGTAACCTGCTCAAGGGGGTCATTTTGGGAGTTCAGTATGAGAAGAGGTAGCCCCTTGTTCTTATTTTGGGTATGGGAGAACACCATCGATTTCATTTTTTATAGTTTAGGACTAGCCTGTGCTGAACATACCAGGATTCAGCTTCTGTAAAAGATTTTTGGAGAACACATTGGAGAGTGGTGGGGTCAGTATGGGAGCTGTAGAGGCCAGCATCATCTGCATACAGGAGTAATTTACCAGAGCAGGCCTTGGGTAGGGAGTTGAGAAACAGAGAGAACAGTAGAGGGCCTAGAATTGAGTCCAGTGGGACTCCTGAACTGACTTGGAGGGGGAAGACTGTGTGTGGGCAAGCCTAACCTTCTGAATTCTCTTGGACAGATAGCTGGTGAACCAGCCAGTGGACTCAGGAGACAGACCTATATATGTGCATGGGAATCCAAGAGAAGCATGTGGTGCACCGTATCGAAAGCTTTAGATAGGTCTATGAAAATGGCACCAGCAGCATGGCCCATGTCACGGGATGTGTGGAGGGTGTTGGTAAAGTCCAGGAGGGCTGTGGTGGTTCTGTGGTTCTTGCGGAAGCCATGCTGCTCTGGGCACAGGAGGCTGTATTTGGAGAGGTAGTCAGTAAGCTGCATGGCCACAATTTTCTCCAGGGCTTTGGAGAGGGGAGGTAGTATTGAGATGGGGTGGTAGTTCCCAGGTTGGGTACGGTCATCACTCTTAAGAATGGGCGTGATGAGCGCTGACTTCCATTTAGAAGGAAATTGGCCCAGTGATAGGGAGTGGTTCAGTAGCTTGGTGAGGGAGGTAGAGAACTTCATCGAAGGTTAACCTAAGGATCTTAAGATTCAGTGTGTCACTGCTGAATCATGATTTACTGAGGGCTTTGTGGAGCAGGGGGGCTGCTTCTCACTGCAATGCTAATTTAAAGTGGAACGGGGTGGTGGGGGTGACAGGGGGGTGGGGAGCAACAATTAGGGGAGAACACTGCTAAGATCAGAGAAGGAGGTGTTTAATGTATTTGCTGTCTGGGCAGAGTCAGTGGTAATAGACCCATTAGCCTAGAGCTGGGAGGGAGGAGCTGTGGAGGCTTTGCCGCTCTTTTTAAGAGAGTCCTAGAACTTGCACCCAGAGCCCCAGGTGGCAGTGAGTGAAGCTCGATACTATTCAGCTTTGGCCTTATGGATGTTCCAGGTACATTTATTACGTGCCTCTTGTTAGCACTGCCTATCAGAGGGTTTACCGGTCTCCAGAGCACGGTGCCATAGACTGTCACGCTCGTGCATTTGGTCTAACAGGGATTGTGACATCCAGGATGTATCAACCCCTTTGACGACCTGTTTGCTTAGGGGCGCATATCGGTCACAGGCAGAATTGATGGTGTTGATGAAGTAGTCTAGTGCAGAGTCTATGTCCAGGGTGGTTGAGATTGGTGACCCATCACAAGATGCGAGGCATTGTTTGAAAGACCGAAATTTTCCGGGTCTGAGACAGCGTTGGAGGATAGTTTTAGGACAGGACTTTTTTGCTATGTAAGACCAGTGACAGAGCACCTGGGAGTGATCACTCAGGGCATTGGGTACTACTCTAACCTGGGTTTGGTGAGTACAAGATCAAGGAGGGTGGCAGTGCCAGTCCTTGGGTTGAGTCTGGTGGCAGTGGTCACAAGCTAGGACAGGTTATGTGAGACTGCAGCATCCCTGACCGGAGCTGATGTGTCAGCCAGCTAATTGATATTAAAATGCCAGAGGGCAAGGAGTTCAGCCTTGTCTGGGAGTGTCTGGAGGTGGGCGAGGACAGAATGGAAGGCACTCTTTTGATTCCGGGGAGGAATGTAAATCGAGGAGAGGAACAGGGGACCTCTGTTGTGTGCGAAGGTGATTTTCAGGGTAAGGGCCTGGGCACCATGTTTAAGGGTTGGAGGTGGAAGGTCAGGGCCTTACAGTAAGTCCTTGATGTATAGTGTATGGCCCTCTCACCTTTTTGGAGGCCCTTTCTGCACTGTATAGTGTATACCCAGGAAGTGAGACCACATAGTCTGGGGTACAGTCATTGAGTCATGTTTCCAGTACCGAGATGACATTGGGGTGAATCTGGGCAACCCAGCCCTGAAAGATGTCAAATTTGTTGAGGAGACTACATATATTAAGGGAAGCTATTATGAGAGCCTTGGGACAGAGAGCTTAGATGGGGGGGGGGAGTGGAGAAATCCTGGGTTGGGGTGAACGTCTCCAGAGAGAAGGAGAAGAAGCAGGAGGATATGTAGGGAGGTCAATTTGAGTTGCTTCTGTGCCAGCTTTGGGGCCAGCAGGGAAGGGGAGAAACAGTGCATGGTGGCGGGGATGCCTTAGGGTGGGTGAGGCAAGGCAGAGTAGTGACCATAGAGCCACTGTGGCAACACTGACAGGAGTAGAAATGTGCACAGAGAGCATGGTCCACAGGTACAAAGAGTGCAGTGTTACCAAGGTGCCAGTTGGGGGGGGGGTGAGGTGGGAAGCACAGTGGTGAGAGGATATGGTTCATCATAGCAGTGGATGAGTGGTGCATGACCTAGCAGAGCGAGGGAGGCTAGGAGTAGTGGTGCCAGCCAGGTGGCAGTAAAGGTGCCAATGGAGGGGATCAGAACTGGGTGCTATGTATGGAGTGGTGGTGACAGGGGGGTTAAGAATATTAAAAAGTAAGATAAAAGTAGCCTGACCCATTGACTCAGTGGTAGGGTTGCAGGCTTTGGTGCAAAGGATCCAGAGTTAAAGGCCCGCAGGGGGACAGTTGAACAAATATGGATAAAAATTAGGGCTAGTGGTGGAGCAGTAGTGTAGAAAGGCAAGGAGAAGTAGAGTTCATGGAGGGTTAGTAGAGTGGTGGAAGGTAGGAAACATAGGGAGTAGGAAAGGCACTGCAGTGACTCCTAGTGGTCACCGGGTATAAGCTGCAAATGGAAAAGTGGGCACTTAGAAATTAGGGAGGCAGGTCATGTGACATGTCACATGACCTAACTGTAGCAATGGTGGGAGGGTGGCTAGGGCAGGTGGAGCAGTCAACATGCAGCATCGATGGGCTAACACCCCTCTGGAAACAGTGCAGGGAGAAAAGGCTGCAATTATCTCTTGCACCTCTCACAGTAGTCCCGCACCGACTGGAGTGCTGCTTCAGGCAGCTGATGCGTGGACTGAGGTGGGGGGTTCCAGGGAGGCCTAATGTGGGGAGGAAAAGAGCATATTAGTATGCAGTGGGAGAAATAGTTACTACTGTGCATGCGTAGGGTAATAGCCAGAATGTTACTGTCTAGCCCTCTACTGCGCATGTGCCAAAATCTGAGGCCACAGTCAGGACAGTGAGGGAAGCCAAGATGGTGACACCCAAATGGAGACCACGACAGAACCCGATATCTCAGCAAGCCACAACAGGAACGGTGCACAATATCGCAGTCTAACTACACAGCTTACAGTACAGCCCTGTACTAAACAGTCTTTGTAAGCATCTAGCAGTACTATCGAGCATGCAGCAATACACAGCCCTGGCCTGAGCCCTTAAGGCACCCTACAAGAACAGCATTACACACAGTGTCCAAACTGTAGAAATAGCCCCACATAAACAATCAGTGCAAGTCGGAGGGCAGAAGAAAATGATCTAGCAAGTCTGTACACTCCTCTGGAAACAGTGCAGGGAGAGAAGGCTGCAATTACCTCTTTCACCTCTCACAATAGTCCAACACCGACCGGAGCGCTGCTTCAGGCAGCTGATGCTTGGACTGAGGTGGAGGGATTCCTGGGAGGCCTCTTACGCCTCTCACAGTAGTTCCACACCGACCAGAGTGCTGCTACAGGCAGCTGATACTTGGACTGGAGACATGCATGAGATGGAGGAGGAAGAGGAGTCCCATGTTGTTCCTAGGTGAGGACTGGAAACCACTGTGGAGTTATATTCTGCTTTCTGTGTCCTCCAAATTAATCAATTGACTGCTCCTTATCCCCCACAATGAATACAATCTGCATTCTCAATGTCTGAATTTTTACCACATAGGGATTTTGCAACACTATTCTGGCCGGGATTTCTGTTATTTTTATTTTAGTCTTAAATTCACCCAAAAAGAGCTGTTTTACTCTTTAATGTGCCCAATTTGAGGGTTGTATTGATATCTTGTTAGCTTGTGATTACAGCCTTTTTTGTGTTCTGTGTGGGCTAGACGCTTAGGGGCCTAACCCCCCCCCATACCCTCCCAGTCTTTTGTTGTGCAGATTCAGATCTTTAGCACCTTTTGCAGATTGCCTGCAATAAAGTACCTTGCTCACTGCCTTCTCCTCTGTCCCCTACCTTGCAGCGGCACAGCCTCGAGATCCAGAGACCGGAGGGCTCGAGGCCGCCAGTGGGCGGCGGCGTCCGTCTAGCCCGACGAGGGATCCAGGAGGCCGAGAAGCAGGCAGAAGGTATGGGCAAAGCCCAAATTTTGTCCCCCCTCGGTTGATTCTTTTTTATACACTTTCCCCCGCCATTTCGCTAATCCACGCCCACATCTATTTCCCTTCCTCTCTTAACCCATACCTAACCTCCACAATGCTACTTTGCTCCTGAGCCTCTCTTCTCCCCCAATCCCTTATGATAATTATGATATACCCACTGTCATGATGAATAAGTTAGTGAATACGATCTGCCCACCCCTGCCATCCACAATGGACAACCACCTATTCCTTATTCATTTTGAACCACTTTTACACTGCAACCCCTGGGGTATCCCACATAAAGCCTCTCTAACAATTCAACACTCCCTAGCACCTTACATGTATGCTGGCTTTATATTAACCTACTATGCCTGTCCATCAGATTATTATGTTATGATAAAATTCACACCTATATAACAGGACCTTCTCCCATCACACAGCGGGCACCCAGGAAGAAGAGGAAACGCTCTGACCACTCACTATCCCTGTCCCTTGTTGCCCTCCTCAAATTAATCTTCTTCCTTCTGATCTGCATTGGTACTATTGAAATAAATCCTGGCCCCATTGAAAGTTTATTTTCCCCTGCTGATCTATCCTCCATAAATGGCCTAAGCTTCCTACATTTCAATGCTTGCAGCCTCTTAAAAAAGTTCTTAATACAGGCTTGGGTGGCACATACTCTACCTGACTTCCTGGTCATCTCTGAATCTTGGCTCAGACCTACAACAAAAGATAGTGTTGTAAACCTTCCCAACTATCAGCTCTTCAGAGCAGATCGCCTTCCAGGGGTGGTGGGGTGGCCATATACATTAAGGACACCATCTCTGCAACCTGCCTCATCAATACATCTGAACCAAAGGAATTTGAATGTTTGTCAATCAAAATTCCCTTCTAACTTGTCTTCATTTAAATTGATTGGCTCTATAGGCCCCCCTGCAGGCCTCAAACTACTATCTCACCTAGGGTCAATACTCAATCTAGGCCCTGAAGATACCATCATCCTTGGTGATTTGAATTTAAACTGGCTATCTAATGTATCTGCACCATTGGTAACCTTTGTGACACCTAGGATTTACACAACTAATTAAAGACCCAACCAGGGTTAACCTAAAAACTCTAGCAACAGTTCACTCCTGGATATTATGTTGGTAAACAAGCCTCACTTATATTCACATGCAGGAGTACTACCGAGTGATGTAAGTGATCATTGTCCTATAGCTGGCATAAGATCTACCTCAAACCACCCAATCCTGCAGAATTTGTCCTCAAAAGGTCAAAAGAAATTCAACATCTCAGGACACCTCCATGACTTGAGTAATACAATATATTGGCAAGATTTCTACCTTACAACCTCAGTTGAAACAGCTCTCAGACCTTAAAGGACATTATCACTAATGCTCTCAATATTCATGCACCAATCACCAGTATCAGAACAAAGCAAGATCCTGCCCTTGGTTCACTACTGATCTTAAAGCAACCTTGTTAACCAGAGACAAACTGTGGAAAAAGGCAAGAAAAAAAAAGGATACCAGAGACTGGCTAAATTTCAGAAAAGCAAAGGAATTCATGTACAAAACAAATAAGAACTGCAAAGCTGCCTACTATAGAGCTGAATTGGATGCCTCCTACAAAACTAACCAGACTCTGGGGTACTATAAAGGAATTCTAGGCCCAAAACTCTACTCCTGCCTTAACCTCCAAACTGCTACTAAATGATACAGAAATTACGAGCAAACAAGAAATCCTAAATACCTTCAATGACCACTTCACCACAGCTGGCCTAGCATTTGACTCCATCACCTGCAAATCTCCTGAGATCTTCCTTGAACCTTCAATCCACTGTGGGACAAAAGGCTACTTCAACTTTTCCTTCAACCCAATATCCTTGAAAGAAGTAGAAGACCTCCTCTCTAATTTAGATACTTCTAAGAGTGCAGGTACAGACTCCTGGATCCCTACTTCCTTAAAATTGCATCACACGTCTTATCTGCCCCTCACTCATCTCTTCAATCTTTTCCTAACTACTGGATCCATTTCCTCCACTTGGAAAACAGCTCAAGTAGTTCCACTACTTAAATCTGGTGATCCCATGGACCTCAACAATTACAGGCCCATTTCCATCCTATCGGTACTATCCAAGATGCTCGAAAAATTAGTAAACTCACAATTAAGGGACTATGTGGATAACAATAACCTCCTAAATTCAGCACAATCGGATTTAGATCAAGGCATAGCACCATTTCTGCCCTAGCCAAAGTAACTAACGATTGGCAGATTGCCTTGGATAAGAAGAACAGTACCTGTGCTGTGTTCCTGGATTTGAGTAAAGCATTTGATACAGTGGATCATGAATCATTAATCACCTCCTTAGCTCACTAGGACTGGATTCTCTCTCCTCAACTGGTTTAAGTGCTACCTATCAGATAGGTCACAACTGGTAAAAATGGAAATTACCTATCCACCTTAAAACCACTGCTAAGAGGTGTACCACAAGGCTCTATTCTTGGCCCCATCCTCTTTGCCATTTATATTAATAATATCGATGCCAACCTCACTCAATCTAACATTCATCTGTTTGCTGATGATACTGTATTATATGTCAGCAATCCCTCATTACCTAAAGCCTGTGAGCTGTTACAATCTGAATTCTCCATCCTGCAACACAATCTACTGGAAAAAAAAACTACTTCTAAATGCCAAAAAAACAAAAGCTATGTTCTTTGCCACAAAGAGTTGCTCTGCCACTACCCCATCACCCACCACCCTACAATTATCCACCCTACTTGGAGAGAAGCTGGAATTTGTTGATACCAAATACCTTTGAGTCTGGATCAATAGGTTTGACTAATCTGTCCATATTGAAGAGCTACTAAAAAAACTGAGACAAAGGCTTGGTCTATTTTTAGAATAAAACACTACCTTAACAGAGACTCCAAAAAGATTAATCTAGGCATCATTCCTATCCCTCATTGATTATGCTGACTTTCTCTATGGCCATTGTTCACTCCCTCTTAAACAAGCTGGACACCCTGTATCATAGATCCATCAGATTTATTACTGACCTTCCTCAGCATCCATCATTGCTCTCTTTTATGGCAGTCAACTGGACATCACTACAACACAGAAGAAATAGGAATGCTGCAATCTGGATATTCAAAGCTTTATCAGGCAAACTACCCACCTATATCACAGACTGTTTTACCGAATTACTTCTAGGCCATACACCTAAGGATCAGTAAACTCATCATACTAAAGGTCCCCAATGCCTGCACCCGGTTTGGGAGGGCCGCTATCAGCCACTCACTAGCAGTTGCATGGAACTCACTCCAAAAATCCATGAAGCTAAATAGCCTCTTACCTTTAACATCCTTCAAAAGATTATTCTCCACCCTATTTCCAGAGCTCTGCAATTGCTTTTATAAGGCCTAATCCCCTACCCTACCTACCTACCCTCCACCCCTTTTCAGTGTTCCATTATGTTAGTTCTACTTCTATTTTCCAGTCACCTGATATACTCTCACAAAAAGCCAATTAGGCCCTATAATTTATATATTATGCCTGCTATACCCATTGTCTCCTTTTCTTACAGGTTAAATGGTTTTACTGTGCCTTGTATATATGTAAATTGTTGTATATTATCACTTTATGTCATTGTACTACTGTTTATGTTATTCTTGTCTATGTAAAAATACTTGTACTCTTATTTGTATGACCACTCAGGTCCATCTTGTAAATGAGCTACGCTCAATGATGTTCGCCTGACTAAATGAAGATTTTGATTGATTGATTGATTGATTGATTCTGCATCCATTAAGTCTACATCTACTTCTGTGGTGGTAATTGTCCTTCCCCTGCTTCATCCTGGTGTATCAGTAGTGCCCACAGCAATGCACTTTTATTTGGAGGTATATGTGCACTATTTATTTTAGGGAATGTCAACATAGTGACATTTTGGAGGGATAGGTTTGTACGTCAGCCTGTGATGATTGCCCCTTCTATACTGAATGTATGTTCAGAACTAGCACTAGAAGGAGGACAGCTTAAATATTTAAAAGACACATCTGCCAGCACAGGCTACTTGTTAACTTTGTTGTTCCACTATAGCAGGGGTTCATCATCAGCTCCAAGGTGTTTGGGGTCTGCCATACATGCCTCAACAGATCCGGATGCTGCCTTTAGTCCTGCATCCTCCAATGGTTTTTCCTCTGTCTCCTCCTCACAATCTCCCATGCCAGCCTGTGCAAGAACTACCCATAGAGGATTTGATTTTGGAGGCAGTTTTCAAGTTGTCTTACTGGTAGATGTTGAAAGATGCATCTCCACATCTCTACCTTCTTTTTCTTACTGTTGGTGAGGGTGACACAGTGCGTCTTGTCTCAATATGCTGTTTTTCTAGCATTTGCAAACCAGATACACAACTGATCAGCAGTCTTTGCAGATGCTTAACTTTTTGACTACTGCTATCAATTATGGCTGAAAGCCCCCATTTGTACAGTGGATCCAGCATTGTTACAGTACTGAAATCCACAGATGTCAGGATAACATTCAGGTGTCTCTTATGATCCAATAGATTAAGCGTGTGTTCAGACAATGCTCAGCTTACAGAGTCACCTGTTACCTCAGTCTGTTGCTGCACATTACAGATGGTCTGCCTCAGCACTCAGAGCAGTGTGATAGCCTGGGTAATAGAGGCATTATCCCCCAAACACTGCCTGTGTGCATGATCAAAAGGCCTCAAGATCAAACTCAACCCATTCATAAACCTCCACTGTTCTGTTGTCAGCAACATAGAACTGTCATGGCTCATATGAAGCAGCATATACTCTGATAAGGCCATATACTGTTCATACAGCCACTCCAGCATGTACAGGGCTGAATTTTACCTCAAGACAACTTCCTGCTTTAATTGGGGCTGGGGCAGGCAGCTTTTTAATTGCAATGCTTGTAATTGGTCCCTGGCCTTTCCAGATCACATAAAATGAACACAAATTCAATGGCACTGTGTGAGCACTTCTTTAATGTCACATAGTGATAAGAACTCTTGCCCAACCAAGTTTAGGCAGTGTGCAAAACAGGGCACCCTAACAAAACCCCCATCACTAAAAGCCTTGACAATGTTTGCACCATTGTCAGTGGCTATGAAGCCTGCCTTTTAGAACAGTGGGTTCAACCAAGTGTCAATCTCATCCAATACTGTTGACCCAGTGTTGTTGTTGTTTGTTCCCAGTGGTTGACTCAAGGATGCTCTTCATAGCCAGTGTTGTGTATGTGTGAATTCCAGGAATGTAGCCTTTGTTACAATTAGGTCACTTGCATTTGCTGCCAAGGTAATGACCAGTCCCCTTCAGTTCTACCCAGTATGCTGTTATACACATAAATAAACTACTCCTGGCCCATTGGAA
The DNA here is from genome assembly GCA_016271365.2 of Neoceratodus forsteri. Lineage (NCBI taxonomy): Eukaryota > Metazoa > Chordata > Ceratodontiformes > Ceratodontidae > Neoceratodus > Neoceratodus forsteri. The sequence continues at coordinate 1,200,666,377 of CM057458.1, read as the reverse complement.
GATTGGTAGCAATCATCCGTGCCATGGCAGTATTCAAATCCCTGGCCACGGAACGATTAGGTGATATTTTACATTGCTTAGTTTGAATGCTACTTATAGTTACTGGATCTTTTTTGGGTAGGTGCTTATTGGGAATAGTTTTGCGTGGGCACCACATTGCTTGGAGGATGTCACAGACAGAGACAGTGTCAAGAATTGGCAACTTAGCTGAAGGATTTTGTCAGGGTGGCACTGCTGATTAGGGCTGTGCGAATAACCTTTCCCGAATATTCGGCCGAATATTCGGTATTCTGGTCCAGGTATTTGGTATTCGTTATTCAGTATTTGGTATTTGGCCAGAAAAGGTGTTTTTTTTAAGGAAACTTTAAAAAAGCACTTTAACAACACCATTAATCACCCATTAAACTTGGTGTAGCATATACACCTCAATGAGACTTCAACCACCAACGCAGAGCTCTCATTAATGCAACACAAGCTACTGTACATGCGGCAGACTTGATCCACCACACCACACATATAGCACTCCGAAAATTATATCAAGCATTATATTGGATCAGCACTGGAGGGTGTTCATGGTCACAGACATGGTAGCCCATGACATGGGCATCGGCGATTGAGTACTTACAATAATGGCAACTCAATTCTGGTGCATTTCGAAGGGGCTACTGCTGAGGCAGGGTGACCGGATGGGGGAGGTGGGCGCATATAGCAACAGGACATCACTATATGTGTATGTGTGCGGGGGGGGGTCCAGCGTGATGGAAGGGAGGGAGGGTTGGCCTGGTGTGGTTGGTGTGAGGCTGCCAAGCTGGCCCCATAGCGTGGTTGGTGGTTGTCAGCCTAAAGGTGCAGGGGTTCCAGGTTTGGGCCCGGGCACGCCTACATTTTTGTGTGCCCGGCCCTCAATTTTTTTTTCTCCAGATTTTGCACCCCCTGACATGCACCCCCCTGGAGTTAAGAATTATTTAGTAGGGGGTGTGGGGTAATGCAAGGGGCACAGCCCACTGCATGAACAATCAAAATTTAAGTCCCTGGCACTGTTTTCCTGTGCATTGGGGGTGTACATCACTGAAATAGATTTTCTGTGATATATGCTTGCCCTGCCACCAATCGTGATTGCACTTTCATGGTTATCACATAAATCCACAGACACGGGGTAGACGGTGCTTTGGGCACGGGCATAAGAATAGTGGTAACAGTGGCTGCCATAGTGGTGACAGCTGAATGGGTGGCTGCTGCATGAATGGCACCGGTGGTGGTGGAAAGCACACTGACTGTAGATGTAGCAGCCATAGTGATAGCAGTGGGAACACTGGTGGTGGTGTCTGCTGCTTCCTGCACAAAGCATGTATGCACTAATGCCCTCCTACTACTGCACAAAAGGATGTGACAGTGAATGCATAGATGGAACAGGTGGTGACACCAGTAGTAGTAATAGTTCTGCCGGTGGTATTAGTAGTAGTAGTACTATTCTCAATGCTACAAGAACAAAAAGGCTTGCTTGGGGAGAAAAATATTTGAGATCATCTAATAAAGAGACATGTGTCTGTCATCGTCCATGTAGTCTATCGCACCACCATCTCAGGAATTGTATTATGTATCAGTAGTATACAGTGAAGCAAGATAAGATGCAATTCAATACTTTGCAGTAAATGCTATCACAAAATATTGGATCACTAGAGATTAACTGCCTTTGAATTACACTGCTCCTTGCAGCATACTGCAGCACTTTGCAATAATTTTGCAGGCATGGAAAATAATTGAGACTGGTGATGCCACACTGGTAACCGGAATATTTCAGGCGTGGGAAATACTTGGGATTGGTGATGCCACACTGGTAACCGGAATATTTCAGGCATGGGAAATACTTGGGACTGGTGATGCCACACTGGTAACCGGAATATTTCAGGCATGGGAAATACTTGAGATGGGTGATGCCATACTGGTAACTAGAATATTTCAGTCATGTGAAATAGTGGAGACTGGAGATGCCATACTGGTAACTGGAATATTTCAGGCATGTGAAGTACTCGAGACAAGTGATACCATACTCGTAACCGTAACATTTTAGTCATGTGAAATACTTGAGACAAGTGATACCATACTCATAACTGTAATTTTTCAGTCATGTGAAATACTTGAGACTGGAGATGCCACACTGTTAACTGCCATATTTCAGGCATTGGAAATACTGAGACTGGAGATGCCACACTAACTTGCCATATTTTATGCACTCGAAATACTTGAGACTGGTGATGCCACACTTGTAACTGCCATATTGCAGGCATGGGAAACACTGAGACTAGTGATGCCACACTTGTAACTGCCATATGTCAAGCATGGGAAACACTGAGACTAGTGATGCCACACTTGTAACTGCCATATTTCAAGCATGGGAAACACTGAGACTAGTGATGCCACACTTGTAACTGCCATATTTCAAGCATGGGAAACACTGAGACTGGAGATGCCACACTTGTAACTGCCATATTTCAGGCATGGGAAACACTGAGACTAGTGATGCCACACTTGTAACTGCCATATTTCAAGCATGGGAAACACTGAGACTAGTGATGCCACACTTGTAACTGCCATATTTCAAGCATGGGAAACACTGAGACTAGTGATGCCACACTTGTAACTGCCATATTTCAAGCATGGGAAACACTGAGACTGGAGATGACACACTGTTAACTGCCATATTTCAGGCATAGGAAACACTGAGACTGGAGATGACACACTATTAGCTGCCACATTTTATGCACATGAAATACTTGAGACTGGTGATGCCACACTGGTAACTGGCACCTAGAAAGCTGTTAAAGGGATCGATGGAATATGGCCACGAGCAACACAGGGGATGAGAGATGTAGCAACACCAGTTGAGGATTTTGTATTGGGAACAGCAATCAATAGGTGGGTGGCAGTTTTAGGCACTGGGAACTGCAGGGCATGCTCGTTCAAAAGAATACACCATGACAGTGGAAGCAATAAAGGAAAAGGGTGCTGGTCACAGATTTGTGTTAGTATGACTCTGAATATAAATGTTAACATGTGCTTATTTGCTAACAGAACAATGATGGTTAACACAGAATGGCTTGTGTATGGGTCAATGCTACAACACACAAATGTTGTATCCAGTACAAGACAATTATTTAATGCAATTGTTAGTGGCCATATGTGTACCCAAGGTGAGGTAGATTTATTTTTATAAACACAAGTTGTTCCACATATGCTGGGTCAAGTGAGGATCGGTGAGGTTCCACCACATCCCCAGCAGTGCTGGACATTCATTCAAACAATACACTGGTAGGGGGGCAACAGATATATTTAAGGGCCAACTGTGCCAAGTGCGGAGATACTTTCATCCTTTTGATCCAGTACTCCACTGGATTTATGGAGAATGACTCCAGAGGCTTATTGAAATAACTGTTCAGCAGATTGGGTGCCGACTGTGGCTGCTATTCTGTTCTCTTTCTCTGCTCAGCCTGTAGTGATGAGCTGAGTTCAGCCCAACTGTCACCCTCCTTCTCAAGGTTTTCCATACTGTTTTCAGTTTGTGATTCTGAGACTGGCTCATCAATAGGGTGACCTGCTGGTTTCATCGACCCCAAGGATGCAGAAACTAAGTTCTGAGCACATCTGCTTCTGAATGTCTGTAACCCTTTGAGTGGGCATTATAAGGTGTAGTACCTCACACTTGAAATGTGGATCCAACATAGTAGCAAATATGTGTTTTTTATTGGAACAGAGATCAGAAAATCTAACTTCTAGTTCTGTGGTGAGGTTTTCCACAAAGGATATCACTGTTCCTGGTGTCTGGTTTGGATCTTTCTCAGCATTTTCACTGAATCTCCTCATGGCTTTTTTCAGGATCTGTACAGCAGGAATTACCTGACTTAGCAGTGCAGAATCAGAGCTAAGGTCACGAGTGCTCCTTTCAAATGGGGCTAAAACCTTTACCGAACCCTCAATCACAGCCCAGTTCTGATGTCCGAGGACTCCCCCCATATCAGTTTCCATGGTCATCTCATGAAGGGCCCGCTTTTGCTCCAGAAGCCTTTGCAGCATGTAGTAGGTGGAATTCCACCGGGTCTGTACATCCTGGATGAGATGATGCTGCGGCATTTGAAGATGCTCTTGTAGCTGATGCAGACAGTTTGTGGCTTTCACAGAATGATGGAAGTGGCTGCATATGCTTCTGGCTACTTTGACTGTGTGATCTGCCTCTGCTGTGTTTGCCAAAGCTTTTGTCGCCACCAAATTTAGTGTATGAGCAAAGCAGCATATCCCCCCAAAATTGCCATCTCTAAGTGCTTTTATCTTATTTGTGGCATTGTCTGTGGCCATAAACCCTACCTGCAAATTGTTTCCATCTATCCATGGGCTCAACATCTCTTGCAGGAATAACAGTATGTTTATAGCCCGGTGATCCTTTTCCATAAAATTGACATTTAGCAAAGCAGACCTGCAGGGAGAGGGGGAAGAGACAGAACCAGTACCAGTACCACCATCACCACCAGTGACTACCACATCTGCAACACACCAGTGTGCTGTCAGTGACATATATGCATGATTTGAATTCATGCTGGTTCATATGTCAGTTGTGCAGTGGAAAACTCCATCAACAGCCTGTGCTAGTAGTCTGGCAACTTCTTTTCTCAAATCATGGTAAATCTTGGGTACTACAGTACGTGAAAATGTGGTCCATGATGGTATATTATACCTAGGGTGCAAATGCTACAGTATCCTATGGAAATGGGCAGCAGATCCAAGGCCATCATCTCGCCAATTAAATTGGTGATCTACTGTGCCATTGGGTGTGACGTCTGGTATTTGGTGTGGGCATGGAAAGCTTGCATGATGGGTGTAGTCAAAGCGGCACCACATCGCATTGATTTTGACTTTGAACCCATGGTGGAGGGTGTTACAGTAATAGATGATTGAGCAGAAGAAGGCAGAATGGGTGATGCTTCTGTACGGGGATGCGCTATAAGTGGTGTAGGGGGAATTGAGGGCACACTGTCTGTCTCAGTAATAGAATCACTAGCAATACTTTGTGTATCTGCTGGACCAGTACCAGAAGAGGGGCTGACAGGCACATGTTGTGGAGGGGGGGAAGAACAGCTGTGGATTGTTGAAGTGCACTGGGATGTTTGATTCGGAGATGGTTCATCGTTGATGTTGTTGTGAGATTTGAAAGGTTTTTACCACGACTTATAGTACAGTCACACACACAGCATACTGCCTTTGTTAGATCATATTTTACAGCACTAAAGTACAGCCACTCCACAATTTTCCTTGCACTGACAGTGGAAGTACGGGCCCCAATAGGGCGATCATGGGCATGTTTTGCCCCTTTCCCCTTATCAGACCTGGGTGCAGTGGATGCAGTTGTTCTACCCATTTCTTTTCTTCACTACAGTAGTAGTTGTAAAACTACTTTGTATATCAGATGGAGTTGAACTTGACACAACTCTTTGAAAGGACAGGGTGGACTGTTTGGTTATTTTGGGAGGAGGAGGAGGGTGACCCTGACTGGCCTGCTTGCCATGACAAGAAGCACTGCATTTTTTGGCAGCTGCACATTCACGCTTCTCACACAGATATGCCGCATATTCGGCCTCATCACCAAATTCTCTTAGGTGGGTATCACTGTCAGATGATGTACTTAGCAAGTCTTGAGGCTCTGGTAAATATTCAGAACCAGATGAATGCTCTTCTTCGGAATCCTCCACTTCAGCAAAAGGAAATGTGGTAAGAGGAAACTTGCAAGGCTGAGCAACAGTATATTTTGGCAACACAATTGGTGCAGTTGTTGTAACAGTCTCATGGTCAGTACTAGTCACAGTACCTATGGTCATGGGCACAGTTGGCAAGGTAGTAGCACTGTCAACTGTAGTTCTGTTGCCATAATTACAATCAGGAATTACAGTTGAAGAAACTGGCATCATATTACAGCTAGTTGTAATACTGGCAGCAGTAGTCATGGTGACAGCAGAACACTCAGGACTACTAATGGAGGCAAAGGTTGTGGTGACAGTGGCTGTGCAAGGAGCACAAATAACAGTGCACACTGTTATGGCAGTGGTGGTGTCAACAGTACAAAAAGGATTTGCTCTGGTTGTTGAAATCACGGCACTGGTGGTGGTGGGAAGGGGCACACTGATAGGTGATGTTGCCTGTATGGGGGCAGTTGTGTGAATAGTACTACCACTGGTAGTGGGGGTGGGTTCTTGTTCTTGTATAACTGGAGATGTCAGCTGTAAAGCCCTCCTACTTTTATAAAATGATGGTGCTGCAAATGCAGTACTAGTAATAGTAGTGGCAGTAGCCAAAGTTATAGTAGTACTAGTACTACCCTCAATCTTACTGACACCAGAACCTGAAGGCTCATCAGGGGAGAAAACTATTTCAGAGCAGCGGATACGAACAGACCTTCTCTCACCCTGTTCCTCACCAGTTATGACTGGTGGTGAAGATGAGACATGGTCTGTAACTTACTGTGTATATTATTTGTGATTAGTGTCTTTGTTTATGTTAGTGCTTCTTGCAGAAAACAACAATAGCAACACTGTGTATGTAGCAGCTAATAAAGTCAAGCTGATACTAGAGAGAGGTGGATTCAGCAAACAACTTCTTACTTGTACGGTGTCAGTTGTGCAGTCATACAGTACAGCAATTCAAGCTTTGAAGGTGCACCAAACAAACTTACAACACACAGAACGCAGTGAGTCACACCTGACACACACAGAAATACTAAAGCAGTTCACAGAAAATTTACATGTACACACTCACAGCAGTACACACACAGGGGGTGAAGACACACAAAAAAGAAAAAAACTCACATGCACAGGATGCCACTCAGGTGCAGTGAGCTGTGGAGGAAGGAGTCACCTGCGACACCCTCCTTACTCAGTTGTACAGAGAACTGAGCCAAGAACCAGACTACAGTCAGCAGCAATTCAATGGGCCAAGCCTGACACAGTGAGAAAAAAATACGCTGCTTTATATATCACAAAAAAAAAAAAATGCGTGCAGACAACTGTGCATGCACTTGCAAGACACAGATTGCAATAACAACAATACAATGCACACATGGATGATGTATGCGCCGAGGTAAGCTGCAACGCAGATAAGAGGGAGTCAGATGACAATCACACTTCACTTATACAGGGAACTGAGCCCAGAACCTGATTACAGCAAAATACCAATTTGCTTCACAAAAGAAATAGAAAATACCACAGAGGCTGTGTGTGTGGATTTGGAACAAAAAGTTAAGCAAGCACAGCAGTGGGGATGTGGCAGTCAGCAAAAGCTTGAGTCACTCACTGTTACTGAGCCCAGTAACAGTTACTCGCTACATGTAAAAGCCAAACTGGACTTTGTTGACAAAAAGGAAAATCCTGATAAGAACTAATTGGTTCTTAAGCAAAAAATCAAACCACACTGCTTCAGCTGAGCTGTGAAACTGTAAGCAGTGGGGGAAGGGAGTCAGCATGCAGCAGCACACACACACAAGGGTGTAGACAGGCATACTCACTGTACACATTTGTGTACAGTTTTGTTGAGTGCCTGTCACAAACCATAAGCCACTCTGTTAATATTATCATTCTAATCTGTAGTATTTGGGTTCATGTAGGCCACTGAGGAGTGTCCAACACATGTATAACCTCTTTAGAGAGTAGAGGAGTCATCTGACAACAATCTGACTTGTTTGGAAGGGGGTGCCATATGGAAAGGATGTGTACATTTTTTAATTGGGGGGGTGTAACTGTTGGAGACTGTGTACAAAATGGAAATTTCTAGCTACACTCCTGCACACACACACAGATTCACTCACACACAGACTCTCCTTTTCCTTGAAACTGAGCCCAGTTTTAAGGGTGAAAAACAAAACTGCAGTCAGATGCAGTCACAAGGTGATCAGATGTAAAAACTGGATCACACACAGACTCTCCTTTTCCTTGAAACTGAGCCCAGTTTTAAGGGTGAAAAACAAAACTGCAGTCAGATGCAGTCACAAGGTGATCAGATGTAAAAACTGGATCACACACAAAACATTTTTTAAACAGTTATAAAAGTTACAAGTGGTAAACTAAACAGAGCTAGCTCTCTGAGAAACAACTGTCTCCTCTCATCTACACACTCAGAGTGAGGAGATCACATGGTGTTCCTGGCTCTGAGCTCCAAAACAGCCTCTGATTGGCCAGAGAAGCTCTGTGAGATTTTGAAATCTCACCCACCGAATAGTATGTCCCGAATAGTAGCCGAATAGTGAACTATTCGGAATGTCCATCCGAATATTCGGCAAGCCTACTATTTATGGTATTTGAGAAATACTATTTGGACCATGCACAGCCCTATTGCTCATGCTGCTCCAGCTGCTGTTGCTAACCAGTGATTTCACACTTTCAGGGGTACTACTGACCTCCTCCTCAGTAGTCTTTTCCTCCACAGTATCCGTCATCTCATCACTAAGTCCCAAGCCACCTGCAGACACTTGCTGCTGATGTGTTTGCCACCCAGCCATATGTTTGACTTTAAGAAGGGCATGTTGTCCACCTATACCAACATGAGACCCTTTCTTGCCATGGTTTACTTGGTCCGACAAAGCTGGCATATTTCCACAGTATCATCTTTTGTATCAGTAATAAAAAAATCCCAGACAAGAGATTTTGAAGGATGTACAAATTTACATAGAGCACCAGTTGTGGTGGTCACCACATCTGCACTTGCTTCTGTTCTAGGACATGTGTCATCATATACTCTCATTTGTGACACAGGTTGCCTATCCTTCCATTTGAAAATTCATACACTTTTCTATCACCCTTTGTTTTTTTCTTTTCAGGCTCCTGCAAAGGATCATTGACAGTGTCATCCTTACCTTCACCCTCCATTTCCTCCTCCACATTTACAAGTCCTCCTCTTCTTCATTGTGCTGAGAAGGCAGTGGCATACACTGTTCTGCCACTGCATCATCCTCAGACTCACATCCAGTACCACTAACTACTGGGGACTATTTTTTGAAACTTATCATCTACACCGTGTTTACGTGTGTTAACGGGGTTGAGGAAATTTCAGATAACAGATCTTGGCTCTGGCTGCTGTTTCCCTTAACTGGGAGAGCAGCCAATTCAAATGCAGTAAGCATTTTTTTAACAGGACCACTACCGTCACACACTGCAGATGCACTACTAGTTCCTGTATCCATACCATGCCCTTGTCTGCCTTGACTGGTGATTACCACTGCTGCCTTCCCTGCCTTTGCTCCCTGTCAACCCTTTCCTTTCCCTCTACCACTCCTTGTAATGTGATAATATGTAGCAGTACTAGTGGCACGGACAATAATAATACTACAAATAGTAAAATACTTGCAATTAAACAAAAAAATACAAAATGACAAGAAAGGGTTGAAGTATTATGAAAAATAATAATCAAAAATATTAAAAACTACCTGGCACAGCCCTGGACAGACGTTAGTATTTTAGTAGCACTGAAACACTAAGAGTGTACAAAAATAATGGGGCTTGACAAGTGAATTGTCTGAGAGTGACAGTGAAAACTGAAAATGCACTGAAAGTTTCTGAAACTAGCTGTTGCTGTTTGCAGGCTAAAGCTTGCTCCCCCCCCCCATACACAGCACTAGTCCAGCACAGCAGCACAACACAGAAGAAGAAAGGGAAAAAAATAACTAAACTGCAGGCAGAACATTTTCAAAATTAAGCCTACAGATGCAAAACAGCAAGTAGAATATGGTTTTTAAAATAAATATTTTACGCAATGAACAGCAGTACAAACTGTGTTAAAACTGAGCTCTAAGTACAGAGTAGATACTATCTCCTGAACACACTTCCTAGAACTGCACACAGAGCAGCTCTTTGGTTCTGTTTCATGCTGACTGTAACCATGTGATCTGCAGGTCACATGGTGCAGCAACAGCACTGAATGACTCAGCATTTTGAGACACCCCAATGAAATTCACCAGTGAAGCTGTAAATTTATCACAAACAGCACTGCTGCGCACTCTTGAGAGCAAGTATGAGGTCCATGCAAGATAGTTGGAGTGCTAAATGTTAAGTTTATTTAAACATCAAAAGTCAACACTAACAAGCTGGACGCAGTTTCAAAATTTGTAAGGTAAATTGCCTCTATGTAACAACTTGTCTACCCCTTTTCAAAACTGCCCCAGCACTTCAACTCACCCAAGTCTTCATCAGAAATGGGGTTAATGCAGAATATATCCTGGCTTAAACACTCACACAGTTTAAAGGTGTATTACCCATTTAACTGACAGTGAGCATATGTATGTATGTGGACTTTAGCAAGGCATTTGACACAGTCTCACACAAAAGATTAATATACAAGTTAGCCTGCCTGGGAGTAGGTCCCAGGATGGTAGACTGGGTAAAAAAATTGGCTGGAGAATAGGACACAGATGGTAATAGTAAACGGAGTCCACTCTGAAGAAAGTGGGGTTACTAGTGAGGTACCGCAGGGTACAGTTACAGGACCAGTCCTCTTCAATGTCTTTATAAGTGACATTGCAGAGGGACTGGAAGGAAAAGTATGTCTCTTTGCAGACAACACAAAGATCTGCAACAGGGTTGATATACAAGGTGGGGTGGAAAGGATGAGAAGGGTCTTGGCAAGGTTGGAGGAATGGTCAAATGTATTGCAGCTTAGATTCAATGTTAAGAAGTTCAAAATAATCCACTTGGGAAACAAAAACCCAGGGAAAGAGTACACTATGGGGGGGTAAGATATAAACAACAACAAAAATGGAAAGGGACCTGGGGCAGTCATATCAGATGACCTAAAGGTGGGCAAGCAATGTGAGAGGGCAGTAAGGAGGGCTGGGGGAATACTGGGATGTATAGGAAGAGGCATCACCAGTAGAAAACAAGAGGCTGTTATCCCTCTGTACAGACAGCAGGTGAGACCCCATCTGGAGTACTGCGTGCAGTTCTGGAGACCCAATCTCCGCAAAGACATAGACAGGATGGAGGCAGTCCAGAGGAGGGCAACTAAAATGGTGCAGGGTCTGCACCAGAAGACATATGAAGGGAGACTTGAGGAGCTTAATATGTATACCCTTGAGGAAAGGAGGGACGGGGGGACGTGATAGAATCTTTCAGTACCTCAAGGGAATCAACAAAGTCCAAGAGGGTAGCATATTTCAGAAAAAGAGATGTGCAAGAACAAGGGGGCCCAATTTGAAAATAGAAGGGGGACGGCTCAGAGGTAATGTGAGGAAGTATTTTTTCATGGAGAGGGTTGTGGATGCATGGAATGGCCTTCCTGAGGAGGTTGTGGAGTCAAAAACAGTGGGGGAATTCAAGAATGCATGGGACAGACATAAGGCAATTCTAGGGGTAGGGGGTAGGAGGAATTAAGCTGTTGGTTAACTAGGATCTGCAGCATATCCATTAGGTAGGGGAAATGGTCAGACTGGGTGGGCCAAGCAGTCCTTATCTGCCATCAAATTCTGTTTCTATGTATGCCAGTGGAACAGACAGTACATGTGAGTCAAGTGTTATAAAACTATAAAAGTGCAATACTTCATACGCAGCATCATAGTACATCATAGTTGTATACAGATTACATTTTTCCAAAATGTGTTTATTCTATTTATTTGAATTTTGATGACTGGGGAGGCCCACTGATATAAGGCAATCCCTTTTTCAGGGGCGACCTGGAATTAGTTACAAGCAGCAGGTGAGAATATACAACATTTATAGACACAAATCAATTATACATACAGGTACAAAGGTATTAGTTACATACATTAGATCAGTGAAAGACGTGTGTGTTTGTATATAACCCTTACCACAAAATTCATTAACAACTGTCAGTATGTGTTTGAGATGCATACCACTTAGATTCATGCCACAACAGCATGGTGGGGGGGGGGGGGGTTGGAGTTTTCGTTTGTTGCTAGGAAACTACACCATAGCACTTTGAGTAGTGTAGTCCCTGTACTCAGCCAGGCGGGACTACAGTGAAGCACTTTGGTTTTTCTTTTTATTTATGGCATTTTAAAGTATTGACACTGTAGAGTGACATTCAGCTCGTAGGTGACGCTGGGCTCATTTTATAATATTATTTACTTTGTTTGGTGGATCTCTGTATGGAGCACTGCATTTAAACCTTGGCCGAGCGTGAGCGAAAGTGACACATGCAGAGGCAAGTGAGCGGTCTGCGCATGTTTGCAGGTGTCAGCCAGAAGAGACAGGACAGTGGGACCAAACCGTTTGATTCATTGCAGTTTGACTATAGCAGGTCTGTCATTCTTGAGTTTAGAAACTACTGTTGCCAGTAGCCTTGAGCAATATACCTCAAGCAGATATTGCATTGTCGGGAATTGAGCCCCCTGGGGTAGGCACTGGCTTAATCAACAGATGGCAGACTGTTGTTATCTACATAAGCTGCTTTCCATTGGAATAGGGTGTAATTTGGCAACACTAAATTGTTTGTCCACTGTGCAATAACTGACATCACAATATCCCGATGTCAAGCATCATCATAATAAAAAAAAATACATATGTTTATTTCTGATGACTTGTGGGTAGCCTGTGAGCTTCACCATACACCTTGTTCTACATGTGTTTGTGTGTTGATGAAGAAACCATTTATATCAGAAAATCAAATCAAATCAAACTTTATTTCTCTAGCGCCTTTCAAAAACCAAGGCGCTGTACATAAACCAATTACAGATAAAACATTAAAACAAGAAGCTAAAATACATTAATCATTAGGGAAGGCTAAATTAAATAAATATGTTTTCAACTCTTTCTTAAAACTATCAACGGTCAGGCATTTTCTTAGCCGATGAGGTAGAGAATTCCACAGGGTCAGAGCCGAAAAAGCAAACGCACGGGCACCTGATGTTTTTAAACATACTCTGGGAATCTCTAGCAGTCCCTTGTTGGTGGATCGGAGAGGATGGGAGGGCAGTAGGGTATCAAGAGGTCTTGCAGGTAACCGGGTCCCTGGTCATGTAGGGCTTTGAAGGTTAGCAAACCAACCTTAAAGGCGATCCGCCACTGAATAGGCAGCCAGTGCAGTTTGCGGAGTACAGGAGTAATATGACTGGACCTAGAAGTCTCAGTCAAAAGCCTGGCTGCCGCGTTCTGCACTAGCTGCAAGCGGCAGATATCAACCCCTGGAAGCCCTAGGTAGAGAGAGAATTGCAGTAATCAAGGCGGGTAGTGATGAAGATGTGGACCATTGTTGGAAGATCATCCGGAGGAACCAAGTGTTTCACCCGGGTGATATTTCTCAGATGGTAGAAAGAGGATTTGACAACAGCTGACACCTGAAACTGTAGTGTCAGTCTGTCATCAAAAATAACACGGAGGTTACACACCTGGTCTGAAGCAGCGTGCTGTATGCCATCAAGCAAAATGCCTGATGTCTGACCAGCTCGCATACTAGTCCCTGGACGACCAGGGTCCACAACCAGCACTTGTCTTATCTGGATTCAGTCTTAGCCAGCTAGTACTCATCCAGGTTCTGATCTCAGTAAGGCAGTTGTTTAGCACGGAGCATGCAACATCCTGTCCGGGCAGAAAAGACATATACAGTTGAGTATCATCTGCATAGCAGTGAAAACTCAAACTGTATCACCTGATGATATCTCCCAATGGTAGCATATACACTGCAAACAACATGGGGCCCAAAATGGAGCCCTGTGGCACCCCACAAGACAGGGAATAAGTGCCAGAGGAGTAAATTCTGGTGATAACTCTCTGAAGCCTGTTTGCGAGGAAAGAATGGAACCATTTGAGGACTGTACCAGACAGACCACAAAGCTGCCGCAGGCACTCCAACAGCACACCATGGTCTACAGTGTCGGCTGCGGAGAGATCGAGAAGGACCAGAATGGTACATGCCTTTCGATCTCTAGCCATCAGGAGGTCATTCAATACTCAGACCAGTGCAGTATCCATGCTATGCTTCTTCCTAAATCCGGACTGGAGAGTATCATAGATCTTGTGAGTTGTAAGATGATCATCCAGTTGCAGCGCAACCACCTTTTCTATAACCTTACCAACAAATGGCAGGTTAGAGATAGGTCAGTAGTTAGCTGGGCAGTCCGTATTCAAGGAGGATTTCTTAAGGAGTGGTCGATTGACCGCCTCCTTTAGGGGTTCTGGAAAGACCCCAGTCTCCAAGGACCTCCAGACAATTTCAGCAAGGATCGGGCAGATAATATCAACACATCCCAATAAGAGGGGTGTCGGGCCTGGATCCAGACTACAACTGGATGGGCGCATTGTCTGGATGATCATCACAATATCCGTGAATTATGGCCAGCCGAAATCTGACCAGAGAGACCGCGTGCACACCACATCCCGTCGATCCGATCACCACAACTCCTCATAGGAGAGACTATGCCAATGCTAGAACTGATGCTGGCAACCTTATCTGCGAAGAATTGAGCAAACTCCTCGCATTTCAGCTGAGAAAAAGCTTCTCTGGGCTGAAGACAGATTGGATTGCACAATCTGTCAATGGTCTGGAAAAGCTGAGCTGGTCGATTCTGCGCAGTAGAAATCTCCCTGGACAAGAATTCTGCCTTCTTATGGGTGATCTCTAGCTGATAGTCATCATAATGTGCCATCAGCTTAAGCCTGTCAGCATCAAGGCAAGACTTTCACCAAGCTCTCTCCATCCTTCGACCAACTCACCTCAACTCCTTCAAGGAGTCATCAAACCAGGGGTTCCTTGGGCGAAGGGTGAGGGGTCGAACATGAACTGGAGCAATCTTGTCCAGGGCATCTCCCACGGCCTTATTATAGGCTAATACAAGATTGCCTGGACTCATGCATTCACCTGACAAACCTGATAGGTCCAGTACCGCCGATAGGTCATTAGGGGTAACTCCCCTCAAAGGGCAGTACTGGACCATTTCCGTAGGGGCAGACCTATTAGGGGGCACTCTGAAGCTGAACCTTATGGTGTGATGGTCAGACCAGCTGACTATAAGACTGCACATAAATAACCCCTGGTTTGCTCTCTGGGTTGCCTAGGTATATCACTTAGAGACTTATGAACATATGAAAATTGAAGGGCGAATACATGCCTTATGGTCTATCTAGTCTTCTCGAGTGTGCAGCACATCAGTCCATTAGACTGCAGCTGCCCCCCCCTCAATTTCCACCCTCCCCACTCCCTGCCCCCTCCGGGTTTGTACTCTCCTTTTGAATCTGTCCCACCCCCTCTTGAAGCTCCCCACTGTCTGCAATGATACGACTTCCTCTGGCAGTGTGTTTCACCCTTTCAGTGAAATAGTGTCTCCTCATTTCCCTCCTGAATCTGCCCCCCCTCCAACTTCAAGGAGTGCCCTCTGGTTTCCCTTCCATCCTTAGGATTGAACAAACACCTAGTGCCAACTCTGTTCATCCCCTTCAGGTACTTAAAGGTCTCAATAATATCCCCTCTCTCTCTCTCTCTTCTATCCTTCAGGGTATACATATTGAGCTTTCTCAGTCTCTTCTCATAAGGTCTGTCCCCCAACCCCAGGATCATCTTTGTTGGCCTACGCTGCACCGCCTCCAGCAGTTTGATGTCTCTTTTTAAGTAGGGGTGCCAGAACTGCATGCAGTACACCAAGTGCGGCCTCACCAGGGACCTGTAGAGGGGCAATACGACTTCACTACTCCTAGAGGTAATCCCCCTTGCTATGCACCCTAGCATCCTGTTTACCTTTGCCGCTGCCTTCCTGCACTGTGCCGAGTGGTTCATTTCCATGGTCACAAGCACCCCAGATCCTTTTCCTCCTTGGACGTGGATAACTGGACACCCTCCAACCAGTAACTGTATACTGGGATCCTGGCTCCAAAATGCATCACTTTGCACTTCTTGGTGTTGAAGCCAAGCTGCCAGGTGTGCGACCATTCCTCCAGATTGGCCAGATCCTCCAGAAGTACTTTGCCGCCCTCCCCCCCATCCACCTCAGCACAGATCTTGGTGCCATCTGCGAAGAGACTGATCTTACTCTTGACCCTACTGTGATGTCTGCAATGAAAACATTAAACAGGATCAGCCCCAGTATCGAGCCCTGTGGGACATCACTTGTCACTGCCCTGGGCTCTGATGCCTCACCCCTCAACTACTACCTTCTGCTCTCTATCCTGCAGCTAGTTTTCAACCCATCTGACTAGTTTCCTCCCTACTCCCAGACCCTTTAACTTGCTGGTATACCTACAGTATGGCACTGAATCAAAGGCCTTGCTGAAATCCAGGTAGAGTACATCTACCTCATGGCCCCTGTCTAATGCCCTCATAACCCAGTTGAAAAAGTCAACCAAGTTTGTCTGGCAGGATTTGCCAGAGGCTAACCCATACTACCTGTTGTCTTGTAGTTCATTATCTTCAAGAAATTGCACCAGCCTTTCTTTGAGGATAGCCTCCATCAGTTTTCCTACAATTAAAGTAAGGCTCACCAGCCTGTAGTTCCCCAGCTCATCCTTGGGTCCACTCTTATGGAGAGGTACCACATACACCTTCCCCCAATCCCTGGGCACACACCCCATATTCAGAGAGGTTTTAAATAGTTCTGCCAATGGCTCTGCCAGGAACTCGTCCAGCTCCCTCAGCACCCTGGGATGAACTCAATCTCTCCCAGGTGCCTTGCCCACCCTCAGGGACATAAGGTCCTCCAACACCCTTTCCACTGTAATTTTCCCATCCGTGGTTGCCTCACCCCCCCCATCCTACCTTATCTTTCAGGTACGGCCCCATCTCTCTCCCTGGTGAATACTTCTACTCACCTACTGCCTTTTCTGAGCCTAAATATTTGATCCTTGCTCTTCCTCTTCTCCCTGATATATCTGAAGAAATCATTTTCACCTTCTTTTATTCCCTGCACTAATCTCTATTCCCTAGCCACCTTTGCAGCCCTAACTGTTCTGCTCACTTCCCTGAATTTTCTCACATATTCCTCCCTGTCCTCTGCCCTGTTGGTTCTCTTGTAGGTTCAGAATGCATTTCTCTTATCCCTCACCTTCTCCACTATCTCCCTACTCATCCATCTCGGTTGCTTGGTCCTGGATTTCTTACACTGGCTCTTGACACAAGCTTTAGTGGATTCAGTCAGTCCCAGCTTGATGATCACCCATTTTTGTTCGTTGTCCATGTCTTGGTGGATGCCAGCGGTTTTACCATGCCGCCATGATGGAGAATGTGGAGACATCCCCAACAGCGACAGCCGCAGTGCCGAGTGTCAGCAGTGCAGTGTTGGGGAAGCCTCCATATATCTATTTGGGGCTGTGCCCCCCGAACTCCCCATATGGGGTGCTCTGCCCCCAACACTCCCCGGTCTCTAGGATTCCAGCTCTGAGTTGGAGTTGGACCAGGGGGGATACACCTTGTGAGTCAGTCTCTGGGACTGTACAGATCATCACAGTGACGTGCAGATTTTGCCCAATTCCTGTCACTGTGATGGTCTTTGCGATGGGGGAGTCACTTCGGCAATGGTATACCAATGTCAGCTATGTGTCTTCCCAGTATATGACCCATCCTGCCAAAGTCTGACCTTTTGAAGACCAGGACCTTAGTTTTTGTAGTGACTGCTTCCCTACCCAGATTGGTTGAGAACCACATGGTGCAGTGATCACTACCTGCCAGTGGGTCCTCCACCCGAACATCCCTGACATGTTCCCCATCCTACAGCACCAGGTCAAAAATGTTCTCCTTTCTTGTTGGCACTGTTACCCTCTGGGTCAGGAAGCCATCCTGGAATGCTTTCAGGAGGATCTGCTCCCTGGCACCTGTGGTAGCTGGGATGCTCCAATCCATCCTTGGTAGATTAAAGTCTCCCACCACCACAGTGTTCCTTTTGCCACTGAGTCTCCTTAGCAGCTCCCCCAGTTCTCTGTTTGTGTCCTCTTTCTGGGCTGGAGACCTATAAACAACCCCCAGTTGGACCATTGCCCCCTTTGGGTTGTGCAGTTGCAGCCAAATGATTCCTGACCTACCCTCCTCCCCCTCCCCCTCCTCCCTATTACATCCGATCCTTTCTCTTACATAAATGGCTACTCCCCCCATCCTTACCTTTTTGTCTGTCCCTCCTGAATAATTTAAATCCTGGGATGGCCAAGTCCCAGTCATGGTTTTGTGTAGCCCATGTCTCGGTAATGGCAGCTATGTCTACGTCCCCTTCTGCCACCAATGCCTGTAACTCTGCCATCTTGTTCCCCAGGCTCCTAGCATTTAGTGATACCACTCTCCACCCTGATCCTCTCCCTGCTGCCTCCTTACCAACCCCTCTATCCCCAATCAAGTCTTATTTGGCTCTATCCTTGCCATAGGGGCAGGTCCCCTGGACCCCCCTCTCCTGGTTCTTTCCACCTCCATTGCCCCCTCCAGCTAGCTTAAATTATGCCTCTCGCTGATAAATTCCCTTGGTCTCTGCTTTAACACCTGTGAACCTTCCTTATGGAGATGTAGCCTATCCCCTGCATATAGATCTGTGTTTTCACATGTGCTACCCCACTCTCCCACCAATCCATACCACATGGACTCACACCATTCCCTCAGCCACTTGTTGAAGTCCATGATTCTGTGCTTCCTGTCTGTACTTGCTTGTGGCACTGGCAGGACTTCTGAGAATGCTACTGACCTTCCTGTTCACTGTATAAATTCCCCACTTCCCTGAAACTGTCCTGAACCTCCTCTAGCCTTCTTCTTTCTAGATCGTTTGTTCCCAGGTGCACCACAATGTGCATTTTCACCTCACCTTCCTAACACATCTACCAATATGCTGACCCACCTTTCCTAAACCAAGGGGGGAAGGGTTGGAGTTTCAGTTTGTTGTTACAGGTACCTGAAGTAAATTCCAGGAACAGTGTTAAATTGAGCACTCCCTCTGTACTTATCTAGCATATTGATGTACGCAGTGAAATCGACTGGGAAACGAAACATTCTGAGGAAATAAACAAATTACAGGATGGAAACAACATTAACGTTAGGTGAGGAATTAGGAGTCAAGTGCAAAGAATATAACATGTATCTAATAGTGGAACCCCCATATAAGGAAAACAGCGTTAGGCTCAGTGCTCAAAGGGGGCTTGAGAGGTGCAAGCTTTGCAAACAGCAGCTTGTGCCAAAGCCTGGTGTGCTGGGGACCCTGCACCAGATTCTGGTACAGGAGAGGTCCCAGCGCTTAAGTCCCCACACTTGTGGCAACCCCTCCCGTGTGACAAATACAAGGTACATGGGAGGGATTTGCCACAAGCTCCTACCGGCAAAGTTAAAAGGTCCCCCTATCTCTGATCCCCAGGTCTCATAAATAAAACCCCCATCCTTGGTGTTCTAGTGGCCTCTCTCCCCGATACACAATGTTGCCTGTATTTACAATGATGAAATAAACAACGTTCCTGGTGGTCTAGTGGATCCCCGCTACAATCGGCAATGTTGGCCCCTTATATTAATAATTAATAAATCACCCTTTCCTGGTGGTCTAGAGGCCCCCTCTCTGATCTCTGATGTTGCCACTATATAAAATGAATAATACCCCCCTTCCTGGTGGTATAGTGAACCCCTCTCCCCAATGCCGTATGTCACCGGTTATATTAATATTAATTAAGTTCCCTTTCCTGGTAGTCTAGTGGCCCTCCACTTCCACACCCCAGCAGGTAGTGCCCACCACCCTGCTCCCCCAATCCCAAAAAGCAGTTGGCGACTGGCATAGCCCACCTCTCACCTCTGCGGCCGGCCACTGACTGAACCACCAGTGAGCATGTACTATATAGGGTGCTACATCATGTGAGTGAAGTTTTTACAGCGGCGTCAATGACGGCAAGTGCAAGTTGGTGAAAACCACAATGGTGACTTGCACAACAGTGAACAAAACAACAGCGACACTTGGCCCGATTTACAGGACCTAACACGGATAGCACAATCTTTTATGCGGGGGGGGGGGCTGTGCCTACTGCACCTCCCATCTTTAAGATTATCAGCTCCAAGGGTGGGCTTGACATTGGGAAAAACTGCACAATTACATGCGGCAAAATGTATCACACACCACAAGCTCCGAACCCAGAGCCTTCTGCAGTAGTGGCATACACCCTACCACTATGCCATATCCTGTTACCACCCTCCCCCTGTCCCACATGCAGTCTATTCCTACACTAGCTGTTGTTGTTGTACTGCCTCACTATTCCCCTACTCGTTATTGTTCCACAGTCGCTTTTCTAATTGATGGTCAAATTGAGTAGCTCATATTGAGTCGCTCAATTTGACCATGCCAATATCACTGGATACCACTGTATAGTGTACTGCGCTCATTGAAAGACAGACATTCAATGAGCACTGTACACTTTAGAGTATGCAGTCACTGACAGTTCAGTCAGTGGCTGGCTGCAGAGCTGAGAGGCGGGCTGTCTCGGTCCTTGGCTGTGTTTCGGGATTAGGGGGAGTGTGGTGGTGGGCACTACCTGCTGGAGTGGGGGGTGGTGGCCACTAGACCTCCAGGAAAAGGTGCTTAATTAATAATTATTATAACCAGCAACATAGAGTATCAGGGAGGGGGGCACTATACCACCAGGAAGAGGGAGTATTATTCATTGTATAAAGGGTGACATCAGGGATTGGTGCAACTCAGGGATATATTCAAAAGAGATGAACAATGGTGAATCTCCTCTGAATATATCAGGCAATGCACACTGTGCAAATACGATGTGCTGGCGCATCCTCCACCCCCAGACAGGGCTGAATACCAGGAATGGGAACTGCGTCAGTGCAACAGAGTTTCTCTGTGCACAAATTCCCGATATTCATCCAGCAGAATGCAAATGGGGCCATAATGTATGCAAGGTGCAAATGTGGCCATTTGCATGTCATTATGGCCTCGTTTGCAAGTGTTGTGCAGGGCAGGCCAGCAACATGCGCCTGATGCCCCGCACAGCATATGGTGCCCCAGAGGACGTCGAGCGGTACCCCTCCCCCTCCCTGTATCCACAATCTCCGAAGATAAGTAAAACAAACATCCCTGGCAGTCCATTGGACCCCCCCCCGTAGCAGCGATCACCGTAAAATATGTTTTAAAGAGTCCCTGGTAATCTATTGGCACCTCCCCTCACCCCGTAGTGGCAATTGCCATAAAATATGTTTCAAAGAGTCCCTGGTAGTCTAGTGGCACCTCCCTTCCTCTAGCCGCGATCACCGTAAAATATGTTTTAAAGAGTCCCTTGTAATCTAGTGGCCCCTTCCTTCCTCCCTGTGGTGGCGATTGCTGTAAAATATGTTTTAAAGATTCCCTGGCAGTCCAGTGGTACCTCTCTCCCTCCCATAGCGATGATCACCGTAAAATGTGTTTTAAAGAGTCCCTGGTAGTCTAGTGGCACCCCCTCCCACCCTGTAGTGGCAATTGCCATAAAATATGTTTTAAAGATTCCTTGGTAGTCTAGTGGTACCCCCCTTCCTGTACCCACAATCGCTGAATATAAATGTATTAAATATCCCTGGCAGTCCAGTGGTACCCCCCAACCCTCCTGATACCAAGATCACTGTAAAGGCCATAAGTCCCTAGCCCTGGTAGTCTGATGGTACCCCCACCTCACCTGTAACCCCGATCACTGGTAATCACAACAGAAATACGTCCCTGGTGGTCCAGGGGCACCCCCACCCCCCCACTCACACAGGACCACCCGCCTACCCAGCACCCCCCATCATCAGTGGGCAGCTGCAATCCCGCCCGCTTACTGCCCAGCTGCCCGCTAAATGACAGCTTACAGTATCAGCTGTAAGCCAGTTGGTCCACACTGTGAACCAAAAGGCTTGCAGTGCATACTGTAATAGTCATTAACATATACTGTATGTGAATGAAGATTACAGTATGCACTGCAAGCCCACTGGTCCACAGTGTGGACCAATGGGCTTACAGCTGATACTGTAAGCTGTCATTTGTTGGGCAGCTGGGTGGTAAGTGGGTAGGATTGCAGCTGCCACAGAATGACGGGAAGGGTGCTGGGTGGGCAGAGAGTCCTGTGTGGGTGGGGGGCTGGGTAATGGCACTGGATCACCAGGGATTTTTTTTCCGTTGTGAGTACTGGTGATCAGGGTTATGGGCAGGTGGGGGGGTACCACTAGACTACCAGGCCTGGGGACTTAATGCCTTATGGTGATCGGGACATTGGAAGGGTGGAGGGTACCACTGGATTGCCAGGGATATTTAATACATTTATATTTGGCATTGGCTATGGGGGGGGGGGCACCACTAGACTACCAGGGAATCTTTAAAACATATTTTACAGCAATCGCTGCTTCAGTGAGGGAGGGAGGTGCCACTAGACTACCAGGGATTCTTTAAAACATATTTTATGGTGATTGCCACTACAGGGAAGGCAGGGGTACCACTGGACCAGGGAGGTCTGTGGGTGCTTGTGGATGGTGTTCTGAGGGGGGTCACCCACGGCTGTCTGCTGCTGTGTTGTGCCCTGCACTACAGTGGCCCACCTGTGGGTGGCTCCCATTTCAGCCTTCTTTTTCAGGCTCAATTTTGTGCCCCGGTATGCGGCACATCACAGGGTTGTGCTAAAGACATAAGGCACATCCCAGGCTGCATATCGATGTGCCGACATGCATGGACATGCCCCTGGGGATGTTCTACGTGCATTATCTTTGCACCCTGGTGCATCAAGACTTGTGCTGTGCAAGTCCCTCTTTTGAATATTGCCCTGGGGTGCATTTTTTGGATTGTGCTGGCACAACTCAGTTGTGCCAGGAGCAAACCCTTTGAATATCTGGACCCAGGTATAAAGAAATAATGAAAAAAATGCAAGTATGCCTTAAGAAGGAGCAAAGAGAACCTAAGAATGATATTTGACAACTAATTCAACAAATACTGAAAAATTCTATGGTTACATTAATTCACTGAAAAGAAATGCTCCTTTCATTGGCCCATTAATGCATAATGGTAGTACAGCTGATACACCCAGAGAAATAGCTAATGTACTTAATGATTACTTTGCTACAGTTTTCAATAAGGATACCAACATGGATATGCAACCAGAGCTTAATGTAAATACTTACATTAGGGCCAAGGATCATTTTGAGAAACAACAAGCATCTCAACACGTGATGCTTATTCAGGAGGAGGAGGAGGAGTTTCCAACATAGGTGCTACCTTTTTTAAAGTCAAAAACAGTAGAAAACCAGCACCTGCTTTAAAACATTAAAGACCTTGTCGTATCTCCTCCTTTAGATGGAAAAAACAGCCATAAGTACTGCCGTGCTCAAATTGCCTTAATAATTCATACAAAAGCACAAACTCACTTAAAATGGTCACAGTAAATTGAAGCAGTCCATCCATAAAGTAGCACATAAAGTTCCTTAAGTCCAAAAACACGCCAAATATTTAAAGGCAGTTCGTGCCTAACGCTACTTGGCTGTATCTTCACAAGAAAGAGCAAGCGCTGAGGGTCGACTCCCAATGACGTCACCTGACGTGTTTCGCATGTAGCTTTCCTCAAAGGCCTCGCTCAAAGCAATTTGAGCATGGCAGTACTTATGGCTGTTTTTTCCATCTAAGGAGGAGATATGACAAGGTCTTTAATGTTTTAAAGTAGGTGCTGGTTTTCTACTGTTTTTGTCTTAATTTTTTGAACCGTGCACTGCTTGCTTTCCTAGTGCAGTCCGTTCCACTTGCTTCACCTTTTTTAAAGTGCAGTTTTTAAAGTGACAATACTATAACTCAAACTCAAATCAGTTTAAAAGGATGTCTTGTTAGAGAAGTTACATACAGTGAAAGAAGGAACATTGACTTCAAATATCTCATACATCGTATGACCAAATTGTCATTCAAATACATCTTACATTGTTGAACAAAGCTACTGCTGCCATTCAAGGCACTCACCAAAAGATACCCTATGCACTAACTTGAGAGTCTTGTTTTGGCAATAGGGAACTTCTCAAATTACCCTAAACACTGACTTAAAAGTTTTATGCTAATTGTAATATGACAACAGGACAGGATGGGATGGGATGGGATGTTTTAGATGCAGGAAGTGCAATATTTGTCAGTTTTGCAATCAAACAAAAACTTTTGAACATCCTGTTTTGGACAAAAGGGTGGAGATTAGACACTTTATTAACTGCACCACACCCAGGGCTGGCTTTAGGGTTTTGAAGACCCCAGCAGGATTAGTGAAGTCATGAGGACCCCCTACTTGGCTGACCTTCATCCCATGTGTTTGACTGTAACCCATATGCACATAATATTATTTTATTTTCAGTACAACCAGTGGTATATTTAAATTATTTTAGGGGGAGTCAGCAGTGTTACTCCTTGGGGCTTTTCTTCCTATCTCATACATTGCTACCTATCTGCCTCTTATTGACTGGGTCATAGCTTGGTGAGGCATTTCATAATGTGATGATGCCACAGTCGGAGGAACCAGCCCTAAGTTGGTCTCATGGGTTTGGGTCATGGTGAGCCCAAATTCACATCAGAAGGAGCAACACAGACCTTTGTTGCTGTCTTAAGATAATAAGATTAAAAAAATTAAAAATAATTAAGGTACAGTGCTCTGGTTGAGGGGACCCCTCATAAGCAGGGGACCACCGGCAACCACAATATTTGCTGGTGCCTAAAACGGGCTATGACTACACCATATGCAGTTCATATGTTAATATGTTCCTGTCCTAAAATTTACATGGGCTGCACTAATCACCCCCTTAAGAAGTGAGTACTGGAGCATGTCCGCTTGATTACAAATATAGATTTGGACAGTCGGGTGGGTCTTCATTTCACTGAGAAACACAATAGTGCTGTGGCACATTTTGCTTTCTTGGGCATTGAGCATATCAGGACAAACCCAAGAGGTGGTGATAGACAGACCACTTTACTGCAACATGAAGCCAGATGGATCTATACTTTAGGAGCAAATTTTTTTTTTTTTTTTTGGCAGGGCTCCACTTCGCCAGGTATCCGCTGTGGTCATGGCCCTGGTCTTCCACCTGCTGTCGATACCGCGATCCCCCGGTCACCCCCGACTTACCCCCAGAGGGCGGGGCAGTGGAGCTGGGGCCCCTATCCAGCCCTCACAGAACTAGTGTCTGGTTGGGGTATCCAGTGACACAGGCTAACTGAAGCCCGGGGAGGGCTTCATAGAGGCGAGGGGACCCTTGAATTTTTCCCCCTGATTTTTACCTCAGAGAGTCAGATGTGCAATGATGTCAATGCACTGACATGCAGACGTCTGCCGGCTCTCTCCCCCAGTGTAGATGCCCGCACCCTGCCGATCACCCAGCCTCCGCTGGGTGTCACTGCAGTGCGGCGCATATCCCTCACTCACCCCGAAGGAAGGAGAGCTGTCACAGGACACTCAATCCTTCCTACCCCCTGCCAGCCTCCGGAGGTCCGAGTCCGTTCTCAAACCTGGGTCGCCAGCGCAGTGCAAGGTGTGGCATCCAGTGCCTCAACCCTCAGCACCTACAGCAGGAATATTGACATTTCTTCTTACCTATGAGAGTATATTTAACTATATGGATAAACTGGTTTTGGTCAAGGTTTAGAAAGCAGCGTGGATGGCCCCCCCCTTCCCCTCCAAATCTCCCTTTTTTTTCTGGCTGCTTTTATTTCTTGTTTCAGTTCCTCTGCATTATACTGCATATTCCTTATAGTTACCTGGTTTAATATTTATATAAATTCATAAATAGCATATTTAAATGATACTAAATTAAATAAGACTGAAAAAGTTTCTATAGTGAATATGATGTTTAATATGATTTTGAAACATAGTAATAGTTTGTATCACAGTAGCATTAATTAATTACTTTTATATTTTATCCATGTCAATATTTTCAGTGTTGGTTCTTTGGTGTCTGTTAGAGTTTTCTTTTCAGTTTGTGTTGCAGTTTTCACTGTCCTGTTGAGAAGCTTTTTATATAAAAATGATCATAAAACTTTTAAGTCAGTGTTTAGGGCAATTTGACGGGACATCATTTTAAACTGGTTTGATTTTAAATGATAGGATTGTCACTTTAAAAACTGCACTTTAAAAAGGTAGCACCTATGTTGGAAACTCCTCTTCCTGAAGAAACGTCATGTGTCGAGACATGAAGCACCGGGGGCTTCTGTACTCACCTGGGCTCCAGATAAACTCTGTGGTTTGGTATTATGATTTGGTTTTGACCTTTGCTTTTTATACAGCTCATGCAGGATAGTGCAGCCTGTCTTGTGTTCTCATATTTTTACAGTTGACAGGATAAGAGATGAGTATAGCACAGTGGTTTAAGACTCTGAGCTGCAAACCTGGATACCCGGGTTTGAATCCCAGAGACCCCACTTGCATACTGTGTGACCCTGAGCAAGCCACTTAACTTCTTTGTGCTCCCAGGCCACACCTGTAAACAAGCATTCAACTTAGTGTGTCTCTACTGGTAATAAAAAAAAAAAATAAATTAAGAAATTGGACCCCCATAAATCACCTGGGTGTGGTAACGCAAGGCCCTATTTGCTACAAAACATAGCAGAATATATCTGTAGGCCTGTGTGCAATATCTATATCAGCTGAATGGTGGAAAAGTTATTAAGATGCAAGAATTTGAGGTTTAACATTAAAGTGCCTCCTCAACCCTAATATACATGCGCTACTCCACCAGTATTATATATATATTATAGTGGCATGGTAGTGCCACTATAGTTAGGGTTGAGTAGCTCTTTTAAGGTTAAAGGGTCAAATTTTGCACTTTAATAACTGCCACCGTTCAACGGATTTGCCTGAAATTTGGAATGCACAATGAACCATACATCTTGGGATCTGCCAACTTCTGTACTGGTCAGATATACGGCTGCGGAGTTATTAAGTGTGATCTGAGCGCGTGTTTATGGTTTCTGGTGAATTCTTTGCTCGCACCTACAGGTTGCACAGGTTGCGTGACTGGTCTAAAAACTTCAGGGAACATGTGGCTAGGATCCCCGATGTGCCTTTCAAAGATTTCATGAAAAAATATTAAACAGTTCAAAAGTTATTCAAAAAACAAGTTCCCATTATAAGTCAATGGGAAAAATTATCCAAAAGTGTGACACTTTCGCAAATGCACATTTTAGTGTCACAAATGGCCCTAGTAGTGTCTTAACAATCAGAAAAATGCTTGCCATTTAAATTTGGGACCCTCTAGCAACACAATTCTTTTTGTGTTCACCTAGTCGGACCCTGAGGATGCTAGCCATGTCTTTATTTTGAGGTGAATCACCCTAGAAATATGTTTTTCAAATTTCTGGAAAAAGTAGTGTCGCAAAGTAGTGTCGCACTAATAACACTTTCGCAAATGCTTGCTAAAGCTTTCGCAAATCACTCTACTTTTTCAGACTATGGCCAAAATGACAGCAATTCTTTGCCACCCTGCTGCAAAAGAATGGTTTGGTCTTTTGAGCTGAAATTTGGAAGAAACGCAGCCAACATCTCACAGATGTGCCTTTGTGGTTTGGTGAAAAAATATTGCATGGCTGCAAAGTTACGGTACTCTGAATTTGGTGTTTTTCCCATAGACTAACATGGTGGTGTACGCGCACCTTTCCGGGCTCGTATCTCGAAAACGATGCAAGATACAGACTTTTTGTTGTAGAAACCTAGCCAGGAAAATCATGATTTTTGTGAAATTAAAATTTTTTTTCCACATCGTGCGGTTGCTGAGATATTAGCAATTAAGTACTTCCAATACTCGTTTAAAGCTTTGATGCCCATTGCAATGCACACATTCTTTGTACACATTGTGTTTGCAGTTCCTGGTACTATGTAGCAAGACATCATGTGGTGGGAGCCCGCTGCCACATTCCATTCACTATTTATTGTCCTCATTCTCAAAAAGAAGGGAAATTAGAGGCCAAAAAATCCATTTAATGCATCAGTTAGGGTTGTTCTATAGCCACAAAAGTGAGGAAATTCAGTGTTAGGGTTGAAAGCACACCTTGGACCCCCCCAGCCCACCTCCCCAACCGGCATCGAGGTGTGCGTTGGGGTCATCGGTCCTAACTCTCACCCCATTCTCCTATACCTCTGCTTTTTCACACATGATGCGTGAGAGTTAGTCGATGACCCCAACGCGCACCCCGATGCCGGTTGGGGAGGTGGGCTGGGGTCCAAGGGTGCTTTCAATCCTAACACCAAATTTCCTGTCTTTGTCGCTGTGGAATAACCCTAACTGATGCATTAAACTGAGTTTTTGCCTCTAAGATGTATGTTAGATATATATATATATATATATATATATATATATATATATACACACACACACTGTATTTATGTATCTGTATATATATATATATATATATATATATATATATATATATATATATGTAGTTGTTTTTGATGGGACAGATACCAACAGACTGGAAATGTACCATTGAGACACCAATCTATAAAAAGGGTAGAAAGGTACTACCTTCTATTTATAGGCTGATTAGCCTAACACCAGTACTGGGTAAAGTAATGGAAAGAATATTGAATGATCATATTGCTGATAAAATAAACAGTGATGGGATTACTGACAACACTCAATATTGGTTTGTTGCAAATAAAATCACGTGTTACAAATCTAATAGTGTTCTATGAGCCAATTAGTGAGCTACGGGACATAACTCTCCCTAGTGATGTGATCTATCTGGATTTTTCAAAAAGCTTTCAATCAAGTGTCATATGGCAGGCAGGTTGAGAAAATAGGTGGCATGGGTCTGGATTGCAGACTGAGGGACAGACTGGTGAATGGCTGAAGGGAAGGACAAAGGTGGTAAGAATAGGGACCCTATCTGTTAGTATCAGTGTTATGAGTGGAGTGCTGCAGGGTTCAGTTTTAGGACCTACATTATTCACACTGTATATATCTGGCTTGTATAATGGGATTAAAAGCAATGTAACCAAGTTTGCAGACAACATAAAAATTGGGGAACTAGCATTCACGGATGAAAACACATCAATAATACAAGAAGACCTAAACAAAATACTAAATTGGGCAGATACATGGGGCATGAAGGTCAATAAAGATAAATGTTGTGTTATGCATTATGGCAATCAAAATCCTAGGAAACAATATCATTTTTGTTAAACTCCTTTATCTAGCAGAGCACAGGAAGAGGACCTTAGGGTCATTATGCAGCCTAACATGTCTTTTTCTGCACACAATAAGCAAATAAGTCATAAGGCATTTTGGATATTGGGAAATTTTTGAAACATTTGCTGTAGAAAGATAGATGTACCTTTACATAGACCATTGATTAGGCTGCATCAGGACTATTGCTCACCATTTGGGCCGCCCGCATGCATAGGTCAGATTGGAACATTTAAAAAAGTGCAATGGAGACTTACCAAATGTATTCAAGGATTGGAGGGACAGGGTTACACAAGTAGATTTATATCACTAAGGTTGTATAGTCTTGAACAAAGGAGAAAACGAGGAGCCCTGCTATTGCTTTATAATATACTGGGTGACATGAATTTATGTATGCAAAGGGTATCGAAATTCAAAGAATATGTACATAATACGAGAGACCACAGAATGCTGTTGCTTGGGAGAAGGTTCAGGACTAACCTCAGAGCACCCTATTTTACACAGAGAGTTGTAGGACCTTGGAACACATTGCCTGATGTTGTTGTCCAAGCTAAAGATACTGCTGAATTTAAAAAGTTGTTAGATACCCACATGTTTATGACATAAGAATATTCCATTGAGTAGTGGGGGAATAGGCAAGAAGGATATTTGCATCTATTATTATTCCTAACTAACCTTAGCAACTTTAGTAACCTTAGTAGGTGACTAAGATACATAATATTTATAGCAAGTAATGATACAAATATGGTACACCAAGGAGGAGTATGTCATCGAATTACAACTTAAGTTGCACAATACTTACAGAAAAGCAGCAGGAAATAATACATATAAGGTACAGCAAAGCAGTAATTTTAAAATGCTGCTTGTTCAAAAACACATGTTTCTTGGTAGAAGCAATAGAATGACTGGAAAAAAGATACAAATGTTTAGAATTACAATAAGTTTGTGTCACTTAGACCATAATACGAACATATGAAAATTGTCAGCAGAAATTAGGTCTCTAGGTCTATCACGTCTCCTTGATTGTGCAGCTAACACCCTACTTGGCAGCTGCCACTCTCCCTCATCCACCTTCCCAAATACCCTCTCCTCACCCTGTCCCATCCCCCTCTTGAAACTACCCACCATTCTACAGTATACCACCTCTTCCGGCAAAGTGTTCCAAACTGCCACTACTCTCTATGTGAAAAAGTACCTTCTCAATTCACTCTTATACCAACCTCCTTCCAGTCTAAGTCTACGCCCTCTCATGTCCCTCCCCTTCCAGAGCTTGAATATCTCTTCAGTACCAGATGTATTTATTCCCTTTAAGTACTTAAAGGTCTCAAGTCATATCCCCTGATCCCTTCTCTCCTCCAGGGAATACATGTGCAATTCTCTTAATTTCTCCTGGTGGGCATATCCTGTAATCCCTTAATCAACTTTGTTGCCCTTCATTGTACCTCCTCCAACAATCTCGTATCTCTCTTCAGATAAGGGCACCAGAATTGCACACAGTATTCCAGGTGTGGTCTGACTATTGAGTTGTAGAATGGCAGAATGACATCCCTGTTTCTGGAGGAGATGCCCCTTGCTATACAACCCAGCATCTTGTTGGCCTTTGCTGCCACCCTCCTGCACTGGTCTGAATTGTTCATATTCATTATTATCTCAACCCATAGATCCTTTTCCTCTTGAGTTGCACATAACTGCACCCCCCCAGTTGATAACCCTTTCTAGGATTCTTTGCACCAAAATGTAATACTTTGCACTTTTTCGCATTAAATCCCAACTGCCATACCTCTGACCACTCCGCCAGCTTAGTCAGATCATCCTGCAACCCCTGCCAACCTTCTATATCATTCTTCATTGCCCCCAACTTGGTGTCACCAGCAAACAGACTGATCTTATTCTTGACACCATGTGAGATGTCCACAATGAAAATTCCAAACAACACTAGCCCCAATACTGATCCCTGTGGTAGCCCACTTATCACAGATCTCGGAGATCAGAGTTCCCCCTGCACTACTACTACTCTCTGCTGTCTGTCTTGCAGCCAGCTCACAATCCAATTAACCAATTTAGCACCCACCCCCAAAGTACTTAGCTTACCACTCAATCTCCCATGGGGAACTGAATCAAAGGCCTCGCTGAAGTCCATATAAATGATATCCACAGCATGACCCTTGTCCAGCTCCCTCGTAACCCAGTCATAATACTCAACAAGGTTAGTCAGATAGGATTTTCTGGAGATAAACCCATGCTGATAAGCATCTTGGAGCCCATTGACATCCAAGAAGGAGACCAGCCTCTCCTTAAATATTGTCTCCTTCAGCTTTCCCACAATAAATGTTAGGCTTACCGGTCTGTAATTACCCAGCTTATCCTTTGGACCACTTTTGTGGAGAGGCACCATGTGGGCCATCCTCCAGTCTTGTGGCAAACACCCTGTTTTCATGGAAGTCCTGAACAGATCCATCAGTGGTCCAGCCAATACCTCTGCCATTTCTTTAAGCACACGTGGATGTATGCTCTCCAGACCCAGTGCTTTATCCACCCTCATAGCCCTTAGACCATCCAGTACCCTGCCCTCAGTAATTACACCATCTGTTAGCTCTTACACCCTTGCCCACCATCCCCACCCCCTTTGGAAGTAGCCCACCCTTTTTCTTTGTAAACACAGAACAGAATTAGAGCCTCTGCTTGTTCCACCCCACTTTCAGCCCACCCTTCCCTCCTGATCCTCACAATCTGGTCCTTACAGTTCCTTTTCTCCCATATGTATCTGAAAAAGTATTTTTCTCCTTCTTTGATACCCCATGCCAGCCTCAATTCCCTGGAAGCTTTAACAATCCTGACTCCCCTGGTGACTGCCCTGTACTTCTTCACATAGCCATCCAAATCCTCCTTATTTCCTGATTTTCTATATCTCCTGAATGCAATCACCTAGTCATTGATATGTACTCATACACATGTGTTGGGGATCAGCATGTGTCCTACCAGTGTTCCAGAGTTCTGTACACTTGGAACAACCAATACTGAGTAGAGAGAACAGATAGAAACAGGTGTCCAATTTATCTAGGAAGGAAAAAAAAAATAATGAGTATAACTAAAATGGTGATCAAGTTGTAACAGAAGGTAAGTGTTCCAGATATTACAGATGGCAATACTAATGCATATATAACAATTCAGATCCAGAACTTATAAATTTCATTTACATCTCTAATGTGAAATGCACACAATTAATATATCTCTATTATGGTTCCATGCCATTATAGCGACTGAAGAATGGCGACTAGTAAAACAGCGAGTGCACATCGCCAAAAACCAATAAAGGTGATGCGCACTGCAACAAAATAAAAAACAGCAATGGCTGATAACTTTCTATGTGTGGGATGAAATTTACTTACTTTTTATGTGGGGGGCTGTGATCGCCTGCACTCCCGAACTTAATATGACCAACTCCAGGAAGGCACATGTCGAGGAGGGGGAGAAACTCAAGGAGGGATGAACTTCAGGGAGAGGGACACAAGTCTGGATGGGGAGAATGTTGAGGGGGCAACCTGTGAGCAGGGTAGAACAATGTCGAGGGAACCAAACTACATAAACTAAAACAAAAAAAAACAGCACCCCTCCAAAGAAAACACAAAACCTTAAACACCATAGCTAGTCCTGAACCCATGTCCACCAGCATCAGTGGCAGTGACTGTAGCCACCACACCAAATGAGCAGCTGGGAACTGCATTGCCCAACAAAGCCTCATATCCTTATCTAGCTGACTCTGCTTCACTATTAACCAAGTTGCTATTCAATCTAATTCACTATTCACTCGCTATCATTTTACACTCCCTACTCCCACAGGCGCTTAAACTGAATCCTCAAACTGAGTCACCCACATAATGGAATACCCACTATTACCTATTAATTTAATGGTCTTAGTAATGCTGAAATCTGATTGGCTGTCAGCATTCTGATAACCTTATTTTAATCTCCTGATTAATGTGCTTCTGTAGCCTGATTCCCTGAGCACTGATTTTTTTTTCTTCAGATTAAGTAAACTTTATTAAAACACACCAATAAAAAGGAACAACAAACCACAGGAAATATCAAGTCTCAAAACACATACGCAATAGAAACATGAGATAAAAATAAGACCAAATGGTGTATATTTTAAAGTTATATACACAACAACCCCACCCCCAACAATCCTGCATACCCCTCATCCCCCCACTGAAGAATATTCAGGAGAACTCAAAATCAGGACGAAAAGGAGAAAACTTAAACTACCCAATGAATCTTGCACCTATACGATAACAAAAACCTTCAAAGGAAACAACAACTATATTCAAAGTGTTAATAGAGTTTGCAATGGCTTCCAAATGCAATTATATGCAGATAAATGGCCAGCCATGCTGGTTATGAGGCATTCATCCTGCATGGCGAATAGTATCTCCCTATTCCATTTGAGATATTGAGGTAAGCACTGATCAAGCCAGTGCTGAAGAATGACCTTCTTGGCACATATAGAGATTAAGGCCATACGTGGTCATTGGTTCCCATCTAGGGCACTGGTGAAATCTCCCAAAAGACATATTTAAGGGAGAAATGCTTTTGATAGCCCCAAGCGATCCAACCACATCCAAATGGAATTCCAAAAGGGGGCCACCCTCTCACATGATACAGGATATGAAATAAAGTACCTGGTTCCTTACCACATCTGGAGCATAGGTCATCAGGAAGTTTACCCATTCTATGCAACCAAACTAGAGTATAATAGAGGTTATGTATAATGTTAAATTGCATGAAATGATATTTATCCCATTTTATAAATTTATAAAGGTGATTCCAGATGGTAGTCCAGTTCCTGGTGTTCTGCGGTGATGGAAGAGACTGGTCCCAAGAATAAATCCTAGGGCCTTCTTTGGTAACCAAAAAATCTTGTAGTGCCTGGTAGTAATATGAAATATGATGAGACATGAGAGTCTGCTGACCCACAGGAAGAACCAATGTACCAAATGGACAAAGTCATGATGCTACCTTGTGATGTGCAAGTATTTATATGTTTATGTATTTCTTCTGTATTTATGGATCTTTGTATGTTGTGTAATTTTGTAAAATGTTATTTGTTATGCCAAGGGTCACAATTTCAAAATAAGTTAATTCTCAATGGTTTAATCCTTCAGTAAAATGAAATGAATGAAAAATTGGCCACTGCCAAAATGGTGGAGAAGCATGTGTGATAATTGAAGGTACTAGAAACCCGAAGATGACTGCCAGCGGTATTTGTTTTGGGCATCCTGAAAAGAGAGTAGTTTTTGGTTAAATGTAAGATCACCAACTGTCTGAACTCCAGGATCAGGCCAGAACCTCTCAGAGGGGATCTGACCAGCGATACGTAAATTAGGGTTCCCAAATAAGGGTTGGGATAAGTCTTTATATGGACGTATTTTTAAAAAAGAGCAGAGCTGCAAATGAACTTGGAGGGAAGCATCCAGAGGGGAGTCCTATAAAACCGAAATAATTTTTTTCTGGGGAAGGTAGGGAAGTGTAGGGGAGGGACTGGGCAACCAAGCCATTTTCCAAACACAGGGAGTGCTCAATGTCCACCCATTGTGGAACGTATGGCCTGGGCAGTTGACCCTTTGTTAAACCCAGCCAGTGGAAAAGCTGAGTGAGGTGTAATGCCTCTCTACTCCAGTCTTGTCTGCCCACATCTTGAGTACTTCTCTCAGTTTAATCAACCATATACCAGGGAGAGGCTATAAACTTATAGAGGGAGTACAGAGAAAATATACTAGAAGGGTAAAACACCTGAAAAATACAGATTACAACACAAGACGCAAGACACTTAACCTATATTCAGCAGGGTACAGGCAAATCCGAGGTGACCTGTGCCTAACTTACAAAGCAGCAAATAATGAGTATCTTAGGGCAACTATTGGCCTGACATTGGATGAGGGTAGCGCTAATACAAGAAGTAATGGGTATAAGATCAAAGGGGATTTAATAAGAATTACTAAAAGAAGTGGTTCTTTACACAAAGGGTTGTGGGATTATGGAATTGCTTGCCATCACATGTAGTTTCAAGTGAGAATATTAATACTTTCAAAACTAGCCTAGAGGAATACATGGGGGGGGGGAGAAATATGATTTCCCGCCATTGATTATTAAGGTGGTGAGTTCTTTAAAGGGCAAACAACCTATTGAACTCATATAACTCCTATGAATCTATTAACCTATGAAATAACGTAGAAAGAAATGAGGGGCCTGTAGGCCCCCATCTAATTTCATGCACATCAGTTTTACTAAAGCTCTGCAAGCTGCTTTTCCCTGCCACTAAAATGATGAGAGAAGACGATGAACCTGATTAAACCATGACTGGGAGCGGGTGCAAACATATATCTGAATGGAGTATAGTACTCTTGGCAGGATATTCATTTTAATAATATTCAAATGACCTCAGAGCATGAGGGGAAGCAGAGACCAATGATCTAAATCTACCTTATGGTGAGCCACCAGAGAGTCTAAATTAAATTGATGCATCTTGGCAGGAGAAGTAATGAGATAAATTCCCAAAAATTTCAATTTATCTGATTTCCAGACTAATCCAAGATGCACCAAGTCAGATTTAAAGGTGACATTGTTGAGAGGCATAACCTCAGTCTTAGATTTGATTTACAGTTACAGATATCACCAAACTGGGAGATAATCTACAGGGCAGAGGGCAGGGATGTAGCAGGGGAGGAAATATGCAACAGAATATCGTCCGCATATATACAGATAACTGATAGTCCATTTGACCTATTGAAATGCTTGAAATCTGCAGGGAAAGATTAAGTTTATGAATAAGGGGTTCCAAGAAGAGGTTAAATAAATAGGGGGAAAACAGACAGCCCTGTCTCGTGCCCTGATGAAGAGTAAAAGACGATACCTGAGAATTGATTTAATAAACTGAGGTACTAATTACTGTATCAGCATTCTATAAATAGAACTCATGTCCACCATTACAGCAATGCTGACAGAGCTCATCTTGTGAATCATGCCACTGCAACTCCTCCTGGCTGCTTCTCCACCTGTTTTTTAACATTGAAAGAAAGTACCCGGGGGGGGGGGTCATGTGATGACTGTACTGGAGTGAGCAGCACTATCGCTGAACCCTCACTCTGCCAACTCATTTTAGTTAAATATTCTGCAATCTTTGCATCGCTATTCACTCACCCTTCCACAAACAGCTGATCGTAAGGTGTTCTGCATCTAACGGAGGAACAAAAACCCAGCAACAACGAATCTGAGTGTGCGAAAACAGCTCTTTTCTGGATCCAGCCTTGCTGTAATGGAGGCCAAATTGCACCAGGCCCCACCATGCCATACACCCTCAAGGACTCCGGAAAAGCAGCAGAAGAAATCCAAAAGCCAGCAATCGACTGTGGGAAAATCCACATCTACAGCCGCCTCCATGGCTTCCTTTCAAGTACTACTTACAGAGGAACATTTTTGGGAGGAACTGCAGCCTTTCAAGGCTGCGTTGTAAGATATTACTAAGGAATTGAAATCAATATGGGGGATCTGACAGAAACCACTAAAGCAGTTGCAGACATAACCTCCCATACCTCGTCCTTGGAGGGATGGCAGACAAGAATTGATCCAGAGGTCATTGCACTGCGACAGAAACTGGCCAAATTGGATACCAAGCTGGAGGACCTGGAGGGCCAGAGCCAACACAGTAATTTGGTCATCTTCGGCCTCCCAGAAGATGCCGAAGGTGCTATGCCAATTCAGTTCTCCTAGAAGTTGCTTACTCAGATTGCGGGGCCCTCTCCCAACAATACCATCTATATCATCGAGAGGGTCCACCGCTCCCTGAGACTCAGACCAGCTGAAGGTTCTCCACCAAGGCCGTTTATTTTAACATTATTAAATTACCTTGATAAAGTCCACATTCTGGCTAAAGTTAGAGACTTACAGGAGGTGCTGTGGGATGGTCAGAGAATCTGGATCGCTTAGGATCTTCTGGTGGCTATGAAGCAGAGGCGTGCTGCATACCATCCACTCATTTCTAAATTGATTGTGGCCAATATTAAATTTAAAGATTTGTATCCTTCTCACCTGTCAGTGCTGCATCAAGGTACTTGGTAATCCTATGAAAATGCCGAGCAGGCTTCTCTACTGTTACAGACCCTATTTCTTGAGCTATTTAGCACTCACTGAGGTTGACTACTAGAGGGCCCTATGTCACTCAGCTCAGTTGCATTGATGTGTGAAGATCTGAGAAGTACACAAATTTCCTGGCTTGTTATTTTTTGCTGTACTAAGAATGGCAGTCTGATGTCAGTCCATATTCAGCTCCGAACTCTTCCTGGTACCTGAGACTCCTGGAGATGCTCTCTGTTTATCATTGTCATGGATTAACATATTAAATATGTTTTTACCGCAGCACCCACAATCTGTTTATGGTCCTCTGTGGAGCATTTAATCTATTGGGACACAGAATGGGATGCTTTATTACCTGGCTGAGGACAATCACTTCCTGGACATAAGTATTGGTTATCAGAGTGGTCAAATGTTTACTGCCAGTGTTAACATAATTTTTTTTCCTGCTTATGGGGATACACAAAGACATTCCTTTTGGCCTGAGGATTTCTGCTGGGTTACACGACATGGTGACATAGCTCATTGGTTTCAGTGGAAGGGACTCCTAATTGGGTGGTGGGGCAGGGGTGTTGGTGGTTAATTCTGCCTACCTGGCTGTGGATCATGCACCAGGAAGATGGGGGGGTGTATTGGTCTTGGGAATTTTGAACTTTATTTGACTGGTTTGAATCAGGGGGTACTGTTTAGTTATACAGACCAAAACAAATCTTATTATGGAGGGGAACCACTGCATGTAAATTGGTTACTGTTTTGGAATGGGGAACTAATTTTGAGGTTTGTTAATAGTGGGGGCGGGGTTGTTCCTGGTGGATACAAGGGTGGATCCTGTTTACTGGATCATACAGGGATCCCTTATAAGGGGTGGGAGGTGATGTGGGCAATAGAGGGTGTGGCAGTTTCTAACAATAAGAATAAGATAGTTTTACATTTAGATATATGGGAAAAAATATAAAAGGTTTGGGGGTTATTGCTCCCTCAGTTACTAGTATTACTATTACGATTGTTAAGATTTGGGGGCGGTGGAGGGAGAGGCTGCACTGTTGATACAATACATGGTGAAGGCAGTGTATTTCTTGATGCTTTTTTTGTACATCTGGTTGTTCCAATGGTTCTAGGTCATTTAATGAAGCATGGCTATAGACCTTAAGGTTCGTACCTGGAATGTAAAAGGTGCCCAATCACCCATCAAGACAGCTAAAGTTCTAGTACAGCTAAATAAACTAAATATTAATGTGGCCTTTCTACTAGAGACACATCTTCCATCCCCTCAAGTTCTTCAATTCCGTAGATCTTGGGTGGGACAGGCAATGGGTAAGGGACCAGATTCATGTAGGGGAGGAGTATCCATTTTAATAGCAAGGAGACTCCCGTTTCGATTGCTGGACCAAATTGTAGCCCCCCAAGGGAGATGCATTATAAATAAAGCACTGGTGGGTCATTCAGAAGTGGTGTTAGGTTCAGTGTATGGACCAACTGTGGAGGAGCCACAACTCTTTATATCCCTTATGACGTTGTTGGCACCCTGGTCCGCTCTGCCAGTTTTGATTGGAGCAGATTGGAATTTAGTATATTGTAATTGGATGGACAAATCTAGAAAAAGGACACAAATCCTATCTCCCCCCCAAATAGCCCTCAGACAATTAATGGATTTTGTAGGTCTGGTGGTTCCTTGGAGGGCACTATTTCCCTCTGATAGAGAATACTCATTTTATTCAATTCCTCACAATTCCTTTTCTCATATTGATTACTTCTTGCTGGGTACTGGGCACCTTCAAAATGTTACATCCTGTAATTATCTCCCTAAAGTAGTTTCCGATCACCATCCTGTGCTTCTGCACTGGCAACTAGGCCCATCTCTCAACAGAGATAAAGTCTGTAGATTAAATTCCCAGCTACTGAGATCTGAAAAGCTGGTCTCTCATCTCCGTATTTTTATCTCCACTTTTCTAACCGATAATCTTCCTTCAATGGTTAAGTTGGATCTGCTGTTGGGGGCTTTGAAATGTACTTTGCAGGGAGAAATAATACATTTAGCTTCCATTAGGAAGAAAATCACTGCTCAAATCTCATTTGATCTCCTCTTCCAAATCAGGCAGTTGGAAATATCATTATCCCCTATACCAACCCCAGATGTGCTCAATCAGTTAGAAATCCTTTGTTCTTATTACAATACCCTACTAAGTGATAAGGCTGAACATTTACTATTAAGATCAGAAGTTTGTTATTTTGACCAAGGGGACAAGGCCAGCAAGTTCGTGTTGTCTGACTCCGGGCCCAGACTGCAGACAGGATTGTTCATTCCCTTTGAAATGCAGAAGGGGAACTTGTCGCTTCCCCTTGTGGAATACTAGCATGTTTCCAGGAATATTATCAAAATTTATACTCTCAATCCACGAGGTCTTTTGACCCAAATTTAATGGACCAGTTTATGCAAGAAATTCAGCTTCCACAATTAGGGAACCATCAGTCAGATTATCTGAGCACTCTACTCACAACAGAGGAAATTGTTTCAGCCATTGAGTCCCTTCCAACAAACAAAATACCAGGTCCCAATGGCTACACCACTGCATTCTATAAAACTTTCCAAACCCAACTAGCACCTCTGTTATTAGACGTTTACAACTACATTTATAAACAAGGCCTGTCAGATCTTTCCATGACCGAGACCACAATTGTGGTCCTCTCCAAACCAGGGAGAGACCCTTTCCATGTCTTTAATTATCATCCAATATCGCTGATCAACGTCGATTTAAAAATCCTTGCAAAGGTTCTGGCCAACAGCCTAAATAAAGTATGGAGTGCACTCATTAGTCCAGAACAGGTTGGATTTGTGTCCAACAGGTTGTCAGCGGACCACCTCTGGAAACTTGCCCACCTTATCTCTGTGTCCAGGGAGTCCAATGTCGCTGTGGCCTTGGCCTCCCTGGACACAGGGAAAGCTTTGAACAGGGTCTTGTGGGATTACCTTTTTCATCTCCTGCCAAAAATATAATCTTCCTCCACAGTTCGTTCATTGGATAAGTATATTATACTCACATCCCAGAGCCCCCATACTCTGCAATGGAGTACTGTTGCAAACTATAAATTTGCAGCAATGTACCTGGCAAAGCTGTCCATTGTCCCCCTTTTTTATTTAATTTATATCTTGAGCCCCTAACTCATCGACTTAATAACTCACCTAAAATAACAGGGATCCTCATTGGTACCTCCCAATACAGGGTGTCGGTCTACGCGGACGACATGCTTCTCCATGTCACCTATCCCTCTGTATCCCTTAAAGTATCTACAGATATCATCAATGATTTCTGAGTTTTTTCTAACTATAAATTAAATATTACTAAAACAGATGCCCTTTAACGTCTTTACCATGCATGCAGACATTCAGCATCTGGGGCTAACCTGGGTTAAGGACAAGATGAAATATTTGGGAGTATATATTTCTTGGTCCAAAATTAAAATGAAGAAATACAATCTGGATGAGACACTATCCAATATCAAAATAGAACTTAATTGTTGGGTTTTACTCCCTCTTTCTCTATGGGGGCGTATTAGTGTTATAAAAATGAACGTCCTTCCCCGTCTTTCGTACCCACTTCAAATGTGTAACTATTTTATTCCAAAATGCTGTTTTTTTCAAGTACAGAGCATTATCTCTACCTTTATTTGGCAGGGCAAACTGCCAAGATGAGCTCTTTCTAAGTTACAGCATACTAAAAATAGAGGAGGTCTCCAACTTCCCAATTTTTTTTCTATCTTCTACAGTGTATCCTGTGCTGTTATGCATCATTGGTTGGCAACCCTATACCTGACAGATCATAACACTTACTCGCCACTCTGGATGTAGATAGAGAAAGCTTTATGTGCCCCAGATAATATTGATCTGGGTTCACTGTTATATGTCCCTCTCAAATGTGTACCCAGGCAATTACTGAACTCTCCTATAATGGCAATGCTTCGGATACATGCACAGTTAAATGCATTATCTCACACCTCTACTAAATATGATGTTTCCCAGCAGGTGTTACATAATTCTAATTTTAAAATAGGGGGTAAGATTTTGGGTCCCTCTTTCTGGCCCTATGGTGAGAAAATTCAGGTTAAGGACTTACTGAGCAATGGCAGGTTGCTCTCCTTTCTAGAAACTCAACATAAATTTAACCTCCCCTCCTCCTATTGCTTTAAATATATCCAATTGTCTCACATGCTTCTCCACCAGTTTGGATCTGGTCTCTGGAACAAATATTTAGATGGGCCAATTTTCTAGGTTATTTTCTCATCACCTTCATCTCACACTATCTCATTTTTCTATAATTATATTCAGGACTTTATAGTGGAAAAGGAGGGCCCTCCATGTTACAAATGGGACTGTGTCCTACCTTCTTCTCCCTCTTCTACATATTCCTGGAGCCAGATTTGGACTCATTTGTACAAATATATAAAATGGGACCAATATCGTATCCTTCAGTTTTAAATACTTCATGATCTTTACTACACCCCATCTAAACTCTTTAGTATGGGGAAGCTTCCAAATGATTTATGCTCCTACTGTGGTGAGCAGCCTGGCACCCTACTTCATGTTTTGTGGCATTGTGATAAAGCCTTCTTGTTCTGGTCCACCATTAAAGATAAATTAGACCCCGTTTTGGGCCTGACTGATGCATTTTGCCCAGAAATATGCATCCTGGGAGATTACAGAAATGTTTTGTTTGGAAATCCAAGGAAGTACATAGCTTTAATTTCTCTATGTGCTAAAAAAGTGTTAATGTGCCATTGGATGGACCAGAATGTTCCTACAGTAACAGAATGGCTACATGAGATTCTTTTTGCACTACAAGCAGAGAATCTTCTGGCTAATCTTTCAAAGAAAGCAAAACATTATCAAAGAGTTTGGGCACCTTTATACACATTACTTACTGTACTTTATAGAGTACTAGGTACTAATTCTGTATATCCTCATGCTAAACAAAAGTATGTGTTGTGAGTAGATCTAGGAGATCTTTTCTTAAGGACGGGTCAACGGTGAAGCTGGGAGGGAGGGGTGGGAGGAGGTGGATTGGGGACTGTAGAGTTAATAGAGTTAAAGTGTTATGGTTAACTGTTATTTCTGTATATCTTTTTATGAGAAAAAAAACAATAAAGTATACTTAATTTGAAAAAAAAAAAGAAAGAAAGTACCCAACTGAAAAGTAGTAGTAGTGGAGTTTGTTTATTTGGGGTGCACTTCCCCATAGGCTCAGGGTGCCCTTACAAAATACAAGAGACAAATAGCACAGGGAAATAAAACAATAACACAATAAATATAAAAATCATTAAGTCACAACCTTAAAAATTCATATTAATCAAGTCCTAAGCTATATATTGAATTATATATATTCCTCAGGTCCCAAAGGCCTGTTGGAAGACAATTTTTTTGAAGTTCTTTTTAAATATCTCAATGGAGGGCACCTCCCAGAGGTGTCCCAGTAATGAATTCCAAAGTACTGGGGCTGCCGCCTCCAATGCCCGGTCCCTGGAAGGTTTCAGCCTTGCTCTGAGGACCTCCAGGAGGGCCTCCCCTGCCTATCTGAGAGAGTGACTCAGGGTGTAGGGATGCAGGAGCTCCTTCAGGTAGCCTGGACCCAACCCATGTAAGGCCTTATAGCTCAAAAAACCTATTTTAAAGGTGATGTGCCAGTGCACCAGCAGCCAGTGTAGTTCAGGCAGCACTGGTATAATATGATTGAACCTTGACTGGTTCATTAATAGCCAGGCCACTGCGTTCTTCAGAAACTGCAGGTGCTGCATCACAGCACCTCTGACCCTGAGGTAGAGTGCATTACAGTAGTTGAGCTTCAAGGTGATAAATGCGTGTACCAGTGTGACCATGTCATCAGAAGGAATAAGGGATTTAATTCAGGTGATGTTTTGGAGATGGTTAAAAATTGATCCGGACCACAGCTGACACCTGAACGTCAAGTGTCAGCTCTTTGTCCAGAACAACACCCAAATTCTTCACCTTTGAGGAGACCTCTAGTTCAGTCGGACCAATAAAAGCCCTAACTTCTCCCCAGAGGCCACCACTCCCCCCCTTCTAGCTGCCTCAATCACCAATCATTCAGTCTTTCCTGGGTTGAGCCCCAGCCAGTTCAATAAAATCCAAGCCCGGATCTCAGACAGGCACTTATTCAGCATATCAACTGCATTAAATCTTCCAGGTGTGAAGAACAGATAGAGCTGAGTGTCATCAGCAGTGAAAACCCAGCTCATACCGCCTTACTGTATGACCTCACCCAGTGGCAGCATGTACACTGTGAACAACATGGGGGAGAAGACTGAACCTTGGGGTACTCCACAGAACAGGGCCATCGGGCCTAAGGAATAATTCTCCAGTACTACCCTGTGGGATCTACCCCGAAGAAAGGACTTGAACCAGCTGAAGATCTTGCCGGTTAGTCCAACGTATTCTCTCAGCCTGTCTAATAACACCCCAAGATCCACAGTGTCAAATGCTGATGAGAGATTGAGGAGAATGAAAATTGATCGCTCTCTTCTATCTCTCACCCCGAGCAGGTCATTCAACACCTTAACTAATGCAGTCTCTGCACTGTGCATAGCCCTAAAACTGGACTGGAATGGTTTATAAA
Source organism: Neoceratodus forsteri (assembly GCA_016271365.2). Lineage (NCBI taxonomy): Eukaryota > Metazoa > Chordata > Ceratodontiformes > Ceratodontidae > Neoceratodus > Neoceratodus forsteri. The sequence goes on along the minus strand of CM057458.1, from coordinate 1,200,622,566 downwards.
TCTGGAAGTCCATGAAGTGACTCTCGAGCGGAAAAAGAAATAAGATAAAGGTATAGAACTGTACCTCTAATCACACACCACCCCCTCTCTCTGTCTCTGGAAAGCCGCAACCCTACCAGCTTGCTCACTCTTCCTCTTTGTCTACAACTCCTCCTGGCTGCTTCCCCACTTGCTTTCAAACAGTAGTATTGTAACTGTCACTGGTGCTGCCATCTGCCACATTGACTGTTGAAAGTGCAGAGGCTTCAACTCTCCAACAATGTTATGACACAAAGGATAGATACATTTTTAGGGCACTTGGTATGAAAACGTAGAGGGGATGAGCAGATCGCTATGGCTTAAAGGGACACTGTCGATCTAATACTGAGATGCACTGTATTGTCACCATGTGATATTTTTCTTTAAGTGATGAATGTGTAATTTATACAGGTGTTTCAGAGCTTGTCCGGCATAGCTAAATCCCTTTTTAAAAGTCAGTTCTCTGCCTGTTTTTTTTGGTTTACTTGCTCGTTTCTCCGGTTGGCTTTTTGAGAATAAGCTGCAGCCAGTGTCAGCATAATTGCATTTTACAGGAGGCCCAAATGGTGGAGGGATTTAAGGGGGGCATAAAGATCAATCTGTCTAATCAAGCCTTCCGAAATAGTTTTTAATTTGTTCTTAATCTTTATTTTATCTGACTATAGAATATTTATATGTTAATGTTTTAATAAGCGTGTTTTAATCTGTTGTGCCATGTTTCAATTGTAACGGCACCCAGAGCCCTGGGATTGGGTGCCACAATAAAAGTATATTTTTACTTACTTACTCAAGCTGATGAGCTTGTGCACATGGCTGACTCTGAACTCATGCATGCATGTATCTTGTCATGCACACGGGCTATCAGTTTCCACTTTTTCTGTCTCCCATAGATATTGATGGTCTCAGTCACGGCTCTCAGATATCAGTCGGCTCTCAGTTACATTGCTGACATGTACATACCGGCTCCTAAAAGTGTCACTCACTGGTGGAAAGTAGCAAAAGAAAAAAAAAGTTACAGTTATATTTTGACACACTCATTAAAATGTATTCAAACCACAAAGATGTGCACCATTGTGAAACCTGAACAACCCAGCTGCTGGTATGAGGAGACAGGCAGGCTGATCATGAATTTAAACAACACAACGCTGCTCCAGTTCATGTGGTATGTATATCATGCCACATAACAGCTTCAAGTTCTGTCACTGTCAAGGAGGGCACTGTTTGGAATTTTCTCTTGCTTAAACCTGATGCTTTATTATTTGTAGTGCAAAATATTAATGCATGCATGCATGCCCAATTTCACATGCCTCCTGATCAATTACCATGCACATAACAAATGTGAGGTAATAAAAAAAACCTGCATAACCTTAAATGCTCTAATCTGTCTGCACTAAATGTGTCAATATTATTTCAATGTTAGAATTTTAATGCTAACCTTTGGCAGAAGGACTATTTTTTGTCAATAATTAATAATATCTGAAGTAACCTTCATAAATGAGTCCCTAACTCAAAGGTCTTTCTGAATACTACAATAAATAAAATAAAATAAAATAAAATAAATAAAGTACAATATTGAAAAACTGCAATAAAATTTAACCCAGTTATAACAATAGCAGTAAGGTAGTCCCAGGGGTTATGTTAATGTTCAAGTTAATCACCCCCCCGGGGGCAATATGGCACTCAACTGCTCCTCATGCCACATTACACCTCCAGGGAGGATTAACTAGAACATTAACATAACCCCTGGTCATACCTTATTGCTTAATTCATCACAGTGATGGGGGAAGGGTTTTTTTTTCCTTTTACTACGTTCCCCAGGGTGAGGGACCAAATTACCCTCTATTTTTCCCTGTAACCCCTTTTCTCATTACTTTTCTGGTTACAACTAATTATTAATATATATACTACACATATAGTGATGATACTGTACACTTTGCAAATTCAATTAATCAGCATTAAATGTTTCCTTGGTTACAGGCAACTAGTGATTATAGGAATGGTTTCAAATCCATATACTCATTTAGTCCTTGTGGGCTTTTAGTTTCAAGGAAAAAATCAATCAAGTTTCTTGTTGTATTATTGTAAGAGACACCATGTATGATCACCCCCTTTTAATGTCACCCTAATATGAACAATCCCCATGCAAACTGCTCCTCTTGGGTCTGATCCATGCTTAAATAGCAACTCTCTATTATAATAAAAGCCCCAAAACACTAGACTTACACCAATTATGTTTCAAGTTTATTGTCTTCTAGTTATCATTATTTTTTTACTGTCCCCTGCTGTTGGTCTACTAAATGTTGTAGATAATGCAGCAATTATTTCACCAAGATTTTCAAAATGTATCTCACTCTCACCTGCTAAACACACAGTTGCTGCTTGTGACATCACAGTCTGTTGTCATGGTGAGCACACTATGATATCATAAACCAAGGCACTAAGAGGTTAACTGAGGGGAGGCACATTTTTCCAAATGTTTTCTATACATACTTTTTAGATGGACTACAAAGATATGCCATAAATCTTAGAAAGGGACTTTGAAAATGGAAAAAAATGTGTGCTTTAGTAAATTGTTAACAGCTGAAACATCTTATTTATGAAAACACATGCTGAAGTGCAGAGTTGCTGTTTAAGTGGAATCTTGTTTCTTCTTTCTAATATCAAAAAAGTGTTTATTGGATGTATTGTACTCTTCACACACAGCTTCAGGCATGGACACATTAATACCTACACCACAAATGAAGCTGTACATTGAATGCTCTTTCTGAATGTAACCACAAAATTCATAGCTGGGTGTCTAAATTCTTTGTACTGTTTGACATACTTGTACATGTTGCACCTTCCACATCTATAACAGCCCCTTTGTTTGGGAAGGTAACCAGTTAAGTGGGTATTCAATTTCTCTAGCGAAATTACTCCTAATCACAAGGTCTCTTATACTTTTGCTTTTCCTAAATGTAATAAAAGGAGGGTCCTTGATAACTGCACCCAGGACATTGTCACTTTGGAGTATTGACCAGTGCCTGCTCACAATATTTCCCACTTGTCCAGCCAGTGCATTATGCTCAGTGCTAAAACAATTCTAAACTTCTTTGTTTTTTCTTTCTCCCTATTTTTTGGAGTTAGCAGATCTTCCCTAGTTATACTTCAGACCTTATCAAGTGCTTGGTTCAGGCATTCCTCTCTATAACCCATTGCAGTGAACCTCTCTTTCATTTCATCTGCCTGTTATTCAAAACATTTCTGTATCTCAACAATTTCTCCTGATCCTGAGAAACTGACTGAAAGGAATTGATTCAGTCAGGTGTTTTGGAAGGGTGAGCTGACATTAGTAGCTATTTTTTCCTGAACCCTTCTGTGGCAATTGCCACACAATCACTGCTGTTCAAAGTGATATCAATGAAATTAATTTACTTCTTAATGATTTATGTGGTAAATTTGAGAGTTTGGTCACTGTTATTAAGCCACATAATAAATTCTGAGGCTTATTGTTCAGTGCCCTGCCATACACATATTATATCATCAATGAACCATTGCCATTTTACAGTTCTGTTGCCATGTGGATTTTTTGTTGCATCAGAGACATAATTTGCTTCCCAAATGCCAAGAAAAAGATTGGCATAGGTTGTAAATTTACAACTTTGCAAAGTTGCCAATCCCTCAAAGTTTGACTTTGCCTAGTGTGAATAACTTTGCAAAGCTGTGGGACTTTGCAAAATTATTGTGAATCAAAGTTTTCCAAACTTTGCACACCTCTGTTCCTCAGCTGGGTACCCAGTGAAGCACAGGGAGTTGCCTATAGACCAAAGTTATATTGGCACTTGTAGGGAATTGGAGTAGTGTCCATGACAGTACAGTTGGGAAGTGGTGAGCAAGGCTAATGGGGACTATTGGGTACCTGCTATTATTTGATATTGATTTACCTCTTTCTAGATCCTGAGCCTGCTTCCCCCATAAAATCCCACTTTATTTTGTTGCCCATAACTATCTTTGAGCAAATTATTTACAGAGTGATGAGTAAAGTAAGTGATAATGTGCTAGTTTGTTTACTATACCAGGCAATAATGTGGTAGTTGAGTGAATAAAGTACAAGATCGAAGGCTGAGTTCTTCATCCACTTGAGACAGTTGCATTATTGGTGAGTATAGTGAGCCAGCTAGTGCATCATCACTATTATTCTTTGAGTGTTTGAAAACATATAGTGGTACTGCTTTTTAGTCCACTTTGCTTTTTGAATGTTGTGGTAATTCTGCTCCTCCATGCACTGCAACTGTTTACAGTTGCTGCTAAGAGTGCTGTGAGTGCAGACCATTCACAATATAAGATAGGGTGATGATGTCACTACTATAATTTTACTAACAATAAAATGCCTGTTTTGAGCTCTCAGCAGTCATTTTATTGAGAATAAAATGACTTCTGAGAGTTTGCTATGGAATAAACTGTGACTCTGACCTGTGATTGGAGGAGATAGACCACATATAGTATAAGTGAGAACTATGCCATGAGAGGGTGTATATTAAATGATTTTAATATACACCCCAGGGAAGTGTCTGTACATCCCTGAGAGCAGCATTCAAATCCTTCAGTGCTCACTCTAGAGTAGATTTATGTGCTTATAAAATGGCTTGCTGCTGTAAGGTACAAGATTTTTAATATGTTTTTTGTCAGAAATAAAATATGTTAACATACATTTAAAACTGCAACATTATATACATGAAATAGTCCCGTAATGTTGTAGGTAATGATATTTTTTTGCCTTGGTAATGGGACATGGCACCTGTCATTCACGCTAACCTGTACCATTTAACCATGAACTAATTACTTCTAGTGTTTGTCTCCTCCTTGGCCCTGGCCTGTCATCATGCTTTCATGTAACACCTTGATACCTCTGTCCTCCCTTTGATACTGGTCTATCTTCCCACTTTCTCCAGCCTTCTTTTCACAACTCTATACTGCACTCATCCACAATCTACACGCAATCATACTATAAAAGTCCTAACTCCCTTTTCCCTCTCCCCGTAGGCCCCCACCGCTGCATCAGTTCTACTGAGCTATCCTTGGGACTTCACTTCTCACAATGTTTATCCTTCGCTTACATATTACATACCCCTCCTAGTACCCCATCTGCCATTAGTTGGTGGTTCTTCAAGCCATTTTCATGGCTAGTACTAGTGACTGCCCCTGGCAAATGAACTAACTGGTACTTCTATACAGAGAACATGGTTTATATACAGTTGCATGGTTCAATGGTGGACCTGCCCCCTTGTTTTTGAATCCTCCTGTGTTATGGCTTGCCTTGTCTTCCTTTTATCATTTGACTCCCCTATTACTGCACCATTGTGTTTGTGTTTCTATACTTATTTACATGTATTTATATGTTTTTATGATGGATGTTATCCAACCCTGTTCTAACCAGGTCCATCTTGTAAAAGAGTTCTGCTCCATGATATTCGCCTGGATAAATAAAGATTTTGAATGATTGATTGATTGATTGATTGACTGTGCATCACTAGCTTTTTAAAACATGATCAGGTATGCTTTTCAGCCAATAAAGTTTCATGATTTTTCCTTGCCATTTAATATTTCTGTTAAATGGTTAACTGTTACTGCACTGCATGTGAAGCAGGTGGGTTGAAACTTTGGAGCCACAATGGGCTGATACTGTTTACTGGGGAGCAGTACTAAACTTGTTATGTACCCCACTTTGACTTTTACCTGGGTAAAGGCCCCACAAAATTTTATCACAATTTAGGATTTTACAAATCCCAACAGGAGTTTAAGTAATCCAGGCCCCTCAACCTTATTTGAGCCCATAAGGCAGGGTAGTGTACCGACATCAATGGTGACCCAGTCACACTTCCCTTTCCAAACTCAAGCATGTTCAAAATTCTACCACACATGTATAGTACCTACAATACGGTGGACCATGGGTTCTTACTGGGATGACTCAGGGGATATGTACTGTAGGACTCATCAGCAAGGTCACCAGATGGTTTGAGCCCTATCTTAAGGACAGGACCCAGAGGGTTGCGATGAGGGAATAGAAACATAGAATCTGATGGCAGACAAGGACCGCCCAGCCCACCTAGTCTGCCCATTTCCCTACTTGATGGATAAGCTGCAGATTCTAGTTAACCAACAGCTTACTTCTTCCTATCCCCCCACTGGAATTGCCTTATGTGTGTCCCATGCATTCCTGAATTCTCCCACTGTTCTTGACTCCACAGCCTCCTCAGGAAGGCCATTCCATGCATCCATAACCTTCTCTGTGAAAAAAATACTTTCTAACGTTACCTCTGAGCCATCCCCCTCTATCTTCAAACTGTGTCCCCTTGTTCTTGCACATCTCTTTTTCTGAAAGATGCTACCCTCTTGTACTTTACTAATTCCTTTGAGATACTTGAACGCTTCTATCATGCCCCCATCCCTCCTTTCCTCAAGGTTATACATATTAAGCTGCTTTAGTCTTTCCTCGTATGTCTTCTGATGCAGACCCTGAACAATTTTGGTTGCCCTCCTCTGAACAGCCTCCACTCTGGCTATGTCTTTGCGGAGATGGGATCTCCAGAATTGCACGCAATACTCCAGATGAGGTCTCACCAACTGTCTGTACAGAGGGATAACAACTTCATGTTTTCTACTGTTGATGCCTCTCCTTATGCATCCCAGTATCCCCCAGCCCTCCTTACTGCCTTCTCACATTGCTTTTTCACCTTTAGGTAATCTGATACAATTACTCCTAGGTCTCCTTAAGACCAGTGGCTTTTACCTGTGGGATTCCCCAGGGTTCTGTCTTGTCACCTGTGTTGTTTGCAGTATACATGTTGCTCTTGGGTGAGATCATTAGAAGGCATGGGCTTGGGTTTCATTGTTATGGCAATGATACTCAGCTCTACCTGTCCTTTGCACTTGGAACACAGGGTGCAGTCAATATGCTAAACAAGTGCTTGTCCAAGATCCAGCCCTCAATGTCAGTGAGCTGGTTGAGACAGAATCCTGAGAAAACTGACGTACTTGTGGTGGGGCTGGGTTGAAGGGCAGGAGTGGAGGCCTCTGAGAGGGAGACTGGGCTTTTGCTAGGCCCCTCTAGGTTATTAGCTTCCACCAAGGTAGAAAATCTGAGAGTCATCCTGGACAGTAAGCTAACACTGGAGGCTCAGGTGGTGGCAGTTGTCCTGAATGGTTTTTATCATTTATGAAATACCGGGTTAAGCACTATGTCCCACGTGATTACCTGGCCACGCTGGTACATGCATTTGTGACCTCAAGGCTCAACTACTGCAACAGTCTGTACCTTGGGGTCTAGGGGGGAGTGCTGCAATACCTGCAACTGCTGCAGAACCCTATGACCTGGCTACTGATGGGCCTCTCAAGGTCCTGTCATTTGTTGCTGGCACTGCAGGAACTGCATTGGCTGACGGTGAAGTGGCATATCTCTTTTAAAGTGGGTCTTCTGACCTACAAGGCCATACATGGCTGGGCCCAGGTTACCTGTCAGAGTTCCTGTATCCGCATGTTCCTAGTCACCATCTTTGCTCCGCTGAGAATGGCCTACTGGTAGTCCCAAGGGCAAGATTAAAATTGTCCAGGGATCGGGCATTTCGGGTGGCAGCCCCAGTCCTATGGAATTTCTTGCCTAGGACTTTGAGGGAAGCCCCCCTTCACTGACGCCTTTAAACAGGGTCTAAAAATGTTTCTATACATGCAAGCATTTGGGAATTAAATTGGTTTATTAGTTACAAGTATTTAAATATTTATTTGTTTTAATTGTATCGAACAAAGTTGAGAGTGTGTAGTATTTTATATTTTGTATTTCATTGTCTTTGTAATGGTGCCCTGGGCCTTCTGGGAAGGATGCCACTACTACAGGTAATTGTGCATATTGGGGCCTATGCACGAGTGGCAGGCAGGCCCTATGCAGGTGGTATCCACTGCATGTATGGGGATATGGCACCCAAATGTGTAGTCCACAGGCATGTGACACACACACACACTGTATAGAGGTGCGCAGAGATGGTCCACATGTGGTACAACTGCAGCAGCACTACGCACCAGCGGGGGGGGGTCATATAATGGCATGCACTCACAACACATACATGCATTCACGACATACAGTGTGTCTCCCCAGCACCTGAGACTGCAGGCACAACACTATACCATGTGGAGGTCTGCTGTAAATTGCATACACACAGGGCCTGTGTGAAGTGGTTAAAGTATGGAGAAAAACCTGTTTGGTCTGTAAAGGTCTTGGTTATAGGAGGAGAGTTAGACTACTGCTGTAAAAGTCATTTTCTTCCCAACAGGGCAGAATTTGGCATTTTATTATTAAGCAAACTTTTCAATAAAAAAAACAAAAAGCAGTCACAAAACATCAATATACTAAAGGACACTAAGGGACAAAGGAACTATGGGGCATACTGCCCTGTTTAAGTCGTGGTAAGGAGGAACACACATGAGAGTAAGGGCCATGCTTTGAGACCCTGTGAGACCTCCCTTAAGTCCCTGAAAAATGTCTGACCAGATCTGAGACCCTGCCAGACCTAGCTCACTGTAAGCCCTGCATGCATAACATCCTATAGCACAGGCAAGACCAAATGTCGCCGGGGTGAGAGGTTCAGTGTTCGCATTGGGTGTCTCAAGGACCATGAGGAACAGATGTTGGGGTGCTAAACACTCACGGCCAGTGTAGCTCACTTCAACCAGGCCAGAGCATGTGCATAAATAGTCCACCTCTGGCTATTCCCAAGGATTGGGCACAATGCCCCCCAGTACACCTGTGCCCCCGCCACCCCAACATAGTACAGAAGCAATATACTATAGAACTAGATATAGCCACATAAATATTAGATTGTGCTGTTCTGCCATTTGATACGATTGTGCCCACAAACTTTTGTGTGCTTCATGCTTCAAGAATTAACTGATTGCATCACTTGGGTCCGTGTACCAGCTGATTTGTGAGTATCATTTTGACACTATGTTTTTTTTGTGCCTGTTGTCAACCAGGAGCTCATTGTTACAAGGCGCTGTACTGTCACTTTTACTTACTGCCACAATGTCTCTTGTTCAGTGGCTGAATTCACCTCTTTCAAAGGGCACAAAGTGAGGTTTTTCTGCACTTCAAACTAGCGATTTGGATGCCAATATTCTCAGTGTCACAGCCAGCATTTTGGGCCTAATGGCAAAATCTGTAACCAAAGAACTGTCTGTAGCTTCTCCTCCTGCCAAAAAAGGTGCTGTCACTATTCTGTTTATTCCCCTGATGTGTGCTTTGAAATTGGCCAGTATTCATGTGAGCACAGTGTCATGAATACTGTACGCTATTTTGAGGAAAAGCAAAACAAAAAAATTAATGAGAGCACTGTGAGCACATTCAAACTAGAGTACCTGGAAAAGTTTAAAGACACTCCTGATCCTGGCAACCTGATCAAGGAGCTTCCCTTTAAAGACAGAGGATGCCCCTATCTCTTGTTATCTGACATAATAAGTGGACTTAAAAACACTGTAAATCCCTTTGGAGTGTGCTGTAATCAATGTCCAACTAGTGATTGCTGTTGTCACTGGTATTGTTAAAGTCAAACTCCCTGAGATGCTTGTGAAAAATCATGGAAATCTGTCCTTTTTCAGGCAATGGGCTTGGTGATTCCTTAATCTCATGGGGTTCAGAAAGAGGAAGGGTACAAAGGCTGCAAGAAAATCGCCAGTGAATTCTGACTCACTCAAAGCCATTTTTTTGCAGAGAATTGCCAATGCTGCAAGTCAGGAACTCATTCCCCCAGAGTTAGTTCAAAACTTGGATGAAACTGGAGTAAACCTAATACCATGTTCTGAATGACTATGGATACTGTAGGCAAGAAACAGGTAGGGGTGACAGGCTTATGTGATAAGTGCCAAATTACAGAAGTGCCATGCTGTATACCGTCTATCACTACCTCCCCCACTGATCATCTACTAAGGCAGAACAGACCATTGCCACCCTGCTTACAAATTCCTGCCAGACTGGCATATTACTCATACTGGCAATCACTGGGCAAACTCGGAGACAACAAAAGGATACATTAAGGAGGTTGTAGTTCCTTATGTAAATGCTATAAAAGAAAAACTGCAGCTCCCAAGTGTTCAACGGCCCCTTTTAGTACTGGATCTGTTCAGGGGCCACACAATAGAGGAGGTCATAGCAACAGTTAAGAAGCACAACACTGTGTCTTTATTTGTACCTGTTTCATGTACAGATCAGTTGCAGCCCTTAGACATTGCTGTTAATAAGGTGTTCAAAGACAAACACACTACAGTTCACTGACTGATATGCCACTTAGATGTTAAACTTAACAAGCATTTGTCAATGCCGAATGTTTGCTTGCTGGCATTGGCAGTGGTAGTGTAGAAGTTACAGAGCTGTGTAATAGGAATGGCAGTGAAGTATTGAACTGAAACCAGCCCCACCATCACCCTGCAGAGAGTGACAGGCATTGGGGTGTGCCTTTGGGTCGTCAGGCATAACGGCCATGCCATTTCACCACACCCTACCCTGCAGACACTGACAAGTGTCAAGGTGTGCCTTGGGGTCTTTGGCCATTATGCGCACCCCATTCCATCAGGTAATACAGTGAGATGGGTGTGGTATAGAAGAATGGGGTGAACTTTGGGGCCGAAGAGTCCAAGGCATATCTTGATGCCTCTCACTGGCTGCAGGGTGTGGAATGGTATGAGCATTACAGGCAAGAATCCCAAGTCACACCCCTGATGCCTGTCATTCTCTACAGGGTGGGGCATTATGGTTGGAAACCCTAACACCTCAGACATTCGTTGGTATTTTCAATCCAAATTTTCAACATGTTTTTTTTTTGTGACCCCCACCTCATGAACAGTGGCAATATCAATTTGTTAGCCGAAAGCTGCTTATACACAGCGACTAGGGCATTTAGCACCACAGGTGCAAAAACACATTCTGAACAAGATGTGAAAAATGACAGCTGTACTGTTCATGGGGAGGTGTAAAAAATGGCAATGTTGCAAATCTGCAGTAAAAATATTAAAAAAACAGGTGCAGTCACAAGCGTGCATAGAAACTGTGCAATGCACACCTGTAATGTAATTAGTTTGGGGATTTTCAAGAGCAGATTGTCAATGCAGGCATTTTGGGAGCTCCAATCATTTTGGGAGCTCCGATCATGAACAGTGTCACTGTGATTTTCTTTATCTGTCCTGAACAGCAACCATGCATCTCTGCGCTGAAAGTGTGAAAACACATTTTGGCCATGTTGTGAAAAATGACAGCTGTACTGTTCACAAGGAAGTGTGTAAAAATGCCATTGGTGAAAATCTGGACTGAAAATATTACAAAGTCATGAACTTACGAATGAGCGTGGAAACTGCGCAATGCTCATTCATAACACAGTCATTTTATGGACTTTTGTCACCAGATTTTCAACATAGCAATTTTAAGACCTCTGCTCATGAACAGTGTAACTGTGATTTTCTTAATCTGTCCCAAACATTGCTTTCGCATGCCAACTGCACCATTGTGCACTACATGTGCGGAAACACATTTTGGGCGACATGTGAAAAATGGCAGCTATACTGTTCATAAGGAAGTGTAATAAAATGGCAATGTTAAAATCTGGAGTGAAAATATTGAAAATTCGCAAACTTACGAGTGTGCGTAGGAAATGCGCAACGCACACTCGTAAAACAGTCATTTTTAGGAATTTTGTCACCAAATTTTCAACATAGCCATTTTAGGACCTCTGCTTATGAACAGTGTCACTGTGATTTTCTTAATGTGTCCCATACATTGATTTCGCTCACTGACTGTGCCATTGTGCGCTACATGGGCCGAAACACATTTTGGGCAAGATGTGAAAAATGACAGCTGTACTGCTCATAAGGAGGTGTAGTAAAATGGCAATGTTGAAAATCTGGAGTGAAAATATTGAAAATTCGTGAACTTATGAGCTTGCATAGGAACTGCACAATGCACGCTAGTAAAACAGTCATTTTTAGGAATTTTTCCACCAAATTTTCAACATAGGCTTTTTGAGAGCCCACCTTATGAACAGTGGCAGTGTTGTTTCATTACTTGGTCCTGAAAGGTGATTTCACGCAGTGACTGCAAAATCACCCTTTGGGCTCGATTAATGCCATGACAGTGAGAGCATTCATGAGAAGGGGTCCCAAAAACCCCATATTGAAAATTTGGTGCAAAAATTCAAAAAAATGCCTAAGATATGCAGCAAAGTTGAAAAAGCTCTATCTATCCCATTATACAGCTTACCGGCATTTCCTCAGTTCGTGGTCGGCTTTGAAGATTGCAGATGTGTTCCCGGTCCACCGAAGATTGTCGCGCTGGAGTCTGGAGGTAAGTATGGGGTGGGGTGGGGAGGCAGGGTGCGCAGAAGGGTGGGTGCGGTGGGGGCAGAGACATCGAGGGACCATTTTCTATTTCAATGTTTTGTTTTACACAAAGGACGTATGACGTAGGACATTTGCCATGCTGGGCTCCCAGCATGGCACAAGGACGGCTGTTTGGGGGCGTGGAGCCGACGGGGCATTGGGCACCTCCGTCAGTGATAACATCTGTTGCCACGCTGGGGTGGGCTCCCAGCGTGGCACTCTGTACTCTGGGGAGGAACAGTGGAGCAGATGGGGGAATGGGCACCACCATCGGCTGATGGGTAGCCACGCTAGGGTGGGCACCAGCGTGGCATGTGCAACTCTGTGCGGGGAGCGCAGCACAGCTGATGAGGGATTGGCCACCCCTGGCCGCTATACAGTGTATGCGGGGGTAAGCACGCAGTATGCATGCCGTATGGTGTGTAGGGGAGCATGCATAAGTAGGCAATATCTTATCGCTGCTCACTGAAGCGTAGCTGCCCCTTTCAACTGTACTCCACTGCATTTTCAACTGCTGTCATACACAGCACCAGCAGGCATTGGAGAACTGCGGCCGTACCTGCAAACACACTGACTGAATTGGAAGAGGGCTGCCACACCTCTGAAAACTCGGATGATGGCACTATGTTTCTTGCACATGCGTGCAAGCAAACATAAAAATGGTGATCTAAGCAGCCAGATTTCAAATGACCTATGCAAAACCACTTTAAAAAACTGCCACACTTATTGGCTTGTAGCAGCTTCACTAAACTGTCAGCTTGTTCAGAGGACTGCAAGCAGGGGCTCGAGCTGGCTGGCGTACCACACAGTCATTCCCTAGAAAATATTGTAAACTGTCAGTCCCATGCACATTGCCCAGGGCAGAGGATATCTCAAGTTACAACAAGCTGACACACTGAGCAGGGAACAAAAAACGACACTAGGTGAGTTACTGGGATTGTCCAGCTTCACTTTTTCATCCCTCACAACTAAAACTATTGTACTTTACAGTATAGAGTAAGTTAAATTGCCAGTCTCATGCACACTGCCCGAGTTACAGTGTCTCTCCAGTTAACACAAGTGCCAAGCAAGGAACCGGGAAATCAACTCATTGTTGGCACATTTTTGTTTCTCATTTTTTTCAATTTCTCTTTTTTTTCATTTTGTTTATCTGTACTGTAGTAGTGGTGTTAATTTGTGCACTGCAGTGACACACAGTGACACTTAATGTGCACGTAATGCGTAATGTACAGTAATTTACTCCGTGAAAATATTTTCATTGACAATGAGTCACCAGCGAAGATAGTGAAAATATTTTTATAGTGAAACTTTCCAGTTCTACAATATGCTGGACCCTTGCAACAGGCCCTGGATGCTACAGCTGACAGAACATGCACAGAGCATGCCTCACAGGGCCTCCACCACCCATGCATAGCTGCATACCCTGTAATAAGCCCTGGGCCCCTCAGCAGGGCTCCTCCTTCTCAAGACACCCCACTGTCTGACAGCTGCAGCCAACTGCATACGTACCACAGCTGACTGGAAGAAACACTGAGACAAGGGACATATTTGCATGTATAGTTTTCCTGGCACAGCAAAAGCTACCCCTGTGCATGAAAGATGAAAAAAGGAAGGGGTCTGTCATGTGTCAGAACAAACTGTGAACAGAAACAGATAATTTGAGCAGATTAGATAGACCATTGTGGCCTGCTTCTGCTGGCAAATATTTGTAAGTTCGTATGTTCATAATTAGGAATATAAACGAAAGAATAACAAAAAGGGCTCAGACATGCCCATTCAGAAGTCCTATGGTCCCCTGCCACTGGCTTCCAACACCATGCAAGGTGGCAGGGGGACAGGCCCAGTGTTGCATAGTCCAGCAGGCACAACTGTTGCCTAGGAGTCCTCCTCCACCTCCTTCAAGTCCTCACTGGATCCCATTGGGATCATATCTGTGTACCCTACCTCTATGAGGACTATCCACTGCTGCAATCCTCACTAGCCCAGGAATGAGAGAAACACAGAGAACAGGCATGAGTGGCATACACATGCACAGCCACAGCAGAACACAGTTGACACATAGGGTGCCCCTTCCACAGCATCACTTACCTTTGATGGCTCTGCCAGGGCCTAGTAAGCAACAATATCATCCTTATAGTAGGTGTGCTGCATCCACTCCATCCAGCACAGCTAGTTGGGTATGTGGGCCTCCAGGCTACAACCACTGACACTGCTTCATCAGGCTTCTCCTTCTTGAGGACTATCTGGTCTGGCCTACCACAGTAGCTCTGCAGAAACATAAGTAATGGATGCCAGAACTGCAACAGTACACACAGCACATTGCATTAATGCCACCGCACTCCTTGCCAGTTGCCTACATACCTCTTCTGGCTCCATGATTTCCAACATGTCACCCCGTCTCCGAGCCCTGGTAAGTGTTTTTGCCATCATCCAGAATTGTCCTGGATAGTTTTATTTTATTTATTGTATTATTTATTTGAAAATTGGTGACCAGGAGGGGCACATTGAGCCAAGGCTCATTTCCAAGTGCAACCCAGGGCAGAAAGGACATGAAATATAAGTACATAACACAGTCATGACCACCCATTCACTGTGCAGAGTTCTGAAAGGATGCGGCTTCTGCCACCATTTCGACATAGAAAAGTAGAATGTGTCAGTAGATGGGACCCGTGTGGACTATCTAGTCTGCCCATGTATACTACCCCTCCATTCAGGCCACTGTGTTAAGTTCTCCACAGTGCCTGCCCCATGCAGTTTGAACTTCCTGGCCATCTTTACCTGCGCCACCTGTGTGGGAAGGACATTCTAAGACTCCACCACCCTCTCTGTAAAGAACTTCTGGTGTTGCTCTTGAACCTGCCCCCCCTTTAGGCACATATCATGCCCCCTGGTCCAGGTGCAGTTGTTTACATGCAGGAGATTCTGTGCCTGTACTTTGTTGATCCCCTTCAGGTATTTAAACATCTCTACCATATCCCCCTATTCCTTCTCTGTTCCAGAGATTACATTCAGTGTTAACTAGAGATGCCTATGCATGCTGTGCTGCCCCAGGGGCATGGCTGGAACAGGCCACTTTAAAGGATATCCATTTTGCATGGGATGTCTGTGTACCATCCCTGTCAGGATCACTGTCAGGGGAAGCATGAACAGGTGTGGGATGAGCACCACATGGCAGCCATTCTCAGGGCATAACACTGAGATACAGCACATGTGCCCAGGGCTACTAATGAATATCCTCCTGCTGTATGGCAAGAAGGAACACAAGCTGACACTGACAGGCAGGCTGTGGCCATGTGTATTCCAGCCCAGGCTGGACACCAATGACAAGTGAGACACACACTGTCTCAAACGATTCTGTTTGAAACATAACATGATCACACAGCTGTGTGATATGGTCCATGCCTATGTCACCCCACATACCTGTCAGTTGATAGCAATGACTGTTGAGACAAAGGTGCTATGCGCATTAGCCTACTATGCCACTGGCTCCTTCCAGAGAGTAGCGGAGATATCATGGGTGTCAGCCAGTCCTCCATGTCTAGGGCATTGCACCAGGTCACCGATGTCCTGCTTCTGCATGTACATGAACTCATAACATTCGCCATTATACAGGAAGACATACAGTACAAAAAGGAGGCATTCTATACCATGCATGACAAGCCCAATGTATTGGAGGCCATTGACTATATGCATGTGGTGCTCCTGGCGCCATCAGTGGATGAGTAGGCATACTATAAATGCAGAGCATATCACAACATCAACTGCCAGATAGTCTATGATTCCATAGCTATAATCACTAATGTGTGTGACAATTACTCAGGCTAATGCCATGATGTCTATATATTTAATGGGTCCAGGCTGAGCATCCTCCTCTGTGCATGCGGTGGCAGGGATGGATGATTGATTGTTGAGTTTCTGTATTCTACACAGGTGGTATACTGGTGGATGCCATGCTGGAGCATGGTACTAATCCTGTCATTTAACCACTACATAGGTGACAGTGGATATCCCCTAAGTCCATATCTGATGAGCTCTTACCTAGGGGCACAAGGCAAAGCACAGAAGGCATGCAGTGAGGCACACAGAAAGTGGTTTCAGTGCCTGGATCAGGAAGACAGCATGATGATGCTTGCCTCAGGATGTAGAGTGTTCACAGCATGCGCCATAGCTGTGCAGTGAATATCTACCCATACCACCAGACAGACATGGGGATGGTCCACTGGGTGACCAGGAAGGGGAGTAATTTCATGGGCAAGATGCAGAGTCACTGTCTGGACAGGCAGCAAGGCATGGACTCATGCAGGGGACATTCAGCCACTAGGGCAGTGAGGAAGGGTAGGCAGGGGAGGCATTGTGTTGATGGCCCACCCTGGGTGCCACACTGCCCATGGTTGGGGGGCTGATTAGTATTTGTGCTTGTGAGGTTTATTAGTGCTTCTGTTTCAGGGGCTTATTAGTGCTTGTGCTGGGGGAGGATACCTGTGCTTGTGCTTGGGTGAGACAGTCATCACTGCTTCTGTGTTGGCCCTGGCTAGAATGGTGTCGGCTATCCTCTCCAGTATGTTCCCTATTCTGTCAGTGCTACCCCACATGCCCTTCATGTCTGCAGTTAGCTGCCTTAGATGCCCTGTGTGCACCTGCTGGACACTATCTCTGGGTAGTATGCATGGCGTATACCACTCCTAACCACCCTACATGCACTGCGAGTAGGACAGCTGGAAGGGCCCTCATCCCCACTGTTGCTTTGATGGTGTATGTTCCCTTGCCACCCCACTGTGTTCTCCTATCCACCCCCAGCAGGTGGATGGGCTGTGTCAGATGCTAGCCCAATGGTGCACTGCTGGCAGACTGTAGCTGCATGCTTTCAATGGCCAGCTGCCAGCAGAGTGCCATAATATCAAGTAGGCTAGGCTTGGCTAGCTGTTCAGGGTGTGGTTGTGGATGGAGTTTGTACCTGTGTGTAGGGGATGGAAAACTTGCTGATGGTAGGGGTGTCCAAACCTTCTTTTGCCTCTTGTATGTCCAGTTCTTGACTCAGGTCCTTATACAGATCCTCCACTCCATCTTTCTCCTCCACCATGTGCAAGGGCTCCTGCAGTGTACCTAGGGGTGGAGACAAACCATGTGTTACAGACAGTGGCATGGTTGTGGACATGCCCTGGGACTGTTGTGGGCTACCACATGTACCACCTACCTGTGTCAGTCTTGCCCTGTCTGCCAGTGATGGTCTCCAGACATTGACTCATGTCAGTGGATATCACCCCCTTCCCAGTGGGTGTGTGATCAATCACAGGGTCTTTAGGGTGCAACAGACGGTGGTTAACATTGTATAATCTCAGAATAATCTCTAGAGTAACGATATGATATAACAAGCAAAGGTGTTCGCAGCAGAAGCAGGTGATGTCTAAGAGAACATTCTTTTTTCATGAAAATTTCTTCAGTAATCAAAAATTTAATGTCATATAGTTGCAATTTTTGATGATTGTTGTGTGGCTGAGTTCTGCTGTGCCAGGTGTAAGTTTTTTTTGCAGATACTGGAAAACTGCTTTGATTGACAGCCTCAATAAACACATCAGTCCCTTAACTCTGCTAAAACTTCCTCAGCAAACCTTCTCTAATTTTCACTTTTCTCAATCTCCATCTACATAACTTGCTTTTATTATATGATAATTTAATGTTTCATGAACTGTATTTGACTATAAGCGTTGCATGATTAAGTTATAGACATACATTGTTTTGAACTGTACTTCATTCAAAACTTTAAAGCTCCACTTAATTCATCACCATGGTAACAGAAATGAATAATTACCTTAAATTTTATTAAGCTTTTTAGAATGTTACTCTCTGTTTTTTCATGATGAATCATGTATTGCCTTTTTAGTTCCTCTGATTAGCATTCTAGTAACATTCCTGTGCATTTCCTTGCATACACTATTATCTAATTCAGCATTAGGTCCTCAGTTTTAGCTCCACAAAAGAGCATTCTTGTTCTTTCATTTTTGTTCTTTCTTTTTATGCCAATTTTTTTAGTACTTTTTCTTTTTCTCCCCCTACCCCACCAATCCAACTAATCTTTCTTGCTGATTCTCCTTTTGGGCCCCCAGATTGCAGCTAGGTTACTTGATACTGTCCTAATGCATAATTTCACAGCCTCTCCATGACTGCCATCCTCCACAGTGGGATTCAGCAGCAGTTGGAGGGAGAAACTAAAATGTCAACCCCAGTTGAGTGAAGGTGATAACTCAAATGGAGGTCTCATAAAATGCAAGCTTGGGTGCAGGTGCATGTGCAATAGGTCTTGTCGATCTTTTTTGAGCTTTATTAGGCAATTTTGCCATTTGCTACTCGCCTCTATCTCAAAGGTTTTTTCATTTGATTATGTTCTGTTCACAATATGCATCAAGTTTAGTCTTGAAGTCTTCCATTGTCTCACTACCAACTACTTCCAGTGGAAGGCTATTCCACACGGACACTACCCTTTGAGAAAACCACATTGTCCTTTTTTTAGAATGGTTCAATGCACCCTTCAATTGGAGTATATGTGAGCTGGTATCATATTATAGTTCTCTTGTTTGTAGCCCTTTGCAGTCCCATAGGTCATGGTTATCAAAAGCTCCATTAACTAGGCACAGATCACCTCTCAACCTACAATACTCCAGTGTATACAGCCCTAGTTTCTTCAATCTTTCCTCATAACCTGGGTTCTGCAATCTTGCAACCATCCTGGTTGCTCTACACTGAGCCTCCTCTAGATATTTTATCTCAGTTTTATGCATAGGGCCCAGAACCAGGCACAATACTTTAAAGGCAGCCTCACCAGTGAAACTATACAGTGGCAGGGTCACCTTTTTAGCTCTGCTATGTATATGTTTCTTTATGCAGCCTAAACTACAATAAGATTTCTTTGCTGTTAACTGGTGGTGCTGTGCGGAATGCAAAATTCCACCAGCAAAATTATGGAAGGACGATTCTGCCAGCGGAATTTCTGATGGAATTTTGTGGTTCTATGGAATTATGCCTACTGTGATCCATGGAATAATATTCTGCAGAACAGCATTTTTTGCATGGAAAATTATTCAGTAGCAATTTCTGTGGAAAATATTGAGAGCCGTGGAATAATATTCGGCAGAACAGCATTTTCCCCAAGGAAAATCATTCCGTAACAATTTTCTTCTGTGGAATTCCACCATTTTATTTCTGGTAAAATTCAGCAGAATTTTGGTGGAATTTTTAAAATTCTGTGGAATTTCATTCTGCTGGAATTTGAAAATCACACACATCACTATTATCTAGTGCTGTGTGGAATTCCAGCAAAATGAAATTCCACAGAACTTTCAAAATTCCACTAAAATTCTCCTGAATTTTGCCAGAAGATAAATGGTGGAATTCCATAGAAGAAAATAATTACGGAATGATTTTCCACAGGAAAAATGCTGTTCCACAGAATATTATTCTGTGGATCTCAATATTTTCCACAGAAATTGCTGTGAAATAATTTTTTATGCAAAAAATGCTGTTCAGCAGAATATTATTCCATGGATCACAGTAGGCAGAATTCCACAGAAGAATCTGTGAAATTGCAGCATAAATTCCGCTGGTGGAATAGTCATTCTGTGCTAATTTTGCCAGTGGAAGTCTGCATTCTGCACAGCACAACTATTAACTGGCAGTGCTTTTTGAAACTCAAATCATTGGTTAGAATAACTCCCAGGTCTCTCTCCTCTTTTGTTATAGTCAGTATGTGTACTCTTAGTACATATGTTGATTTCTTGTTATTTTTCCCAAAGTGCATCACTAAACATTTCTCCACATTGAACTCCAGTTTATGTTCTAGCTTAGCAAGGTCCTTTTGTAGATTCTTTATTTCAGCAGTATTTTTAGCCACTGAACCAATTTTGGTGCCATCAGTAAATTTTGACAACCAACCTCCCCCATTGCATGACACTGATGTTACACAAACATTGAATGAGCATGGCCTGGGCACTGATCTCTGTGGCACCCCACTGGTCACAGTTGACCAGTTTGAGGCAATGCCTCATACTACCACTCGTTGTTTGCTATTGGAGAGCCAAGACTCAGTCCATGCCACCAATCTTGTATTCATTCCCACGCTTCTTAACTTCTCAATTAGTTCAGTATGTGGTACCATGTCAAAGACTATACTATAATCAAGGAAGATGATATCCACAGGACCTACTGCCTTTTTTTTTATCTCCCCGGCTCAGCCTTTCTTTCCACTGGTCCTCCCAGCCCCATCACCCCAGCTTGTCCCAGTGCTTATCTGCACCCATGGTCCCCCATGACTTGCCCTCTGTGGCTGGGTGGCAAGGAGTTCCTTGACTTGCCATGACAGATTTCTGGGAGGCCTGATTCACCAGGTGCAGGGCCTGTGAAAGTCAATGTTCATCCTGCTCAACCAGGAGTTTTTCCAGTTTTCTCCCCATGGGAGACGTGGTATGCACTAACATCAAGGCCACACACACACAAACATTTGCCTTGTCTCCTCCACCTCTTTCAGCTTGATCTACCTTTCCCCTAGCTTCCACCAGGACCGGTAAAGCACTAAGCTTTTCCCCACCCTTCCCCACGGGAGGAAAGCAGTCCTGCAGATACTCAATCCTCCTCCCCCCCCGCCAACCATCTGACACCTCAGGTTCGATTCTGAACCTGGGTTATCAACGTTGCAAGCAGTACTGCTACCGCTGCACTGGTGAACTGGCCCAAGGCTCCACTGACTTTATCAGCAAAGTTTATCAGATTGGTTTGGCATGATCCACACCTCAAAAAGCCATGTTGTATCATATCTGTCAAGTTATTTATATTGATGCAATTTTCTATTTCCTCTTTTACTATTTTTTTCTAGTACTTTTCTAGTACTTCACCCAAGACCGAGGTCAGGCTCACAGGTCTATTGTTTTCGCAATCTGTTCTACTCCCTTTCTACATATAGGGATGACTGTAGTTTTCCTCTAGCTTGTTACTACAGTGTAGTGCTTTGTGGAATGTGGAATTCCGCTGGTGAATTAGCATGGAATGACCATTCCGCTGGCGGAATTTCTGCTGGAATTTTGCTGGTTCTTCTGTGGAATTCCACCTACTGTGATCTGTGGAATAATATTCTGTATAACAACATTTTTTGCATGGAAAATTATTCCACAATAATTTCTGCAGAAAATATTGAGATCTGCGGAATAATATTCCATGGAACAGTATTTTTCCCATGGAAAATCATTCTGCAATTATTTTCTTATGTGGAATTCCACCGTTCCATTTCTGGCAAAATTGGATGGAATTTCCATGGAATTTTGAAAGTTCCGTGGAATTTCATTCTGCTGGAATTTGAAAATTCCACACAGAAGTACTACAATGCCATTGTCTAATGAGGATGGGAATATTTTAGTTACTGGGTCTGCTAATTCATCTGCTAGTTCTTTTAGTAATCTAGAATGGAGTACATCAGGACCAGTGGCTTTGTTCAAGTTTAGTTGCCTCAGTCTTATTTTAATATTCTTTTGTTTTTCTTTTTTTTTTGATTTAGTCTTTTTGGTGCCCACTCCACTTTGCTGGGCATCCACCCGGGCATGGACCCCTCAGCTGCGTCATCCCCAGATGAGCCGCACACCCGGGACTCCCTGGATTACCCTCCAGGGTGGAGACGGAGCACCCCCAACCCTTAGGGTGCCATGAGCAATGGGATAGGGCAGGAGTCAGCCTGGGCAGCTGATTGCAGCTCAGGGACAGGCTTCATTTAGGCAGCAGAGGCAGGCTGATTTTTCCCTCTGTAAGGGGCAGGAACATACAATGACACCAGCATCCATCCGGCCCCCAGGAACCTTGTGGATGTCAATTGCTGTGGTACCCCTAGCCTCCACTGGGGTCCCCCATGCACTGATGATGACCCTCGCCCTCCCCCCTAGAAGAAGAGCAGTTTTAGGATGATCAATCCTTCTGCCCTGGCTGGCCCTCTGACAACTCGAGTCCATTCCTGAACCCGGGTCTCTGGCACTGCAAGTGGACATCCAACTGCTGTGCTGGTGGGCCACCTTATTTTAATATTCTAAGACTATTCTCAGTCTGCTAACAGGGTATGGGATTATTATCTTTATTCCTAAAAAAACTGTACTGAAATAGTTATTTAACATGTCCCTCATCTGCTTTTCCCTCTGAGGTCAAATTTCCTATTGTGTCCCCTGGTGGTCACACTTGTGAGTCACTGCTGCTTTTATAGTTAACCCTTAGGCTGCCAGAAGATTGGGAACCTATAGATTTGTAGGACGTGTATACACACTGGTGGCACAGTAAGGGTTAATATGATTATAAAAGGATTTATAGTTATTCTTAACCTTTGTTGCTAACTTGAGCTCATGATCTTTTTTTGCCATCCTTATGTATCTCTTACATTTTTTGTTCTGTCTTTGTATGCATCCCAGGCTACCTTTCAATTGCATTTTTTTGCCCTTTCATATGCTTTCTTTCTCTTTCTAATCTTTGATTTAACCTTTTTATTTAACCATCCCAGAATCCTTCCAATTTTATCATATTTCCTTTGTTTTGGTACAAATGTGTCTTTTAATTCATTTAGCTTTAATGTCAGTATGTCCGACATCTCATTATGATTTGTATTTGTTAGCTCTGTTTTCCAGTGCCATTCACCTAATGCCTTTCTCATCTCCTGAAAATTTACTTTGTTAAAGCATTTTATTTTGGTATTCCCATTTAGCTGACAGTTAATTTCTTTAATTATAAACATTACCACAATATGGTCACTGTCTCCTACTGCTTCTAATATTCTATCATTGGTTATTCATTTGTCCTAATTACTTAGAACAAGGTCCAATTTATTTATTTATTTAGTTTTTGTTGATATATACTAGTATGTCCCCTAGTACCTGATGTGACATACTGCTCTAGGTTTAGTGTATTTATAATATCCAATAAACTTCTTCCCATATTAGTCCTGCCTTCCATTGTATCCCATCTGATATCAGGCATATTAAAATCCCCTACAAGTATTATTCCATCCTCTGAGTTTAAATCAGCCAGCTATTTCAACATCATTTGATTTAGCTCTATATTTTTTGTGGGTGGTCTATAAATTAGAACCCCCAATTTTTTCCTGGATCTAGGAATAAATTTCAGCCACATTTGCTCCAAGTTATTGTCATTTGCTTTGTTAATTAATTCTGCTCTTATGGTACTAGAAACAAATAATGCTACCCCTCCTCCTTTTCTACCTTTCCTGTCTTTACTGACAAGTGTGCAGCCTTTGATATTTCTCCCCCATGTGTCCTTCTCCTGCCTCCAAGTCTCAGTAATAGCACATATTTGAATTTGTTCTCTTGCTAATAGATGTTCTAGCTTATTCTTTTTTTCTCTCCAGGCTCCTGGCATTTGTAAGTTAAACTTTTCAATCCCAATTCACTTTTTCCTTGGACACCTTCTTAATTGTTACATTCTCTTTAATAATGGTTTGTATTCCACCTTTTCCCCCCAGCATTTAGTTTAAACATCATTAATGCACTTGTTTATTCTATCTCTGATGACCCATGATCCATGTCTGTTTAAATGCAAACATTCCTGTTTATGCAGTCTTATATAATTTCTGAACCTATTCAAATTTATTTGAAATATAAAGCCCTCCCTCACACACCACCTCCTCAGCCAACCATTTAACTGCCTAGTGTCTTGTGTTTTCCTTTTACCTGCTCTCAGTACTGGAATTATTTCAGAGATAATTACTCTACCACCTCTATTGTTTAATGCCCTTATGACATCTTCAAAATCTCTCTGGATGTCTAACTCCTTTCTCCTACCCACATCATTAATTCCTACATGTAATACAGTAATAGGGGTAGATGTGCCTTTTAATATTCCATCAATATAGTTTTTGATATACTCTATCCTTGCCACAGAGAGGCAACTGATCATGTTGGTCTCCTTTTTGGCTTTGCAAATTACTTTATCCGTGAACTTGATAACTGAATCACCTGTTACTATTATTTCCCTTTGGGACAGAACCTTCACTTCAATTTCATCCCTATTTAAGATTGCTTGACAATTATTACCCACTGATTCATTGTTCACTCCACTAATTGTTTCAGATTTCTCAGTCTCTTGCCATGGTGGCATATTATGGCTATCTACAGTAAGTTTCCACCCCCCCCCCTTATTTCTAGGGGTTCATTAGTTCCAAGTACTGAAAATCTGTTGCTTAATTCAATAAGGACTATTTCTACTGCCTGTCTTCTGCATTTGTTTACCTCCTTGGACCAAACATCATTCTATCCCTCTCAACTAATTTTAACTGTCAGAATCTACTGCCTTGCCCCTTTTCCTCTTCTCTCCTAGGGATGTAACATTTTTCTTATCTGTAGACTTTCTTAGCCCTGTAGTGGCTGACTCAGTATCCTTTAATACTATGCCTATATTATGTATGAACTACTCTAATTTAAACATCTCAGCTTGGAACTCCAACTGTTTTTTGAGCTCCCTATTTTCAGCCAACAGTTCTGATATGTAGTTGCACTTATCATGAGTACATTCTACGATAATATCACCTTTTACAAACATTTTGCAATTCATACACTGATTTAAATTTCCCTCCCTTTTGTTTTACCTTACTTCTTTATCATCAGAGCAGTCCCAAAACTGTTACATTCTCTTCCTCTCTTCAGAATCTGAATGCATATCTCTCATATCCTCATCACATTTTCCTACTCATCTCCAAACCTTCCTTTGATCGTTCACATGTTTACTTCAAAACCATCCTGCAGCTACCCATTAAGATTTTTCAGTGTAAGCACCTACCAAAACATAGAGTTTGTCAACTGTTCACTACTACCAGCTCTGCAGCTCTGATAAACTGCAAGCAAAGGCAAGCAAAACTTTATTTATAAAACACTCATTCCCTTGAACTCGGAGTGCTGTACAATATACACAAGAGAGCAATGAAATATACTATCTCAAAAATTAAAGAATCAGAATATTAACACAGTCAGACTATCAAAACAAGTAGAACAATTGAAATAAAATATAATAAATAGTAAAATAGCCATAAAATATAGAATAATATATTGTGGGTGGTTGTAAAATTCTAGTTTTATGCACACCCAACCATATATTATTTTATTTAAATAATGGTCAGATTTTTTTTTCATGAGAGGCAAGTTAGTGTAGCAGTTCTGACAGACACACACACACACACACACACACACACACACACACACACACACACCCTGTGTCAATCTCTTTCTGTTCAGACATTTCTTCTTTTTTTTTTGGTTTTGCTTGACTTTGTTTTTAAAGTGCAAATTGCTAGGCAAGTAAGTCGTGGTCACTTTGAAATGCAGCCAGCAGCCGCTGTGTGTGGATTCTTCAGAAGCCCCAGTTGAGGCGTTGGAATGGCAGGTTCAACCAGATAGATGTTTTAGTTTGTGGAAAAAGGTGAAGAAAGGTTTTTAAAAGTATTAAAAAAGTACCTGTGTCGATGATGTGAGGCTAATCCAGGATTAGTGTGGGTGCTTGGTCATGGAAGAGTGGGGCCGCCATGTTGATTGAGATGTTCAGCCCACCCATTGACACATTGAGCTCCAATGAGGTTTGTGTAATGGAGCTTGATTGGCAGGCACTGATTACAACCTCCCATGTTGTAACAAAAAAATATCAACTGGGAGGTTGTAACGCAGAATATAAACACAGTTTACCATGGATAAAAAATGATGACTATTAATTGTGTAACCATAATATTTTGTAACCAAGATGCTAGGATAAATTAAAAGCAGCTTTGAAAAGATGAGACTTCGGACCCCTTTTAAAGGCCTCCAATGAGGGGGCCTCCCTCAGGAATCTGGGGAGTGAGCTCCACAGGGTTGGGGCAGTAACATCAAGGGCCCTTTCACCTGCAGATTTTAGCAGAACCCTGGGAACCACAAGAAGGCCAACCTCAGAGGAGTAGAGGGGTCAGGACGTCTGGTGAAAAGACAGAAGGTCTTGCAGGTAATTTGGGTTCAGTTAATGTAGGGCTTTATAGGTCAGCAAGCCAACCTTGAAGGAGATCTGCTACCTTACTGGCAGCCAGTGCAGTTCATGCAGGACTGGAGTTATATAACAGGATGTAGGTTAGCCCATCAGCACCTAGCCACATCATTCAGCACTGATTGCAGGCAATGTAGGGTCCCTCCATTCAGCTCAAGGTAGAGGGCAGTACAGTAATCAAGTCTGGAGGCAACAAAAGTGTGCATCAGTGACAGCAGGTCACTGGGTGGGATCAAAGACTTTATCTGGGTAATATTTCTAATATGGTAAAAACCAGTGTGGACAACAGATGGCACCTGAGTCTCCAGCTTCAGTTTGCTGTCACAGATATCACCCAGATTCTTTACCCTGCCTGAGGTGGTTAGAGAGGAGGTACCAAACACTAATCCGGTCACCACACCCCCACTTCAGTTCCCCACTGGTGACCAGGCTCATTCACCAATACTTCCATCTCATCAGGATTGAGCCTCAGACAGTTGAATTGTATCCAGTCCTGTATCTCAGCCAGAAAGGAATTCAACACGGAGACCATACTCTGTGTCCCTGGTACAAACAACATATACAGTTGGATATCATCTGCATAACAGTGAAAACCCACATTATAACATCTAATGATATCACCCAGGGGTAGCATGTACACTGCAAATAACATGAGTGAGAGGACTGAACCCTGGGAAACTCCACGGAACAGGAGCACTGGGTGGGAGGAATACATTACCTTCACCACACTTAAAATCAAATTCTTTATTTATCCAGGTGAACACCATTGAGCAAGCTCATTTACATGGTGGACCTGCATTATAAAAGTCATGTAATGATGCATTTATATACAGACAAATAGACAGTAGATGCAAGAGTACAACAGTACAGGTAGGCCTGTAATAGACAGGATAAGTAAAAATACATTTGGGTTCAGGTAAAATACAGTCTTTAAGGGTATACATAACAATAGGGTAGCAAGTCAGTAAACATTTATACCAGATACAACAACATACATGGTTTAGTATTTCTGTAAGGTAAAGGCATTGTAGTCCAGCGAAGAGATTAGCTGAAGTGGATGCTACAAGCAAAGAGACATACAAGTGCCTTCAGAAAGTATTCACCCCCCCCTTGGATTTTGTCACATTTTGATGTGTTACTACCAGAATTTGTAATGCACTGAAATTATTTTTCCCCCTTGATTCACACAGCATACACAACAATTTAAAGGGGCAAAAATATTTTTATTGTGTAACAAAAATTTATGAAACATTAAAAACTGAAATATCTTGTTTACTTAAGTATTCACCCCCCTGAGTCAATACTTTGTAGAAGCACCTTTGGTAGCAATTACAGCTTTGAGTCTTCTTGGGTATGTCTGTATCAGCTTTGCACATCTGGATTTGGGGATTGTCGCCCATTCTTCCTTGCAGATTTGCTCAAGCTCTGTCAAGTTGGATGGGGAGCGTCGGTGAACCGCAATCCTTAAGTCTTTCCACAGATTCTCAATGGGATTCAAGTCTGGACTTTGGCTGAGCCACTCAAGGGCAAACACTTGCAAACACCTTCTTGTTCTGAAGCCACTCCAGTGTTGCTTTGGCTGTATGCTTGGGGTTGTTGTCCTGTTGGAATGTAAATCTTCGCCCCAGTCCAAGGTCTATTGCAGACTGATGCAGCTTCTCCTCAAGGATGTGCCTGTATTTGGCTCCATTCATTGTTCCCTCTATCCTGACAAGTGCCCCAGTCCCTGCCACTGAAAAGCATCCCCATAACATGATACTGCCACCACCATGCTTCATGGTAGGGATGGTGTTACACAGGTGCTGAGCTGTGTTCGGTTTGCGCCAGGCATAGCGCTTTGCATTCAGGCCAAAGAGTTAAATTTTTGTTTCATCAGACCAGAGAATCTTTTGCCACATGGTCTCAGAGTCTGCCACGTGCCTTCTTGCAAACTCCAGGCATGCTATTATGTGGCCTTTTCTCAGGAGTGGCTTCTGTCTAGCCACTCTCCCATAGGGGCTACATCTGTGAAGTGCTGCAGAGATTGTTGTCCTCTGGACAGGTTTTCCCATCTCAGCCATGGAACTCTGTAGTTCTGCCAGGGTGGTCACTGGGTTATTGGTCACTTCCCTGACCAAGGTCCTTCTTGCCCGGTTGCTCAGTTTGGGAGGACGGCCTGCTCTAGGAGGAGTCTGGGTGGTTCCGTAATCTTTCCATTTCCTAATGATGGACTTGACTGTGCTCCTGGGAACTTTCAACACCCTAGAAATGTTTTTATACCCCTCCCCAGATCTATGCCTCCTCACAATTCTATCACGGAGTTCTACAGACAGCTCCTTGGTCTTCATGGTAGAGTTTCTGCTCTGACATGCACTGTCAACAGTGGGACCTTATATAGACAGGTGTATTGCTTCTGAAATCATGTCAACCATTTGAACTGACTACAGGTGGACTCCATTCAAGTTTTAGAGTGATCTCACAAGGAAATTGGATGCACCTGAGCTCAATTTGGAGTGTCATAGCAAAGGGGGTGAATACTTATCAAATCAAGACATTTCTGGTTTTTATTTTAAATTACATGTACAAACAATTCCAGAAGTTTCATTCCACTTTGACATTATAGAGTAATTTGTGTAGATACGTGACATAAATATCCCATATAAATGTATTTTAATATAAGTTTGCAACATCACAAAATTTGACAAAATCCAAGGGGGGGGGGTGAATACTTTCTGAAGTCACTGTATATAGTCAGTTTAAAAAGGCCCAGGCATATCAAGGGGGAGACATGTGTCGGGAGAAGTGGGCAGCCAGTAGGGGGGTCTGGAACTGGGATAATACTAGGACTGAAGAAATTAGATGCTGTGGGTGTACAAGGAATAGGTGGGCGAGGGAGGGTGAGATTTAGGACGGTAGATAAGTAGGTGGCTCAGGGACAATTTATACACTGATACAAGAAGGAAGGAGGATTGGAAAAGCAGGGAGGATGTGGAAGGGGGCATAAGTAAGCTAGGATCATTGGAAGCAGTTGCAGGCTTCTGTAATGTATTTTGAGTATAATGTTTTAAACACAGTGAGACTAACAGGAGTCCTCAGTTTCAGTGATTTCTGTAGCACATTCCAGAGCTAGGATCATTGGAAGCAGTTGCAGGCTTCTGTAATGTATTTTGAGTATTTATTTATCAGCTTTTGGTAACCGGGTAAGTGCGCTAGGCAACAATCCTGCCTATTTTCAGGCACGATCCGGGACAGTACAATACAAAGGTACACAAATTACAGTGATACATTATAACATAATAACATTAAAGATAAGGACTTAAATACAATAATACTAACAGGAGTCCTCAGTTTCAGTGATTTCTATAGCACATTCCAGAGTGACGGTAGAACGAATCCTATGGCAGCTCTCCCAAAATGCATTAGGGCTTTGGGCACTTTCAGAGAAATCAGTGAACAGCTTCTTAGGACATAGGTTCCAGGCATATTGAGAGTCAGGCAATCAACAAAGTACTGTGAAAGTGTGCCAGTGACAGCTCTGTATGTCCAGACAGCTGCATTTTTATTTTGTCTGTAGTGTAGGGAGTTCTAACCTACGGCTGCATATAAAGAACGGTGATGGGTGGAGAAGGGGAGACCAGTGATGAAGCGCAGGGCTCTGTGGTAAAGTATGTCCAATTAGCCGAGGTATGAAGTAGCACATTGGCTGTATATAAAGTTGGTGTAATCAATTAGGGAAAGGAACGTAGCCTGAACTAGCTGTCTCTTGGCCTCTGTAGTTAGTAGGTGGTTTAACCTGAAGAAGAGACCTAGTCTCTGCCTCAGTTTTTTTAACAAATCCTCCAGGTAGTCTGCAAAGAAGACTTTGAAGTCTAACCAGACCCCCAGGTATTTGAATTTCGGCACAAATTCCAGGGTTTCTCCTAAGAGATTGGTGATGGGGGGTAGAGCAGGGTAGGCTGCATGGTTAATAGGTGAAAATAGCATCGTCTTTGTCTTTTTGGCAATAAGTAACCATTTTTTACTAAAGAGCTGATATTAAAGTATGTTGAAGTTAGCTTGCAGGTGGCTACAGGCAGTTTCAGGAGTTGTACAGCTTAGGTAGATCACTGTATCATCTGCGAACAGATGAAATTTCGCCTAATTGATGCCTGAGTCTATATTGTTGATGTAGATGGCAAATAGGAGTGGCTCCAGGATGGATTCCTGCAGGATGCCTCTTTTTAACAGATTTGAGGGGGAGAGTTCACCTTCAGCCTTGACCTGTTGGTGCCTATCAGAAAGGTAGTTGTGGAACCAATGCAAGGAGGTAGAATCTAGACCAATAGCTTTTAATGAAAAAGAAGGAGGCTGTGGTCGACAGTGTTGAAGGCCTTACTTAGGTCTAGAAAAATGACACAGACACATTTTTTGTTCTCTAGCTCATGCTGCCAGTCATTTGTCACCTTGGCCAGGGCAGTGATTGTACTATGTTCAGTTCTGAAACCATATTGCATTGGGTTTAGCAGGTTAGTGTCATCTATGAAGATTTCAGCTGGACATTCACGATTTTTTCCAGGAGTTTTGATAGTACCGGGAGATGGGAGATGGGCCTGTACTTGTTTAGATCACAGGGGTCTCAGGATTTAAACAACAGAATAACATGTGCAGTCTTCCACAGTTTGGGGAGGGTCCCTTGAGAAAGGGACAAGTTTAATAGATGCGTAATAGGTACGGCCAAGACATGATAGGCAATCTGTAGGTAGTATGGATCGAAGGTGTCAGCCCCAGCACTTTTTCTGGTGTCCAACTGGAGGAGGAGATCTTCAACTTCTTTTAGTGAGGCAGGAGAGAATGAAAAGACTGCATCTGACTAGATTCTGAAGGTTGCATGGTAAGCTGGGAGCATAGGTTGCGTGCAGGTGAGTTATCAAAAGCTAGTCCTGCAGTAGCAAAGTGATTGTTGAAAGCTTGTAGTATCTCTTTATTGTTGTTGATAGTTACATTGTCAGAAATAATTTTTGAGGGGAGAGTGTTTCCTGTGGTATTACCAGAAAGTTCTTTTATTGTGGACCAGAACTTGGTAGGGCAGTCGGAGGCAGTGTCGAGTTCAGAGCGATAGAAGTTGGACTTGGTTTCCCGAATTAGCTTTGTACTGTGGTTTCTGGCTATTCTGAAAAAATGCCAATCTTCGGCTTTGTGGGATTTGCATACTAGCTTCCAGAGCTTGTTCCTTTTTAATAGTGCTGCCTTGATGTCTGCTGTAAACCAATGACACTTTCTAGCCTTTATGCGGGTTTTGACTAAGGGTGCGTGGGTGTTAAGAGCGCTGGATACAATTTCATGGAAAATGGCATATGCTGTTTCTACTAATTTGGCTAAATAAAAGGTCTGCCAAAGCAGGGAGGCTTTCAGATCATTGATATATGCAAGCTGGTCAAAATTCCATTTTGATCTTTTGGTAGAGAATTTTGCTGAGGCTGTTGGTTTAGGGACTGCTCTTATGCCAGCAATAAAGCAATGGTCACTAACATTGGCAGAAAAGATCCCAGCATGGGAGAAGAAATGGGGTTTGCTTACTAGAAGTACATCTAACAGTGTACTTTTTGTAGGGTTTTTCTTATTGATACGAGTAAATTCATTAATAAGTAGAGTGAGCCCATGAGAGTCACAGAAGGATTTAAGTGGAAGAGATGCGCTTGACAGCCAGTCATAGTTAAGGTCCCCTAGTATAATTGTTTCCATTGTGTCAGTACTCATAGTAGATGATAGGTGGGACAGGAGCTGTGATCCCAAGGACGGGGGTCTATAACATCCTATAACACGGAGAGCCATTGATGTAGATATTTTAATTTTTAAGGACAGGCATTCAAAGGCATTGGCAATTGATGTAGTGTTGAGGGTAGCGACTGTAAACTTGTCCTTAACATAGATGGCTACACCATCACCTCTGGTTAGTCTATCGGCTCTGAATAACAGATAGTTGGGGATATTGACCTCTTTGTCTGGTGTGGATGGACGAAGCCAGGACTTAGATATGACAAGTATATCCGGCCCCGTGTGGATAGCCCAAGTCTGTACTGAGGTGAGTTTCTTTAAGAGGCTACACACATTAACATGGATAAAGCTGATACCTTTATACTTCATGACTTCGGACGGAGAAGGAATTGCTTGTATAGGACCAGGGTTAAGTTTAACATTACCTGAGCATAGCAAGAGGAGTACAACTTTCCTTAGGGCAATAAGAGGTAATTTGGAAGAACTAAACCTCTTTGGCTAGTGGAAGAATTGGCGTAGGAATGCAAGGACCTATTCTTTGTACTGTTCAGTCCTAGTGATACACACGCTAAGAACCTAGCTGTATGAAACCAGTAGATGCAGGTACTGGGCCGAGTAGGTAACATTCCTTGGGTAGGTAACGAGATGCCTGTGGCTGTCTGAGAGGGAGACTCAGCTGAAAGTGGGTAGGACAACTTGGGGGCATAGCTCGAGCTGTATAGGGACTCCATGAGTAAACATTCTTGGAGTAGGGGATACAAGTCCTCTTTGGGGTAAATTCCATCTGGCATGTACCCTAATAAGGGTAGGGTGCATAAGGCAGTAAATAGGTAGAGCCAGATTGCAAGTTCCATGGTTAAACTCTCAGGGTCAGAAAGAGAAACAGTTGTAAGGGCTTAATCTGGGCAAGGTATTACCAGGTAAGGATACATGCCAGGGGGTCTGAAAAGGGATATAGGTGCCGATACCACTTGAAGGGAGCAAGGAGATGTTTCTATGGCACAGCGACTAGAGATAGTTATGAGAAGTTGTAAACCTGATCTAAGAAGTATCACCAGCTAAGGCTACACACCACAGGGTCAGCAAAGGGATGTACTTTAGGTGCTGAAACCACTTGTAGGGAGCAAGAAGAATTTACTATGACACAGTGACTAGGGACAGTAATAAGAAGTCACAAATCTGATCTGAGATGAGTGGTAGGGGAGACTGCGGTGGGTTAGTTAGGATGGGACACTTGAACCTGAAGCTGCAGCCCAGAATTTATGTGTCTGTGGGCGTCCTAGGGAGGTGAGGAGGATAGATTTGTAGGAAAGCCAATGGCAGGGGAGGGCAGGGCAAGGAGGTCTATATAATAATGGTCAGGGAGGGGATGGGAGGGTGGGTATAAACTTTGCGGCTTTGCTGTACCTCTCTGGGTCTGGAGTCCAAGCATGTGGTCTCGGGCAGCGGCTTCAAAAACGCCAACCGCCTGGTGGCCGCGGTTCTTGTGGTGGGTGAGCTGGGAGCCCTGGAGGGTTCTCGGCTGAAGGGGAAGAGAAAGCGATGCCAATTAGTACTGGTCCCAGACAATGGTTGAGCTACCCAGTGACAAAACTAATTTACAAATGAATGGGGTCGATTTCCTTGGCGCCCTGAAGTCTAGGGGGCAGTTACAGAGGCAAAGGAAAGGGCTGTTTCACTTAATCAATCTAGCAAGAGCAGTTTGCAAGTATTACAGCTTTTTTTTAGGCAGTTTGCAGGTAGATCCTAACAAAATAGGCATACATTAGCAAGCATAAGTAAAAAAAAAACAGTGCCTATTTAGTTCAGGAGACAGAGAAAAGATAAGAAGGAGTGAAGGATCAATCGGAGCAAGCCTGGAAAAGGCACTCACACTTTTGCAGCTTTGCCGTACTTCTCTGGGTCTGGAGTCCAAGCAAGTGGTCTCTGGCGGCGGCTTTGGGAGTGCCGACCGCCCGGTGGCCGCGGTTCTTGTGGCTGATGAGCTGGGAGCCCTGAAGGGTTCTCAGCAGAAGTAGTAGGAGAGAATTAGCGTGGTCAGCCTTATGAAGGGGGAAAGGAGGGAGTGGTGAGGCAAGGCGCTGTTAGAAATGTAGTTCTGTGGGGCAGGACTGCACTCTAGGAGGTGTTCTGCAGCTTTAAATTTGTGTAGGGCAAGATGGCCAATGGGAGGAGGTGCACAGAAGGGGGAGTGGTTTAGGTGTATTTAAGAACTTGTGGAGGAGGGCTAAAAAATCACACAAAGGGACACACAAAGGAGAGAATGGGAAGATTAAGGGGTCTAGCTAGGCTAAAACAAAGCAAATAAGCAAGTATTTTACTCTCTTTTTTTTCTATCAGAATGAACAAATGCAGGCTAGTTACAGTCCTTAAACAAACAGAAAATCAGCAGTAGGAATCCCGGTTTTCAGTTTAGCTGTAATTAATATTATGTGCACACACTAGTAGCGAGGGCCAGGCAGCACAGACTACAAAATTTGTGCACGGGCATGCAATTAGTCCTGGGAAAGCAGCCACGCTGGATTCCAGAGCTAGCCACTCAGGGAGTTCACCAAGATGGTGAGCAGTCAATAGGGCACTGCAGTCAGATGGCACCAGGAATTCAGAAAAACAATCCAGGATCTTCGCTGCAACAGCTGCTGAGAGCTGAAGATCTGGCTTCAGCAATTACCTGTGCTTGGAAAGCAGTGGGCGCGTGGCAGCAGGCAGGCTCCCGGTCTCGCCGCTGTAGTTGGCGGGCAGCTCAAGCTTAAAAGCAGCTATGAGGATGAGGTGCTTGCCCGAAGTGGGCAGCAAGTCTGTGCTTGGACAGCAGTGGGCAGTTGGCAGCAGGCAGGCTCCTGGTCTTGCCACTTTGTGTCCTATGTGTAAGAAAGGAGTTGACCCAGTTGGTGACAGTACTGGTGAGTCCACAGAGATCCTGCAGGTGGTCCAATAACACTGCATGATCCATGGTGTCAAACACTGAATAGATATCAAGGAGAATGAGAATTGATCATTCACCTCTATCTCTCACCCTGAGGGGATCATTCTACACCTTGACTGGTGCAGTCTCTGTACAGTGTCCAGACCAGAAACCATACTGGAGTGGCTCACAGATGACAAAGGCAGCCAGATGTGCCTCGAGAAGAATGGTTACTGCTTTTTCAATAACCTTCCCTAAAAAGGGGAGGTTAGTAACAGGTCTGTAATTCACTAGAAAATCTTCAAGAGGGGTTTCAACATTTTTTTCTTCAAGAGCAATGGGGAACACCCCTCTTGAGATGGAGCACTGGACTATCTCAGTGAATACTGGGCCCAGACACCCCATGCATCCTTGTAAGAAATGCATTGGACCTGGATCCAGTTCACAATAAGTAGTCTACAGTTTCAAATTTATCTCACTAACCTCTTCCACCTGCACCAAGCTGAACTTGCACCAGACATGAGGATTGCTTCTTTCTAACCAGATATAACACTGCAGGCCCTATGAGACCCCACTGAGGAGATAGCCATCCTGCTGGAATACACTTTGTCAGCAAAGAACAGAGTAAAAACTTTTCACATCTGGCAGCTGACAATGCTCTTACCAGCTGGAGACAGGGAGGATGAATAAGTCTTTCTACTGTCTGGAAAAGTTGGACCGGTCTGTTCCTTGCTTCGGCAATCTCCCTAGACAGGAACTTTGCCTTCTTATGGGAGATTGCCCTTTGGTACTCAATATAATGAGTCTTCAAAGTCAATCCGTCATCCTCAGAATGGAACCTCTGCCACTGGTGTTCTGACCTCTGACCCAATGTCTTCAGCTCCCTTAGCTCCCCATCAGACCATGGGGATTTCAAGTATGAGACCCTCAGTCATACACAAACTGGTGCCACAGAATCAAGGGTCCCGGGGACTGCTTTGTTACTGGTCACCACTGCCTCCTCTGGTCCTGCCACACAAGCCTCCAACATACGTGGTAGGTCCAGTTTTACCATTGATCCTTCAGGGGTCAGACACTTTAATGGGTGGAAACAGGCCATCTGCACGGGAGGACTCTCAGGGGGGAAGGCAAATGAGAAATTCACTGTGTAATGATCTGACCAAATGACTGGATCAATCTTGAGGTTATTTATCTCAAGCCCCAGTGAGAATAGCAAGTCCAAGATGCGGCCATGAGTATGGGTCACAGAAGTAACTACTGCAATCAATCAATCAATCAATCAATCAATCTTTATTTTACCAGGTGAATCACCATTGAACGAGCTCATTTGCAAGGTGGACCTGGACAGATACAAATAAACAGTAGAACAATATAATGCAATATAAAAGGTAGATGTACAACCAATGATTACAAATGCATCAGAAGATAACAACTTAGCACAGTAATAGGCAAGATCTATACAGTAATACATGGTAAATGAACATACAATAGCAATATAAGCAAAAAGCCCAAGAATAGAAAAAATAATATGCTAGGTACAATACTATACCGTATATACATAAGTGGCTCAGTGGGCAGGTTAAGAGGGTAGATTGGGTGAAGAAAGGTAAAGGGAGAAGCACAGAGGGGTATCAACAAGGCCCAATGACAGATGACCGGCCCTTAATTCACCAGCCATTGGGAGAAGCAGTTACAGGATTCACTGAATGAGTGTGAAAATAGCTTTTTGAAAGAGAAAAATGTTGTTGGGGTAGCCAGCTTCAGGGTTTTTTGCAATTTATTCCACAGGTGAGGAAGTACATAATCTATGGATGCTTTACTAAAGTGTGAGTTAACTTTAGGAATGGATAGGGAGATGTAGGAGAGGCTGTGCAAGGAGTAATTGCCTACAGAACATAGAGGTAGACAGTCAAGAGATGTACTGAGGAAGCTTATGGGTGAAAGCTCTAAAGGTTCAAAAGGCGGCATTCCTTTGCTTTCTGAATGTAAGGGAGGTTCAACCTACTGCAGAATATAGGGAGCAGTGGTGGATGAGGTATGGTAATCCAGAGATAAATCTCATGGCTCAGTGACAGAGTGAGTTGGCATAGTCCAGTAAAGATAGAAAAATGGTTTGGACCAGTCTTTTTTTGGCATTGTAAGTTAGGAGTTGCTTAATCCAGAAGAACAGGCCCAGTCTCTGCCTTAGCTTCTTAACTACCTGTGTCAGGCCCAGTGATTCCATCATCTGGAAGAAGCCATTACCAAATTGCAAGAGAGTTTGTTGTTGACCCAGGCATTGAAGTAGCCCAAAATTAGCTATCTGGGCAACTCCAAGACCCGATCAGAGACAAATCTGCTACTTCCCACAGAAAATCCCTCTCATGACTGGGAGGCCGGTACATGAGTAGGATCCTGCAGCCTGCACCTGGACCCCTCTAATGGCCTCACATTCAAATGATGAGGTAGACTCTACTGGGAGCAGAGGGAAGCTCAGGCTGGATTTAAAACCGATAGCTTGACATTTTTTAAACTCACTGTATATATATATACATATATATATATATATATATATAGTATCTGTTGGACTCGGTAGAAGAGGTCCTATTTTACTGACAGTTGATGTTATAGCCATCAAGTTGTCCAGATATTTCCAGAAATTTCACAATATATCTAAAGTAAATCTCTCTGGTAGCCCTACAGTGGTATTGCAGGGAGGCAGGACATTTCTTTAGATTTATCAAAGATTGTTTAGGAAATATCAAGACATGTCAGAGGCTCTATATGTACCTATCATAGCCCTATGCCTTATTTACTATTTAAAGGATCTAATACCTCAGTCAGTGTCAACTCAGAAACATAATTTCACTGTTTACAGGAAGACTATACCTTTCACAATTCATTTTCATTCTAAGATAATCAAACATGCGGCTGACAAACTCGCAGGCTTTCCTGTGCCAACTCCCCATCCATCAGCTGCTCCGATGGCTCTCCCCATTCTGTTGTTGAGGATTTAAGATACCTTGGTGTCACTGTCGACCTGGCTCTTGACATCTCAGATCACATCACCACCACGTGCAAAGCTATCAACTCCAGGTAAGGCATGTCATATACTGTAGGATCCACAACTTCCTCACCTCCAAGGTGAGGTAAGCTATATCCCAAGGAATTCCTCTCCCCTGCCAGCAGTATAGCTTTCTCATTTACTCAAATGCTCCCAAATGGTATACTATTATATGAGCAAAGCAAACTGAGCAACTCAAATATTAGCAACTCAATTTGTGCAGCCATAGAAACAGCAATATTGAGGTTGTAGTGAGGGGAAGGAATAGTGAGAGATTATGGACAGAACAACAATAGCAAATGACAGGGGATTTCCATGGTGCTATGGGTTAAATGGCTGGAGTGCAGCCTGCTGCTGCTGAGCTGGGTGCCTGACATGGCAGGTACGGATGCCACCTATGGTGGCTATGGTCTTGGGTTCAGGACTGACTGCGTGCAGGTATGTTTTTATCACTTTTTGGTGTTGAACTTTCTCTTTTTTGTAGCTGTCCTCTGGTCTGTTGCCCCAACCATGGTATCCCCTGTGAATTGTGCCCCACCCCATGCATTCTCCTGTCCCCCTAGAGTTCTGTCCCCCCGGAGATACATAGATACATAGATACATAGACAGTGTCGGCAGATAAGGGCCTATGGCCCACCCAGTCTGCCCATTTAAGTTTGTAAGTTCAGTTTATGTTTTCCAGGAAGTCTGTTGCCCCTTACCCCTGACCTCCAGAATTCTTTTATGTCTATCCCATGCATTCTTAAATCCCGTGATTGTTTCAGCCCCTACCACTTCCTCTGGCAGGGTGTTCCACTTGTCCACCAACCGTTCTGTGAAGAAATACTTCCTCACGTTTCCTCTGAATCATCCTCCCTCCAACTTCATCCCATGCCCTCTAGTCCTGGAACATCTTTTTCGCTTAAAAATAGTGCATTCCTGCACCCTGTTCCTCCCTGTAAGATACTTGTATGTCTCTATCATATCCCCTCTCCCTCCTCTCCTCCAGGGAGTACATGTTCAGTGCCTTCAACCTGTCCTCATAGGACTTGTGATGCAATCCATGCACCATCTTTGTTGCCCTCCTCTGAACCTTCTCTACCCTGTCTATGTCCTTACATAGGTAAGGTCTCCAGAACTGCACAGTGTACTCCAGGTGCGGCCTCACTAGTGTCTTGTATAGTGGAATTATGACCTCCCTTTTCCTGCTGGTGATGCCCCTGTCTATGCATCCCAGCATCCTATTTGCTTTACCTGCTGCCTTGTCACACTGTTTCCCTGCCTTGAGGTCATCAGAGATGATAACTCCAAGATCCCTTTCCTGCTTGGTGCATGCTATATCCTCACCCCCCAACTGATATATTGTGCCAGGGTTTTTGTGCCCCATATGCATTATCTTGCACTTCCTTGCATTGAATTTCAACTGCCAAACCCCTGACCATTCTTCAAGTTTCTGCAGGTCCCTTCTCATTCTGTCTACACCCATGATAGCATGATACCAGATGATTGATTATATTAATATGGGGGGTACAGGGGGCTCACTCCCACAAAGGGGGGCTGCAGGGGTGTAGCCCCCTTGCATTAAACATTAATATTAATGTCCCTCTGTTGAATTGTAGTACCACTGCTGTATTGATGCTTGCTGAGGTGGGTGTAGTGCCAATACTGTATTTGGTGAAATGTAGTCATTGAGTTGTGAGTCACCGTACATTTTTCACTATTATGACATGGAACCCTCCCAAAGTTACCCTTCCAATGAGTTGTGACCTACAACAATATCTGCTGAATCGCCTTTTCTTCTCTTTGCCTTACCCATCACTGCTCTGTATACACAATCCTGGGTTGACTCTTCCCATCTGCTGCATACTCCTGCTTGGAAGGGTGTTTTATTTATATTTTATTTAGGTCCGGCTCTCCTGATACCCCTTCCCTTAAGCTACAGAGTGCCTGCTCATCCCACTTATTCAGAACCCTGAATTTGTCCACCCTCACCATTGCCAAATGTGCTACCAAATTAGTGATCAGGCCTTCTCATCTGTTGCCCCTAGACTTTGGAACTTCTTTCCCATCTTCACATGCAGTTGCTGGGGCTACTGAATCCTCTGTCAGGCAGGCTCTATGGAACCATCTACAGTTATCCTCTGTCTGTTACTACACATGCTCCAGCCATTATGCTAGGACCATTGCACCTCATTTTTCCAGTTGTTTTGTGCCCATTATTCATAACGTTACATTCAATGTCATATAGCCAAGTTGCAACCTTTATCTGACAATTGTGTGCTTACTGTTCCCTTAACTGCACTGTTCTTTTATTGCTGTTGTTTGCCTTTGATCTTGACTTTTAGAATGTTGTTCTTGTAAATGATCCTTCTAACTGTATACTGCCACATTGCCGTTATGCAGCCAGTCTGATTGCCTGTATCTGGCAATTTTTGTATTTATTTGCTACTGTAATGCCTCTGTTTTATTGCTGTTGTTGCCTGTGTTTTACTCTCAACTATTGGAATGTTGCTCTTGCAAGTGACTGTAAGTTGTCTTCTACTGTATTCTTCCAGGTTGTATCTGAAAATGGGCATTCATTTACCTAGTATACCTACCCAGTAAACAAAAAAAATAAATAAAACATACAAAAAAAATAAATGAATGAATAGTACTGTCTTCCTATCACTGAAGTTCTTTTTCCCTCAAACTTATAATGGACAATTAGCTAAAGTGATTATTAGCGTCGTACCAAACTTTTGGCATGGCACTCTGGACTTCAACCAGTTAAACTGCTGTTACTAAATGACAAGCAAATGATTTTCTAAAAGCAGAAATGGAAAGCATTTCAGTTACTTTACTGTGCTTTAGGAACAGACATGCTGGTTTCAAATTAATTGCAAACAACAGTGAATCATTTTATGCCAGCTTTAGGTCTGCTATGGCTACTAAAGTCAGATCATTCTTTACTTCATCAATGAACTGCCTGCTGTGGCACTTATTTATTTCAAATTGTAACCAGAACAGGCATGTTGAACTATGATACTGTATCTCGTTTTAGGTGCATCTTGGGAACTGGGTAACATGTACCCATTTTATTGACTGGGAGAATGTTGATCATGACATTAAAGGTGCACTGTCATCTTTATTGCACACAATTTGCTTTCATAAAGATTTTGGTAGTAAGAAATGATAAAGTGGCCACAGTTTAACACCCCATGTGTTTTTTTTCTGGAAAAGTAAACACTTACTGAGTTTTCAATTATTTTGCCTTTTCATTCTGGACGAGTGAAATCTAAGCCGAATGCAGCCCGCCCACCACGCTGTGAACCTGTTCTAATTACCCACGGGGCATGCACCCGCATGCTCTTTTGTGATGGACTGCACATTCCAAGCTTCTTTTGTTGCTGACTCATACAAAGTCAGGAACAAATTAGTTCCCAACTCTCAAGATTACTGCAGCCCAATTTAGGATCAATTGCAGCTTGGTGTTGTCTAGGTAAGTAATATGTGAATGTTCATTGTGCTTTGTGATTTTGTTTATATTTCATTGATATTTTATTGAATTAGTCTGTCACTACTTCTATTTTATCTTGCCAAACCTAACGTAGT
The DNA here is from genome assembly GCA_016271365.2 of Neoceratodus forsteri. Lineage (NCBI taxonomy): Eukaryota > Metazoa > Chordata > Ceratodontiformes > Ceratodontidae > Neoceratodus > Neoceratodus forsteri. The sequence goes on along the minus strand of CM057458.1, from coordinate 1,200,580,873 downwards.
TAAGTGTAGCACAAACAATGAAATTAGCCTGCTGAGTATGTATTTATTTATCGTGTCTGTGCACTTCACACAGAGTAGTCTACAGCATTGGTCCTATCCATTGCTATCTAATAACCTGTGATGGAACATTCACTTACGAAATTGAAATAAGTACATTATGCATCAAAAATCATATGTTGCATTGGACCTTAAAGTGGCAGTCACACTGTCCTGGGTAAAGTAATTGACTTTTCTTAGTAATGCCCACAGTGTCTACTTGTTCCAATGAAGTGTTCAATAATTCCCATTCAGCAGCCTAGCGAGTTGCTAATTATGTTAGCTTCAATGCTGGTCTATTAATGTCAGTACTGTACAGTGCACTGTGGATGTGCCTGCCTTAGTTGCATTGATTGTTACTGTACAGTCCCAATGACTGCTTGTCCCCAAACTGGACTATGGTAATAATTTCTATCCCAGATAGGCAATGTTTGACATAGTTTACACTCTGCACGTAAATGCCCATTTGCAATGGCAGCATATTATGCATTACTACTACAAGGCTGTGGCAACCACACCAACGCTGCCCAAACTGTTAGTCATGAATGGGATGTCTAAATTTGTACTGTTCACCACACTAGGCAGCTCTGTGAATTCATGCCCTATATAATATCACCTCTGCCTATGGACCAAATTGTCTAGACCCTGTGCTGTGGCCGCATAGAGTTATTGGTTGACTGATGTGGTGGAATACAATTAAGAGGCATTTCTTTCTACGGTTTGCTTAGAATGACCCCCACCAACCTGCAACCAGTGTTGCCCTACCGTGTCTTATCTTGCTGCCTCAAAGTCTTATTGTTTCTGCACACACACTTTAGTCTAATTAGATTTTGTCCAATAATTTTGCAGGACCTGCTGTACACATATGTTCATGACTGTGGACCATATCATATCTCATGCATTGTGCTTTCCTAGCTTAATGTTAGTAACTTGCAATTATGTGGTTATATGACTTTGCCAGCAGATGCAGACCTTGTGGTATGTCTAGTCTGCTCGAGTGTGCTGCACATCAGTCCCTTAGACATTACCATGCACCAACACTTTATTTTTCCAGGTTGTGCCTACACTCAATCCTACTGTAAAACATCTCACACTGAACACTGTATTACCTTTGCAAGTCGTGTGAAGCACTGTCCCTTCCCCACCTCCGGACAAGCAACCCACACCATTCACAGAGAGTTAGCTGCTGTGGAGGTCATAATCAGCATATATAGAGATATTTCTTGTTTCTGTTGGACCACTGTTCACCGCAAAGCTGACGTTGCCAATCCCTATGTTTTAGCAAACATATCAGGATGGGCATTTGGTGTGCCAATTCAACCATTACAGATAAGAAAAAATAAGCTTGGTCATGATTTCTGAGTGCTGGTGAAGAAGATGCAGAAGAAGAATTAGTTGATGCAGCTTGTCAGCTGGTCAACATGTCACCATATCAACTTAAGTAAACTAACGCGAAATGGTCACTTGTATATGATTTTGTGGATTTGTTTGCTGATAATACATACAAAACCAATACTGGCATCAGCTGGATTGTATCATTAGCCCTATAATCCCTAACTAAGGACTGGTGGCAGAACTCGTGGCTGGAATTACACAGCAGGCACAGCAGTGAGTCAAATACTACCCTGTATTCCTCCCATATATCATTTGATGGAGTGCAGTGCCATGGTGTCCCATATGCTTGATATTGGTATCTAATGCCCCTAATGGTTTATGAAATGATCGTGCTAGTTATAGCCATGTAGTTCCAAACTTTCATACTTTTTAAATCAATACAGCAACGTCTGGCAACACATAATTAGCAATGAAGGGCAGATCCACTTGTGAAGCACATTATTACACCAGAAAGAAACAGAAGTGTCAAACATGTGAAAGTGGAATAAGGTGGGTATTAGGCGATAGTGATTTGAAAATCCAATCCATGGGTCTTGTTGGAATGAACGCCAGCTGCAGTTTAGCCACACATGTACTATCACTCCTCCTACCTCAGTGCTGCGCCTGTCAAAGAACTACTCACATCATCTGAATGCTCTTTTTTTCATATATTGGCATGTAGGCTGTTGCACTCCTTTTTCCAGTATGGGCATGTGTTCAGCTTCACTGGACAAACTATATACCGTGCTGATGTGAGTAGTCACCAACATCTGCAGGCCGTAATAAAACACAGCTGACAGCATAATTTGTTTAAAAAGCGGTGTATAGGTACAGTATATCTGTCTATCAATCTAAATATATCTATTTATCTCAATATCTATTGTTATAGATATAGACATTGATAGATAATTAGATTGATAGATAGATAGGCAGACGCTCTTGCAGCATACCGCCGTAGTACAATTTTTTTTCTTTTTTTTGGGGGTGAGGGTGCTAAAGGCAATTTCCTAAATATGCCGGAGCACCTTGCCTCTGTTGTGAGGGCCAGCCGAGAAGCCCTCCCTGCCATAAGAAAAGCACAACACGCTGAGCCAGACCACCACCCCCCTCCCCCGTGGAGACCGGAGGTTGTGAGTTCCAGCCGAGAAGCCCTCCTTGCCAAAAGAAAAGCACAGCATGCTGAGCCAGACCACTCCCCCCGTGGAGACCGGAGGTTGTGAGGGCCAGCCGAGAAGCCCTCCCTGCCAGGTAATTTGCTGCTCACCTACAAGGAATCTGTTGCTGTGTGGTGCCTTTTTCAAATGGCTGCCAGCCCCCAGCCTTGCCGCTCGTCTCCCCAGCAGAAAAGCAGCTGCCTTGCCCCGCGAGTTTCAACACAGGCTGAGCCCCGCCGAACGCTATGCTTCGGCTCCCCACCGCCCCCACCACCACCCTTGGTCGGCTCCTGAACTTATACCCTGTGCAAGTCAGGTGACAGGGCGAAATAACCTATCAGCCTACTTTTCCAGCTGCAGGTTATACAATTCCATCCCTGGAGGCCGCTGTCTCACAATCTCTCTTGGAATAAACTCACTATGCATTTCCTACTAATCACAACGTTGCTGACTAGCAGGCTCACTCTCCTTGCTCCACAACCCCCCTCTGTGGCTCCTCCACCTCATGACTTCACCAACTACCCTATTCCTTCACCCATCTCAGACATTGGCTGGCAAAGACACCCCTACACCACACGCCAATGTCAATTTGTCCTAATTTACCTTCTCTCTCATACTCCTGCACTTACACCCTCTTTACAAACGGGTCAACACTGTACCTCTGCCCTGCTCCAGCCTGCATCTCAGCCCCCCTCCACCCATGAAGACACGACATTGGTTCCCCCCTCTGCAACCTCCCTGCTTCCCTGCGTCATCTCTTGTCTACCAGTACCCACCCACAACAAAAAAATTAAACAGTCACCCTATCATTCCCAGCTTGGGTCCCCCAAACATTGCAGGATCTCTCTACTATGACACACATTACTCCTACTCCTGCTATCCGGAAATATTCACCCCAACCCTGGACCCCCCATCACAAACCCCCCCCCAAACAAACCTCAGGGAAGACTGCTGCTGGCATCAATTAATATTTGTAGCCTTCCTAAAAAACACACGCTACTTCAGGGTTGGATTGCCCAACATGCTTCTGACATTCTAGCCCTCTCAGAAACCTGGCTATCCAAAAAAATCCCCAATGATGCAGTCTCCCTAAGTGACTAAAACCTTTTTAGGGCAGATAGATCAGATAAGTGTGGGGGTGGCTGAACAATATTTGTTAAATCAACGCTCGGTGCCACAGTCATGGACACCCCCCCCACAGAACATGGGGCACAGATACTTACAGTCAAAATTAGTCTGGGCACTAAAACTATCCACGTCATCTCAGCCTATATCCACCTGAGAAACCAGAAACTTACATATGAATCCATCCTACACACTATCTCTCACCTCCCAAATACTAATGAATCCATATTAATGGGCGACTTCAACATCGATTGGTTATCCCCATCCTCCTCCACCTTCAAAGACTCAGCACAGGCTATGGACCTCACCCAAATTGTTACCTCCCCTACAAGGTGTGACACAAGAACCAGGACCTCCACACTATTAGACCTTATTTTTACCAACAGACCACGTAACATCACCCGGGCCACAGTGCTCCCTGATGCTATCAGTGACCACTCCCCGGTTATCTGCTGGTGGTCGGGTAAACTACCCCCAGCACCACCTACCACCACATGGCATCGAAAGCTCAAAAAAGGAGGACTTAATCGTCTCAAAGAATACCTTGCAAATGGCAAATGGCTACCCTTATATAACGCACAGTCAGTGGTTACCACCCTCACCCACATTATAACTACATTTAACAAAGCCTGTGATATATTTGCCCCCCTCACAAAGCAGGTGGTGAAAACCAGGACTACCCCCTGGATCACACCTTCCCTTATAAACCTTATGCAACACAGGGACAACCTTTGGCACAAGGCCATAGACACCCAGCGCACTAGGGACAGACAACTATATAGGAAGGCACGTAATAAATGCACCTGGGCCACATGCAGGGCAAAAGCTGAATACTACCAGCATACCCTCTCCACCTCCTGGGGAGACGGAAAAAAATTCTGGAGCAACATACAGGAAATCAGTGGCAAAACTCGCTCCCCCACCCCTACTCAACTCAATGTGAACGGGGACATTACCCAAGACCCAGCTAAAATCGCTGAAGCCTTCAACGACTCCTTCTCGGACCTCTCACATATCCTCCCACTGAATTTCTTCCACCCTTCCAAACCCCCCCCCACACCTATTTCAGCGAGTATAGACCTCCCACCCCCTTTCCGGCTCCGAACCATTCCCGGCAACCTGGCCAAATGCTTTATCTCCAAAGCTATCGCTAACACTCGCTACAGCAATGACTCCCTGGACCTAAAACTCATTAGGCTTACCCTCGATGTCACACTACCCCATCTCACAAAAATTCTTAGCCTTTCACTCTGCCACGGCCAGTTCCCCTCTACCTGGAAAAAAGCCTTGATCATTCCTATCTTAAAAATTGGCGACCCCACCCGCACTGGTAATTATAAGCCAATCTCAATACTCCCTCCTCTCTCCAAAGCGCTAGAAAAAATAGTCTCTGACCAGCTAACTGAGCACCTTACGAGACACAACCTCCTAAGTAAGGAACAACATGGGTTCCGAGATGGCCACAGCATCATCATGGTTGTCACTGAATTAACAACGTTCATCCATAGGGCCCTAGACCAAGGGTCTATTGCCGGGGCCATCTATGTTGACTTAACAAAAGCATTTGACATGGTCAATCACGATCTACACTTCAAATCCAAGTCCTGCCACTACTAAATGTGGCCTCTGAGGCCTCGGCCTGGTTCAAGGACTACCTCTCGGGTCATTCTCAGCAAGTAAGAATCAACTCCACCATCTCCACCCCCAAATCTGTTTGCTCTGGCATTCCGCAGGGGTCAATTCTGGGCCCACTGCTTTTCACACTTTTCCTTAACTCACTCCCCAAAGCTTGCAGCGGTCATCTCTTGCTTTATGCTGATGATGCTGTTCTTTTCTGGCAACACCCACAGCCAGACACCCTCCAACTCACCCTCCAGGGTTTTTTCAGGGAGCTGGAGAACTGGTTCGCTGATCACCGCCTGATCATTAACTATTCCAAAACTAAGTCCATGACCTTTGCACATCGCCAAAGCCCACACAGCCAGATGACACTCCATATTACAAACTTGGATGGTACCCATCTGGAACATGTTGCTCATTTTAAATACCTGGGTGTCACCTTAGATATCTCCCTCTGCTACCACAGACATGTACGCCTCCTCTCGTCAGCGATCAGCTCCAGAATTGGTACCCTCTACAGGATCAAGAACAACCTGCCTGCCCAAGCCATGCAGATAGCTGTCACCGCCTCCATCCTCTCACTTATTGATTACAGGATTGTTATCTATGGCACTGCTGACAACTCCACCCTAAGTAGCATAATTACAGCACTTAATAAAGCCTGCCGCCTCGTTACTGGCTGTGACAGACTCACCCACACCTGCGATCTGTACACACTAACTGGTTGGCTTAATTGCCATCAAAGACTCAAATATCAAACCTGCATCTTAGCAAAAAAGATCCACCTCCAGCTTACTCCAGCCGGTCTACTCCCCATTGTCAGCTCAGCCCCTCATAGGCGGATTACCAGACTTTCGGCTACCTCATCCTTCACGGTCCCCCCATGTTGAACGTCCCTAGGGCAGAGATTCTTCCGCTACCGTGCCCCCAAATGACTCAACACTCTTCCTCCTACTCTCTCCCAGGCCCACAGCATCTCACTTTTCAAAACTGGCCTTAGAACCCACCTCTTTGAAAACGCTAAATTTGAATGCCAATAAGGCCTGCTCACTCTCCTCCCTCATCCCCTTAACTGACTCTGGGACTTCCTAGACCCTACAAACCGCCCTCCGCATTAGTTCTGTCTTGGGCTCACATGAATGCCTCCTAAATGCTTTCAAAACGCCTCTCAACTGCCATGTCAATTCTGTAACCTGTAAAAAATCTAAGTGCATATAAAAATTTGCTTCTTTTTATTGTTTTATACTGTCTTGTGTCTCTCCAACCCCTGTAACCACCGTGGAGCCATTGTATAAATATTGTCTATACTGAAACCTGTATATAATTGCTCGTTCCATCTGTCATCCTTGTACTTTGTTCTCCCTCCACCGCCTGTAAACGACGTGGAGCCTTTGCAAAAGAGTCTATGACTCAAAGGATTGTAATTCCGATTATCCAGTAAATAAATAAATAAATAAAAAGCAATTGTGTGAGCACCAGAATAAAAACCGGACATTATCTCCTTGCCCATATACTGTCATAACTCCGGTCCAACCTAAATTTTGCTATTTTTGTTTTTATTTTTGGCAACTGTGTGACACTTTCAAATCATAAAAAGATGTTGTTTTTCCAGACATGGTGTGTGGTGCGGTGGACGGTGTGTGATAAAATTGGCTGCTGCACTAGGCTTTAGAACGACTGTCACCAATTGCTATGGGCGATTTCCACGTAAGAAGCTATTGATCACATCTGTGATTTGGGGATATGTTGGTCACATACACACGACGATCCCTTTGTATCCCTGCTTATCACTGACCAACTCCTCCACAGATCTCATCACCATAGTCAAGAGCATGGCAGTGTATGCTGGGAAGTGACAAGTTTAAATGGGCTGTACTGGTCCTTGGCAAGTCGAGTCATGAGTCTGACTCTAAAACCAGTCAGTATTTCAAATGTCACACACACAAATAACCCATCTCATGTCTAGTGTTACAACCCTGTAATGTACCTATGAAAGTCATCCTCAAGGATTGACTAGCTGTGGCAGGTAAATGAATCAGATGTATGGAAAACAATCGTGTGGATTGCAACAGAAACATGAAGTTATGTAACTGCCAATGGGTCATCATCTGTCAAAGAGGCTCAAAGCAAATGTCAAATATTGTCAGCAATATAACTTTACTGTAGTCGGTCTTTATTCACAGATATAAGGCAAGGCAGGTCAGTGGGCAAACCACTAATCACTGCTTGCAATAATAGCATTGAAGCGGGTGTCATTGGCTTCTGTGTGACCACAGCTCTTGCAAGAAGCACTTAGACTGACACACATCATGCACTGTGCAATGCAATAAATCTGATGTCCAGCAGTGGAGACTGATACCCTGAACAGGAATGTCCCCATGGACAGCATTGTGTCAATGGTTTGTACCAAACATGGTTTAATGCGATCAGGGCTGTTACAGGGTGACCTTTTAGTAGTGAATTACCAGGGTGTGTGTTGCGAGAATGACCTCATGTCCCCCAAAACCCCTGAAAATCTGTAGTACACTGCACAATGATGCAGAGTTGGTCAGTGCTTCTCAGGTGTGGTAATGTGTTGGTTGGTGGGGGAGGGACGGGACTGAGAAGGCAAATCCACTGGGAGAGTAGATTTTGGATGAATTCATATTACACGCGGTATCCGTGACCTTTCAAATGAACAGTATTGTGTAATGGAACACAATATCTATATAGCTCAGTTTAGCCCTGTGGCCTCATTTCTCTCCAGTGTCCAATCCCTCACCCTCCTTCATCCTATTCTCCACCCTGATACTGCTGCCCCGTTCAACCACTATACCCTTCCATTTGTCCCAGCCATGCTTAGAATCAACAACAGTTTTCAAAACCACCCCACCACCTCAAAAGATAGATTGTTCCATGGCTGCATCACCATCTAGTCAAAATATCTCTCCCCATGTCCCTCCTGAATCCCCCTCTTGTTAGCCTCCACTTGTGACCTCATGACCACAAGCTCATATTCAAGCTAAATAGCTCATTGTTTTTTTCACCTTTGTAATTCATTTTAGAAATTTGAAGGTCTCTATACCATATCTCCCCTCGTCCTTCTATTCTCCGACGAGTACATGTAAACAGCATTAAGGCGTTCTTCCCAGGTCCTGCACTGTTAGCCCAAAATCAATTTTGGTACCCCCTTGCAGCACCACCTTCACTCTGTCCCTGTCCTTCCTATGGTGAGAACTCCAGAACTGGGCACAGAACTCACCAACATTTTTTTTTTTTATACTTTTTATTTAGCATTTCAGACATATGCATAAACACGTTTTTCCTGCGCATATATAGCAACAAAAGATTTTAATTATACATTACTAAGGATTATGATTACACACTACTAATGGTACAGCATTAGGGGGTAATACCCAAGTTAATAATGTAAAAAGGAAAAATACACAACATCCAGGGGCTATATTTGCAGCCAATGCCCAATTATGTCACATCCAGTCTGTTAATATTTGACATTTTGTAACCAACCATTTTAGGTCCTTTTGTTTACATCTAAACATTAAAAGAGAAAAAAATGTTCTCATTCCAGAACTCCCCTAAAGCCCTTATGACCTGATTGGGGGCCTGAAGGTGAGTGACCCACTGGTGGGTAGTGACCATGCCACAGTCTGGTTTTTCCTGGACCTGGGGGGAGGAAAAGCCACACAAAGACAGTGGTCATTGACTTCAGGAGGGTGGATTTCAGGGAGATGGGAAGGATCCTTAAGGGACATTTGGACGGGATAAGGCCCGACATGGATGCCAAAAGTAGGTGGTAGATCATTAGGAGGTGGTTACAGGAGGTTACCAGGTCCTCTGAAAGACAGAGGAGCAAATCTGATAAGGCCAGAAAACCCTGTTGGTGGACTCAGGAGGTTCAGAAGGCAGTGAATGATAAGAAGGCAGCCTATAGGCACTTCAAGCGCTCAAGGAGCAAAAGGGATCAGGGGGATTATGGGCAGATGGCCAGAAGTGTCACCAGGGTGGTGAGACTGGGTAGATGAGTAAGGAAGGAGCAGATTTTGGCCAGGGAGATCTGGAGGGGGGACAAGGGGTTCTTTAGATGCAGTGGGGGGAAAAAAGGAAAGTGAGTGGGCAGATCAGTAGGATTAGAACAGGGGAGGGATGGGTACAGGATCTGGGGGAGCAGGCCGAGGAACTAAACGAGTACTTTGCCTCAGTTTTTACCAAGGAGGATGGGTGAGCTATGTCTGTCTGGAGGAGAGGGGCTCACCTGGGGGAAGGGGTGGGACCCTTAGAGATAGGAAGCCATGACGTGTCTGGGGAGAGGGAAGGGCCAGCACAGTCAGGTGTGGGGATGACAGTACAGAGAGCAAAGGGGAGGGCTTGGAGGTTGAAATTCTGGTAGAGAGAGTGAGGGAAGCCCTCAAGTGCCTTTGGATGGAGAAAGCACCAGAGCCAGACGAAATACATCCCAGGGTACTGATGGAATTGGCAGATGTCTTGGCGGCCCCCTCCCCCATGGAGCTTTTTGACATCTCTCTGAAGATGGGGTGGGTACCCCAAGACTGTAGCGTGGCCCATATCATGCCTATCCAAAAGGGAGGATCAAGATAGGAGGCGGGGAGCTACAGGCCCATTAGCCTGATGTCAGTAGTGGGCAAGGTGATGGAAGGTGTTGTCCAGGAAGGCTGGGGGGGGTACAGGAGCAAATGGGGTACCTGACTGATAGACAGCATGGCTTCATCCTGGTAAGATCGTGTCAGATCAACCTTGTGGAGTTCTATGACTGGGTGACAAGTGCCCTGGACCAGGGTAGGTTGGTGGATGTCCTATTTCTAGATTTCAGCAAGGTGTTTGATTCAGTACTCCATGGTGGTCTGCTGGCTATGCAGGGGTTAATGGAGGCGGGGATGCAGGTGATCAGATGGATAGGAAATTGGCTTTCGGAGCATACTCAGAGGTTAGTTGTTGGGATGCTAGTCTCATCTCCAAGGAGGGTCATTAGTGGGGCACCCCAGGGATTGGTACTAGGGCCCCTCCTGTTTAACTCATATGTCTCTGACATAAAGAAGGGTATCAGGAGTGAAATTAGTCTCTCTGCGGATGACTCGAAGCTGGGTGCTGTGGTGGATGGGAAGAGTGGAGAGAGGCTCTGCAGGAGGACCTGGAGATTCAGGAAAGGTCGTCAAGAAAGTGGAAACTGAGGTTCAATGCAGGGAAATACAGGGTTCTGCACCTGGGGCCAGAAATCTGGGCCAAGGGTATACGTTGGGGGGGGACACACTACAAGTCTCAAAGGGCTAAAGGGACCAGTAGGTGGTGGTGGATGTCAGAATGAACAACTCTGAGAACTGTATGAGGGCAGTGACGAAAGCCAATAGGATGCAGGGTTGCAACGCTAGGGGGATTACCTCTAGAAGAGTGGACGTGATCCTTCCTCTGTATAACTGCTTGGTTAGGCAGCACCTCGAGTACTGTATGCTGTTTTGGAGACCACACTTAAGGAGTGACATTGCACTCCTGGAGAGGGTACAAAGTAAGGTAACCAAATGATCTGGGGCCTGAGGGAAAGGCCCTATGGGGAGAGGCTTGAGGAGCTCAACATGTACATCCTGGATGAGAGGAGGGACGGGGGCACATGATAGAGGTCTTCAAGTACATAACGGAGATCAATAAGGGATGCTGAGTCGGGGTGCTCCAAAGTAAAGGGGAGGGGCAACTAGAAGACATGGGTTGAAACTAGAGGTGGGGAGGCTCAGGGGGGAGAGGAGGAGGAGTTGTTACTTCATGGAGAGAGTGGTGGAACCATGGAATGCTCTGCCCAGGGGACTGGTGGAGGCAGAGACTGTGGAGGGGTTTAAGAGGGGCTGGGACAGGTATAGGGGGAGGGTGAAGCTGACAAAGTCCAATGCAAGGAGAACATCTTGTACTGGGGACAGAGAAAAGCTAGGGGTGGGGGACAGCAAAATCAGCACCCAGTATGGGTACTGACCATCGAGCAGACATTAAATACCAATAGGCCTCCTCTGCTGGCATTTTAGTATGTTAGTATTACGTCTTTTCTTCTGCTGTCAGTACCCTTCTCAGTATACCCCAGTATCCTACTTGCCTTGCTATATGCCTTGTTACACTGACTAGATTTCTTTAGAGTGTCACTACTGCTGACTCCAAAGGTCTCGTTCCTCAACAGTAGAATAAGGCCTCAACCCACTCATCCAGTACTCTGTCTTTGGGTAATTGTTCCCTAGGTGCATTACCTTATACTTTTTGGCATTGAATTTCAAAAGTCAATCCCAAGACCACCTCTCTGACTTGTGCAAGTCTCTCTGTATCTCATCTATCCCCTTTTTACTATCCACCCTTCCTCAGAGCTTAGTGCCATCTGCAAAGAGACATAACTTGCCACAAATTGCCTCACCAATGTCGCTGACAAACATGTTGAAGATGACTTGACTTAGGACAGATCCCTGTGGAAACCCCACTTCTTATCTCCCTCTTTTCTTATTTAACCCCCTTATCCACTGCCCCCAGCTGCATTAGCCAGCAAGTTATTGCACAGGGTCATGATGTCACTAAGAAAACCCACGCTCGTCATAAATGCCATAAGCAATGCAGAGTACAGCCATATATCATTGTCAGAACATGCCAACCAGACAACAATAGTGCCCACTGATGGAATATCATTTATTTTGAGTGGGGCTATGCCCACTGCACCCCAAACATAGTGTACTTTAACCCTCACCCCCACAGGACTTAATATGATCAGCTCCGGGGGATAGTGTACTTCGATGATGACAAAAAACTCTGACTGGTGCATACTGTAATTGTTACCCCAAAAATAACACATATCATTTTGATAGGGATGCCGAACCACAGCCATGGGTCCCTGCTGCCACTGGAGGCAGGTGCTCTAGCCACTATTCTATGAGAGTGGCTCTTCCAGGCACGACCCCAGCAATGTGTCCTTCATGTTCCTGCATGGCAGCACACAGTGACGGGGTAGCGGTTCTTAACACACGCTAACATAACACCTATTACTGTAAAGCCATTTGCACTAATCCATGTGTGGTTGTGTCTGTGATATATTAACCTGTTACCGCGTGTTGCCTAACCAGTTTACTATGACCTTATCTGCTCCCAGATCCTCCATCTTCTTTAGCAAGTGTCTGTGAGGTACCGAGTCAAAAGCCTTCCAGAAGTTGAAGCTGAGCAAATACAGAGCATGGCCCTTATGTAGTTACATCATCACCCAGTCAAAGAAAGCTATAAGGTAAGTCTGACAAGTCCTCCCTATCCTGAATCTGTGCTCTTTACTATCCTGGCAACAGTTGCTCTACAGGTCATGCACGAGGTCCTCTAATCATGGCCATGGTGATTCAGGTACCACTCAAAGAGTTTCAGTCATTGTAGTATAACACAAATATAAAATATGAAAGGCATACAGTATCAACTGATTACTGGGGAAAAGGTATTACAACAACAAAAGATATAATTGACCCCAGGACAGTGATTGTGCATTCTTTTTCAGAAAAGCAAATGTATTGTGGAGTACCTTGTACACAATGTCATGAGTACCCCTGAGAAGTCTTAGAACCAATAATGGTTCTTAATTATCAATTTTCAAAAAACCCATGCTGGTAATCCTTCCTACAGTTAATATCAGGGAAGGGAAGGGAACTGCAGGAAGGGGTCACAGAACCAGGTTGAATGAAACTCAAGACCTCAGGATATCAGTAAAACCACAATGGGAAGCAGATGCAGGTACCTATATTTCTGAAATGCTATGGGCTATGACATGGAAAAGTCTTTGTGTGGTAAAAAAAGATTCCTACTACTCAAATGTTTTGATTTATATGTATTTGTACATAACAGCAAAGTAGTGAACAGGCCATCACAAACCCTGCAAACTGCAAAGGATGAAACAGCATTTCCCAGTTATTAGTAGGGTAGGGTAGGGAATGACGTTGCTGAGGCTCACCCCACCCCATTTAAGGAAATGTCATGGAAGGAGACAATCTGAACCCTATATAGTGAGTAGATTAATAGAAAACTGACCACACAGATCACTGTTGGCCCTAAGGAAGTGACTCCAGGGCAATGAACGATTGGCTGCTTTGTGATAAAAAGTGGCCATTGCAAATATAAAGCAAAAATACATTTTTGACAAACCATTTAAGGAATGTAAGCTGTCCTCACCACACAAATGTATCAATAAATTATTAACATGAGCCACCACTACTTCATCATCATTGTCATCTTAATGCACTCACACAGTACATGGGCTGCCAGTCAGCCACTGTTTTTTCCTATATGGCAATGATCTTAAAGTTACAGCTTGGCAGAAGACACCAAGAGAAAGGACTGCTGTGTGACTGAACTTCTCTACTGGGACTATATTACACTCCTTCCCTTCCCTCCACCCCCCACCCAAAGCTAGTTCTATTTTTATAGGCACAGGATTTGACTGACAACAGAAACTTCCTGTTTAGGGGCAGGAAGTGAGTGATCAAGAACCACCAGGACCCACCATCCTAGAAGGGCAAGAGTAGCTCTCCGGCCCCTCTAGCTGCTGGAGGTCTGCCTCTGAACAAGTAAGTGGTCTACTGAGAAATATAGGATATTCTTGTCTCAGAACAGGACAATCAGGAGCTTAAAGGGCACACAGGCAGAAAGTAAGAGAGAGAGAAAAAACAGACGAAAGAGTAAGGATTGCAAACAGTTAAGGGGTCAGAAATAAGACATGATTGGAGTGGTGCAGTGCAGTGGCTGTGGAGCAGCAGTCTTCCGGGAGATATTCTGGAGAATGCGGTGTTGTCCCATCTGCAGGCACCTCTCTGGGCTGAGGGAGGAGGTTGCTCATCTCCAGGCTGAGTTGGCCAGGATTTGTGGGATCTCCTCTTCCATCCAGGGACCACCAGTGCCACTGCCATTGCCTCAGAGGTTGTCAAGAAAGAGGAGCGGTTGGACCACAGTGGGCTCAGGGAGGGTGAGGGTGGTGGAACAGAAGCACATCCCTCCAGTTGTACCGCTCCACAATTCCTATGCCATTCTGGCAAAGTGTGGTTCCTCTATGGAGGCACCTACAGTGGAGACTAAGGAGGATTCTGGGAACCTCCACAAAGAAGACCCACAGGAGGGTGGCAGGGGACCCTGCAGGGGAAGGAAACAACTCCTGGTGGGGTACTCCATTGTTAGAAAGGTAGAACTGGGCAAGGAAGGGGAGAGGGAGGTAAGGTGCCTGCCTGGCGCCATGGCTTGGAGGGACAGGGAGCGAATCCTCAGGATTGCTGGAGCAGCTGCACAGGGGAAGGAGCTGGATGTCATTGTCCACCTAGGGACAAATGACCTGGCTAAGAAAGGGATTAGAGAAGTGCAGGAAGAGTTTGTGGAATTGGGGAGGGGCCTTAGTCAAGTAGCATGCACGGTAACCTTCTCGGAGGTGCTACCCATCTGTGGCATAGGAGAGGCTAGGGTGTTCCGTACCATGGGATTCAATCAGTGGTTGAAAAACTGGTGTGGAGCTCAGGGATTTGGCTTCATTGGGGACTGGGGGTCCACCTGGAGTGATGCAAGCCTATACTGGCGTGATGGGCTGCATCTGTCCTGGAGAGGAACCAGGATCCTAGGTGATAGGTTTAAATGCTTCATTGGCAAGCTTTTAAACTAGCCAAGGGGGGAGGCACTGGAAAGGAGCAGGAAAATCCTAGCCCCCCACAAACAATCACGGTAGTAAGTGTGGCAAACACCAACATGGAGGTGTCGATGGGAGAAGGGCAGGGTAAATGGAGAAAGTGACAAAAGCAAGAAGGACAGGGATGGGGCAGAAGGGGTAAGGCCATCAGGAAATGGAGGGTAATGAGTACAAATGCCCGTAGTCTGGGCAACAAGCTCCCTGAGCTGGTGGCCTTAATGGAAGAGGGATGCCTGGATATCGTAGCAGTTACAGAAACATGGTACACAGAGAACCATGACTGGGATGTTAACATACCAGGGTACATAACTTACAGGAGAGACAGGCAGGGGAGAAGAGGGGGAGGAGTAGCTCTCTATGTAAAGGAAGGGATAAAAGCAACTGAACAAAAGAGTAAACAGGGAGGAGAGGAGGCACTGTGGGTCACCTTGGAGACTGGAAAGGGCACCACAATCCGCACAGGGGTTGTGTACAGACCCCCATGTCAGGGGGAAGGAATGGACATGGATATGATGGAAGGCATTCTTAGAATGGCAGAGAAAGGGGAGATACTGTTGATGGGAGACCTGAATATGCCAGATGTTAACTGGAGCACATTTGCTGCAGCCACATCCAAGAACAGGGCCATTCTTGGCGCCCTACAGGTGGCAGGCATTAGACAGCTAGTTTGGAACCCACTCAGTGAGGGAGCAATCTTAGACCTCAGACTCTCAAATGGGAGCAGTGAGAGGATCTCAGATCTAGAAGTAGGTTGCCATCTGGGGACAAGTGACCATCAAACAGTGTGGTTCACGTTAAACTCAGCTACAGAGTCAAGCCATACAAAAGTGAGGGTACTGACTTTTGGAGGGCTGACTTTGGAAAGATGGGAGAGTGCCTCAGAAAGCACTAGCAAACAGGCTAGAAGGAGGTGTGGAGCAACAATGGGAATTATCAAAACTGCCATCACAGAGGCAACAAGCCTTGTGTGAAGCAAATAAACAAATCAAATGAAAGAAAAAGCCACTATGGTTCTCAAGAGAGGTGGCTGTGAAAGTCAGGAAGAAAAGATAGCATTCCGGAAGTATAAAGAAACACAGAAGGAGCAGGACAGACAGCTGTACCAGTTAAGGCAGAAAGAAGCAGGGAGAAAAGTCAGAATAGCAAAGGCCCAAACTGAGGAAAAGATAGCCAACTCAGTTAAGAAGGGGGATAAAACCTTTTATAGGTACATCAGCAAGCGTAGAAAGACAAAGGGAGGGATAGTGAGGCTGAATAGAATGAACGGTGGGTGTGCAGAGGGGGACAGTGAAAAAGCAGGAATACTGAACAAATATTTCTGCTTTGTATTCACAAAAGAGGAGGAGGAAGTGCCTAATCCAATTAACAGAAGCACTCTTGATAGGGGGGTCGATCCCAGTCCTTTCACAGAAGAAAGGGTTCTGCAAGAACTCCTAAAACTGAAGGTGGACAAAGCAATGGGTCCTGATGGAATTCACCCCAGAATTCTAAAAAGAATTAAGGAAGGAACTAGTGAAACCACTGGCTACTCTTTTAATAAATCATGGGAGGATGGTGTGGTACCGAGGACTGGAGGAAGGCGGATGTGATTCCCTTCACAAAGTGGGACCAAGACAGAGGCAGGAAACTACAGACCTGTCAGTCTGACCTCTGTGGTAGGGAAAGTGATGGAGTCACTACTGAAGGAAAGAATAGTTGAGTACCTAGAGGTCAGTGGAGCACAGGATCCAAGGCAGCATGGGTTCACAGCGGAAGGTCATGTCAGACGAATCTAATAGATTTCTTTGACTGGGTGACCAAAGTAGTAGACCAGGGAGGGGCTGTGGACATGGCCTACCTAGACTTTAGCAAGGCATTTGACACAGTCTCACACAAAAGATTGATAGTCAAATTAACCAGCCTGGGAGTGGGTCCCAGGGTGGTAGCCTGGGTAAAACATTGGCTGGACAACAGGACACAGAAGGTAATTGTAAATGGAGTCCACTCTGAAGAAAGGGCGGTTACTAGTGAGGTACCGCAGAGTTCAGTATTGGGTCCAGTACTTTTTAATGTCTTCATCAGCGACATTGCAGAGGGACTGAAAGGAAAAGTATTCCTTTTGCAGATGACACAAAGATCTGCAACAGGGTTGATACAAGGAGGCGTGGAAAGGATGAAAAGGGACTTGGCAAGGTTGGAGGAATGGTCAGACGTATGGCAGCTAGGATTCAATGCAAAAAGTGCAAATAATGCACCTGGGAAACAAGAACCCAGGGAAGAATACACAATGGGTGGGAGGTAGTAACAACAAAACAGGAAAGGGACCTGGGGTAATCATATCAGATGACCTTAAGGTTGCAAGCAAGTGAGAAGGCAGTAGGGAGGGCTGGGGGTATACTGGGATGTATAGGAGAGGCATCAGCAGAAAACAGGAAGTTGTTATCCTCTGTACAGACAGTTGGTGAGACCCCATCTGGAATACTGTGTCCAGTTCTGGAGACCCCATCTCCGCAAGGACATAGACAGGATAGAGGCAGTCCAGAGGAGGGCAACTAAAATGGTGCAGGGTCTGCAAGAGAAGCCGTATGAGGATAGACTAAAGGAGCTTAATATGTATACCCTTGAGGAAAGAAGGGAGAGGGGGGACATGATAGAAACTTTCAAGTACCTCACGGGAATCAACAAAGTCCGAGAGGGTAGCATCTTTCTGAAAAAGAGACTTGCAAGAACAAGAGGACACAATTTAAAGATAGGAGGGCGGTTCAGGGGCAATGTGAGGGAGTGTTATTTCACAGAGAGGGTAGTGGATGCATGGAACAGCCTTCCTGAGGAAGTTGTGGGGTCTAAAACTGTGGGAGAATTCAAGAATGCATGGGACAGACATAAGGCAATTCTTGTGGGGGGCAGGAAGATATAGGCTGTTGGTTAACTAGGATCTGCGGCCTATCCTGTAGGTAGGGAAATGGGCAGACTAGATGGGCCTAGCGGTCCTTATCTGCCGTCAAAGTCTATGTTTCTATGTTTACTGCATGCACAGTGCTGATCATGTCATGTAGTGCTTTACAGCAAGATATGTTTGCTGCAAGGTTATGAGCTTTTCCACACATATCACACCAACTAATGTCCATTAATGATTCTTTGCAGTACACGTGTGTTGATATATTTGTCCCATCTTGAACTAAAACATTTCCACTGACAACTGCCTAGTGTGTATACATCACTTTGTAATATCATCCTAAAGTCTTTCCCATACAGCTGTGCCTTCCAATAGATAATACAGACAATGAAATGTTTAACTGTGTTTAGAATCACATTTTTGTATTGTGCATTACATAAGTACAGTTCATATACTATGTTACATACATCGCTCATGTTGGTTGCAACACCAAATGGCTAAGGCTATTTTTTATTGTTTTCATAAGTTGCTGTGAATCTTGTGGTCATGTCACATGTGCATACAGATCAGAAACAGAAGAGTGCTGTCAGAGCATGTGGGAATATACTTCAGACGAGGTAAATTTACAGGTGTAAAACACACTGTGGTGTGATATTTATTTTTCAAAAGTTTGAAAAATAATAAATGAAAACAAAAAGAATTGCAAAGAAAATTACTACTCAACATCAGTGGTGTCTCCCATAATAGAGTCCTGGATCTTAGAGCTCCTAAGACACTTCTCATCTGCATTCAACAGCTTGTCTACACAAACAGTAGAACCTCTCCTCTCTCACTGCTGAGCCCCACTGGACTGAACTCAACTAGACTGAACTGAAGTGAACACAGTGAAGAGGTTTTTATATCTTTTGATGGGGTCACCTGACTGAGCCCTTTCTGTATTTACATGTCTAGACATTTTTCAAAACCAAAGGTGGGTTTTGTGTCAGTGGACTTCCTGGTTCGGTTAAAGGTACAGTGTATATCGCCACAGATATTGGCTCTCTATATCTCTGATCCACATTGACTAAGCACTTTTATACATAGAACCTTATATAGTAACAGGTTTATAGTGTGAATTTATGCAAATACCTTAAGGATTTCTTATAACGGTACTAATCATGAAATTATTATTGCTTCTTATGGCTTATAATCATTTAAGGCTTTATTAACTGTCTTTATTCCTATTTAAAATAGCCTTCATGCTTTTTGTTCACAAAATGCACTTATGCACTTTACACAACACCTCTCTGGGTGTTTGCCATCATTCCAGGGAACTGAATGGATGGAAATGAAAAAAGAATGAAAAAAGAGAACTAGCAGGAAGTTTAGTAGGGATAGTAAAGAGCTACGCTAGGTGGCCAACCTAGGGTGGGGGCAAAAAGAAGAAAAGCAAAGAGAAAAGTGTTAACTCTTGCACAGCAGAAGTGTTGGTAGCTAGGAAATTAAATGGAAAAGTGGTACATCAGTCACAGTCAAGGGTGTGGCCTAACTCCACCCACAAGTACATTAGGTTGAAGATAATGTATTGCTATTTATGTACTTCAACTGTCTTCTTCAGCTGTGCGCTACTGCTTTGCTGTGCTGTTGAAAGCACTTCAGTGGTTTTAGGGAAGGACAAACCACATCTGGAGGAAACTGGCCAGTCATGCATTCATGCATAACATAATTTTCCTCCATTGGGTGTATGTAGTTTCATAGATTCCTGGACATGTGAGTGCAGAAAAAGGACCTTCTGTGCCCATCGTGTCTCACCATTTCATCCATTGAACTATTTCACCATCCAAGATTTCCCCATTCCTGTTCTTGACAACACCTTATGCTTCTTATAGTCTTTCTGGAAAAGTATGATAGTACTAGCCCTCACCACCTCCAACTGCACTCCATTACAGGGATCGACCACTCTCTCTCCATGAATTAATACTTTGCAATGTTTCCCTAAACTTATCCTCCATACACCTTAAGACTATGCTCCATACTTCTTGTGTCAACTGTCACTGGAAATAAGCTTTCCCACACCTTATTGCTCACCTTCACAGGCTTGAATGTTTATCTCATGTCCCCTCTCTCACATCTTGTCAATCTAGGACACAAATCTTCCTCCATCACTATCTCCTCATGTCCTCCCACTTATCCCATGCACCATGTTATTTATTTATTAAGTGTAAGTTGCCCCATTAAGTGCACTTGAAAAATGATACCTATTTTCAGGCTCACAGCAGGAGACGTGGATACAGATGAAAGCCAACTGACATTGAGCCATATTTAAGCTGTTGATGTCATTTTTTGGGGGGGGAATGGGGTGAAATTAGCCAATGGCACCAAGGTGATTCTGCTACCCTTTTACAAGAAGTGCCATGGGATCTTAAACATCCACCAAAACAGGCAGCTATTACCTTGGTTTAAGGTTTCATCTGAAAAATGACACATCACGAGTGCAGCACCCTCCAACTCATGCTGCACTGCAATGTCAGTATTAGGATTTAACCCAAGTGTCTGGTGTGTGACTAGAACCCACAGCTTTCTGATCTACTGGACTCAGAGACGAGTGTGTTACCTGTTGCGCCACCGACACTCATTTACATTTCCCTTCTCTTAACCATTTCCATGTCATCTATGTCTTTTTGTAGATGGGGCCTCAAGACTGGTACCCCATACTGTGGGTGTTGACTCACCATCAAATGGTAGGGGGCATTAGCACCTTCCTCCTTCTAATGCTTACCCATCTCCCTATGCACTTCAGCATACTTGTACCTTTGCTCAGTGCCTTACTGCACTGTGTCTACACACTAAGCTCGTTAGTGATTATAACTCAGAGATCCTGCTCCTGCCCTGTTGCAGCCATTTTCTCCACCCCTAGTGTGTAAGTAGTATTTGGATTCCAACTCAGCAAGTGCAACAATGTGCATTTTCTGACACTAAATGTCACCTGTCATGTTTCTTACCACTCTTCCAGTAACCTTAGATTGATATGCATTGCCTCCACCCCCCCACACCTCAGGGATTTCCACCTTGTTGCTGAGTTTGGTGTTGTATGCGCACCACCAGACCTCTACCTGAAACCACTCACCTATGTTGGTGACACTGATGTGAAGCAGACAGTGCCCCTGCACTGACCCCAGGGGGAACAACATTAGGCACCCCTCTTTCCACCGATTGCACTCCACTGACAACCATCCTTTGCCTTTTATCCATCATTCTTCTCACCACCCATTTTTTTTCTGCCCTAACCCTTAAAGTTCACAACTTATTAACCAGTCTTCTATGGGGCACCATGTCAAAGGCCTTCACGAAGTCTAGGTATGCCACGTCCATTGCACATGCCTGATCAACTACACTCATCATCGCATTGAAGAATTGGATCATGTTCATCTGACATGACTGTACCCGAGTGAAGTCCCACTGCCGCATGTCTTGAAGCAGCCCTGCTTCAAATTCATTAACCACCCTTTGTTGCAATATTACCTCCATAACTTCAGCATGACTGACTTGTCGATTATAACCCCCCCAACATCCCAACATCCCTGCTGCCATGTTTATGAACTTGCAACATGTCTGCTGTCTTCTGGTCATCTGCTAACCACCATGTATCTATGGGTAAGTGAAATTTGCCCATCAATAGCTATATCAGTACCACCATTAATTCCAGGAGCTGTCTAGACTGTAGGACATCTGGTCCCTTGGCCTTGCTCACCCTCACCTTACCTAACTCTCCATATCTCTTCCACAGTGAGTGAGCTTGGATACCCCCTACCCCATCTCCACTTTCCCATCACAATTAGAGCTGTCATCCTTTTTTCACTCTCTGCTGTAAACAACAAGCTGATGTATCAATTCGGTAGTTCAGATTATTCAAGATCCCATTCCACCTGCAAGCACCTATCCCCCTTGATCCTTACAATCACCCACCTTACGTTCCTCCATTCCCCGATGTAATAAAAGAGCATCTTATCCCCCCATTTGGCCTGCCTCTCAATTCTCTCCTCATTTTCTGCTTTAGCATTCCTAGTCCTCTGCCCTGGTACCCTCATTTTCCCATTCTAAGTTTTCCTTTCCTCCTTCCACTGTGGCCTCTTATATTCCAAGAATGCCCTTTTCTTCTCCCCTATTGCCCACTTTACTTCCCCATCTCACCTTGGTGCATTACTCATTCTTTTATTCTTTCTTGCTATCCTTACACCTCTCTCTTTTGCTTAAAGGCACCCTCTTGATCATTTTCCATCTATCCTTTGCCTCTCCATCAATCGCCTCCCACTTCCTGAAATCCGCCATTACACTATTAGATTCCTTCCCATCATTCCAACCAGTAATATTCCTGTATGCCAGTCACAAGCATGATTATATTCCTCTTGTGTGTTTTCTAATTCCACCTCCTTTGGCTGGCAATTCTGCATTTCCACCACCGTCTCAAAGAAGAAATCTTTCATCACATCTTCCTTGTCCGTTCACCTCCAAGTTGCATTTTTTCACCCCTTGTTCTTGTACTCAGCTTATGCTAGGCAGAATCTACACCATGCATCTAGTTTATGACATAATATCCCTACTCCATTATGCTATGACACCTCCTGATCTTAGTACCTAGGTGAACACAGCTGGCAGGTGTGCTGATAGCTCCAATAGCATCTCCCTTATTATCCTTGTTTGTATGCCATCTGGAACCCTTTCTTTTAACACCCACAGTTTTATGTTCAACTACAGCAACCTATACACTGTGAATGGACTCCTGTTCTCACTAACACCACCGTCCAGTCATGACTGCTACACAGCTATGTTCTATGACTGCACCATATGAAGCTCCTATTGCATCTCATTTATTATCCTTGGATGTATGGCAACCAGCACCCTTTATTTTAACACCCGCAGTGTTATGTTGACCTACAGGACTCTATACAATGTGAAGGGACTCCTAGTGCAACTAACAACACCCCACCTTCATGTTCGCTACACAGCTGTGTTCTGTGAACTGCACCATATGCTGTTAATACTGAACCAATCTAGTTTGTTCCAAACTTCAGCACTAGCCCATTCTGCATCTTTACACACCACTGTGACCTCCCTACACATTATGCGATTCCCTCACCACTATCCTTACCCCATTTTGCATTCATACCCAAATAATGTCATATTTCCTTCAACTCAAATTTTCATCAGCTCATTCTTTGGTCATCTCCTGTGCTTTCCTGACAGCCTTTCATGCAAATTATTTGATTTTTCAGGAGACCACACTGTGTTCATCCATGTGACTATCTGTATCTTTCACAAAACTTAATTTTTATGCCCAGACCATTACAGCTACCTCCATTGAAAGCCATATCAGTTTTATCCCTTACTTGCCTATGTTTACTGCATTCAAACATTGGCTTGTCACATCTTATATGGCTCACTTTGAGTCTGCCCACTGCTTCTCAACCCCACCGCCTATCTTCCCCACCGTGCCATTGCCTTTTTTATACTCTGCCTGAGAATGACAAAATCTTCTGTGTTCAATTGCTTATCACAATACTTGTGTTTTTTTATATGAGTTGTTTTTACTTATGTGAGCTTGTATACATCAACGTATGTAACCAACATCTAAATCATGAAATGCAGTACTCTATTGGCACTACAGTCCAGTGCATGATGTATGTTTGTGTTTTCATCTGTTGTGTTTTAGGCTTCCTATCTAATCTTCAAGATGGCAGATCCATACACAACAAACATGCAGAGTCATATACCTCCAAAACGTGGGCATCCATGCACTGTGACTGACTCAGCATGAAAAAGACAAAAGAAATTACTCGATTTGAACTGCAGTATTTGCCATGCCTCTATTGGCTGTGAAAAGCTGCGCTGGATGGCAGTAAAGGAATCCCATCGCTTGACATCTCATGCAGCTGTGGCATGCTTCCTATTGGACATGTGAGTTTTCCATTACACCCTGTTGTGAATTAGTAGTAGTAGACTATCAATATGTTACTATAGTTTGACTTCAGTATGTTTCATGTATCAGTCCTGCATTATCAATTGATTTACTGGTTGCCACAAATAGGTAAGGTCGTCTCTAGATTTGTTGAACTATATGGTACTGGTTTTACAACACTTGAATTGCCATGTATCCATGCATGGTACTTTTGATGGTTTATAACAGAGCTAACTACATGATGTCACAATGTCTTTGCTGTAGATATACCTGTCTTTTATCGCATTGGTCCATGCCATTTAATATATATATTTCATTCTATCCTGTCTAGGTATGATAAAGTAACTGGTGGTGTCATTCATGACACACCAAGTGTCCAAAGACCTGTTTTCCATTCGACTCCACATAGCGGCCATTGTATTGATGATGGTGGCCTGGCTTACAGAAAGAGTGGTGCTAGTACAATGAGCATGGCACGATCAGGGCAAGTTTGCAGTCTGTGAGTGGTTAATTAACAGTTATCTGTATTTTTTTCAGTCTAATAATCCATGACACCTCTGCTGTAATTTTCCATTTCACTTTTAGAAACGACATGGAAGGTCTCTTGGATGTTGAGCAAAACACAAGTTTTCCTTACAATGCACGCGTGACACATTATGGTTACATAGAAACACAACCAAACAGTAGTGGGTTTCTGTACATGCCAACAGCAAGGAAAGTATTACACACACACTGCAAAATTAAAGCTAAGAACACATCTAGTGCTGCATTGCCTTTTTTTTGTGTGGCTTTCATTAAGCCATCCTATGCTGCTGTCACTGATGTCAATCTCCATTACCGATGTGTATCTGTAACTCAACCTGTGCACATACAATGCATGGTAGAATGAGTTACTAGATAGCTGCTAAGTGTTGCTTCCTCTATCCATGCTGAATTTAATGTTGTGCGTGACTACAATGCACAAGGTTTATAAAATGTACTGTGAACCCGATATCAAAGTGCTAGATATAAGGACAGCAAACACAGTTGATTATTCATCATTCTCTTTTCTGCAGAAGTGTTTCACATCAACAGCAGCATGATATAACCTACATGGAAGATCAAGACAATGACTCCAATAGTGAGAACGGCATTTGCTTTATGAGGACCTGGAGCGGTAAGTTGATGTATGCTTACATTGTCGAATTGCTTGGATCTAATGCAATACATTGTGTCCGAGCTCAGTCTTAATGTTCACCCCATCCAGTTCGGCTTGTAAGGACAGTTAGGCCTTCTTAATTTCTGTTTAAGAACTATGAAGCCTTGTAGTAAAACTATGTATGGTATTTCAGTTCTGGATAGTGTCATCATATGCCAGTCTCGTGCACTCATATATGTCACATTCACTATTTTTTCCACTGTCACACAGTGCTATTCCACTGCCAGATGCCAACATGTCGGTTGGTATTCTTGGACTGTCAGAAGAGGAGTGTGTTGAATCTGATGAGGAACACGATGAATACTTTTCTGGTATCCATGATAGCACTGACTCTGAGAATACCTTTGCCAAATCAATTTGTGATCAGAAATGGTTTCTTGTGTACTAAGACAACCTCATGATACTAGTAAACACAAGTATAGCAAAGAATTGTGTAACATGCGGCAATGAATTGACAATAAAATCACGAAGTTCTGGAACTTGTTTGTGTTTGAAATGGGTATGTGACTGTTCATGTGTTTCCACTTGATAACTGAATTGTGTATATGTAAGCAATACGACACACCGGGGTGTGGATTACAGTGTGATAACCACACTACTAGGGGCATAGTTATGCACGAGGTCGATTGCTGAGTGATGGTCATCTCTAGGATTGCAGTTATCACACCATAATGCACAACCCCGTAGTGTCTTATTGCACTTATAAAATGGCCATTTCTTTTTAGAAGCAATTTTTTTTATTTTGAAACACATTTATAAATAAAAATGTAATTGAATCTTAGGTTTAAACATAATATAGTCCTTCCGCCTATTGGTGGTAGATTAAAGTAGTGTTATACAGTGTGTTTCTCCATGCCCACTTATGCTTCACTTTCCCCTTTCAGTTACAACAAAGCAAAAAAAATGCTGTTTTCCTCATTTTAAGTATGACACATGACATAGCCCCCTTACTTTATTTCATTCTTCTCACTTTGTAGACAAAACTGAAAGGAAGCCATAACAGAGGCTTCTCAGTACCCCGATGCTGCAAGCATGAGTGTGGTTCAAGAATGCCACGCTCACTTACAGCATCATGAACTGCTAGCTCTGTCCTAAAAGATAAGCAGTTGGGTGAGTCAATTACCACCATTTCACTTTGTTTATATAGCATTAATGCTTACTTTCTTGAATCATTTTGTTCCCTCTTTGTTTCCCCACACTAAAGAAATGGAATGTATATTGTGGAGTGGTTACCATGGAATATAGGGAATCAAAATTCTACTCACTTCTACTAGCACAATGTTCCTCTGCTTGCATAGTGTACACACACACAACAAAGACCTGTTTTAGAGCCAGCGACTCAATTTTCTAACTGTAAGGGCAAGCAGAAGAGAATTCCCTGATGAGCAGGTAACAACAGAAGGGGGATTTGTCACTGTTAGCTAAGAAACAGTTGTACTGAAAACTAGAAACAATACTTAATGTTTCTAATTTGTTTAGGTGTGCAAGGAGAGTATGATGCTCTGGTACAGTACATTTAATTAATTTGTTTTATCTAATATTAAAGGTCATTTTATTTTTAGGGCTCGCATGAAGGTTTATACAGTGTAACGGTTGCAAACATGTTTTTGGTGTAAGATCAGTTCTGGTTGTAGGGAGATTGATGGAAGATAGTTCTGTATGTAAGAGGACTGATTAGCTCATAGTGTGATGTTGTCTATGACCATGATGACTGTGCATATATAGAGATTTAATGTATGGTCAGCTGATCTGTCTTGGACATTGAGATTTTCAGATTTTTTCTTGCCATTTTATAAGCATGTATCTTTACATAATGTTACTTTCCCCAATTCTGTTTCCCAGATATGCACCAATAATCATATTGCATTCAAGTGGAACAGTCAACCCCAGCTAAAACATGGATTCAGTGCCAGAGATCTGATGGTTGCAAGTGCTATCCTTCTGTCAGGAAACAATTTTGGCAAAATATCATTGATGTTTCATTTCCTCAATATGGCCATGATTAGTGAATCGTCCTTTTTTAGATTTCAACGCCGCTATATCGTACTTGTTATTCACAATGTATGGGTGACAATGGAGGCCAAGCAACTTAAAAAGTATGTAGGAAAACAGTTGGTCATAATGGGTATGATATTGTTCAATGTGACTCCATGTTTGATATCTATCATGCCTTTTTAACATTGATAATCTAAGGATTACAGTGGAAAGTTGCTAGCATTCCTTTTTCTTCTACTTATACGCTTAACTTCTCATTATTTGTTTTTTTTGGCAGGTGATGGCAGGATGGACAGTCTGGGCCGCTCGACACAGTACTGCACCTATACATGCATGGATTATGACGACAAAAAAATAATCAGTGTCCATGTTGTGGATAAGTGCGAAACATCCATCAAGTCGACCAACATGGAGACATTTGCTTTTCAGTGTGCGGTGGAGCATGTCAAATGGAATAACACCCATGTGTCAGAGGTCGTCATGGTTGCACATGTGCATATTGCATGCTTAATGGGTACGTATTTGGTGTCTCTAATGAGAGCTGTGGTTCCAAAGTACATGTTGTCAGTTACATGTGATGCATGCAAGCATTCTCAACATACACATTGCAACATACATATTCAATAACTACCATCACCCATCAGTCATACATTTAACTGTTACTATGGTGATAGAGTGTTTTATGCCTATTTTTTTGATTGTACTAGTGGCAATCTCTAATTATCCAAGTACACTGTATCCCATACATTATTAAACAACCAATCCTAATTCCACCAACATGGAAAACTGGAGTCAGGCATTTGTAACACTTGTGTCTATGGGTTCTTGCTAGCTCTAGTGAGGGGGTTGGGGGTGGGAGTATGCAGTGAAAAGAAAAGCCACTCTAGAACTAAGCTCTGCTGACAACATCTCTTGTTCTTGTAGATAACACCTACTCTGGCATCAAACACTCTTATGACATGTGGCATGGTGCCAAAAACCTGGTCAATCGTATAATGGCAGTATGACAGTTTTTCAAGATTATTTGCTTTCATGACAGTATAACAAGTATTTATGTTTTGTGGCAGCAACAGAGGTGCTGCATTGTTCCATGGAATGTCTTCTCTTTTTTAAGGTTGGAATGCAGGCTGGGTGTAAAATATTGCGAACATGGTGTTGTGACACTGTGAATCACTTCTGGTACTGCTGTCAAGCATCCAACATATATGATGAATTCATGGTATGTTTCCACTGTTACACAAATCATTTACTCTTTTCTATGGTAGTAATCTGGTCTATGCAACCAACAGAAAGTTTTCAGTAAGGAGTCAGCAATGGTGAGTGATGAACAATATGGGATACAGTGCATGTATTCATCTAAAAGAACTTAGTAATGGATCCTGTGGCATAGGAATCTTTAAGATATACACATGTAATGAACATAAGTATCAAGCAACCACAATCAAGGGCTACACCGATCCTTACCAAGGAATTAGAAACCCTACTGGCATGTTGTTTCATGTTGCCACTCATTGACTATTGAGTCCGTGTCTATTTCACCTCTCTTTCAGAAGAACTGAACTGCAGTATCTGGAGCACATACCACAGCATACTGTTGGTTGGCCTGCACCCACCCTGTGCATGGCCACCATTGTGAAGGCTAACAACTATCCATTTTTCCCTCTATGGAAGACAGTTTCAATGTAACAAAGCTTAGTGTCTTTCACAATCTTGCACTGTAACTTGCTGCATACAGCAGTACCTCTCTGTTTCCTCTTGCAGCAACCACCAGGGTACCTAGATTGTACTCTGTCTACTCTTTCTACCGTTACATGTTCCACTCCTCTCACAGCTCAAACACCCTGTCTTAAAAAGTGACCAAACTATATTCCAATCTCTACCCTGTTATGGTCCAGTTTCCTTTCACCCAATCTTTAATTACCACCTTAAGAGGCACCTGCCCTAGTCTCTGTTTGCAGGTGCCCAAAAACCTTGACTGTCCCTCATTACTACTTTCTATACACTTACTTAAGTATTCATACCTCCTCCCAATTCTCTGCACCATCTCCATAGTTTTCTGTGGGACCCTAAACTTAGCGTGTAACTCACTCTCATTACTTGACCTGTTGTTTACTCACTTTATTATTACTACAAGTGTTGTTATCCAATGTCTGTTTGTACCTCATTATGCTGGTGTTGTGTGCATTCAATGTCTTTGTTTTTTTATACTATTATGACATGAACTATCCACTTGTTACAATGGGCAGTATGCACACATACTGCCTCCTCTACAATACAGAAACTTACAGTAAGGAGCACATGGGATGGACACAGAGTTGTAGCTACTCCACTTTTTGTGTTCTTCAAAGTTTGTAATGATGTCAGCATATCCTAAATATAAGCTCCATTTCACAATGGATTTTTTTTCTAGAGTGATCAGGGTATTGATAGTGACAAGGTGTTCTTTGACCAATCAATGACTTTGAGGTTTTTTCCCTGGGGGCATACCTATTATTAGAAGACAACAATTCTCTAGCATTCATATCTGTGCAAAGTGTTTGACAAGGTCTAAGCCTGCATTTACAATGTATGTTACTAAACCTGCGGGTTTGTCACATGTGTGCAACCAAAATAAAGCATGTAGTTAAGTTACAAGTGTTGTCCCCACCACCCCGTAAATCACCCCGTGATCTCAAACATGGCAAGAGAGCACTGCATAATCAATAAAGCAGGAGATTGGTTTCCAACCAACCCACACATAAGGCGGTGGCCACCACAACTACTAAATTAATGAAACAATTAGGTGCTTTTTTTTAGCAGATGTGGGCATTCACCTTGTGTTGGTCAATCTAGATCACAATTCAGCTGTATGCTGTGAATAAGAAACACTCAGATAACTAAAAATGAGGAAAAATATTGGAGTTGTTGTAGACATTTGTATGCTACATGGGGGGCTGTATCCTGAACTATGTGCTTTTGTTTGGTCACACGCTAGGTGCCTCTCCACAGATTTTTGTAAGGTGCATTTTAAATATATTGGCACGTCTTTCCAAGCACTTTATATCCATCTTTGAATGGATAAAAAACATTTGGTATATGCAGTACAAAGTAAGGGAAACAATATTGGTGCAGGTACTCTATCAGACCATACAGAAAGAAACAGGTTTGGACATCGACTATATGCTACAGCTTTATGGACTGCTTACACGATAATTAAATTCTGGATCCAAGTTCTACTTTTACATACCATTTGAGGTACCACACTTATAGTGAATCTGGTGTGTCTTAAAATGGGCCCGGTTGTCAGTTTCCACTTAGCATACAATTTTTGTCTGTCCGATGTTTACAACAACCAATTGGACATGCAATCACTTTGTTACAGTATGTACTTTTGCCTGGAAATGTGCTTGTGCCACTTTCCAAAAAAAGACATGGGTCATTCACTGGCTCTAATGGGACATTGGTCATATTTTTCATACAATGTATAAGATTGCGACAAGTAATTAACTGATTGTTGCAACAATGTCACTTTAACATGGCATAATTGTTTCATTGATTACTTGTCCAATATTTATTGTGTGCACTTTGATGGACTTACAGGCAAGATGGCATGGTGTGGGCAATCATGTCATTAACATTCACGAATGGGCAGTGGGAACAATGCATGAAGCAGGACATTGTGAGCATTCCATGGAGGAGATTCCACAGCAGAAGGAGTGGCTAATTCCAAATTCAACGCCACATAGAGAATTACTTAAGGTTTTGGTTAGCAAGGGGTTCTTGGCTTCAATTAATTACTACCTCAGATACAGGTGTGCATGCGGACAGTAATCATTCCACTAATCAAAAGTTGCACTTCTAACATTCTTAAATGTTGTCATGGCTTGTGCTACACTGCTGATATGCAAATAATTGAATCCTTTGTATTTGTGGCTTAAAGGAGTATGGCTGAACTGGAGCAGTTTCAGCAACATATAATCATGTATGCTTCAAAGAGATATACCTACACTTTTCCAGTGTTCAGAGCCTGTAATTATCTTGCAGCATTAGACTACAATCATCATCTGTCATGACCTTACTTGTACAATCATAAAGGGGAAAAGATGTAAGTTATGGAATGTATTCATGTCACAGATCAAGGTTCATGTGTAGCTTGCCATTGATTGGTGTAAACCATGTCTCTTCTTTTACTATCTAACATCCACTCTAGTAAACCTATTACTGATTGCTATTGCCATTGTGATACACTCTGAGAACTTCTGCCACAGAGCGAGGCCATGTCTTTGGGTCACTGTTGCAATTCGAATGCCTTCATTTCTTTGCTTCTACATGGGTTTTAGTGCCATCAGAAAATGTTGTTATGTCCATAGCTTTGTTACAACACCATTTAGTGTTTATAATATAGAGAATAATGTATAGGGAGGTGGTTATTATGAGAATTTTACACACACCCGAGGTGTGGGATGCCCTATAAACCCCGAGGGTTTGTGTAAAATTCTCATAATAACCTCCTGTCTATTACTTTATTTTTTATAATTGCTGGTCACAATTTTTTCAGCAGTAATCTATTCAATTTGCAAAGAAATGAGTAAGGCAGTTGCGGTATAATGAAGAATTTATTTGTGGTGGTTGTATTACATTGCAGTTTTTAATGATTTTAAAACGTCTTTTTTATGTTTGGAAAAGAAACATTACAGTAACATGACAACATTTGTATGCATCTTTGAATGTTATAACTTCCAGTTCGTGAATGAAATTATGTTCGTTTTAGATGGCTTCATTCATGTGGTGGAACTGTGAAAGGTTGTAAACAGTTAACGACATAGAAACTCTTGAAACTTTTAAAACTGTTAATTTGGTTATGTGCGAGTATATGTTGTGCCTGAGAGAAGAACGCTCGATGTGACAGGACACCCAGAGCTGCAAGACTGTGAGTGATTCAGTTCTTTTCTTCACTCTGAGGTTGTTCGTGTCTCGCGCTGTGCTCTAGAGCAGAGTGGCGCGTGTTTGCCGTTATAACTGCCTGAGGTAGTTATAACGGCGAATTATAACTCGATTTTTGTATGAAAAAAAATTTTGGCCAGTAATTAAATAGCTGTTTAGTACAGTTTTGGCTCATAGTAGATTTGCTGAAGAATACTAACTCCCTATCATCTTCCTCTCAGTTACAGGCATCTATACGACAAGAAAAGTGCATGCTGGACAGTGGTTGCAAAAAAGACATCAAAGGATTATGCATACATATCCACTATCATGCAGCAAATACTCCTGATGTGAATTCAGGCAACTGCTTGTGTGACATCATGCACTATACTGGCCGAAGATGACC
The DNA here is from genome assembly GCA_016271365.2 of Neoceratodus forsteri. NCBI lineage: Eukaryota > Metazoa > Chordata > Ceratodontiformes > Ceratodontidae > Neoceratodus > Neoceratodus forsteri. Next base: position 1,200,548,580 of record CM057458.1, on the reverse strand, counting down.
CACAACGTAATAAGTCCACCATTGCCGCATTGGACCCTCCTGATACAAAGGACATTGTTGCTTTACTGATGTCATGATTTTCCCAATAATAAAAAGGACACCAATTAATTGAGTTTTGCAATGAACTTTGACCTCTGCCCAGTGTTTTGACTTTGTGCAGCTGATTATGCCAGTCTGTGGACAATTCTAACAACTACCAGTCATAGCATGCCATGATACTATGAACCTGGACTGTGAATGGCCACATTTTAACATAGACTGCTGAGGGGCTTAGTTTTGGAAGTTGCAGTCTTCCTATCATGTCAAGAGAGACATTAATAACGTGTCTACATGTGTGTTATTGATATTTAATAATGTTTCCTTCTATCAGCCTGCATTATGAGATAGATTGCTCTCTGTTCGTTTTGGCTCCATTCTGCCAACCTTACATCGACTCTGTAAAATACATTCATACCGCACAGTTTGAGGTCAAACAATCATGGACTCATTTAATGGACATAACAGTTGACTGTTACATTACCATCAATGTCACTTTTCTAATATTTTGGTTCACTCAGCTGCACTCTTATCCAGCCAAATGCGCCTCATCTCTGTGAACTCATGGCATGGCACTGATGTGCATCAGTGAAGGTCAATTAAGAGCAAAGGGCCTCTCTTTTGACACAATGAAAAAATACTAAGTCTTGGTGTTGTGCACATTGCTCATTTGCTGGGTATTGAAGACATGGCAATGTGTAGGTGGTCGGCAGTAGCAGCTCAAACGTGAATGGGACACCACAAATTGCCATACACCATATTTGCCAAGAGTGTGTGGCACCATTAGATCTGTGATGAGTGGGGTGACGCAAGGCTCGGTGCTGGGCCCGGTGCAGTTCTGGTTATTCATCACCGACATTGCACAGCTGGTGGTGAGAAGGATTAGCCTGTTCACCAATGACACCAAAATGGGTGCAGTAGTAGATGATGAAGAGGGATGGGCACAACAACAGACGTTCAGGACAAAGTTGTAGGAATGGTCAAGTAAGTAATAATAATAATAAAAATAACTTTATTTTTAAAGCGCCTTTCAAAAATATCAAGGCACTTTACATCAAAACACAATATACAATATCAATTTTAAACATATAAAAATAAATTCATTAAAACATCACTTAGTTAAAACTAACCATGCGATCATCCATATGATCAGCAAATATTTACAAATAATTTCCATTAATCATAGAGATAAGCCAAATCCCATAAGTAGGTTTTTAAATCTTTCTTAAATACCTCCACAGAGGTGCACTCCCTTAACTGGCGTGGTAGAGAATTCCAAAGAGTCAGTGCGGCATAAGAAAATGCTCTACTACCAGAAGATTTTAAATTCACTCTTGGAATCTCTAACAACCCCTCGTCGTCTGAGTGGAGCAATCGGCTGGGGCAGTAAGGCACCAGAAGTTCTTTCAGATAGGTCAGACCCTGATCATGAAGGGCTTTGAAAGTCAGTAAATTGATTTTAAAGGTGATCCGCCACCGTATAGGAGGCCAGTGCAGTTTGCGCAGCACCTGGGTAATGTGACTGGATCTCCTTGTCCCAGTCAACACCCGGGCTGCAGCATTCTGCACCAGCTGAAGGTGACAGATTTCAACCCCAGAAAGCCCAAAGTAAAGGGCATTGCAGTAGTCCAAGCGCGAGGAAACAAAAGCGTGGACCAACGTTGGTAGGGAGTCAAACGGAACAAGGTGACACACCCTGGCAATATTCCTAAGATGGTAAAAGGAAGTCCTGACAATGGCCGGCACTTGAGATTGAAGGGTCAGTCTATCGTCTAGGACAATCCCAAGGTTGTGCACCTGTCAGAGGTCAAAAGTGACACACTGTCAGGAAAAATTCCAGAGGGTGTGCCATCATGCGACCTCGCTATCTGACCACCCGGGTCCACCACTAACACCTCTGTCTTCTCTGAGTTCAACTTTAACCACTAGAATCCATCCACCCTTGGATTTCTTCCAGACAGTTATTAAACACCGAGAGTGCTCCATCCTGGTCAGGTTCAAAAGACAAGTATAGCTGGGTATCATCTGCGTAGCAGTGAAACCTCAGCCCATACCATCTTACAATGTCTCCTAGGGGCAGCATGTACACTGCGAATAACATGGGTGACAGCACTGAACCCTGAGGCACCCCACACAACAAAGGAGCTGAGCCGGAGGAAAGAACCCCCGACACAACTCTTTGTGATCTCCCAGTGAGGAATGAAGTGAACCATTTTAAAACAGTTCCTGACATTCCACAGATTGACCTCAGGCATGCTAACAACACCAAGTGATCCACAGTGTCAAAAGCTGATGAGAGATCAAGAAGAACTAGAATGGAAAGTCTCTTCTGATCTCTCTCGCCCTCAGGAGATCATTAAGCACCCGAACCAGCACAGTCTCGGTGCTGTGTCTTTTACAAAAACCGGATTGGAAGGATTCGTAGACATTATGGATGGTTAAATGGTCTTCCAATTGGGCTGCCACTACCTTCTCAATAACCTTCCCAATAAAGGGAAGGTTAGAGATAGGTCTGTAGTTTGAAAAACAGTCTGGGTCCAGAGTAGCTTTTTTCAAGAGGGGTGTCACCACCACCTCTTTCAGGGAGTTAGGAAACTCACCAGACTCTAAGGAGCACCAGACTATTTGCACCATAACTGGACTGATGGTCTCAAGACAACCCAAAATTAGTGGAGTTGGTCCAGGGTCCAAACCACAGCTCGTAGGCTGCACACTATGGATGATCCTCATAATATCCACAACTTCCAGTTGGCAAAAGGAACTCCAAGAGAATTGAGGTATTGTGAACTCGCATTGTTCCACAACATCACCCTTAGAGATTGCCGGACACAAGCCCGCCCTGAAGTCAGCCACCTTAGCTGCAAAGAACCGAACGAGCTCCTTGCATTCTACTTGTGAAAAGGCTTTTCGGACTTGCAGATAGGCTGGGTTGCACAGTCTGTCTACAGTCCGAAACAACTGAGCCGGTCAATTCTGTGCAACTGCAATCTCCCTGGACAGGAATTCTGCCTTCTTATGGGTGATTGCAGATTGATAGATAGAATAATGATCCATCAATCTAAGGTGGTCAGCATCAAGGGCGGACCTTCGCCAGCAACGCTTTAACCTTCACCCCATCTCCACATCTCCCTCAATGTCCCATCAAACCAAGGGGACCTGGGGTGATGGGATAGGGGGCCCTCACGAACAGGGGTAATAAGCTCCAGGGCCCCTGTAATGGCTGTATTATAGGCCTCCACCAGTGCCTTTGGGTTACTGCTAGTCAACACGAGGGATGAGAGGTCAAGGACTGCTACAAGGCCCTGGGAAGTAATATTCCGTAATGGGCGGTACCTGACCATCTCCACAGGGGAAGGCCTTCTCAGGGGGGTGTAAAAATTGAACCTCACATTGTGGTGGTCAGACCAGGTGACAGATTCCACTCCCACGTCGGATGAATCAATCCCTAAGAGGAAGACTAAATCCAAAGAGTGCCCAGATTTATGTGTAGCAGTGGAAACTACCTGTGTAAGGCCCAAAGAAGACATAAGCTGGAGGAAGTAATTACCAAATTGTGAGAGTTCATTGTTGACCCAGGCGTTAAAGTCACCCAGAACCATCAGTCTGGGTGACTCAAATGACATATCAACGAGGAAGTCTGCTACTTCCTGTAAGAAGCGTTTCCCATCTCTGGGTGGACGGTAGATGAGAATGATTCCAACGCCTACACCTGCTACAACTGTGTACTCGAAGGATTCAGCCTCACCTACTACAATATTCGTGAGGCCCAATTTAGTCTTAAAACAGACTGCAACCCCCCCCACCCCTGCGGTCCAATCTCGGGTGGTGTATACCAAGTATCCGGTCGGAATCATGGCCTCCAATATGGGGCCTGAATTTTCATCCAGCCAGTCTCGGTGATGCAAGTCAGGTCAGCCAAACTAATAAGATCGGCAAAAATAGCGGTCTTATTCTTAACAGACCTGGCATTGCATAACACCGCCCGAGTTGGACAAACCTCGGAAGCTGTCCGGCCTATCTTCCCAACAAATTCAGTAGTGCCCTTGGGTATGGGCACCAGACACGGGAGACCCCAGTCTGGATTCCACTTCATCCCAGGGCACCTTCTGGACTTAGTAACCCTGTTACGGTGGCCCCGCTCTTTCATCCTCTCCTGTTCACCAACCCCACCCTCCTCATTCTACTATGAACAATCCCCAGCGCTCTACAGTGCTGGTACATTTCAAACTGTAGGGGAGGAGTATAAAAAGGGCGGAGGGCACGAAGAGAGGAGGATGAATAGTGCACCACCATGGAGCCTGCCGTCCAGCACATGATTTAGCTCAAACTAAACAATATACAACAAATATCTAACTAAACTAATCTAAAAACTCTAAATACCTATAACAGAATTACTAACAATTTAAATCCTGAAATTCTCCAAAACCATAATACTTAAACAATAAACCCAACCCAACAAGACCTACAAAACCACCCTCCTCCCCGACTGGATAGAATTCAAACCCAGAAAACCAGAATATAATAAAATAAATAAAAATCCTCTCTCACAGGATAGAATACATATACAAATATAAATTCACCCCCCCACCTCTCACAGCCGAGGGAAAGGGAGAATTTGGGGCACTCCCACTAGCCAAAATACACACAATAATCAAACAAAAATAGAAATAAACATACACAACACAATAAAAACAAAAAAGAAAAAAGAAATACAGGTGTCCTGGTCTTCTCACCTACCAGGAGACCAAAAAAAAAATAAAAAGTCTGGGAAAGAAGTCAACCAATGGTAGGAAAAGTCGTAGCGAATCCAAAATCAGCTTCAAATAAACCAATTAAATCCAAAAGTCGTGCAGGTTCGAGAACCAGCAGACTATCAAACAAATTGCTAGTACATTTCTGTTCACAGCAAAAATTCCTGGTGTCAGTAATTAATTTACAAGTGGAGATAAAGTTATCTCGGTTCAGATATAGCCAGCACCAAGTCAGCCCAGGGCAGGTCGCGGTAAATACAACCGCTCATCCCCACTTGGAATGCAGGAAAAAGCCCAACCTCTGCCAGGCAATTCCGGCAACTCCTGGAGGCCCCGAGAACACCAACCCTCCAGTAAGCACACCTGACTGTCCCAGGGACAAACGGCCATACCCTGTAACCCACCTCAGGAGAGCTGGACTGGCTAAACCTCTCCTCCTTCTCCAAAACTCCACACACGATAGATCAAAGCAGGGCTCAAACACAAACCAGATCCAGGCAAATGGTCGCTCAGTTATCCAAAAATCGCTATTGCGACCAAATAACTCCCATATATACACAGGAGTCTTCCATACAGCAGCAGCCAGATCAATAAATCCACTGTCGGCACCCACAAAAGCCCCATAAAACGTACCTTGGAGATTCCAACAGATCCAATGACCAGAAAGCAGGAGGGAGTAAGCAGCTACACTCCAAACAACCCCCTGCCTACTGTCCCTTAAAAAACTGAGGCAGGTAGCACCTTTGCTGTGAACACACCGATTTCCGATTCCAAGATACTCACAGTGTTTACCCAACAATGGCAGACTTTAAAACTTCCAAGAGGTCTTTGAGAGTTATACCGTGTCCTCCAAACTGCCAGGTCCATAAACCACAGTCTCCCAGTCTCAACGGTGGCAAACTTCAAAAGACTTATAAAAAGTCTTTTGGGATTTCACCGAGTCCTCCAAATCACCGTGACAGATGGCATTCAATGCCAAAAAAATGCAAGGTGTTGCACTTTGGTGCAAGGAACCCAAGGGGAGAATACTGGCTGGGGGGGTTCAAGCTGGTTAGCACCGAGAAGGAAAAGGACCTGGGGATATTGATAACAGCAAGCATGAACAATTTTGCCAAATGCATGAGGGCAGCGGAGAAAGCAAATAGGATGCTAGTGGGCATAGCATGCGGATTCACGTCCAGGCACAGGGAGGTGATTTTTCTCACTGTACAGGGCGATGGTTAGGCATCACTTGGAGTACTGTGTGCAGTTCTGGATGCTGTACCTGAGCCGGGATGTCAAGCTGCAGGAAGTAGTGCAGTGAAGGGTGCCGAGGAAGATTCAGTAGATAGAGGGAATGGATTATGAGATGAGGCTAAAGGAATTGAATATGTGAGCACTGGAAGAGAGGCAGGAGAGGGGGGCATGACCGAGATGTTCAAGTACCTGAAGGGTGTCAACAAAGGGGGGGGGGGCAGAGGTGGTGTTGAAACTAAGTAGCCAGACAGAGACTTGGGGGCATGGGCTAAGAATACAGGGGGAGAGATTCAGGAGGAGATGAGGAGGCATTACTTCGGAGAGAGAGTAGTTGTGAGGTGGAACTCACAACCAGAAGGGGTGATATCATGCAAAACTGTGGCTGGCTTTAAGAACGCTTGGGACAGGATACAGAGGTGGGTAAGGATGGGTGGGAAGGACAATAATGGGAGGTTAAGGTGGGTTGGTGGGAGCGGAAGATGCCTGCTAGGGAGCTAGCTGCATAAGCAAGAAGACTTTAATAGACCGGTAGGTCTGTTCTGCTGTGACCGTCATATGTTCGTTTGTTCATAATAGCTATTGACTCCACAACGAAAGCTAAAAAAAAAAAAATAATTCAGTACAAGTATGCTGTCAATCTATGAATATTCTATATAATTTTCCTCCAAATAATTTATTGCTAAGGAACTGTGTATGAAACTGTGACAGTTGTCCCTTATAGTTGCATTCAAAGTCATCAGCCTTTGTCCATTACTCCCTTCTTCCAGACATAATCATTTGTTGTGATATCATGTTCTGTTGCTACAGTAGTAATTGTGAAGTCACAAGTACAGCATTATGATTTCAGAGACAGACAGAGAAAAAATTATGATTATAGGGATGCAGATGTTGCACAACTCCTGTCTGCATACAAATGATCTCAGTGAAATATAATGATTAGGTGAAACGGTGAATTATTGGATGGTACAAGCTGGGCAGTGTCCAAATATAATGTTTGGTCAAAGTACACCTGAACGTGTCGCCAGCTCTGTAAGTGTACAATTTCTGCATCTGTGTTGTGTTATTCAACTTTTCTTGGTCAATGAAAACGTGTCTTCCCATTAATTTTTTTTTTACTACTGTGAATTTCTTTTTTATGAGACCCAAGGCTGCCTGGTTATATAATGTTGTACATAAAATATCCATATTTAAGATTTCAAAGCTGGGTGTAATACAACACACTAACTCCACAACAATAAGGTCAATAATTGTCTAGTTATACATGCATCATTCAGTTGTCTTCTTACATACTCGTGGTACCATGCCATCCCTATGGCTGGACTGTCTACCACAAAACTAGATTGAGATTGATGCTGAGCACACAAAGACACGCTTGAGGCCATAAACTACATAAATGATCTGTCTGGCATGGAAGATAATAAGGGTCCCAAATAGTGTGTGCATAGATGCTGCTGACAAAGATCAGAACCTTCATCCTTAAGTCTGATCATGCTGGATTATTTCACAGGTAATGAAGTTAGGGCATGGTTTTGTAAACCATGATCAAACTACCCATTGCTTGCAGTGGAACTTCCAGTTGTAGCTAGTCCACACATGTCTGTCTGCCAGGGGGACACTGTAGAGTCTGAAGGGTCACATAGTTGGTGTCCCTATTCCACAACCTACCCTACTTTTTAGACCTGTGATTGATATCAGCCGTAGTGGGATGTGGTGCTGCTGTGCTGTTGATATGGAAAACATGGTGGATGGGCACACATAGGGTCAGTGATAGTGTGGCCATGGTCCATGGCATTCGGCTAAATATTGGCCCACAGTGGAACATGACAGAGACATGCTGAGTGTTGTGTGCACATTAATAGTTATTACTGTCCTAACACCACTTGCCATTGCAAACGTGTGAAGACACACATTTGCCAGTCAAGACTGCCACTTATTCTATAAGGTCTGCTCTAGGGAATCAACGTTTGTCACCCATGCCACTAGCCAGCACCCTCCAACTGCTTATCTTGCCCTTTTGGTGTACTATTCATTATCAGTTTGAAGCTGTCACACCAATTCACATTGTTGATGCCCGTGTGGAACTTAATTGTGGCGATCATGACCTCCCTCTCGACACTATTTCCTGTAACTGCTTCACCTAATGATACTACCACCTGTGTGCACTCCAGTTCCCTCTTCTCCACCTCAAAGCTTTACCTTTCCAACCCTTGCTATATCCTTCTCCCCTCCCCCTCTTCCATCCCCACCAACTCCCCTCCTACCTACTACCTGCACCCGCCACTCTTTCTACTCCTACTGACAAGACCTTTTTGCTGCTTACCCCTCTTCTTCTCTCCTCTCATCCCCCACTACTTTCTTCTACACTACTAATGTTATTAATTTTAAATAATTAAAGTATCTACTTTGCTTTTTTTAAACCTGATCTTTGTATTACTGCCTTTGAATGTTTGTTCATCCCTCCCCACTGACATGGAACCTTTGTAAATGAGCGCCTTGCACTCAAAGGGATTGTAATCCAATACTGAATAAATAAATAAATTATAATCTCCAATGAGTACATATTGTGGTGTTTTAATCGCTACTCATATGTTTACTTTTGCTAGCCTGGTGACATCTTTTTTCCCCTCTCCTGGATGGCTAACACTGGGTCAATGAACTTTCGATGTTGTTGCCTACAGAATTGCACATAGTGCTCTAGTTGCAGCCACAGTAGGGTTATAAGCAATAGCATTAATACCTTCCTCCATCAGCTAGTAATACCTTATCCAGTGCTCAGCAGAAAGCCACGCACCCTCTATGTGGCCTTTGAACTGTGATTTGTCGCATTGTGTTTGGCTCTGAATAATACACTATGTCCAAGTATTCTTTTTTTGTACATACCACCACACCCACTTGTCCACTGGTATCTATCCACAGTGTTCCCTAATCCTAGATTCATTATGTGGAACTGAAATTATGTTGACATCTGCTGTAGCATTGATGTCAACTTTGGCCAGGACTTAGCAACAGAATAATCCCTGAGATACCCCGTTTGTGCATGCAGCACACCTCAGTTTGGAAGCCATTTTAAAAAAACCTTTTCCTCATGTAAAGTACACCATTTTAAAACTAGTTTGACACTGGCAGACCCGTGAAGAGACTCATGGGTGTCATTTTGTAGTCACTTGGGGTTGCAGTTTGGACCTTTATGGTTTCTTTGTCACCCCTAATAAATTTCCTGATACACCTTAAAATCACTAATAGAAGGTTTTCCTAGGATTGGATAAGTGATACTTCTAAGTGGAGTGGGGGGTGGGGTTTGTAAACCACTCTTGATTGGTTATGATGCGGACACCACATATTGAATTCAATGTGTTAGCATGTCTATAGAAGCGCTATGCCTTCGGTGACATGGCTGGCTTGCTCTGTACATAAGTTGCCATGGATAGGCACCAAAATAGTAAGCTAGGTGTCTCAGTATTCTCTCATTCAGCATTGCATTGATGATCTTTTTTTTAAATTGAATAAACTTTATTAATTTAATATAACAAATAACACAATCAATACAACCAGTGTAATATCACAAGAACAGTTTCGGGATAAATAAAATATAAACCAAATCCCCCTTAAAATTAAACTTTCTCCTCCCCCCCATATTCCTACCTCCCTCCCACCCCAGCGGAGTGCACCCCTCTATTATAATTAATAAAAGAAAAGATAATATAATATAACCAAAGTGTGACTGGAAGAATAGTATCAAACATAAAAAAGGATCTAATGAAGTGCCAGAGAAAGATACTAGTTACTTAAGATATAAAGCAAATAATTTGCCCCATTTTTTGTTAAATAAAGGGATACGATTGCGAGTGGCAGCAATCAGGTATTCTGTTCTTAAAGAGAAAGGGAGCTCATTCAGCCATTCAGCATATGTGATAGGCGATTAGTCAAGCCAATGTCTCAGAACTAGTTTTTTAACCGCTGCCAAGACTAAAGCAATATGATAACGTCTTTCTTTAACCTGGATCTTGGAGAAGTTTCCGATAATACAGGTTTCAGGAGAGAAGAGACCATGTAATCCTAAAAGAGGGTCAATTTTATTCTCTATATCCTCCCATAAGGAAGATACCTTCTTGCATAGCCAAAAGACGTGCAATAAAGTACCATCTGCTTAGCCGCATCTGGTGCAATGAGGGGAAGGAAGGTGACCCATTCTAGCCAGTTTGATGGGGGTATAATACATATTATTAAGAATCTGGTACTGCATGAGTCGTAGTTGATCCTGGGTCAGGTATGTGTATAAGTTATTCCATATATTAGGCCAGTTAAAAGTATATTCTTGTAATAAAGCTTCCCATACTTTGGATCCCCTTGAAGAAGGTGGGCTAGGTAATACTAACAGATTTTGATACAAGGCTGAAACCCTGTGAGATTTGCCTGCAGCATTTCTGATTTGTTGAAGAAGGTCCCAGAAGGTCAAGTTTTGTGGGTTAGGTCTGAATTGTCATGCTAACAGGTGTCTCTCAAAAGGTAAATCTTGAAAATATGGGTGGAGCTTAAGTTACACTTGTTTAGTATCTCTGAGGAGGTCAGAATGGAAGATGAACTATAGAAATCTAAAATCGTGGGGTCAGATATAATAGGGAGCCAGATGGGAGATAATGAAGAGTTCCCCAATTTTATATTCTGGTTATGGAAGATAGGTTGAGAGAAATCTTTAGATAGTGGGATTCTAAAGTAGGAACATAGCTGTGAGAGGACTTTAATGGAAGTGCCAATCGGAGATGACCTCAATGGTTCAGACAAGGAGTTCCATGAGGAAACAATCATGGAAGTGGGAGATAGTTTATAGTCCTAGAATAATTGGGATTCAATTTGTAACCATGTTGGTGTATATACATTATCAGAAGGATTAAGGGGAGCAAAAAGCCATTTGCCGCATTTATGGAGATGGCTGGCCCAATAGTATAAGAGGAAATCCAGAAGATGTAAGCCACCGGAGACCTTGGGTAACCTGAGTTTGGAGTAGGATCACCTAGGAGATTTATCTGACCAGATGAAAGAAGTGATATAGGAGTGGACACATCTGAAAAAGGATAGAGGAAGCCAAATATTAAGCATGTTCAGGGGATAGAAAAGTCTAGGAAGTACGTTCATCTTGATGATGTTGATTCTACCCCAAAGAGAAACTGGGAGTCCTCTCCAATGAGCTAGGTCTTGTTGTATGTTAGTTAATATGTCCTCCAGATTCAGCTTCTTAGTCAACAACAGATCTTTTGTTAAATAGATATCCAGGTATTTAATATGTCGGGGAGACCATATCATCCCAAAAGAGGAAAAGTCTTGCTTGTAAACTAAGTTGTTGAGCAGAAATATTTCAGTTTTGTTGAAATTCAATTTGTAGTTAGAGTATCTGCTAAATTCCTCAATGACCTGTAAGGCTGCAGTAAGGGAGGAAGCAGGATCTGAAAGATGGAGTAAAGTATTGTCTGCATAGACCGAGAGGGTCAGGGTAAGGTTACTAATCTGGATACCGTGTATGTTAGGATGAGCTTTAAGGCTTCCAATGAGTAGTTCCAGATAGAGATTAAAGAGAAAGGGGGAAAGAGGACAGCCTTGACAAGTTCCAGTGTATAAGGAGAAAAAGGGAAAAAGGGTCCCATTACAGTAGATTTTGGCCTAGGGGGAAGAGTAGAGGACCTTAATCCACTGTATGAAGCCAGAGGGAAAACCCATTTTCTGTAAGGATAACCAGAGAAAGGACCAGTCAACCCTATCAAAGGCCTTTTCAGCGTCAAGAGAGATTAGAGCCATGGGGGTAAAGGAAGAGTCAGCAGCCTAAAAAAGATGGTCTATCTTCCGAATATGGTCAGCTGATGTTCTTCCGGAGACAAATCCTACCTGTTCCAGACTAAGAAGACCAGACCAGACATTATCAATACGTTTAGCTAGTATTTTGGCAAGTATTTTAATGTCACAGTTCATTAGTGAAATGGGACGGTAACTTGCCGGTTGGTTAGAGGGTTTGTTCGGCTTGAGAAGAAGAATCATAGTGGCCTCTAAAAGGGAAGAGTCGAGTGTTTCCACGGAAAATATGAAGTTGAAAAGTTTAAGCAACAAAGGAGACAAGTCAGCCTGAAAGCTCTTGTAGAAATTAGAGGGAAAACCATCTGGACCTGGAGCTTTATCTGCAGCTAAGTTGTTTATGGCAGTTTCTATTTCAGTAATGGAGATAGGGGCTAGAAGGTAGTTTTGATGTTGCTCTGTAAGGCTTGGGAGGGAGAAAGAATTCAAATATGTGTATGTTTCAGATGGGTCTGGTACAGATGAGCGTTTACTATATAGTGCCGAATAGAAATGTTGGAAGACTAGTGAGATGTCCCTAGGGAGGATTTTAGTGAAGCCGTCTAGAGCCATGATGGAGGGAATGATTCGGGAAGCTTCAAGCTTTTGCAGCTGAAGAGCTAATAAATGCCCTGCTTTCTCTCCTTGTTCAATATATTTTGTTTGAGTCTTAATGATAGCATATTCCACCTTTTCTTGTAGTAAGATGGAATATTTATCTCTGAGGGCTGTGAGGGATTGTATTAGATCCAGAGGAGAGGAAGGGGGAGAGAGATTGTTCCAGAACACGGATTTGTGCTAATAGTGAAAGGGCTTCCTTTTCTCTATGCTGTTTACGAGTAGATGCTATCCGAATAAACTCTCCTTGGAGGAAGCATTTTAGGGCACACCTTTCGTAATCTACTCTAGATATGGAGTGTTGGTTGAGATGAATAAAAGATTGAATAACAGAGGAGATAGAAACATAGAAACATAGAATTTGACAGCAGATAAGGACCGCTTGGCCCACCTAGTCTGCCTATTTCCCTACCTGATGGATAAGTTGCAGATTCTAGTTAATTAACAGCTTACTTCCTCCTACCCCCCACTAGAATTGCCTTATGCCTGTCCCATGCATTCTTGAATTCTCCCACTGTTCCTGACTCCACAACCTCCTCAGGAAGGCTGTTCCATGCATCCACAACCCTCTCTGTGAAAAAATACTTTCTAACATTACCTCTGAGCCGTCCTCCCTCTATCTTCAAATTGTACCCGCTTGTTCTTGCACATCTCTTCTTCTTAAAGATACTACCCTCTTGTACTTTGTTAATTCCCTTGAGATACTTAAAAGTTTCTATCATGTCCCCCCTCTCCCTCATTTCCCAAAGGGTATACATATTAAGCTGCTTTAGTCTCTCCTTGTATGTCTTCTGGTGCTGACCCTGCACCATTTTGGTTGCCCTCCTCTGAACAGCCTCCACTCTGTCTATGGCTTTGCGGAGATGGGGTCTCCAGAATTGCACGCAGTACTCCAGATGGGGTCTCACTAACTGTCTGTACAGAGGGATAACAACTTCCTGTTTTCTACTGTTGATGCCTCTCCCTAAGCATCCCAGTATCCCCCCAGCCCTCCTTACTGCCTTCTCACATTGCTTGCCCAACTTTAGGTCATCTGATATAATTACTCCTAGGTCTCTTTCGATTTTTGTTGTTGTTATTAACTCACCCCCCATTGTGTACACTTCCCCTGGGTTTTGTTTCCCAGATGCATTACCTTGCACTTCTTTGCATCGAATCTGAGCTGCCACACATTTGACCATTCCTCCAACCTTGCCAAGTCCCTTTTCATTCTTTCCACCCCACCTTGTGTATCAACGCTGTTGCAGATCTTTGTGTCATCTGCAAAGAGACATACCTTCAAACAACATGAAGTCTTGCTATATTATGACAATTGCAGTATGACCGCAGATTAGAACTGCTCCGGAGGTGAAATAGTTAGCTTTCCATGAAGGCATGGAATCTTGAGCGCGCGAGCTCGGTTAAGGAAGCTCTGTCTGGTTCTTTTCAAACCTAAACCGTCAGATTCTTTACTCCGCCTCACTGAACAGTCGCTCTGGAGATTTCTCCTTTTGCTCAGTTCATTTTCGCGGTTTAAAAAGTTTAAAATACTCAGTTTTTGTCTAATTTTAACCGCAACCGTTTGGTTCAAGCTCTGTCTGTGGTAACGTAAGTAATAGATAGTTTTACATACGAATTTCTGTGTGGAACTTGTAAAACATTTATCAGTTCGGTTTGAACCGATCAGGTTGTGTTTTTGAACTACTAGTCCTTTTTTAGAGTGCGGTTCCCGGTTCCTATCGGTTCTAAAAAAAACGGATTTCATTACGGTTTTTTCCACGGCCCGTGACACGGTTGGGAACCGATAGGAGAGTCTTGCTTGGTGGATTGCCATAAATGGGCAAGTTTTGGTTAGGCTGGCATAATGTCTGAGAAACCCAAAAGAAAAACCGGGCCCACTGGGTTTCAGCACTGTGATGTCTGTGGGGAAGCCTTTGCCAAGGCTGACCCTCACACCACCTGTGTTTATTGTCTGGGGTTTGACCACCTCGATTCAGACTGCCAGATTTGCAAGAATTTCCCTGCTGCCACCATTGAGAAGAGAGTTGGTAGGCTCAGGGAAAGGGAGGCCAAAAAGTCCGCTGACCCGGATGGCCGGCCCGGTTCGGTGCCAACCGAACTGGAGGGAGTGCCCTCTGACCAGGGCGATACATCCTCGGGCCAACGAAGAGCTGGCTCCGAGAAGCCAGTTCCTGCAAAAAGGACTAGAAAGTCTGCTGCTGTGGAAAAAGTTCTTTCCCCAACAGCTGAAGAGATAGCTAAAGCAATCCAAATTGTCCAGTCTCTTTCCCCGGTTCCTGAACCAACACCATCTGGGAGACTTCGGTTCACCCGGTTCTCCGGTTCAAGATTATGATTTTGAGGAATTTTATAAACCGTGGGGGGGGGGGAAGAAGAGTATGAGGAGAGTGAATATGGTCTGGAAGATCTGGAGGCTCCTATTGAACCAGATACCTCCCCAGATAGACCTTTAGGGGGGTTCCCCCCTCCAGGCTTTCTGAGTCCCCTTCTCACTTCATGTTTTGTAAGAAGGTTGCTGAAACTCTTCAGCTTCCTGTTGAGGAAGCTGTTGATGACCAGGAATAGCCTGATTATGTAGAAATGATGGATATTCCAGAGTCTAAGAGACTGTCTATTCCCCTTCATAAATCTTTCAGGAAGCAGACAGTAAAAGTTTTAAAAACTCCTCATACTATACCTCCTGTAGACAAAAGAATAGACAGAAGGTATACTTCATCAGGTTCTGACACAGAATTTCTTACACAGCAATGCAGCCATGTGGGTGTAGTGCAGGCTGCAGCCTGTGACAAGGCAAATATTCCCCTAGCTTCACATCCTCCTGAAAAGGACTCCAGGAAGATTGATGCTATGGCAAAGAAACAGTACATGGCAGCATCCTTGGGACTCAGACAAGCAAATTGTATGGGGCTTACGCTGCCAGATACCAGAAATCCAGATGGGATACTGTGCTGGCTCTAGCCAAACAAGTCCCTGACCAGCTTGCCAGGGAGCTGGAACAGGTGGCTAAAGATGGTATTGAGGCATCAAAGGTGCAATTTCATGCTGCGTTGAACTCTAGTGATGTATCATCAAGAGTCATGGCTACTTCTGTGGCACTTCGCAGAATGGCTTGGCTCAGATGCACCACCTTGTCACAGGATACCCAGTCTAAAGCCATGGATTTTCCTGTGGTTGGCAATTCTCTGTTTGGGGAGCAAACAGAGAATTACATGAAGAAAATGGATGAATACAGGACCACCTATCGGAGTGCACAGGCCAAGAAAAGGCAGGCCACTCCTCAGAAGCAGCTTCCCTGGGGCAGGGGCAGGCCTTTTCATAGGCCTTTCTACCAGGCTCAAGCCTCCTCTTCCTCCTATGCTCAGAAGGGATTCTTTAGAGGAAGGGGCAGAAGGGGTTCAAGCAGGCCTGCTTCCACCCCTCAGCTCAAAGGCCCTGCCAAGCAGGCACCCTGATGGGGTAGCCAGGGCCGTTTCTCCTCTACCGGTAGGGGGCAGGCTGGCTTACTTTGTCCAGGACTGGAAGTCTCTCACATCAGACAAGTGGGTCCTGGAAGTAGTAAGCCAGGGACTGGTTCTCAGCTTCAAAAAATTTCCGAAGATGAGAACCAGATCTTTTCCTCCTGCATCTCCATCGGAGGCACTCACCTTAGAGTCAGAGGTCTCTACCCTCCTTGCTCTCAGAGCCATGGAAAGGGTTCCACCCCTACATCAGGGCAAAGGTTTGTACTCCAGGTACTTCCTTACCCCAAAACAGACAGGAGAATGGTGGCCCATCCTGGATCTCAGATACCTAAACAAGCACCTTTTAAAACCAAAGTTCAAAATGGTGACTCTGGGGATCATTTTACCTTCCCTAAGGCCAGGGGACTGGCTAGCATCCCTGGACCTCAAGGATGCCTACTTCCATATTCTCATCAGAAGCTCCCATCGAAAGTACCTCAGGTTCGAGCTGCCCTCAGGCCATTACCAGTTCAGAGCAATGCCCTTTGGACTCACCTCAGCTCCAAGGGTATTTACCAAATGCCTGGCAGTAGCAGTAGCTTGCCTAAGAGGGCAAAAGATTGCCATCTTTCCTTACCTGGACGATTGGCTCATAGTAGGCCAATCCCCAGATCAGGTCAACCTACATCTTCAGATAACTCAGCAACTGCTTACTTCCCTAGGTTTTCTCCTGAATCTCTCAAAGTCAGTGCTGGAGCCTGTCCAGCTCCTAAACTTCATAGGCGCAGAACTGAATACCCAGAAAGCGAGGGCCTTCCTCCCCTTAGACAGGGCAAACACCCTAGTCTCCCTGGCCTCCTCATTCATCCTGCAGGTCTCTCGACCAGCAAGACATTTTCTGCAGCTCCTGGGACACATGGCTGCTTCCACAGCAGTAGTGCAAGGAGCAAGATTTCAGATGAGAGACATTCAGTTCCATTTGAGGGCCTTTTGGTCTCAAAGAAAGGATCCTCTTTCCAAGTTGATCCCAGTAACTCGAACCCTGATCCAAGCCCTGCAGTGGTGGCAGGATCAGAGCAACCTGAGACAAGGAGTTCCCTTCATCACTCAGCCTCACTCATTAATCCTTACTACGGATGCATCCCTCTTGGGGGGGGGCCCACATGGGCGACCTTACCACCCAGGGACTGTGGTCCCCTCAGGAATCTCTGCTCCACATCAACCTGTTGGAGCTCAGAGCAGTTTTTCTAGCACTTCAAGCTTTCTCCAAATCTGTTCAGAACAAAATTGTACAGGTCAGAACAGACAACACCAATACAATGTGGTACATCAACAAACAGGGGGGCACTCGGTCTACGGCCTTGTGCACCGAAGCCATGAAGTTGTGGTCTCTGGCTTACTCCCTGAACACCTCCCTTACAGCAGTTCACCTCCCAGGCAAAGACAATGTCCTGGCAGATGCTCTCAGCAGGATCTCTCAGGGCCATCACGAGTGGTCCCTGGATCCCCTGGTTCTGGGAGTGGTATTTGCCAAATGGGGCACCCCGCAAATAGATCTCTTTGCAGCTCCAGACAATCATCAATTTCCTCTCTTTTGCTTCAGGCCCCCAGTCTTGGGCTCAGTCCCTCTGGACGCCTTAGCCCTCAGTTGGGAAGGGAAGTTTCTCTATGCCTTTCTCCCCTTCCCTCTCCTGTTCAAAGTGCTAGTCAAAATCAGATCCCAATCCTGCAAGGTAATTCTGATTGCCTTGGATTGGGCCAGTCAACCCTGGTACCCTCTCCTCCTGTCCTTAGCAGTCCATCCTCCCCTGTGCCTTCCCAAGAATCACAATCTGTTAACCTGTGCCCAGGGAAGGGTTTGGTACCCGAACCTCAAGTCTCTCAATCTCAAGGCCTGGTTCTTGAAGAGCTAGAGTTTGCTGGTCTACACCTCTCTCAAGGTGTAATGGATATACTCAAGGCTTCTAGGAAGCCTTCTAACAGGGCTACTTACAACTCCAAATGGAAAAGATTTTCCATATGGTGTTCAGAAAAGAATATTTCCCCAGACTCTGCTGATTTACCCACTGTTCTAGATTACATGGTCCATCTAAACACTTTGGAGCTGAGACCAGCTACTCTGAAGGTACATTTGGCAGCTGTCTCTGCCTTTATTTCAGCAGGTAAGTCCTCTCTCTGTCATCTCACCCTGTGTTTTCCAAGTTTTTAAGGGATTGCTTCACACCAACCCTCCATTCAGGGATCCTGCTCCTGCCTGGGATCTCAATGTTTGCATTGCTCAGCTCATGCAACCTCCCTTTGAGCCCTTGTCTTCAGCTGAGCTTAAGTTCTTGACTTGGAAAGCTGTGTTTCTGGTAGCTACCACCTCTGCCAGATGCATAAGTGAATTACAAGCATTGTCAGTGGAGCCAGACTTTATCTCCTTTCACAGAGATAAGGTAGTCCTTCGGACTAATAGAAAGTTCCTGCCTAAGGTGGTTTCGGATTTCCACCTTAATCAATCTATTTCTCTCCCTGTTTACTTCACTGACCATTCCTCCTCTGGTGAGAGGAGGCTGCACAGCTTAGATGTGAAGAGGGCCCTTAGTTACTACATAGAGCGTACCAAGGGTCACAGGTTTGACTCCCTCCAACTGTTCCTCACTTATGGTGAGGTTGGTAAGGGGAAACCTGCCACTAAAAGATCCATTGCCAGGTGGATTGTCTCTTGTATCCAATTCTGTTATGAAAAGCTGGGTAAGGTTCCCCCCTCAGGCCTGAGGGCTCACTCTACCAGAGGTACAGCTGCTTCTCTGGCTGCGGCCAGAGACATCCCCATTTTAGAGATATGTCAAGCAGCTACCTGGAAAACAGTTCACACTTTTACCAAGCATTATTCCCTGGACATCCAGGCTCGGAGTGATGCTCGGTTTGGCACAGCTGTCCTTCAGAGCCTATTCCCTAGGTAGGTTCTGTCCCTCCTCCATGGGGGTACTGCTGTGTAGTCTGCAATTGTCATAATATAGCAAGACTTCATGTTGTTTGAAGAAAAAATTACTCACCTTAGTAATGTTGTTTCTTCTAATGGAGTCGTGCTATATTATGACCTCCCTCCCTGCCTGTCCCTCTCAGAACCTTGTTTGGGATGTGGGTGGGCACCACAGCGTTGGCACTCTATTTTTGCCACTTTGTTGTTTTTGTCTCACTCTTCCTTAGGGTGAACTTGTGTTTTATTTAATCTTTTGGGTCTCTTGACTTGAGTCTTTTTTCGAGACCAAGAAGTGTGTTTGCTATGTTAGTAGCCAGTTGGCTAGTGTAGGTTTACAGCTTCCACACAGAACCTTAGTGAGTTTGCTCGTAAAGATCTGACAGTTTAGGTTTGAAAGGAACCAGACAGAGCTTCCTTAATTGAGCTCGCACTCAATATTCCATGCCTTCATGGAAAGTTAACTATTTCACCTCCGGAGCAGTTCTAACCTGCGGTCATACTGCAATTGTCATAATATAGCAAGACTCCATTAGAAGAAACAACATTACTAAGGTAATTTTTTCTTTCCTTCCAGGTGCTCTCCAATGTCACTTATAAAGACATTAAAGAGGACCGGTCCCAGTACCGAACCCTGTGGTACCCCGCTAGTTACCCTCCTTTCTTCACTGTGGACTCCATTTACTATTACCCTTTGCATCCTGTTGTCCAGCCAGTTTTTTATCCAGGCTACCACCCTGGGACCCACTCCAAGGCTGGCTAACTTGTATATTAATCTTTGTGTGAGACTGCATCAAATGCCTTGCTAAAATCTAGGTAGGCCATATCCACAGCCCCTCCCTGGTCTACAACTTTGGTTACGCAGTCAAAGAAATCTATTAGGTTCATCTGACATGACCTTCCTGCTGTGAAACCACGCTGCCTTGGGTCCTGTGCCCCACTGACCTTTAGGTACTCAACAATTCTTCCCTTCAGAAGTGATTCCATCATTTTCCCTACCACTGAAGTCAAACTAACTGGTCTGTAGTTTTCTGCCTCTGCCCTGCTCCCACTTTTGTGAAGGGGAACCACATTTGCCCTCCTCCAGTCCTCAGGTACCACCCCAACCTCCCATGATTTGTTAAAGAGAGTAGTCAGTGGTGTTACTAGTTCTACCCTTAGTTCTCTTAGAATTCTTGGGTGAATCCCATCAGGCCCCATTGCTTTGTCCACTCTCAGTTTCAAGAGTTCTTTCAAAACCCTTTCTTCTGTGAATGGGCTGGTATCGACCCCCCTATTCAGAGTGTCTCCCTTGTTTGGTTTAGGTACCTCCCCCTCCTCTTCCGTTGTGAATACTGAGCAGAAATATTTGTTCAGTACCCCTGCTTTTTCACTGTCACCCTCTTCCCACATTCCCTTCCCTTTATTAAGTCTCTGTATCCCTCCCTTGGTCTTTCTTCGCTCCCTAATGTACCTATAAAAGGTTTTATCCCACTTCTTAACAGAGTTGGCTATCTTTTCCTCAGTTTGTGCCTTTGCTATTCTGACTGGTTTCCCTGCCTCCTTCTGCTTTAACTGATAAAGTTCTCTGCCCTGCTCCTTCTGTGTTTCTTTATATTTCCTGAATGCTATCCTTTTCTCCTTAATCATCCCTGCCACCTCTTTTGAGAACCATAGCAATTTTTTCCTTTGTTTTGTTTTGTTGATTTGCTTCACATAAAGGTTTGTTGCCTCTGTGATGGCTGTTTTGATTATTCCCCATTGTTCCTCCACCCCTCCTTCTTGCCCATTTGCCAGTGCTTTTCTGAGGCACTCTCTCATTTTCCCAAAGTCAGCCTTCCTAAAGTCCAATACTCTTTTTTTTGTATGGCTTGACTCTATGGCTGTGTTTATTGTGAACCACACTGTTTGGTAGTCACTTGTTCCCAGATGGCTACCCACTTCTAAATCTGAGATCCTTTCTCCTTCCCCATTTGAGAGTACCAGGTCTAGGATTTCTCCCTCCCGAGTGAGTTCCAACACTAGCTGTCTGAGGCATGCCCCCTGTAGGGAATCAAGAATGACCCTGCTCTTGGATGTGCCTGCAGCAAAGGTACTCCAGTTAACATCTGGCATATTCATGTCCCCCATTAACAATATCTCCCCTTTTTCTGCCATTTTAAGGATGCCTTCTATCATTTCCTTGTCCATTTCCTCCCCCTGAGATGGGGGTCTGTAGACAACCCCCATGTGGATTGTGGTGCCATTTTCAGTCTCCAAGGTGACCCATAGTGACTCATCAACTTCCCGTTTACTCTTTAGTTCTGTTGCTTTAATACCTTCTCTTAACTAGAGAGCTCCTCCTCCTCCTCCTCTTTTACTCACCCTGTCCCTCCTGTAGACTGTGTATCCTGGTATGTTGACATCCCAGTCATGGTTCTCTGTGTACCATGTTTCAGTGACTGCCACAATATACAGGCATCCTTCTTCCATCGAGGCCACTAGTTCAGGGAGCTTGTTGCACAGACTGTGGGCATTGGTACTTATCACCTTCCATTTATTTTTTATGGCCTTACCTCTTTTATCCCCATCCCTGTCCTTGCTGCCTTTTTCTGCATTTATCCCTGTCCTGCTCCCTACTGACTTCTCTACCTTGGTGTTTACCTCTCTAACTACTGTGTTTTGTGGGGGGAGGCTGGGATTTCCCTGCTCCTTTTCAGTGCCTCCCCCCCCTGGCTAGTTTAAATGCTTGCCAATGAAGCATTTAAACCTGTCACCTAGGATGCTGGTTCCCCCCCGGACAGATGCAGATCATCATGCCAGCTTAAGCCTGCATCCCTCCAGGTGGCTCCCCAGTCCCCAATGAAGCCAAATCCCTGAGATGCTGGAAAGAACATGAGAGTCCTTTAGCATTTGAGTGTTTAAATTCCATGTTGTATTCTGCTGTGAGGTAAAGTCCGGTACTATTACAGTCCAGGTGGTTGCATGGTCAGATATGACTATGGGTTCTATATCAGCGTTAGTAAGACCGGGGAGAAGAGAGTGACTGATAAGAATATAGTCAAGTCTGGAGAAAGTCTGATGGACTATAGAGTAGAAGGAGAATGTGCGGGAACGTGGGTTAAGGATTCTCCACCCATCGCAAATCCCCAATGTATCAATAAATTCATGCAGTGCCCTCTGAGCAGCAGACAGAGGTTTAAGGGATTGATTCGACCTGTCAAGATCTTGAGTTGGGGGTTAATTCCAGTCCCCACCCAAAATAAGAGGGTAGGGGAGGAAAGGGGTTAATTTGTCCATCAGATCCATGAGAAAGCTCAGGTCTCCTCCTACTGGGCCATAGATGCTACCGAGAACCATCTTTTTCCACTCTAATATACCCTTTACCAGAATAAATCTTCCATTGGGGTCTGAAATGGTTTGATCTGTTTGCCAAGGAATCTTGCTGTTTATTAGAATGGCAACGCCTCTGCTAGAAGTTAAGTTGCCAGAAGCATAGACCTGACCAATCTCCTGCAAAAAAGCTGAGCTTCTTGTGATAGTAAGTGTGTTTCTTGTATAAATGTAATATGGGAACTGAGTAGAGAAATATGGTTTGACCTGTTTGCCAAGGAATCTTGCTGTTTATTAGAATGGCAACGCCTCTGCTAGAAGTTAAGTTGCCAGAAGCATAGACCTGACCAATCTCTTGCCTGCAAAAAAGCTGAGCTTGGGGACCTGAATATGCCAGATGTTAACTGGGCAACATGGACTGCAGCCACATCCAAGAGCAGGGTCATTCTCGATGCCCTACAGGGAGCATGCCTTAGACAGCTAGTGGTGGAACCCACTCAGGAGGGAGCAATATTAGACCTGGTACTCTCAAATGGAGAGAGGATCACAAACTTAGAAGTCAGTAGACACCTGGGAACAAGCGACCACTGCACAGTGTGCTTCACAATAAACACAACCATGGAGGCAAGCCATACAAATACAAGGATACTGGACTTTAGAAGGGCTGACTTTGGCAAAATGGGTGAATATCTGAGGAATGCATTAGCAAATGGCCAGAAAGGAGGGGTGAAGAACAATGGAGAAAATCAAACTGCCATCATGGAGGCAACAAGCCTTTGTGTGAAACACATAAAGAAAACAAAGTGGAATAAAAAACCACTATGGCTCTCAAAAGAAGTGTCAGGGAAGGTTAAGGAGAAAAAGGCTGCATTCAAAAAGTATAAGGAATCACAGACAGAGCACGACAGGGAACTGTATCAATTAAAGCAGAAAGAAGTGGGGAAGGCAGTCAGAAAAGCAAAGGCCCAAACCGAGGAAAGGATAGCCAACTCAGTTAAGAAGGGGGATAAAACCTTTTATAGGTACATTAGGGAACATAGAAAGGTTAAGGGAGGGATAGGGAAGATTAATAAAGGAGAGGGGAGGTGGGCAGAGGGAGACAGTGAAAAGGCAGAGATAATGAATGAATATTTTTGCTCGGTATTCACAAAAGAAGAAGAGAAGGAGTTAC
Source organism: Neoceratodus forsteri (assembly GCA_016271365.2). NCBI lineage: Eukaryota > Metazoa > Chordata > Ceratodontiformes > Ceratodontidae > Neoceratodus > Neoceratodus forsteri. The sequence goes on along the minus strand of CM057458.1, from coordinate 1,200,525,252 downwards.
CTAAACCAAACAGTAGAGGCACTCTGGATAGTGGGGTTGATACCAGTCCATTTAAAGAAGAAAGAGTACTGAAAGAACTCTAAAACTCAAGGTGGACAAAGCATGGGCCTGACGGATTCACCCTAGAATCCTAAAAGAGCTTAGAGGAGGACCTAGTGACACCACTAACCACACTTTTAACAAATCATGGGAAGATGGGGTGGTACCTGAGGACTGGAGGAGGGCAGATGTGATTCCCCTTCACAAAAGTGGGAGCAAGGCAGAAGCAGGAAACTACAGACCTGTTAATTTGACCTCAGTGGTGGGGAAATGATGGAATCACTTCTGAAAGAAAGAATTGTTGAGTACCTAGAGGTCAGCGGGGCACTGGACCCAAAGCAGCATGGATTCACAGCAGGAAGGTCATGTCAGACAAATCTAATCGATTTCTTTGACTGAGTGACCAAAGTAATAGACCAGGAGGGGCTGGGATATGGCCTACCTAGACTTTAGCAAGGCATTTGACACAGTCTCGCAAAAGATTACAATCAAGTTAGCCAGCCTGGGAGTGGGTCCCAGGGTGGTAGCCTGGTAGAAAACTGGCTGCACAACAGGACACAGAAGGTAATAGTGAATGGAACACATTCAAGAAAGGGGTTACTAGTGGAGTACCTCAGGGCTCAGTACTGGGTCCAGTCTCTTTAACATCTTTAAAGGTGACATTGCAGAGGGTCTGGAAGGAAAGGTATGCCTCTTTGTGGATGACACAAAGATCTGTAACAGAGTTGATACACAAGGGGGGGTAGAAAGGATGAGAAGGGACTTGGCAAGGTTGGAGGAATGGTCAGACATATGGCAACTTAGATTCAATGCAAAGAAGTGCAAAGTAATGCACCTGGGAAATAAAAATCCAGAAGAAGATTACACAATCACAGGGGAGGTACTAACAACAACAATAAAGGAAAGGGATCTGGGTGTAGTCATATCAGAATACCTAAAGGTGGGTATGCAATGTGAGAAGTCAGTAGGAAAAGCCAGGGGGATACTGGGATGCATAGGGAGGGGCATCACAAGTAGAAAAAGGGAAGTGGTTATCCCTCTATACAGACAATTGGTGAGACCCCATCTGGAGTACTGCGTGCAGTTTTGGAGACCTCATCTACGCAAGGACATAGACAGGATGGAAGCAGTCCAGAGGAGGGCAACTAAAATGGTGCAGGGTCTACATCAGAAACCATATGAAGAGAGACTGAGAGAGCTTAATATGTATACCCTTGATGAAAGGAGGGACAGGGGGACATGATAGAAACTTTTAAGTACCTCAAGGGAATCAACAAAGTCCAGGAGGGTAGCATCTTTCAGAAAAAGAGATGTGTAAGAACAAGGGGGCACAATTTAAAGTTAGAGGGGGGATGTCTCAGGGGTAATGTGAGGAAATTCTTTTTCACGGAGAGAGTGGTGGACGCATGGAACCGCCTTCCTGGAGAGGTTGTGGGGTCTAAAACAGTGGAGGAATTCAAACATGCATGGGACAGACATAAGACAATTATAGTGGGGGGTTGCAGGAAATAGGCTGTTGGTTAACTAGAATCTGCAGCTTATCCAGTAGGTAGGGAAATGGGCTGACTGGGTGGGCCAAGTGGTCCTTATCTGCCATCAAAGTCTATGTTTCTATGTTTAATAATCTGGTATCTTTTGGTCTTTTCTCTAGCACCTCTTATATTCCATGTAAGGAAGTTAACCATATTACTAGCCATTATCTAGCCACTTAAATATCCTCCAGCACAAGGTACACTCCACTCCCTCCCCCCTCCCAGATTTAAATGTTGAAAAGTTACCAGCAATCTTAAGGTACATACTAAAGAAGAAAAAGAATAAAATTAAGGCCTCTAAAATCCCTTTTCCTAATCCATTTATAAACAAGTTTGGCATTAACAATCCTTTTAAACAATAATAGTGCCCTGGGAGGTTATTAGGTACTAAACAGAGAATGTTAAACAAGATAAAGGTAAATCCTCCTAAGCACCAAAATAGACATTTTTTTTATAGAAGGACCCCCTTCTTATCTCTATTACGTAACTATATACAGGAAATCCCCCAGTTAACAAACCTTCTAATAACTCTTTATTTAACCCTCCCTCCCTCCTCCCTTAACTCCTCAGGGTAATAGGATTAAACAGAATAAAAGTGATTCACCATATTATACCCTTGAGTCCGGATTCCCATTTAGTGTATATGGTCTTAATAAATGTATTATGAATGAGTAATAATAGCTATAACCACATGTATTGCTTCTTGAAAACCGAGAAAGGCGGTCTTATATAGTTGTGAGGACCTCTTCTTTATAGATGAGAACAGTAAAAGGGAATTGGACAATTTTAGTAGCGTATTTAACTTAACCGGGGAAACAATAATACTATTCCAGATTTTAAGGCACAAAAAAATTACGGTGACAATCCGGACTCTAACCTTATCAATACAGTACATGATGATCCTCCCTCCCATACTACAGCTCAGCCCCCCCAGCTCCCGCCCCCACCCATAAAGTTCTTGATTGAATCATAAACAAGGTACAAGATTAAATATTAGCAATACAAGGAATCTCTTTTAACATAACAATAAGTAGTAATTAAAACAAACCAGTAGGGAGAGTCAAACTCTAATAAACAGATCAATCTTATTAAAGAGAGGGTAAAATAAAAGTAGACTGCCCCAGTCTCTCACTATGGGTAATACTGATTCACAGAGATCCATTCAAGAGAGAAAAAAAAAGGGGGGGGGGGGCAACCTTACATTCCTACCCCCAACAGAGCAAAAACCGTTTGTGTAAAATAAAATAACATGATCAGGGTGAGCTTGCCAACCCCTCCCACGAGTAAAACCCATCAACACTTGATGACTGCCTGAATAGAGAACTTCTTAAACAGCATCATTGGTTAGGATTAAACGATTAAAACATTTTAAATCCATTTTCATCATTTGCCCATTAAATGTGAATGAATAGAATAGTACAGTTCAGAATCCATCCTGCAGCTGTCGGCTGAGCATACGTAAGTGTAAGGAGATGCACATATCGCACTCGCTCCGTGCTACTTTAACAAAACACTTCGGGGACTTACTTGATCGTTCAAGTGGGTTTGAAGAGTGCTGGCAGAAGGTTGGGAAGTTCCTTCAGGGCAATATCTGCCGAATCAAAGGAATGCCACTTGTCGTGGATGATAAGCTGAAGACGAGCCGGATAGTTCATTTTAAAACGTATGCCAGCAGTGATTAATTTAGAAACCACAGGGTGGAAATCAGCTCTCTTTCTGTGGGTCTCAACTGGAAGATCCTGGGATATTCTTAAAGTGGATCCTTCCCAAAGAATGGATCGGTGGTCCTGGAGCTTTTGCAGGACATGCTGCTTTTCTACATAGCTGAGGAACTTGAAAATAAACGGCTGTGGAGGAGCTCCATCATTCGGTTGGGGGCGAAGGGACCTATGCGCACGTTCGATCAGATATGCAGGGTTACAAGGTGAAGGGCCAGCCAACTTCAGGAGGAGCTTCTCTGTGGAAACAAAATCGGTGAGGAGCCCTCAGAGGATTCAGGAAGACCGAAAAGAATGAGGTTATTTCGGCGGCTCCTTCCCTCTAGATCTTCTGATTTTTCCTGTAGCCGGGTCACTTGTTGCCGTAACTTAATTTTTTCAGCCTCAGATTTGTCCCACCATTGTTCTAATGAGTATGTGTGGGTTTCTGAATTGGACATTCTTTTACCCAGGTCACCGAGATCACTCCGAAGAGACTTAAGCTCCAATGTAATTTCAAGCAGGGATTCCTTGAAGGGCTGAAGTTCTTGGAGGAAACGATCCTCTGTTAAGGGTATGGCTGCCGGGATTGGAGTGATTGGAGTGCTAAGATGTCCCGCCTGCGAGCTGTGGCTTCTGGCTCATTTGGAATCTTTTTCCGGCATCACCGGAGGCATGTGACGAGATAAGGCCTGTTTTATTTCTTCTTCCATGGATTGTGAAGAGACAAAAATAGCAGTGTTGTTGAGCTGAACCCCATTAGTGCAGCACCCTTGGATGTTATTTAGGCAGGTATTCTGGTTTGTAGAGTGTAGAACTGATAGAAATAGGCAGGTGTAGGTAGGAGCCGAGAGGACTTGCTGCTAGCTAGATTGAGGCATCACATGATCTCCTGCATTGATAATCTTGATGACCACAGAATAGAGGATACCTGGCCTACAGTGCCCAGTACACCCGATACCACCACTATCTAGCCATATTGAAAACATGTGCCCTCAGCACATCCTCTTGAGACAGTGCCCTGTTGAGTGACTTGGTGAGCATCTTTGTTAGAGGTGCTGCTACTGCCATTTGCAGTGTCCATAATATTAACCGGTGTATGCCAGGTAAAACGGTGTCCAATTTTAGTGTTTCTAAAATACACTGATAACCTGCCAGCTAACCCAGGAAACAAGCCATCTACTTTGGTCTAGTAAAGATAAAAATTAATCATGTAATACATTGCATGCAGTCATGATGTAGTGCACGCACATTGTGCTTGGTCCAACAACATGACCATTTTCCAATTGCACTGGTATTTAAGGAACTCTCACTGCAGTTTATCAACTACCCAGTGCACTACTTAGTGATGCTCAGCTTATGATGAGCAGACATTTCTTGGTTCTAAAATGTGCTTCTATACTCCCACTACAGTGTATCCCATGGCATCACATCATGACCACTTGCATGGATCGAACAAAGAGATTCATTGTGTTGGTGATGTGCTAGGCTTTGCTACTGTTATAATGTAATTGAGTGTCCCTATCCTACATACTACGAGGTGCAACCATTCTCAATCTGTGCAATTATGTGTTGTTGGCTGTGTCCTTTTAACTCCATTTCCATACATGCATCATGACGACTTGACTTAATGCAAATTCCCTATGATCTGCATTGCCTATGTCCTTAGTTAGACTGAAGTTGGAACAGTAAAGATGACAACACCATCAGTTCAACTGTTTTATTCAACGCACAAACTCTCATTCAATAACACTGGTCTACTGTCGCGCAAAGGTGATCTCAATATCAACCTTTTCTTATCATGCCATGTACTCCCACGTACTGAATCATACTGCAGACTTATTGGCACCATGTACTGATTTTCTAATGTAGTAAAACTAAAACTGGCAATATAAAACTAAGAATTTTTTTTTTCAATGGTGCGCTTGGGGTACTGAAAATGAGACAACACATAGTAAGTATGAGCATACGTGTTATGACAGTCTATCAGTCCTGTATCTGGTATATTGACCAGATAGATCTGGGTAGGTGTCACGAATCTGCCACCCACAGCAGCTTGGAATAGGTGTTCGCACATGACTCCCGAGTCGACCAAGTCTCCACAGAATAAACTGCCAATATGCGCTGTGTCTGCGTGACCTATCGTGATCTGCATCTGGTGGGAAGGCAAATATATCTTCTCAATATGATGATGCAAGTGCCAAAATGCCTGGATCTAGGACAAGATGATTCATTTCCTACAATAGAAAGAGAGGAAACAAGTTCACATGCATGCCTGATTATTAAAAGAAATATGATAGTAATTAATGATACCACATCATGGCAGTGTATACATGTTCACGACCGAGTGTACAGACACGTGTTATCATACATTTGGTGAAATGACCCCCACGTCAAATACAGTGGTACCGTTTGTATTACATTAAACAGCATGCTTCTATACATGCAGCATCACACACACTAGCACCATGGTGTGATGCCAGTCCCACATGTGTATGGATGCATAACAAGGGTAAGTAGACACACAGCAAATTGTGACTTTGAAAATTGTCAGAGTGGTCATCAGCATATATTGATCGCAGCTACTTGATGAAAGGAGTGGTGCTGGTTGCTGTTTGTACACTGCGTCTGAAAAATGTAACATGTTATTCTACAAAGTCAAAACCTATGAAAAAAACTTGGAACACCAATGCATGCCTGGCATGCGCTAAATGTTTCTGTTACAACACTATGCTTGTCCACCATTCAATATCTGCAGTACCACAAACTCATAGCACCAACCCCTGAACTCCATTGAAGCCTTGCATTGAAGCAATGCAGGGCATAGGTAATTTGTGGCCTGCAAACGACATATTTAAAAACCAAATACAGGATGATGTTGAACACTAGCTACTGTATTAGTGGGAACATGTCCAACATTGACTTGATGGGGCATGTGCTTCCAAGGGCTCTGTTCCCACACAACCAACAGATCTTATATTTATTCTACCAATGCACATTGTTTTCACACAACAACAGAGGGGCATGGTAAATGGCTATACGTATAGTCACAGGTGGACTGTATTGGACAGCAACTTATGTGTTGCAACCGAATAATGATCTTTCAGCAGAAACCGATATGGTCCTACTGGGACAGATTCTGAGCAACTATGGGAAGGGGGTGGTGATAGCAGTGGACTTCAACCTGCCATTAGTGGATTGCTATAACCCTGCCACCAAGTGTAGAATGCAAAAGGTAATGATGACTGCCTACCAGGATAACATCCTGACCCAGATGGTCAGCACTCCACCTAGTGAAGGGAACACCTTTGACCTCATGCTGAAAAATGGGAACTTGTTGAGGGATCTTCTGACTGAAGAGCTGCCATAGAGTGACCACTGAACGATCCAGTTCCAGTTGCTAATGGTTAATGGGGGGGGGGTTGTGCACAAAGGTGCTGGACTTTAGTGATGCCGACTTCAATCAGATAGGTGAATTTGTGCAAGTTTGCCTGGCCAGAAGTCAGCCTAATATGTACATGAATCAGAGATGACAGCTCATCAATCCTACAATGGTATAAGCAAACAAATCCTGCAGAAAGTCCATGAGTAAGTAGACTGGGGTGAGGAAACTGAGCAGGAGAAGCAAGGGGGTCATAGAAAGGGTGACGAAGGTAATCACTAGCTATACAACGTACAAGAAAACTGTGATGGGGTAGGACAGGGAGCAGTAGCTGAAGGAAGCAACGGCAACAACCAGGGAAATAAGCCCTGACCAGATGTCCAGAAAACTATGGCTGGCACAGGGCATTAAATTGTGGCAGATACGAACATATGAAATTGCCAGCAGAAACAGGCCTCATGGTCTATCGAGTTTGCTCGAATGTGCAGCTAGCCCCTCATCATGCAACTGCACCTCCAGTCCCCCATTCCCAGTATTACTCCCCCATGCCTAACTCCTCCTGAAACTGCCCACCATATTACAGGACACTATCTCATCTGGTACGGTGTTCCATTTGTCCACCAGTCTTTCTGAGGAAAAATGTTTCCTCATCTCCCTCTTTAATCTTCCCCCCTCCAATCTTAGTCCATGCCCTCTCATGTCCCTCCCCCTTGTCATCTGAAAAAATCGAATGTGGCAGTCTTCTTTATCCCATTCAGATACTTACAGGTCTCTATCATATCACTCCTACCCCCTCCTCTCCTCCTGTAAATGCATATCAACTCTCCCATCCTGTCATTGTATGTCTTGCACTACAAGCCCTGGATAATCTTTGTGGCTCTTTGATGCACCATCTCCAACAATCTGATGTACTTCTTCAGGAATGGACACCAGTACTGCACGCAGTACTTGCGGTGTGGCATGACCAATTACCTATACAAGGAAAGGATAACCTCCATTCTTCTGGAGGAATAGTGCTCTTGCAATACACCCCAACATGTAGTTGGCTTTTGCTGCCTCCTTCCAGCACTGAACAGTTGTTCATACTCCCCATAATGATCACTCATAGGTTCTTCTTCTCTGTGGAGCTCCCCAACTGCACCCCATTCAAGTGATAATCCCTCCCCAGTTTCCTGGTTCCAAAGTACATAATCTTGCACCTCTTGGTGTTGAACCATGAATAACATATTTCTGAGCACTCCTACAGCTTAGTCTGGTCCTTCTGCAACACCTTCCACCCCACCATATCATCAGCCACGGCTCACATGTTGGTGTCATCTTCGAACATGCATCTCTTACTCTTGATCCTTTTTTTTTTTAATTCAATTTTTATTAAAGGTTTTCCACAAACAACGGACCACATCCAGAAAGATACAACAACATAAAGGAAAAGAGCACAAAAAACATACCCTTTTTGAAAAGATCATGTGGGTGCAGTCCTCTTACTCTTGATCCTGTTTGAGATATCTGCTATAAAAATCTCAAACAGCACCTGGCCCAGTACTGATCCCTGTGGTACCCCGTTTGTCATCGCTCTCAGTGGTGAGAGGTCCACCACCATCACCACCCTTTGAAGCTGCCTCTTACCCAGTTTGTGATCCATTTCACCATTTTTGGTCCAGCCCACACATATTCCAGTTTCACCCCCCAACCTACCATGTGGCAATGAATGAAAGGCCTTGCTGCAGTCCAAATGCAGGACATCAACTGCATGGCCCTTATCCTGCACCCGCGTCACCCAATCGTAGTACTCTACAATGTTTGGCTAGCAGAATCAGCCCACTATAAACCAGTGAAGTTGACCATTCTGTTGACTGTTTTCCTCTAATAGTTGCACTAGTCACCCTTTTATTATGGTCTGCATGAACTTGCACATGATCAATGTGAGGCTCACTGTCCCTTAGTTTCCTGGTTCATCCTTTGTGCCACTTAAATAGAAGGGCACCACATGGGCCATTTTCCAGTCCTGTGGTACACATTTGTGTTGTATAGCACATGGTATAACATACCGGAAGGGGGCGATGACTCTGACATTGTGCAGATAGCTGTTCAATCCCGACCTAGAGTACTGCACGCATGACTGGCACTGGTGCAAAAAGTTGAACATTAGATTACTTGATGTGGTGCAATGCAGAACAACAAAGTGTGTCTATGGATGGTGGGAGATACCATATGAAGGCAGACTTATAGCATTGAACATGTACTTACTGGAGAAGAGGAGGTACAGGGTGGATATGATCAAGACCATAAAGTACATATGGGGGATTAAACAGGACATTCTTGAACAGACTGTTCAAGGGGATGGTGGTGAAGGACACTCATGATCATGAGGTGAGATTGGAGGGTGAAAGGTTTATAAAGGGAATGAAAAGGCACTTTTTGCATTTCTGTCCAATACACATACCTAACTTTAGCTGTAGTGTGTTCCTGGTTATCACAAAATAGACATAACAATGTATTCATGAAACAAGGTTACGTTACGGTGGGACACCATACACGGACAATGTACTAGTCCACTTACAGCAAATGAGCAATGCACCTGTACGACTACACAATGTTTATAATGGGATATCAACATAATCCAATCACTGCCTCACATACTGTCAACATCAACACAAGACTGAACATGTTGACCTAGCATGTTGCACGTCTGTGATGACATTGAATAGTCACAATGATGTTTACATACCTGAACAGAGGATAGACAACACTCATGATACTAGCCACAGCACTGTTTCTCAACTACATTGGGCAGCTCTCTGCACTTCCAACACACACACACACCATTCTGGCCAACCTCCAAATTGTTGTATCGGGGTCTGGGATTGGTCTGGCTGCCTCATAGAGAGAATGTTAAACACCATTCCTGGATTATAAAAGCGCACATTGCCGACACAGGTCACGTAGTCCATCCATTTGCAAGGTGTCAATGTGTGCCATTTGAAAGAGAAAAAGGAATGTATGAATCCAAAATAAGCGTAGCGCTAGTTATAGGCATGCAACATTTTCAGGCAGCATACAATGTTGCCTGTCTCTGTCTTATCTGGATTGTGCACATAAATGAGGATGCGACCGTAGAACACATCATGTCATGGCAACACATTGTATGCAAATCTTACAGATAGATTGCCAAGACTAGGTTTGTTGTCAAAGGCACCAGGCTTCATCTGCGTTCTTTTCATCTAGATTTGATTGTAAGGACAGAGCAAGGAACATTATCAGAGCAAGGAAAAAAGGTTAAGGCTTATTTGGCTAGGCAGATTTACTGTGTGATATTATTTTCTTTTGTACTCACAGGGTTTGTTACTGGCTTTTGGTAACATTTTACTGCTTTACTGTTCTCTGATTCAAATTGCTGTTGTAGGGCATACTTTATGCTGCATTATTACAGGATGTGCCTACAGGTTTGTTACTGTTTTGTGCTTACAGATTACTGCTGTAATCTTCTCTGATTCAAATTGTTTTTTTCAAGGAGTATCTTCTGTTACTGCTTTATTTTTCTCTGTAGCAAAGTGTTTTTTGCAGGGTATATCTTCTGTTAAATTATTACAGGTAGTGCTTTACAGGTTTTACAGTTTTATCTGTCATTAGGCTAAGCTTTAAGAGCTACTGCATTTGTTGTCAGTTGATCGTTTCTGCTCTTACCTCCTTGTTTCTTTTGTCTGTGGTTCTTCTTTGTCGGCAAGGGAATGGACCAGCCACCAACTCCCTATTCCCAACCACCCCATGCTACACCCCTTTTACAGGGTAACACAGTCGTGACATTTCCTGTAGTGCAGCAGAAAGGGGAGGATCAGAGGGGTATCCACACAGTGACCTCACTTACAGGGGCACAAGTAATTTAACTTGTTATAACAAGTTATACAAAAACAAACAAAACAAAAAATTAAACATTTGCTTTCATTTTTCTCCTTCTAATTACTCAGACCTAGTTATAAACCTGACAACTAATCTGTAATGGATATTATTAACTGCAGGTACTGCGGGACACTTTTCAAAAGGGCAGTTATACAGGATTTAGGACACTGTGCTACATGCTGGACCATTGGCGATCTAAAGGCTCAACTCCAGGCACCATGGGCAGGGATTGCGCGCATCAGGTCTCATATTCTGGAGGAAATATAATAGCCACCCGCCATTTCCCCAACATCTGATTGAAGCACTTCGACTGTAGAGGATGATTAGTCCGTGAGGCTGGCAGGTGGTTAGGAGGGGCAAATCAGGTGCCCCATTACTCAATGCTCTGTAACGTATCACCTCCACAAACCATATAAAAACTACAAACGGGCATCTGCCTCTAGCTCCAAAATCAAACAAAGGGGCAGAGGGCACTGCAGAGTAGGACACTGCAGCACAGGAGCTAGCACAACAAAACTTGCCCAAAACAGGGACCAAAACAAAAAAAAAGCAAAAAGGAAATCCAAAACACTTCTGATCATAGGAGACTCTATGATTCGGGGTGTTGATACCTACCTGCAGGCGGTGGTAATGGTCAGATGTCTGCCAGGTACATCAGCATGGTGAGACACTGTTAAAAATGTGCAGGAAGCCAGAGAAAACATCGACGTCCTAGTACACATAGGGACTAACGACCTTGCCTGCCGGTCAGTTAGGAAATATGATTCTATCTCGTTTAATAACCACCGGGTAAAATCTCGTTTAGGCACCATATCTAGGGGTGTAAGTTTGTCATGGCAGTCATACACGTCAATGACGTTTGATCTTTATTCAGGACTTCCATGACTTTCACTAGTGTCATCAGAATGTAGCAATGATGACAGTGCCACAACATTTACTACTGTTTACTAATGATTTTGTGAACAAACAATGAGTCATTAAAACCTCATCCATGACAAACTTACATCCCTAACCATATCCATTAGCCATGCCTTACCAACCTTGTGTAACTCCCTCCAAAATACCCTAAAACTGACTCACCTTGTTAGACTATCCTCCTTTAAATCACTTCTGAAACCTCTGTTGAAGGAAAACTGCCCGTGCTACACCTAGGGCCCCCCCTTTTGATATTTTATATGGCTCTTACCACTATATCTGCCCCTGGCTCTCCCTGCTCCCCTTCTTTCTTTTGTTTTACACTCCTATCTGTCTATGCCCTGCTACTCCCTGAGCCTCTCTCCCTCACACATCCCCCCATCCTACTTATCTTCGACTATTCCTACCTCACCTTATGGATCATGCTCTACCTTCCCCCTTACCTTCTTCCATTCCGATCGTATTATGCAGTTAGCTGCTTGCACTTATGTAGATATGTAAACATCTGAGTAATCTGACTGTACCTTGTTATGCATTACCCACTGTATTGTGTGAACTACTGAATAGATGTGTAGTGTTTTCCTTGTATGTATACTATGCGTGTCCCCCCAGGACCACCTTGTAAATGAGTATCTCAATGGTGTATTTCCTGGTTAAAAATACAATTGAATTGAATTGAATTCAACTGGTGCCAGGAAAAAGGACACAAATTTGTAGGTAACTAGCAACAGTTTTGGGAGCAAAAGTTCTTTAAATTCAATGGACTGCATCTGACTAAGAAGGGAGTCAGTGCATTGGGGAAGAAGGTTGATGTCTTTGCAGAACATTTAAACTAGCAAATGGGGAGAGGGGGCAGCAGCCAATACATTGAACTGGAAGAACACCCCTTCCCCTCGGCTAGTGATCAAACATGAGTTTAGCATGTTTATAGTTCATTTGCATCACCATGTAAGGAAAAAGGTCCATCTCCCCATATGACGCACAGTGGAAACACCAGACCTCACCCAACAACTAACACATGGAAATCTGGCCAATGGAAAATAATGTACACAAATGCCTGCAGTCCAGGAAACAAGATCCCAGACCTGAAGGCAACAATGACAGAGGTGAAAGTAGACATAGTAGCCATTCACGAGACATGGTTCACCAGTAACCACACTTGGGAGACTTCAGTACCTGGCTATGTAGTGTTCAGAAGAGACCAAGGATCAAAAGGGGGGTGGTGGAGTGGCCCTTTATGTCAATGAAAATATCAAAGCTACAGAAATTCAGAATACACATAAGTAGCCGGATGAACTGTGAGTCACTGTGGAACCAGAAAATGGGACAGCCATATGAACTGGGGTTCTCTACAGACCTCCAGACCAGCGGGAGGACATGGGCACATTACTAATAGAAGATATACAAAACATGACAGCTAAAGGAGAGGTTCTTATAATGGGAGACTTCAACATGCCAGATACTGATTGGTCAATACCAGCAGGTACATTCACTAGAACTAGACACATGGTGGATTCCCTGCAGGTGGAGTGCCTCAAACCACTGGTACAACAACCCACAAGAGACAGGGCTATCCTAGATCTAGTACTTGCTAACGGGGAAAGGATCACATATCTCCAGGTAGAAGAATACCTGGGGGCCAGTGACCATCACATGGTATGGTTCAGTGTGGCCACTAAAACTAAATCATCCCATCCCATTCCAAGGCAAAAATATGGGACTTCAGAGGAGCAGACTTTGATAAGATGGCCAACAGAGTGAAGCTAGCCCTGGCAAGAAGAAATACAGATGTGGAGGTACAGGCAAAGTGGGCAAACATTAAGGATGCAATACCTGAAGCTACATGCCATTGTGGTAGAGAGAAAGGCAAGAGAAAAAGAAGGAGGAAACCACTTTGGTTCTCAAATACAGTAGCAGAAAAGGTCAGAGCAAAAAGGCTGCCCTTCGGGAAATATAAGGGAATGCAGTGGGATGAAGATAAGGAGGAATACCAAACCTCCCTAAAGGAAGCAGGGAAGGCAGCAAGGCAGGCAAAGGCCCAAATTGAGGAAACACTAGCACAGACAGTAAAAGAAGGGGACAAGACTTTCTATAGATACATTAGTGAAAGGAGAAAGTCCAGAGGGTGTATTGGTAGGATCAAAGGGGAAAAGGAGGAGTGTGTGGAAGAGGACCAAGGAAAAGCATCTATCCTAAATAGATACTTCTGCTCAGTATTTACTGAGGAGACGGTAGGGCAGGGCCCACAGCTCAGCACCACACAGGGGGGAGGGAGGTGTGCACTAGTCACAGTCACTTCACAAAAGAAAGGATCCTGCAAGAGCTCACTAAGCTAAAGGTGGACAAGGCAATGGGACCTGGTGGCATACATCCCAGGGTACTAAAGGAGCTTAGGAGAGGAACTAGCAGAGGCATTAGCAGAACTGTTTAGTGAGACTATGAGCACAGGAGAGGTCCCAGAAGACTGGAGAAGGCCTCATGTGATCCCACTCCACAAGAGTGGTAGCATGAAGGATGCAGGGAACTACAGACCATTCAGTCTTACCTCAGTAGTGGGCAAGATTATGGAGGCACTCCTTAAGTAAAGGATAGTGCAACACCTGGAATCCATAGGCGCACAGGATCCAAGACAGCATGGGTTTACAACAGGAAGGTCCTGTCAAACTAATCTCATAGATTTCTTTGACTGGGCAACCAGAGTGGTGGACCAAGGGGGAGCAGTTGATATTGCCTACCTTGACTTCAGCAAAACTTTCAATACTATTCCACATAGAAGATTGATTAATAAGCTAGGTAGGCTTGGGGTGGGTCTGAAGCTGGTCAACTGGGTGGCAAACTGGTCGGGGGAGAAAACAGAGAGTGGTGGTAAATGGTATACAGTTAGATGAAATTAAAGTCACAAGTAGGGTACCTCAGGGACCAGTCCCAGAGCCAGTCCTCTTCAATATCTTCATGATGGACAGGAGGGTAAGGTTTGTCTGTTTGCAGATGACACCAAGATTTGCAACTGAGTAGATGATCCAGATGGGGTGGGCAGAATAAGAAAAGATCTGGATAAACTGGCAAAATGGTTGGAAGAGTGGCAAATGGTGTTTAATGCACAGAAGTTGCAATATCATGCACATAGGGAAGAGAAACCCTGAAGCCACCTCTAGGTCAGGAGGGGAGTTGCTGGCAATCACAAGGGAAGAAAGAGACTTGGACATCTTCATCACAGATGACATGAAATCATCCAAACAGACCACAGAAGGAGTAGGTAAGGATAGGGGGATGTTGGGGTGTATTAGTAGGGGTATCGTAAGTCATAAGAGGGAGGTAATAATCCCTATTTACAAGACACTGGTTAGTCCTCGTCTGGAGTACTGTGTGCAGTACTGGAGGCCGCACACACAAAAGGACATAAACAAAATGGAGGCAGTCCAGAGAAGGGCAACCAAAATGGTGCAGGGATTGCATTAGAAAACATATGAGGTCAGATTGACGGAGCTCAATATGTGTACCCTAGAGCAAAGGAGGGAGAGCGGTGATATGATTGAAACATTCAAACATCTTAAGGGCATCAACAAGGTGAAAGAGTCTAACATGTTCCAAATATAAGAAAAGTAGCAGGAGAAGAGGACACAGCATGAGATTAGAGGGAGGCCAATTAAGGGATAATGTGATGGAGTTGTTTTTCACAGAAAGGGTGGTGGATGAACGGAACGGCCTACCTCAAGAAGTGGTAGATATGAATACAGTGCAGGGCTTCAAACAGGCATGGGATAGGCATAAGGGAGCAATACAGATGATTATTAATGACATTGACAGAGTAAAGGCCTATGGCACATTTATAAGGTTGAAAAAATGGGCACACTGGATGGGCCTTGTGGTCCTTATCTGCCGTCAACTTCTATGTTTATTGGTTTCTACAAATATCAAGAATTGACATAGCCATAGTAACTAATACAAAGAGAGTGACACTGATTATGATGTTTCATACTGTATGGATAAAAATAGCAGAAGAAAATAGCTTGTGGTGTAGAGAAATGCATAGATATTCAGAATGACTATCATGCACCACCTTAGCTACTGGAAATATCCAATATTGAAAGATAGCATGGACTGGTTTACACACCTTGTATGCCGAACATCGCAAATCAGAATCAGTAGAAAAGCCAACAGTATTAGAGCCATGTCTGTACCAAACCAACACAACCCACAAATGTAGTGCAGCTTCTGTATTTGAAAATTAGGGCACTTACAAAGGTGGGGTTATACAGTGCACCAGCCATAGCTGATAACCTGGACAGGGATTTCACCAGGCCATATGAGGAGTGTATATGGTACTTTGAACACTGTGGTAGTGGGAGACTTTAATATAACACAAGTGCAGCAAGCACAGGTACCAGGGTAGGTGGATGGTTGGGAGTGAGAGGTGTGTTTATTATTAAGGACCGGATAACATATGAGATAAAGGCATCGGGGTCGGACGAGGCCACCGGACAAGATAGCATTCACTGGCAGGATGTTGAACATCCTGACAGATGCTCTGATGGGGATTTTGGCAGACGAGTGCAACACATCACTTGACACCAAATTGGGGCCCAGTTACTAGTGGGGTTCCCCAGGGCTCAGTTCTGGGCCCTATTCAATTTATTGATATTCATTATGAGTCTTCAATTTAATGCAGAAGAAGAAGAATCAGCATTTATATAGCACTTTTCATACACAGTATCCCAAAGCACTTTACAAGCAATGCTAGACTGGTAGTGAAGTGACTGAATGTGTGGTGGCAGCCATATCGCACATCATCACCCACACACAGCCTGGATAATTGCATGAACCGGTTTATGGGAAGGGGAATGTTGGCCAGGACACTGGGGATGTTCCCTGCTCTTTGAGAAGAGTGCCCTGGGTTCTTTTACTTCCCCCTGGACAACAACAGGATGGGCAGAAGGGACCTCGGTTAAACATCTCTTCCGAAGGATGGCACGCCCCAGCAGTACAGCACCCTCCAATACTGCACTCGGATGTCAACGATTTTTGGGTGCGAGTCCAATCCCAGTGGGGGATGAGAACCCACAACCTTCTGGTCTAGAGGCGGATGTGCTACCAACTGAGCCACGCTGACATCTAACAAGTTGGCTAGCTAAGTTTGCTGATGACTGTAAGTTAGGAAGTATAATATCCGATGTAAATTCAGCAATTAATTTACAAAACAATTTAACTCATCTGGTTGAATGGTCTAAAAGAAATGATTTATTGTTCAATGAATTAAAGTGTAAAGTTATGCACTTGGGCAAAACTAACCCTTGTTATACATATTCAATGAATGATATAGTTGTTCAGATAACTAATCAGGAAATAGACCTTGGTGTTACTTTAACTAAAGATTTTTCCTTTGATGAACATATAACTAATGCAGCAAAAAAGTCTAACAACATATTAAACTGCATTTTAAGAAATATTAAAAGTAGGGATAAAAATGTTATTATTCTCTTGTATGTTGGACTAGTTAGACCACATCTAAAATATTGTACCCCTACAGTTGCACCATATCTAATAAGAAATAAAAAAACTTGTAGAAGGGTTACAACATAAAGTAACAAGAAAAGTTTCTATATTGCAAACAATTGATTATGAAACCAGATTAAAAAAAAATCTTTTTTCTATGAAATATAGAAGGCTACATGGTGACCTATGTCAGACATACAAAGCTTTTCAAGATGCAGCAATTTTTGAAACAATAGGCCTAGTTAGACATCAATCATTAGTAAATACTAGATCCCATTCATTAAAATTAAAAGGTACCCAAAATAACACTGTTAAAAGAAACAGGTGGTTCACTCAAAGAGTAGTAAATACCTGGAATAAACTTCTTGCTAATATAGTACATAGTTTGACTCTTGATTTATTTAAAACTAATTTGGATTTATACATGGTGATACCAAGTTTGAATTCCACCAGTGAAAATGGTGGCGAGTCCATTAAGGGTAAACTACCTGCTGAACTCGTATAGATCTATGAACCTCTGAACCACTTATGTAACACAGGAATGGAGGCAGACTCATGTGGTGCCCATCCCCAAAAGTGCCGCAAAGGATTAGCAAGACAACACCAGACCTGTCAGAAACACAGTCATTGTTGGCAAAGTAATGGAGGCACTACTGATAGAGACTTTGTTGCCTGTATGTGTGGGCAATGGTCTCCATGATATGCTTCAACATGGATTTGTCTCTGGTAGCTCATGCTATGCCAAGTCAACTGAGGGCAGGAAGGCAGCACCAGATCAGAACTGAAAGCTGTAGTGTTAGAGACAGTAATCACCTCCCGAAGGACGGCAGGGATCTGGTCACTGTGATGGTCAATTGCCATGCCACAATGGGAGTACAGCATGCATTACTGGCTCCCATACCTGCAGATGGATGCCTGAATTCTGGATCTGGTACAGCTCAGGGCAATTAAGATGTTCAAGGTATTAGAGTGAAAAACCTATGTGGAAAGGCTGAATGAATGAATCCGGTACTCTCATTCGGGAGAGGCTAGATAAGGGGGATATGACTGTGACCATTATGTCCCAGAAGTGGATAAACAAGGCTAGTATAGACTGGAGTTTTAAATTGAGGTGGTCTAGTGAAAGGAGAGAGCATTGTCTTGTGTCGGAGAATGGAAGATATGGGAGAGAGATGCAGAGACATTTTCAGCACAGCAAGGAGGGTAGCTAAATGTACAACTGTACCAGCTTTGATGGAATCCTGTAGGATGCTGGTAAGTTTAAGGAGCAGAAAGGGCAGGGTGATGTGGGCGGGATGAGTAAGAGGTGTGATTGAGGAGGTGGTGGTGAAGCGTCATTTTGGCAATGGGCCAAGCTGCATAATCAAGAAAATCGCACATACAGTTATGCCTATTTCTGCTGGCACATTCATATCTTCATATGCACAGAACACCAGCAATGCTCTCACAGCCAGGTCCGCAAGCATACCATAGATGCATAGAAACATTCTGTATGTATTGTAAAGACATTCTATATGTATTGTACTGTTGTGGTTGGTGTTCATTAAACAATTTATTTATTTATTTATTTTTTGTTTACCGGGTAGGTGCACTAGCCATAGCAATGACTATTTTCAGGCACAACCTGAGAAGGTACAGTACAACAATACAGGGAAACATTTCAATACAAGTACAAAAATAACTGTCAATAGTATACAGAGCAATTTGCAATACCAGAGTAGAGAAAAAATAAATAAAGATAAGAGAGGAGCAGTACAAAACCAAAGGCTACACTACAATTTGCTTTAAGGAAGAAAAACATGAACAGATTGAACATTTCAGGGCTAATAAGGGAATGAAAATGGTACTAGGGGAGGGATACTAGTAAGTGATAGAAGTAAGAGCCAAGAAAAGAAGGATGAGAGTGAAAGTAAGGTGGGGGGTGGGATGGATAGGTAAGGAGAAGTGCATAGCGTATAGAAGGTCAGATCAATTAATGCCATGGAGAGAGGAGGCTGGGAACGAAATGAGCTATGGAGGTTTGAAGCAGGAGCACTTGTGGGAAGAATCAAGATGGTTTCGCAGCCCTTTTTTAAAAGATGCATGAGATGGTGATTGGCGCAAAGCTAGTGGAAGGCAGTTCCAGTATTTGGGGGCATGGCAGGTGAAAGCACTAGCGCCTTTTGTGGTTTTGTGTCTGGGGATGAAGATGGGGGCCTGGTCAGCAGACCTCATCCCATAGCAAGGTGTCAGATTTTGGAAAAGTCCTGCAAGGGATGCAGGTATTTGTAGGTGGACCATGTGATCAATGATAGAGCCGTACACATGAAGCCTTAATTCATTAGGAGGAAGCCATCCTAGGTCTGAATAGAGGAGATAGTGGTGTTTCAGACAGTGTGAGGAGGACGCATAGCGACAGATATTGTTATATGTGACATCCCATTTTTGAAGGATTAATTTGTTTGCAGAGGCAAAGTTGCAGCACCATAGGTAAGTGATGGAAGGAGTATGCCACGGGCTATGGCAAGCCTTGCTGAGGGAGTGAGCACATAGCTAATTTGGTAGGCTATTCCAAGTTTGGAGTTGACCAGTTTGATGGTCTGATTGATGTGTAAGTCAAAATTTACTGATGGATCAAGGTTGAGGCCCAGATATTTAAATGAATTTACCACCCCAACTAGTGAGACATTTAATGAGGTGACTTTAAAATTAGGATGTGCATGTTTGAGTTTCACATTTGATCCAAAGAGCATAGCTTGGGTTTTGGACTCATTTAATACAAGTTTGTGAGTAGATAGCCACTCTTGTATTAGTTGAAAGTCAAGGGAGAGTAGATTGTTTATGTCTTCAATGATTTTTGCGCTAGCATACAGAACAATATCATCTGCATATAGCAAGGAGGTTGTCCTACGGAGGTTGGTGGAGATGTTATTTATGAAAAAAGAGAAAAGTAGGGGCCCAAGGATGGCGCCTTGTGGAACCCCAATGATTATAGTGGTCTTGTCCGAGAGAGTAGAATTGTATTTCACAATTTGAGTCCTATCAGACAGGTAGTTCTCAAACCACCTTACAACGTTATTCAAGAAGCTTAGTGATCCAAGGATGGTAAGAAGGATGGAGTGATCAACTAGGTCAAATGCCTTGGTCATGTCTATGAAAATTGCCCTGGTGAGTAGACCAGAGTCCATAGCCACTAGTGTATCTGACGTGAATTTGAGAAGGGCAGTAGTGGTGCTATGGCCTTTGCGAAAACCGTGCTGGGTAGAGGAAAGTAGATCATGCTTCTGAAGGAAATCAGTTGTCTGGGCAGCTACAAGCTTCTCAAGAATTGTATTTGGGACAGACAGTATGGCAATGGGCCTATAGTTTGAGGGATCTTTACAATCTCCTTTTTTTGAAAATGGGGTAATCCTAGCTGTTTTCTATATCTCAGGGATGTAGTTCTGGCACAGGGAGAGCGTGAAAATCTTGGCTAGAGAAGTAGCGATGAAGGGTACTGCGATCTTAAGGAGCTTTGGTTCTAGATTGTCAGAGGCAGCTGAAGTGCATTCCAGGATACTGTTTAGCAGTCTAAGCACTTCACATTTTGTGACTGATTTGAAAAAGAAATGAGGACCATTTGCATTTTGCTGGTTGGATATGTCTGGTTGGACAGGGAAAGAGGAGGTGTAATTAGTTAAGTCCGAGAATTTGTTGTTGAAGAAGATGGCAATGGTTCTGGGATTATTACAGTGTACCCCATCAAGTGACATGTCATTAGGGGTGGATGCTAGATTAGAACCAAGGAAGGATTTAATATGGGACCAACATTTTTTGGGGTCACCATAGGAGTTGGTTAGTAAGTCCTTGCAGTAGGAGCTCTTGGCTTTTTTGATGTCCTTTTTGCAGGCATTTCACAGGGCCCTGTAGGTAATAAGATCAGAGGTTAGCCCAGAGTTCTTTCAGTGGAGCCAGCCTTTATCCCTCGGTTTAAGTTTAGCTAGTAGGTCAGATTTCAGCCAGCGGGTTTGCCTGTTTCTTACCCGATGGGTTACAAGTTTGCAGTGCTTATCCTGGAGCACTAGGAAGTGTTTCAAGAACAGATTAAGAGCAGTCTGAGCATCATTGAATATAAGAATGGAGGACCAATCAGTAGCAGCAATGTCGTGCAAGAAAGGCTGAGAATTAAAATTCACATATTTGCAGAAGGTAATAAAACGAGGCCCATCTGGGTAGGTCTATTTTTGCCCCAGATACAGTACATTGGGGAGTGATCAGTGATGGCATCTGGTAGTACTCCAGAGGTAATTACATTTCCAGGGTGATTGGTCATGATCCAGTCTAGTAGCGTGTTCGCGTTTGAGTGAAGGGCGTGTCTGGTAGGTTCACCTATCAGTTGGAGCAGATTATAACTCTGCAATTTGGTCATTATTGTGGCTTGGTTACTGTCCAGCCAATTAATGTTTAGGTCCCCAAGTATGAGGACCTAATTTGTTCCAGCTAGACATGAGATTTGGTCTATTAGCTCATCCAGTCCTATTAGGCTGTTGGTTGGGGGATTGTAGGAACACACAATATGTAGTTTTTTGGTCCCAAGAGTGAGCAGGACATGAAGTGCCTCACAGTAATGTAAGGTAGGTGATTTTAGGGCAGAGACATCGAGACGATCTCTAAAATAGACAGCTGTCCCACCCCCTCTTTTGGGAGCAGCTCTGTCAAGTCTTAATAGATTATAGTGAGGAAGGGGGCATATAGAATCAGGTATAGATGGTTTTAGCCAAGTTTTAGTTAGGCATATAATATCAGGCTTGAAGAGGGTGGTCCAGGATTCAAGCTCAGCTAGATTGTGTGTAAGGCTCCTGATATTGTGGTGTGCTATAATAAGACCTTTAGCGTTACTAATAGTGTTGTGTAGAACATTAGCCAGTCCTGGATTTAGTTGAACATCGCCTGAGAGCAGGATAGCAAGTAGAAGAAAATACCATAGCTTGTGGCGCAAGAAGGAACCACTGGCATGTAGGTGCCAGTGACATTTCTTTTGGACATGAGCAACCATGCAGATCCATATCCTATTTAGTAGTATTGGGGATGGGTCACAGCAAGGGGTAGGAAGTAGCAGGAGATTAGAGTAGTAGTAGTCTTGTGGCAGAAAGCCAGGGTGGGTCGCTTCAGTTTGAGGTGCCATAGGCATGGACAAGTGGAGTAGGGGTAGTGTTATTGCAAGAAGATACAGTATTATCTGTAGGGACATTTTTAGTATCCTTACAGACAGGCAGAGGACAGGTATCCCAAGCAACAGGCCAGAGGAAAGACGTGCACTTGTCTATGGTGGATTGACAGTCTAAAGGAGATACTTCGTAAGGGGCCAGACAAAGTCCACAAGAGTATTCCCCTAAAGGGATAGTCAAGAAATACAGAGGGTATTGAGAAGGCAGTTTTACATGGCTCACATTAGGTGGGGGAGTGTCAGGCCCGAGAAGATTTTGTAAGATGGTGGTCTCACTGGGAAAGCAAAATTATGTGAGACAGAGAAGTCAGAAACTGACAGGGCAATTAACTTGGTTAGAAGCTGAGAGCTTAAGTAGCATGTAATTAAAATCAGGCCAGAAAGAGGAGTACAAACTTAGCAGTTTAGTTGACAGCTCGGATCAGGGTTAGAGATAAGCCAATGATACGAGGTGGGACAGCGGAGGGAAGAGCTACTGAGTATTTAATGGTGACCTGGGAGGGGCTGGGGGGTGGGAGAAAAATCATCTAAGCTAGAAGAGCTAGGTTTGAATATTAAAAAAGGCGCTGAAAGCGCTGTATTCACTGTCCAAAAGGTGCACCAACGAGCATGGCAGCCCTCGGCAGGTGGTCCAATCAGTGTCTAGTATCGAGGAGGCCGCACCAATCAGAAAATCCCCACTGGAGAAGGAATGAAGAAATCAGTAGCAGCTAGTACCTGTAGATGTATCCAACTTTGGGGACCAGGCAAGCGGTCTGCAGCTGCTGGATTTCTGGCTGGCAGCGGCTGGCGAGACGGCCGTCCTGCTTTGCCTCCAGTTGAGGGGTGCCGCTCAGGCGGTGAGAGCCTGTAGATGTATCCGACTTGCAGCCTTTGTCATAGATCCAGCTTTAAAACATACGAACATACGAAATTTGCTTGCAGGAAATGGTCAACTGGTCTATCGAGTCTGTGTGAGTTTGAACCTAACTCCCTTATTTTGCTGCTACCCCTTCCCTTTGTCCTGTCACACCCTCTTTTGAATCCATCCAATGATTTACATGTCACCACCTCTGCTGGCAGCACATTTCCACTCTGCCATCCCTTTCTGTTAAGAAATGACTCCTCATTTCCATTCTGAAGGTCCCCCATTCCAATTTCATGTTATGGCCTTCAGTGTACCTTCCCCACCCTCACTCTGCACAGCACCTCTGTGCTTGCTTGGATTATCCCCCTTCATATACTACAAGGTATCTATCATGTCCCCTCTGCGTCTCCTCTCCTCTCCTCCAGTGAATCCATGTTTAACTCTGCTAGTATGGCATCGTATGTTAACTCCACCAGACTGTGGATTATTTGGGTTAACCTGCCTTGCACCCCCTCTGGTACTCTAATGTCTTTCTGTTGGTACAGTCGCCAGTACTGCACACAGTACTCCTGGTGTGGTCTGATGAATGATCTGTACAATGGAAGAATCACCTCTGTACTCCTCGAAGTTATACCCCTGGCAATGCACCACAGCATCTTGTTGGCCCTTGTCAATGCCCTCCTGCATTGTGCTGAGTTGTTCATTGCTCCCATTTTGAGCACCCCAGATATTTCTCTTCATCCATTACTGCTATCTACCCCCACCCCCAGATTGTAGTTTCTCCTTGGGATCTTTGATCCAAAGTGCAGCACCTTACACTTTTTGGATTTTGAACACGAGTTGCCTGGTGTCAGACCATGCCTCAAGCCTTGTCAAATCCACCAGCAGCATGTGCCAACCAACCCAGGTCATCCACCACTGCTCCCATGCTGGTGTCATCTGCAAACAGACTGATCTTGCTGCTGGTGCACTATGCGATGTCGGCAATGAAAATGCAATACAGCACCAACCTCAACACTGACCACTGTGGAACCACACTCATCACTGGCTTAAGGGATGAGAATTTACCATCCTCCACTAGCCTCCGTTGCCTACCCTGTAGCCAGTTCTCCACCCACCTAACTAGTTTTGCCACCGCCCCCTGCCCTTGAGTTTACAACTTAGTCTCCAATGTGGTACCTAATTGAAGGCTTTGCTGAAGTCCAGGTACAGGACATCCACCTCATGGCCACCATCAACTTGCCTAGTCACACAGTCATAGTATTCAACTAGGTTGGTCTGGCAGGATCTGCCCCTTGTATGTCCATCATGGAAACAATGAAGCAAATAGTTAAATCGTGCTGTAAATTAATAATTCACAGTGGAACGTACACATGCGCTGAAATGGTATTTCAAGACTATACCTTATACTAGTTACATGACTAATTTGCAGAGTGTTTTTAACTTGGCGCTTAATTTTTAAGGATGGTTACATTAGTCTGAGTGTCAAAGCACCTTACTGTACCTCATTTTGATGGACCAAAACATCCATGTCCATCGTCTAAGTGACAAAAGGGTTAGATGTATGCTGGGTGAAAGGGACATGGCATACATTGATTCCAGACTGCAACAAAAGAAAGGGCAGCATGTCCAGTTGTCACTATGCACACTCCAGATCTGAATCTAAGACCATGACATATCGTAATACAAAATATATCCATGGCTTGCAGAGTGGATGGCATAAAGTGGTTTATGATTACTGAGCAAATCATGTTGGATTGTGAACTATTGCACACAGACACATACCTGTTTTGCAGCAACAATGTACATTTGTTGTACTACACAAATTAATCCTTAACATAAGTC
Source organism: Neoceratodus forsteri (assembly GCA_016271365.2). Classification (NCBI taxonomy): domain Eukaryota; kingdom Metazoa; phylum Chordata; order Ceratodontiformes; family Ceratodontidae; genus Neoceratodus; species Neoceratodus forsteri. Next base: position 1,200,500,420 of record CM057458.1, on the reverse strand, counting down.
ACATTGCATGCTCAACAATAAAATATAACTGTAAGGCCATAATGTCAAACATTTGCGAATGAGCTACTGTACCAGTATATCTTCTGAACGATGCCTTATCCTTGCAGTGGCATTAACGCAACTGGATGCACCTGATATAATGGCACGGCTGACAGCATGCCCTCTTCCATGACATGCACCACGTGCTCTTGACGGTCCATGACCTCTGGCTGGCAGATCTTGAGCACTTGAAAAACTTCCACACCCTCTCTTAGCTTATTGTATAGCACTAAGATCTTCATATGCTGAGCTACCAAGTCACTGTCTTCGGAGTTTGATGAACTGAGTAAAGGCTACATCAAAAATGAAAAGGAATGGTGTGATATGATGCAACATGACCTCATTAACGCAAATGCCACACAGGTGAACATAAAACTGTGTTGTACTGTGTGTGTGTGTGTGTGTGTGTGTGCAATGTTATTCCTATTATCAATTGTGTTTTTATTTTGTGTACACTTGGTGGATGCTGTGTGTAACGCAGTCTAATCAGAATAGAGGGAGGTCAACACGGGGATGACACAAGGCTTTGTTCTTGGTACATTCCTTTTTAACATGGTCATTTGTGACATGTGGAGTTATTCCAGGCTAAAATATGTGTCTCCACATAAGATGCAGCTATGATCAGTGGCAGAGGAAACTATAAGGAGGTGATTAGAGAGATGCATATGGACAAGCAAGGGCTATGTTGTTGACTGATGATTTGGTGGGTGAGATTTAATGCCAAAAATGGTATGGCACTACAGATTGTTAAAAAAGTCTCTGAGATGAGTACTGGATCACGCGGTGGGCAACATTTTTGGAATAACTGTGAGGCACGCAACATAAAAATAGAAATTAGTGCATCTGTGACACAAACAAGCCCGGTAAAGCAAACAAGACAGGAGGCAAAAGCATATAGGGGAGTCTACCTTTCACATAGAGAAGACAGTATTACCACTTATCAGCAAATCGCATGTAATGACCCACCTTGAGAACTGGGGCAAAGTCTGGAATATACACCTAAGTAAAGATAAGGACAGACCTCATGCAGAACAGTTAGGTGACCAGCATAATACAGACCAGAAGGGGTCTTTGATGGAGGAGCCGTGTGAGAGGAGATAGACGCTAGAGACCTTCTGTTACAATAATGGAGTGCACAAGTTAAACAGAGAGTAACAATGCAGTATTAGTAGTCCAGCAAGGACACTGTGGCAGGCATGAGTGGAAACTGAGAGTGTGACTTTCAGGATGGAAGTGAGAATGTCTTAGTTTACAGAAATGGTTGTGGAGGTGTAAATCAGCAGGACAGGTGAGGTGTTCTGCACCCAAAATGTCTCAGTGTGTCTTACAACTTCACAAGGACAGCATGTTGGCAATACTGATCTGTTTGGCTTGTATGTTGCCTGTGTCAGAGCTCGAAGTTAGCTACTGTAGATTTGAACTCTCTATGGACAGTAGTTACCACATTGCTGAGGAATCACAGAAAAACAAAATCAGAATGCCGAAAAGTAACTTACTGGCCCATCAAGCATGACAAAGTGCCTCACCACTACACATATGTGGCTTATTCAAACACGCCCCTTTCCACCACCAGTCAACACCATGTGTCTATCTCATGCCCTCTTGATTCCCTACACTATTAGAGCCTCAACCACCTTCACTAGGAACATGTTCCATGCCTCCACCACCACTGCCTGAAGAATTGTCCATTCACTTGGCCTCTGTAACTTTTTCCTAGAAGTTTTCGACTGTGCAGTGAGGTTGTCAAGCCCTTCCTTCATCTTAAGTAAACACACTTCCTTAACCTCGTAGCGTGCTGGAGCAGGGGAGGCCAGTGGATGTCCTCTTTCTGGACTTCAGCGGGGCTTTTGACTCGGTACCACATCATGTGTTGTTGGGGAAGGTGGGGGATATGGGAGTGCAGGGGCATATGGTCAAGTGGATAAAAAATTAGCTAGCGGGGAATGTACAGAAAGTTATGGCATGGGTGGAGGACTCATCTACCAGGGAAGTTATTAGAGGGGTTCCACAGGGTTAAGTGATGGGTCCACTCCAGTTTAAGGCCTAAATCGTGGTCATCAGAGGTGGTGCAAGGAGTGGGATGAGCCTCTTTGCTAAGAACTTGAAGCTGTGGGCAGTAGTACATGGGGAGGAGGGGAAGCTAGCCCTCCAGGAGGACCAGGAGACCCTGGAGAGGTGGTCCCGTGCCTGGAAAATAAAGTTTAACACTGGGAAATGCAGGGTTCCTCACCTGGGGTCCAAAAACCCTGCTCACAAGTACACCTTTGGAGGAGAGATACTGGAAGCTTCTGGGGTGGAAAAGGACCTGGGGTGGTGGTTGATGCCAAAATGAATAAGTCAGACTAGTGTAGAAGGGCTGTGGGCCAAGCAAATAAAATGCTGGAGTGCATAGCCACGGTGGATAACATCAAGGAGCAGAGACGTGCTCCTGCCTCTGTATAATTGCCTGGTTAGGCCGCACCTTGAATACTGCATGTGGTTGGGCATCCATACGTAAAAATGGATATTGCTCTGCTGGAGAGGGTTCAGAGGTGGCTGACCAGTATGATTCATAGAAATGGTGGAAAAGCCCTATGGGGAGCAACCAGAGGAGCTCAACCTGTAGTCGCTGGAGGAGAGGAAGGACAGGTTCAAGGTCTTAAGATATCACAAAGGAATAAACAGGGTCAAGCTTGATGGGGTGCTACAGCTGAGGGAGGTGGGAGCCACCAGGGGGCACTCAATGAGACTTGAGGGTGGGAGACTAAAGTGGGAAACAGGGATACGTTAATTCACTGCGAGGGTGGTGGAGTCCTGGAATGAGCTGCCCATGAAGTGGCTTGCTTTTACAGCTGTGGAGGGCTTCAGGAGAGGCTGGGATAGGTATAGGGGAAGGTGCATCCCAGAGCCTCACCGGGGGTTGGGGGGAGGCCTATGACAGTGCACAGGGCATGCACTGATCTCCGGACAGACTCTATAGACTATTAGGAAAATTCAGTGCGCTTTTTAGTATGTTACTATGTTAAATAGTAGTAGTCAATATATACATCAACATAACTGTGCATATCTGTCTGTATGACTGTCTGCCTGTCTGCCTCTCTGTCGGTCTATCTATCTATCTATCTATCTATCTATCTATCTATCTATCTATCTATCTATCTATCTATCCAACATCCTAGCAGCCTACATAACTAACTGGCTATGTATACCTCCATCCATCCATACACCCCCCCACCCCATGTATCCAGTGCACTGACTTATGGTCTATTGCACCTTTTCATTGTCCCAGTGCTTGTTTGATAGGTTTATTATCATGCTATGTCTGCATGTCTCTATGTCGTGGTTTGTCTGCCTGACTCTATGTCTGTCTGTCTGTCTGTCTATCTATCTATCTATCTATCTATCCATACATGGCTATCTGTCTATCTGTGTCTGTATCACTCTGTCTCTCTGTGTGATCCTTTATTCAAACAGTGGGTCTATCTTTATCACACTATGGATGGATCTCTTCATGCTTTAGTCTGCGTCTGCTTCCAGTTTAGTACCTTGCAATGGTTGCATATCAGGTACATGCTACATGTAGACACTCGCTAGACAGAGTGATAGAAGGGCACATGGCAACTGTTAACTGTTACAGTCTTTTCTTGAGAGTGTATATATCCTGCCAACTTGTATTTGTGCAGTCACATAGCTCAAAAGGTGAACGACAACCAACATTGCAGTCAACTAGGTCTTGGGAGGGAGAACATACTGATATCAACGCAATGGTGCTTTGTCAAGCTCCACTTAGATCAAATTAATTGTTTAATGTAATAGAGTTTTCCAAACTACAGCACAGATTCCTGTTATAGTTTTAGTACAACAATGAACAATGTTGTTTAGTACAATGCAGTTTGCATGGATGATCATTCATACATATTCAGAAGAGACAGAGCAGGCAGGAAGGGAGGAGGAGTGGCACTGTATGTGAAAAATGACATAAGGGCCACACAGATCCAGGAGGAACAAAATGGGGGAGAGATACTGTGGGTTAAGCTGGAAAGGAAAATGGGGCCAGCCATCCGCACAGGTGTGGTCTATAGACCACCAGCCCAGGAGGAAGAAACAGATAGGGAGCTGATGCTAGCCATCCAAAGGATGGCAGACAAGGGTGAGGTAATACTGGTTGGAGACTTCAATATACCAGACGTGGACTGGAGCATCCCAGCAGCAGCATCAACTAGGAGCAGATTTATCCTGGACTCCTTCAGGGTGCCTTCCTCAAGCAACTGGTCATGGAACCAACTCGGCAGAAGGCAATACTGGACCTTGTGCTCTACAAACAGGGACAGTGTGATGGGGGTAACAGTGGGGAGCACCTGGGTAACAGTGACCACCAGTCATTGTGGTTTGAAATCACAGAAAGAGCAGAACCAAACCACACAAAAACACGTATCCTGGATTTTAGGGGGCAGACTTTGGGAAAATGGGAGATGCTTGAAAGAGGCATTAAGGAATGGGACAGGAATCAGGGATTGAGGAACAGTGGCAGTATTTAAAATGGGGATTATAAGAACAACAGAATTATGCATTAAGCAGGTTAGCAAGAGGAAAAGAAAGAGGAGACCATTATGGTTTTCCAAAGAGGTAGCAAAGAAAGTGAAAGCCAAAAGAGATTGCATTCAGGCAATACAAAAGATACAGGCAGAAGGGGATAGGGAGAAGTACCAGGAGAAACAAAGGAGGCAGGGAAGTCAGTAAAGAAGCCAAAGCTCAGACAGAAGAACACATTGCAAAATCAGTGGTTAAAGGGACAAAACCTTTACAGGTACATAAGTGAAAAAGAAGGACAAAGGGAGGGATAGTGAGACTGAAGGGGAGGATGGGAGCAGCGTGGAGGATGACAACAGTAAAGCTGACATATTGAACAGGTATTTCTGCTCAGTCTTTACTAAGGAAGAGGGGGTAATGGGTCTGAAGGGAGTACAAGAGGTGAGAATGGTGCAGAAATGGACACAAGTCCCTTTACACGAAAGGGTCCTGAAGGAACTGGAAGTAATAAGAGCTGATAAAGCAATGGGGCCAGATGGGGTGCACCCCAGGGTCCTTAAAGAACTAAGAGAGGTGGTGGCTGAACCTCTGGCTATCCTGTTCAGCCAATCACTGGAAACAGGGGAGGTACCCAAAGACTGGAGGACAGCAGATGTAGCCCCCTTATACAAAAGTGGGAACAAAGAGGAAGCAGGGAACTACAGACCAGTCAGCCTCACCTCGGTAGTGGGAAAGATCATGGAAGCACTACTGAAGGAGAGATTGGTGGAACATCTGGTTGTCAATGGACTACAGGACCCAAGGCAGCATGGTTTCACCAGGGAGGTCATGTCAGACCAACCTCATTGAATTTTTTGACTGGGTGACTAGGGAGGTGGATCAGGGGAGGGCAGTGGACATGGCCTATCTGGACTTCAGTAAGGCCTTTGACACTGTGCCACATAGAAGACTATTACACAAACTGGGGAATATGGGTGTGGGCAGGACAGTAGTGTGGTGGGTAGGTAACTGGCTGGGTGGCAGGACACAGAGGGTGGTGGTAAATGGCTGTCACTCACAGAGGGAAGAGTGACCAGTGGGTACCACAGGGATCAGTGCTGGGACCGGTCCTATTCAACATCTTCATCAGTGACATTGCACAGGATATAGAGGCAGAATTTCACTGTTCGCTGATGACACAAAGCTCTGTAACAGAGTAGACACACCAGAGGGTGTAGACAGAATGAGAAGGGACCTGCAGAAACTTGAAGAATGGTCAAGGGTTTGGCAGTTGAAATTCAATGCAAAGAAGTGCAAGATAATGCATATGAGGCACAAAAACCCTGGCACAATATATCAGTTGGGGGTGAGGATATAGCATGCACCAAGCAGGAAAGGATCTTGGGATTGTCATCTTTGATGACCTCAAGGTAGGGAAACAGTGTGACAAGACATCAGGTAAAGCAAATAGGATGCTGGGATGTATAGGCAGGGGCATCACCAGCAGGAAAAGGGAGGTCATAATTCCGCTATACAAGACACTAGTGAGGCCCCACCTGGAGTACAGTGTACAGTTCTGGAGACCATACCTACGTAAGGACATAGACAGGGTAGAGAAGGTTCAGAGGAGGGCAACAAAGATGGTGCATGGGTTGCATCACAAGTCCTATGAAGACAGGTTGAAGGAACTGAACATGTACTCCTAGAGGAGAGGAGGAGAGAGGATATGATAGAGACATACAAGTATCTTACAGGAGGAACAGGGTACGATTCAGAGGAAAACACTATTTTTAAGCGAAAAAGATGTTTCAGGACTAGAGAGCATGGGATGAAGTTGGAGGGAGGACGATTCAGAGGAAACATGAGAAAGAATTTCTTCACAGAATGGGTGGTGGACAAGTGGAACACCCTGCCAGAGGAAGTGGTGGGGGCTGAAACAATCACGGGATTTAAGAATGCATGGGATAGACATAAAGGAATTCTAGAGGTCAGGGGTAAGGGGAAATAGACTTCTAGGAAAACAAACTGAACTTACAAGCTCAAATGGGCAGACTAGGTGGGCCATAGGCCCTTATCTGCCGACACTGTCTATGTATCTATGTATCTATGTATTCATGTAGTTGTCCATTATTATTCAACACTATCACTGTGTTTTTTACTAGTATTACTTTTGCCTTTGTCAGTGGCTCTGGTGGGATAGTGGGCTACACAACAGTGTTGTATTGTATGACTATTTTAATCTAGTAGGGAGATCATAGCATTCAATACTTTGATGTGATAATGATTTAAATCAGAATATCATACATAACAATGAACAAGGGAAGGGCATAATCAGGTTGATTTGCTTAAAAGCTACATTAATCAGACAGTTATGCATGTAGTCCCTGCACAGTCACACACTCTGGGTACCCAGGTAGGAAAACGGTGGGCTAGTCAGGAATGTTGCAGCTGGTTGGGGCCCTGGTATGGAAGAAAGCAACATGCACAGCACACACTATTTGTAATCCGGAGCTGGAGGGCTCAGTTCGCGAAAGAAAAGGCAACCAGACAATCAGATGACAACACTTTTAGATTTAGCTGTTGTTGCAGGGAGCTACACTGATGTTTACTCATGATACCCAATACTGGCCACTGGCAGGATGAAATCGAGACTGCAGGCTGTTGAGCTGGAGTACCCCGAGAAGCAGGACCCACACGAATCACCGAGGCATCATTCCTGTTCAAGGTGTTGAGCAGGTGGCTGATCCCCAGGCCGGTCTCTCGTCGATGACTTTCTCTGCATAGCAGGTATTCTGGCTAGGCCAGTGTAGCAGGGCCCAGGCAAATGGAAATGGATACGGATTCAGTCTGTGGAGCTGGATACGGCCTCCAGCAAGCAAAACACAGTTCAGACACACAGTGGGGAACCAAATCATGACCCACTATAAGCACATAGCACATTCACATGTAAGGAAATTCCACTGTACCAGGCAAATGGCACTCTGGTCGCAATTACAGAGTCTCTGCACACGTTGGCAGTTCAGAGGTAGCTGGAAGTCCTGACAGGCCGATTGCATTCAGCAAATCTTCGGTCTTCTTCAGGCTAAAGCCTGGTCACAATTCAGTGGCTTAATTCGCTATCCAAATTCGGATTCAGTCCGAAAAAAAGCACAAGTTCCCTCTCAGGAACAGCAGGCACGCAAGCCAAACTCAGGCCTTTCCACAGTTCTACCGCGCGAATCCACTATGGATTGCTGCTCGAACTATCTCAAGCTGTTACTTCTTCACTTCCCAACTCAGATCTAACTGAAACTGTAAGCAGTGTGGGACTTTCCCCAACATCCAAAAGGTTCAGTTGGCTGATCTGTCTGTCAGTCACAACAGGGCTCCCCCTCCAGGTTTTTTTAGGTGCCAAAAGCCCAAAACTACAATTCCTACAATTTTTGGCCCCACCAAGTCCCTGTAGGCAGGTTCCATTTTAGAGTCCCAAATGTACTGATTGGCCCATTCAATCCAGGACCAAGATGATGGAAACAACAGAACTGTCCGTGCTGCAAAGAAGGCAGGTTAAAACAAACTGCAATATTATTACTACTCTAACAAATGATCAGCAAACAAGTACATCTTCTAACAGAGCTCCCTTTCAGATTAATTGTGACTGCAATCCAGGCAGCTCTTAAAGAGACAGTACACAGAGACTATACAGGCACTCTCTGGCAATACATTTAAACTGCTAAAATGCAGAACACCGGCCTGGCAGTGAGCATTTAGACAAGCTCAAGGAAGACTTTTTGGGAACCCCCATTTGTAGGGTGGTTAGATGTGTATACATACTGTAGATCTGTATATGTACATAGACGTGTGTGCATGTGCAGTTTAGTGTACAATGTCTTCTGTCCACATCTACAAATTACCAACATACTGTACACACATTCATAAACACTACAAAACCACATGTACAGACAGTCACACTACACACACATACACATAAGCATGCACACATGTAAATACACACACACACACTCTCTCTCTCGTGCATTCTCTCTCTCTCTTTTCTATAAAGATTTCCTCCTGATTCCATCACCTCTTATCAAATACAAACACCTCTCTGACATCCTGGAAGAAGCTACAGCACAGGTTATTCACTCAGACTTGCATCACCCCACCAGTGTCTCGAGGACAATCGACTACTGTCCCAATTTCTGAAGTATGTCTCAAAAATCTACCTATCCAGCAACACTGAGATTGTATGCCAACCAGACTTATTCTACACTAATGAACATTTCCTTCAGGTGCCGCTGGGCCCTCCATCATGTTCCAGTAGTCCGTTTTATCACTGAGGACTGCAGTAGGGGGAGGTAGTAGAGCATCTTGGTGCCTCTGGAAATTCTGGAGGGGTAGGGGAAAGGGGGCAACATTGGTGTGCCAGTGAGTCAGGAGTTGTGTGCAGTGAGCATGGCAACCATCATTCAGTGTGCCTAGATGGGCATGATTCTTTCCTTTTCCCGCCCTCTATGCCTCTTCCCACATGAGCATGCCTATGTCAGCATTGTGAGGGTGGGTGGCCCTTCAGTGCTTGTTCACATAGGCCAGCAGTGGCCCCACATTGCTATCAGGAATCACTCTCTGAGTGGTACTTGTCCCCACCCCCCCCCAGGAGGAGATTTTCCTCACTTGTCACTTAAAAAAACATGTATGGGGGCACCAAGGAGGGAGTGGAGTGTGGGCAGTGGCTAGTGTGGGTGGTGGTGGCCAAAGCAGTAGCCCTGGTCACCGGGGAGGGATAAAGGGTGTTTTCCTTTAAGGGTTTGCCCAAATATTAGTGAGTAATGTATGGCTAAGTATCTATGGTGCTGAGTATGAATACTTGTAGAGTATTGGGGAAAAATGTATTCACACACCATCAGCAACTACACTTTATTTATTTGAAATGATTCCACATTTGTATTGACAAGTGAAGATCATTTAAAAATAAACTAAATAATAATGGTTCCAAAATTTAACCTTGTGAGACACCCCAGGTGACTGGGAGGGGAGAAGAAAAAATATTTTGAAACTGTACTTCTACACAATGAGACAAATAATCACAAACAATTGCAAAACTGAAGGAGACAAGCCCAAATGACCTAAGTCATTTAATAATAGTGGATGATGAATAAGGACAAACACCTTGGAGAGATCAAGGTAGATAGAGTCCACATACTCACCACTATCCACGGCCTCAAGAATGTAGTTTGTGAAATAAGCACAAACTGTACTGGTACAATGTTTCTTTCTAAATCCATGCTGTTCTTCAGTAAGTATGTCATATTGTTGTAGGTAATCCATAATTTGGCCATGTACTATATGTTCTAAGGCCTTGGATACTGGGGAACATATTGAAACTGGACTGTAATTAGAAATATCCTGCCTATTGCCACTTTTAGAAATAGGAAAAACGAATGCAAGCTTCCAAACAGAAGGAATTTCCTTGTATACAAGTGAATAAGTTTGCAGTTTAGTAACTGGGATTGAAAATTCATCCAATGTAGCAGTTAGCAACTTCATATCCAAATGATCAGGGCCAAATTGGGTCTTTAACTTCAATTTATGTAAATACTTCAAACAAATATATCAAACTATAGTTAGCAATGTGTAATTAAAGCAATAAGGCACGAAAGGGTGTGGTATATCATGGGATATTGTCACAACTCGGGTGGTTGGGCACGAGGCTGCAGGCCAAGTGTGTCCAACCGCCCAAGAAATGACGATATCCCATGATATACCACACCCTGGAGTGACTTATTTGCTATTATGAACTGGGTTAAAATTAATTCCAGTAAAAAAAATTAAAAAAAAATGTTAAAACCTCTTTAAAATGAATTTTTTTAGATTTTGGAGGAGTATCTTTTAACAAAATAGTTCCTGGAGGGCTCTTGACAGCAGGTGGCACTGTTGTAAATGATCTGCTTAATGTGTCTCAGGCTGCCAGCACTACTGTGCGTGACACAGTCCCGCTGCCTGCTTTGGGAGCAGATAAAGAAAGATATGTGTGATTGACTTCCTGTTTATTTTTTGTAGTTGGAGTTCGCGCTGTGAATGTTTTTTTTTTTTTAAGAAATTTAGTGTGGTTGCCGGTTGAGTTGAGTGGAGGGACTGATGTGTGGCATGAGGAGGCAGGACGATGTCTTGGTGTGAGAGGAGCAATCATGATGGAAGCCTGCAGTGCGTATCCCCTTATCGGCAGCACAAGTGAGAGACGAACACTGGGAGGGAGGTAATAAAGCAGGTGAAATTTTTTTAACATTGGCCGCCTAACTGCCTGACTCGATCACTCCCGACCGCGGGAGGAGAATATTGCATCACAGGAGTTTCTTTTAAGTGATGAGGTTGGTGGCCGGAGACTTTTTGAAGCCATGATGATATACCCTGATATCATCATGGCTTCAAAAATGTCTCAGACAATCAGCTTCCTTGATTTTCGCTCGCCAGTTCATAATATTCTTCAGCACATATTCTGAAATACTTTTTCTTAGATTTATTTGCACTTTTCTCACATTGTAAGAGCCCACTGCCCATTGATGCAGCCTGTCAAATTTAGGGTGGTAGTATAGCACAGTGGTTTAAGGCTCTGAGCTGCAAACCTGGAGACCTGGGTTTGAATCCCACAGCCCCCACTTGTATATTGTGTGATCTTGAGTAAGTCACTTAACTTCCCTGTGCTCCCAGGTCACACCTGTAAACAAGCTTTCAGCTTAATGTGTCTCTCCTGGTTAAACAATTGGGAAATGTCCTATCAAGCTGCTGTACTGATACAAGCAATCACTGTAGAGCAGTGCTAATTTCCCATGGTGACCCAATGTGTGGGTCTGAGCACTTACTAACTTGTACATGGGGCTCCCATTTCTAAGAACTCATGCGTAATTATTACCCAGTTACAGTGGTTCATACCAGAAGTGTTTGACCTAGATCCCAGTCAGAGTTAAGCCAAGAGTCTGGCTGGACTTTATGGGCCCAGTTCATAAAACTCCTACAATGGAGCAAAAGGCTTGTGCCACAAGCAGTGGTGCAAAGTGCTCCTTGTGCCAAAAGATGCACTGGGAGTGATTCTTAAATATAGCCTGCATCAACTGCGGGCTGTGTGCACCAAAGGGGGCCTGCGCCATCCTTGTGGCACAACATGGGCTGTGACATGGTGCTAGGTGGCATACAGCTAATGCAAACTGCTGCATCCTCAAATTCAGGATTCTCTAAACCCTCCCAGAGGGCAAAATTATAAGTACCTCTACACCAGCCCCAGTCAGAGCTGGTCTAAGGGTACTTAGAACTTCACCCTCTGAGAGGGTCAGAGACTTTGTGCCACTCTTGGAGCCCTCCCTGGGTGAGAGGGTATATGTGCTGTGGCCCTCCCCATCCCAGATCCCTTTATTAACTTTGATCCCAATCCTGGTGGTTTAACAGCCCCCTCCAGCCCCAATCCCCTAGTTATTAATGTTAATCATGTCCCTGGTGGGCTAGTGGGCTACCCAGCCCTGATCACCTTTTTATTAAAATAGTCACATCCCTGGTGGTCTAGTGGACCCCCCTCCAGTCCTGATCTGTCTGTATAATAAAAAAATAAATTACCTTTCCCTGGTGGTCTAGTGAACCCTCCCTCCCTATCACTGATGTGCCCATATAAAGATATATTTCCCTGATGGTCTAGTGGACCACCACCTCCAACCCCATCAGGTAGTGATCATCACCCCGCTCCACCCATCCTGAAACCAAGCCAGTGACCAGCACAGCCCTCCTCTCAACACCACGGCCAGCTACTGACTGACCTGTCAAGAAGCACATACTGTATACAGTATGCACTCATTGACTGACAGCTCACTCAAGAGGCCGGGATGGGGGGAAGTGGGGTAGTGGGCACTACCTGCTGGGGTGGGGGTCCACTGGGCCACCAGAGAAATATAATTTATTATTTTATTATACCGGTAGATCGGGGCTAGGGTGGGTCCACTAGACCACCAAGGATGTGATTTATATTAATAACTAGGGAATTGGGGCTGGGGAAGGGTCTGCTAGACCACCAGGGCAAGTTATTTTATTATATGGCAGATCAGGGCTGGGGGGCTGCTAGGCACCAGGGATGTCTTAGAATGGCACACGGCTGCCCCGTAGCTAATGGGAACCCATCCAAAGTTGCCATCTGTTTGGTGCATGGCCACCATTGCCACAAGCTGTGGGACTTTGCTGCTGAGATCCTGCCCAACAGAGAATGGGGTGCAGGGTCCCTGGCACACCAACAATTGGTGTAAGCTGCCATTGGCATGGCATGTGTTGAGTTTTGAGAAGGGCTCTATGAGTCAAAACACAAACCAAGCAATGGCTGCTTCAGGCTGTCCTATATGATGTTTACAGTGTCTCTCATGAGCTGCATGAGAGAAGCTGAGAGTCCTGTCCATGCACTAACTTCTCTGGCTGGCAAAAAAGTTTACTAGTGGTGGAGTCAGGCCTTGGAGCGAGCACACGCACCACCCCCTTTGTCGAGCCTCAAACTGACTCTGCTTTGTGCTGGCTGGCTCATGTATTCTTGTTCTTTTTGTTATTTCTCTCGACAATCAAATTGTCTGGCTGTAAATAGTTTGTTGCCTGCTGGCCCTCTACTGTGCCTTTTCCTCTGCTCCATCTGCCAGTATCCAGTCCCCATCCAGTCCCAAAACAGAAAGGTTTTACATGATTGGTTGGGACTGGGATGATCCCAACTAATTGCATGAAAGCTTTCTTTCTTTCTTTTTTTTAAACTTTGAAGAGCGTGGCGTCATTCATGTGAGTCGGTTGTCAGGGTTGTGATCCAGAAGACTGGATCAGGATGGGAGGCTAGTTGATACTCTGGAGTTGCAGCACTGGGATAAGAGCAAGGGGGAGAGAGCTGGGACTCTGAATGGAGGAGCATTCCGGTTGGGTCAAGACAAGAGAGCAAGGCAGCGAGCCACAATGCAGGTTAGTACTGACCCGGGTCAGGTCTGGTGGGAGTCTCACTTTTAACTTCTATGGGACAGAAAGTTTTAGCACCCCGCCAACACACACATGCTTTAAACTGCAGTTCCAGCACTGGGTATGAATCTAACTCCCCAGTGTGGGACTGTTACCTTTTTTGGTAACAGTGGTTTTTGAATGACCTCTACTTGAAGTCTATTATTGAAAAGGTTTTTACCTGTAAATTTCCACTTCACTTCAGCAGTCTAAGTACTCACTTAGAGAAGCTAAACAATCTATTTAAATGTCAGTCACATGGTGGCAGGGAAACGCTAAACAGATATCATCTTGCAAAGTCTTCTTTCCCTTAAGAAAAAATTCTGAGTCTTAGCTTTAACCCTACAAGGCACTGGTACAAAAAAAAATCCCAGCCCTCAGAAAAAAACTGATGCACAAAACAGGTGATTTTATACCTTTTATTGTACCAACAAAGTTTTACAGAAAAAAACTTCAAGCTTTAGAACCTGCAAAACACCAAGAAGAGGTGGCTACAAAACACCAATTGTGGGGCCAAAACCAAAAATCAGTACTTACAGGACACAAATAGTTCGGCACCTCGTCACTGTCCAAGCTTTCAATTAAGCTCCACAAAAGGCCCTTGAGAAAGCGCATTTTTGACGTGAAAACGTTTGGCTCAGTTTTGGGGAGGGGCACCATGTATTCTGTCTTACTGGCTTGCCTACTTTTGGATTAAAAATTGGCTTTTATCCTTCTACATCTGCTGTGGAGTTTAGTTGGAAGCTTGGACAGTGATGAGGTGCCAACCTATTTGTGTCCTGTAAGCTTTAGAACCTATTCTTCAGAAAGAAAATGGCAGGGTTCCATGTCATGATGGCAAATGCATGGCAGCAAAAACTGAAAGGGTGCAGGCACAACAGCTGTGGACTAGAATGCGACATGGACACAAAGGGGAATGTCAAAATGGCAAATGAGTGAATAAAAAAAAAAGCAACCACAACCACCACCAACGAAATGCAGAGTATGCAATGACATGGGACAGGGACAACACACCATGGTGGACAAAGTGCAGGGAAAAGGCCATGTATGGACTGGTGCCACAGAACAGAGGCGAGCACAGTGCACCTGCAGGGTGCACAGGCAAGCAATGCAGATGGGCAGGCTGTACACCTGAGATGCAGTACTATGGGGGGGGGTCCGAGAATTGCAGCACAACAAGAGCACCCCAAGAACAGCAACACAACAAGGGCAAGGGGGGACCTACACAGGGTGTGCGTGCACAGGGAACAGGATGGCACGAGAGGCAAGGATCTAGGGGCCGGGGGAGCAGATGCACCTTGGTGGTCTGGGGGGGTTGGAAGGTGCACTGCATGCTGTGTGGCAAATGCAATGGATGGCCTCCAATGGTGACCTTGGAGTGACAGCACAGATGCTGGGACAACTGACTACACCTGCAACTGGAAGTTATATGCCAGCCCCTGCAGGTAGTTGGCTGTGCTGCACTTTACATGCTCAGCAATGATGCCCTCAATACGCTGAGTCAGGTCCAAATACTGTCTCTGCTTGGCAGTTCCCCAGGCTCCTGACACCAGCTGCTCCATCCTGAGCTCACTGAACTGCTGTTTTTTCCTAAGGCAGTCCAGGAACCTCCAAATGCTGGGATGACTGGCACCAAGCCTGGTGTTAAATCCACAGTGCCAGCCCTCCACAGCATTGTTTGTAAATGCAAGCCCAGCATGGGTGGGCTCATACATGTTCCATGCATCCACATTGAATAACAGATGCTGTCTAGCTGTGCAGCCCACTGCACACCCAATCCAGGTGTCCTCCACATAGTCCAGGACCAGACGGAGGAGCTCCTTGTTGTCCCTGTAGAACACCATGTCCTGGAGCTCCATGTAGGTGTTGCCCACCACACACATGGACACAAATGCCGGGGCCAGGATCATGCAGATCTGGGGTGCAAAGTCTGCATCCCTGGCATACCTTGCCAGTACCCCAGTGGTCTGTTGTATGTGCCTCCAGACTGCCTGGCAGAAATGGTAAAAGCAGCCATAGATGGCACAGCCCTTGAAGACAGACATGAATGCCTGCCAGGCTGCCAGCTCAAAATCGAGGAGCATCATCCTGGGTTTGGCATCCCCCAACAGTCACTGCACCCCTGTGAAGACCCGTGTGTATGTCCGCTCTGTTCGGTTGCACATCAGGATGTACACCTCAAGGACGACAACCTCTGCGCACATCCCATGGACAGTGTAGAGCTGCCCAAACAGTGGTGGCATGGCACAGAAGGTGTTGTTGAGCAACCAATCCCCATATCCTCGTAGGAACTGCAGCGACTGCACTGTAATGAAGAGGAGCACCTTGCCCCTCCATGGGCCCCAATGTCATACTGCAGGAACCTGTCCCCTGCCACTGTGATGGTGTACTTGGGGAGTTTAACGAGATCCTTAATGGTGGCCGGGCTGGAGGACACCCCTGACCTGCTGCATGGTCCTTTTCATAAGCAGTACCTCTGGCAGCCTGCCAGTGACAGTGTCAGGCATACCCATGGTGCACTATACCAGCACCTGTGAGGTGCTCTCTAGGTTGGTGCAGGCAACTTCTTGTACTGTGCCCAGTACACTGTGGACACCCACCTCACTGGCATCAGGCACATAGTTGTGGGGTCTGCCTGTGTAGACGATGTGGTCTGCCACCATGTGGACCCTTACTGGGCATTGATCTCTGTGTCCTGGACACACCTCCAATAAATCTTCCCTTGAACTCCTTGTCCTGGCGGTAGATATACCTGCTGTGGGAAAGGAGAGGTCTATGTGTATTCCTCCATTCTTGAAGTTCACTGTCTTTGTGAGACAGTGACTTCCTGGTTCAGTCCCATAATGTAGGCTGGCCCTGTCATGTGGCCTGCATGCATGTGCTCCACCCCCTGCCCTCCAGGGGTGTCCCTGATGCATACAGTAGTGACCCCTATGGCTTGCGCCAAGTATGTAGATACAGGAGGGAGCAGTGGTTCTGTTGCATGTTCTGCTGAATCACCTCCCAGATGACGTTGCTGTGTTCCACTGACATTCTGTGCACCCTGCTGGTGAGACCTGCATCAGCAGGTTTCGCTGCTGCTCCATGTGTTGTGCATGCCATCTGCTGACAGCTGCTCCATGTTCTGGCTGCTGTTGGTGTGCTATGGGGGGTGGGGGTGCTGCTCAAGATGGGATTGATCCACTACACTAGGCCCCGCCTCCACCAGGTGTAGATGGCGTTTGTTACTGTGCACTGTTGGCCCATGCCATGATGATAGCATGCTGTCCGGTGGTGCTTTCCATACGTGGTTTGCTGCATTGGCTGGCTGGGGTTGGCCAGTGAGTGGGAGCTATGCAGGTGACTGTGGGGCTGTGGCATTTGTGGTTGTTGTGCAGTTGTGTACATGTGAGTATGCAGGCTCACTGTTTTGGGGGTTTGCTTAAATTGCAATTTGCCATTTAGCTGTGCCGGTCCTCCTTGCTGTTCACCCTCCTTGTGGTGTGTGTTTGGGTGCATTCACCCTTTTGACATCTCGGGAGGTTTTCCTGTATTCCCCTTTCAGACACACCCATCACGGTATGTCACCGAACTGACGGTCGCTGAATCGCAGTGTCCCTTTTGACACTTGCTATTCTGCATTTGCCCACATCACTGGATACCAAATGGCAAGTTTCTGAAGAAAAACTTTGTAGGTTCCAAAGCTTAAAGTTTTTTTCTGTAAAAATGTGTTGATCCATTAAAAGGTATTGAATCACCAATTTTATGCATCTTATTGTACAAGGACCAATATGGCAACAGACATTTTTTTGACAGAAAGAAACTGAGTAATTCTGAGCCATCTTCCACTGCTAGGTTTACTTGTGTATCTTTTATTTTTGTTCTCAGTTTGTTGCTGTTTACATATTCTCTTCCCATCAGCAAGTGTTAGTAGCCTTCTTGGACAATCTGGTTTCAGTTAAAGGAAACTATCTGATATGGTGGATGACCTGGATATGCAATCTTTCGCCTGTCACATCCTTAACCTATGGAAACTGCAATCTGCCTCCCTACAAAACTCTTCCTCACTAAAAGTTTCCAAGCACCAGCTCCAAATGTTAGTCCCTAGCATATGCTCTTGCCCAATCCCCTTGCCTGCATGCAACTCCTATTGACCACTCCACTCTGGCGTCCTCTAAGCTCCAGTTTATTCGGTCTACTACATTAGTAACAGCCACTGCTCCTCGGACAGACACCTAGTGTAACAGTTTAGCTATTAGTTCCTGTTACCTACTATTTTTGTTCTGTAACACTTCACTCTATTATGAATGTATACTTTTTACATTGACTGGCTACTTTGTACACTTCACTATCATTGTTCTTTAGTGTAAATATTTTTCTACTATGTTCTTATTGCAATTGTAAAATTCCTCCTTTTCCCTTCCCCCGGGTTGCACCTAGAAACAAACCTTGTCTCAGTGTACCTTTCCCAGTTACCACATTTTAAATAAATAAATAAATTTAGTAATAATGGGCCCTTTGTACGATTCAGGTGGAGTGGCTATGCGCGTACATCTGGGGTGCGTAACCACTTTGCACCCTATGCACCCCTCATCCAGGATGCACAGAGGGGGCATGCAGCACATACACGCCTGATTCCCTGGCCACACTAGGAGCAAGGTGTGTAGTGTGATCTGCAGGGGGGGCACAGTGCGGAGCAGGTTATGGTAGCTGGAACCCTGCCATTACCCATTGCATGCCTCCACAGATGCCACCCGCTGGATGCAGCAGGACCATGAAGCAGCCCTCCATGCTGCCCCAGCCCACAAGGCAGATGGGGAAGGCTGGGCCAACCAATCGGGCGAGTGCCTGCACATCATAGCACAAGGTGCCACTGTTGTTGCTCCCCACCCACCATCCAGGTCATGCACAGGCCCCCCCATCACAGCACACACCACCCCTGTACAGTCCTGTTCCCCCCACCCCAACATATGGTGGTATCCACTGGATGTGGCGTTATGCCTCCCCAGAGCACCTGCCACATGTAGCAGGTTTGCTGTCCCTCCAGTTGCCCCATGCCAGCTGCTGTACACAGTCCTATGCAGCTGTTCCCCATTACTGCCCTCAACCCACAGTGTATCTCCACTGCAAGCCCCCCACCGCTATCACTGGGATCACCACTGCAGTGCCCCATCACAGATGTGCTGGTGGCATTCACACCACTCACTCTCGCTGCCCATCAGTATTCCATGGGGTGCACTGCCACTGCGCACCCCACAGCACAAGGCATCCAGTGGACTCCCTGCAGAGTCCTGTGCATTGGGGGGGCAGGGCCACAGACAGGTGGCTGGTGGTCATGAATGCCCCCAGTGTGCACCTGTCCATGG
The DNA here is from genome assembly GCA_016271365.2 of Neoceratodus forsteri. Lineage (NCBI taxonomy): Eukaryota > Metazoa > Chordata > Ceratodontiformes > Ceratodontidae > Neoceratodus > Neoceratodus forsteri. Next base: position 1,200,481,569 of record CM057458.1, on the reverse strand, counting down.
GTGGACGGCTACGTGGGCAGGGTACGCGCATGTTGTGTGTACCTATGCCTGAATAGCATATGGCCCATTGTGGATATTGAGATTTGTTCCTCACATTTTTGTTTCTGTTTTTGCATATGCTGATATTGTAACCCCTTTGATATATATATATATATATATATATATATATATATATATATATAATCTCATTCAGCTCATGGTGGCCATTTGGATAAGGTTAAACATAGAACCTTTCGACTCACATATGCGCTCCTGGTCAAAAAGAAAAAAGGAAGTGTTAGTAAATATGTTATTCAGTAAAGTCAGGCATTCCATCTGCTCTGTAGAAATAATGTATTAGCCCTATTTTTAGGAATCTTAAAGCACAAAAAAACTCAGAAAACCAATATTCTGTTAAGAACACTGATCTCCAACTCGAGCAAAAAATATATGTCACATCTTGTGTAATGAATAGACATTTGACATGAGAGTTTTAAATGAAGTGGGCAAACAAGTTAAATTGCAACTAAGGGTTTTGTTACTTAATCTTGGATACCAACAGTAGCTGTTCAGTATGGTAGAATGTGCTTTGTTTTTTTGTCAGGAAATCTAAGTATATTATCTGAATCCAATTAAAGGACCGCAGGAATTTCTAGACAAAAAAACAGTTGCAGGCCTCTAACACAGACTCCCCTAAGATCAGTTCCACTCCATGTACCACATTGGCATATGCTGATGATATTGTTATCTTTTCCCTTACAGCACGGGGACTAGAGAATAGGCTCAATATCCTAGTTGAATACTCACTTGTCCTTAAAAAGTAATATACAGTATAAAAGTCCAAAGTTATGGTTATGGGCACAAGAAAAGAAAAATATACATGGAACATTAATTCTGAACCACCGGAGTCAGCCAACAAGTATTCATATTTGGGAATCATATATTCAAATAACATATCTTGGAAATCACACTTTATATAACTTTGACAAAGGCTAAGGCGACTGCCCGAGGCCTGGCTAGATTTAATTGCTTATATGGAGGTTCTTTAATAAGACCATTGTTAAAAGCAATAGAAGCTAAATATAACAAGCAGATATTATATGTGTTCAAAATTTGGGGCCACTCCTACAAAGCGCATTTGGAAAAAACAATTAAACAACTTTTAAGAGTATCTCTGGATTGCCAAAAATCCACACTAGCCCAGTCTGTGAGAACAGAATTAGGCATATCCAGCCTACAGGCACATGCAGATACTAGGGCACTCTGCTACTGGATTACAATATCTAAATTGCTTGAGAACAGACTGGTCAAGCAGAGCTTCCCAAAAACAATAAACTGGGAAAGACTGGGTTGTTCGGAATCAACTTGGCACAGACATGTGAAAATACTTCTTGATGAGCAAGCACTAACTTTCCTTCCACTTTATTTAACAAAAAATGTTACTCTGAGTGATTAGTACAGACCATATATTAAAAAGAAAAAATGTAAAACATTATAAAGACAAATATCTGGCATTAGTTAGGAATTCGAACTATGCCAAATGGTACAGTATTAATGACTGTCACCATGGGTTCAGATTATATTTGGACCTACTAGAGGACCCTAATCAGTCTAAAATTGTTACGCGATTCAAATGTGAATTGTTTGAATCAAATATCAGGACCGCAAAATATAACAAATCTGAAAATCTGTGATTTATTGTGCTACTGTAGGGGTAATGAAAAGGAAAACTTAGTGAACGCTCTTCTGAAATGTATATGGTACAACAATGCTCGATATAAGTGGATATATCCAATTGTTAGCACTTTAACTTATACTGACGATAAAATTATTTTGGTGGTACTGTTAACCACAGATGATATGTTTATAATACAAAGGGTAGCAAAATATCTTATGACAATTGTAAAAATCCAGAAAAGTATGGTAAAAAATCTTGTTAAAACTTAGGATTAAGGAAAAATCCATTTATTTACTGTATGCCATGCATGCTATGCAATTTTAGAAAGTATTGTATTTATGCTTTGAAATGATCATTTTTAAATGATTGATCAATAAAATTACTACTACTAGACAAAGACGACAATACAGTAGTTCCATCATGTTCTTCCTTTGCCCTCCAAAGAGCTACCAATACTAGCTCATTCCCCTTCTGTGAGCACCCATGGCTTAGGTGTTGTACTCTTATATGCCATTTTCCAAACAAAACTGGTCCAGTTTGACCTTAAAAAGCACCAGTATAGCCTCATCCAGCAGTGTGTTCCACAGATATACCTCTCTCTCTATCTCTCTCTCTCTCTCTGTGAAGTAGCATTTTGTCATGTTTATCCCTCTTCAGCACCTCCCCCAAAGTGCAGTGAATTCATACTCTCAAGCCCCCTACCTTGCAGTTTTACTCCAATATTACTGCTGTGGACTGTGAGCCCTCCTCCAATGATCTCCTGTTACTGTTGCAGAATGATGCTGCTTATAGGTGTGACAGGGATTACAAGATTACTTTTATCCAGCAAGACCCTCAGTTGCTTGGTTGCTGTATTCCACACCTAAAAGAAATATGTTCTGTGCATCCTGAAACTGGGCCTAAAATGCACCATTTAACACATTGCATTTTTAAAATTTCCTGGGGGGGGGAGCATGCCCCTGGACCCCCCAGAGAGGTTTGGTTTTCCATGCGTAGTGCCTCTCCTTCTGTCAATTCCTGGATCTGCAACTGCTTACTAGATTGATAACTGACTCTGCTTGATGACCTTTTTAAATTTCATAAAAGCAAGTGAGCTGTGCAGAAATAATGTGGTACATGGTATGGGAGTATCTCTCTAGTATGGACATTTATTAGACATGAAATGTCACCCCCCCTGCCCTGTCTTTATTTCTTTAATTCTTTTTAAAGTAATTTCCTGTCATTGCAAGATCTGCATAAGCTTTTTTTGCTTATATGAAAACATCAAAATCTAATATGTAATTCTTAGCATAGCTCATGTGTATATTCTTCCTTTGTTTCTTCCACCATCCCAGTTTTCATGAGACTTGAGCTTTAAGAAATCTTATGAAAAAGTGATCTGAGTGACATTTGCCAAAGTTGACTAGCATAATTGATTAATTACTTGATTATGAGATTTCCCATTCCATGGAACCCCTGCCCTACCCAGCTTTCGATAACATCAGATTGGAATGTGTGACTAGAGTAAAAATTATGCTTACTAAGTGAACTCTAAAATTACTTTTCAAGGAGCAGTCCACATGCTCTTAGTGGTGAAATAGAGTACTACGCACTGACTCTTATATACAACTACTGGTATATGGGGGTGGAAAGTGTGTTTCTTACAAAGTGGCTGGGTTTTGTCCCATTCAGCCTTTCTTTGTGTAGCACACTAAGCTGTTTGCCTAGCAATGGCTGGCTCCTCATTAGGGACAAACACCTGGATGTACTGACACCATTATGTTGTCAGACATTTGTGGCGGGGGATTGGAGGATGCTATTCCTGCCTCCAGCCTAGTGCTACATAAGGACGCTGTCACTCAGCATTCAGCACAGTCAAAACTGAATGCTACAAACACAAACATTGTCCTGCTATGGCGAGTGGACCTTTTTTACATGCTAAACTTTCTTTGAAGATTCAGTGTTAGAAATACTTAAAAAAAAACACTACAGTTAGTTCATATAAAGAATCAGACTGTTTAGGTTTCTGATATAAGTTTATGTTCCCTATGCAGGCACAAACAAGAACTCAATGTTGATGACATTTTGAGTTTAAAAACAGAAGGTATGTTGCATAAAATTGAAATGCGGCCTTTCAACTACTGTACATATTAGTGTTCGCATAAACTTTGGTGCAATGTAGCTTTCTCATGCAGACTGTTATAAGAAGTACAAATGAATAATGTTTGTGGCTGAGAATAATGAGGGAGAAATGTTTGGCAATAGGTTTTCAGAAAACATGCAGGTGACTATATTAAGTGGAAATGAAAAATGTTTATGACAAAAATAATGAGGAAGAAGTATCTGAGCTATGGGCTATTATAAAATATGCTTTTTTATACAGATTTACATGATAACAGAATTGTGCAGAAATTGTTATCCTATTGTATGACCAGATAAATAATAAGAGGTATGTTATTAAATTTGCATAGAAGATCTAATATGCCTCTTTGGCTATTACTGGTTTTTGATGCATTTTTTGAGTATATGTTTTACAGATGAACATGAATTCTTAATATATGAAATTTAGATATATGGACATTCATATATTTGAACTGAGCCTAACAGCTTAGGTACACCACAAATGTTATTATCATAGAATACTATGTGATGAGCAGTAAGAATAAATTAAATTTATGGGCCCAGATTTTCAAACTGCGCCATTCTGAGGCGCAAGCCCCTGCGCTGCTCAAAATAGTTGAGCAGGGGTGTGGCCGGGGTGACATTCAAAGGAGTTGCTCTATTGAGCAACTCCTTTGAATATCACCCCCCAGCCACAGCACTTGCGCATGGCGCAGTGGAACTTGTGCCACCGCAAGTTGCCAGAGTTGAGCATTAAACTTGCAGTGGTGCAAGTACCATTGCGCCATGCTCAAATTTCCTATATTCAAAAGGTGACATGCAAATGGGGCCATAATTTATGCAAGGCACAGGGGGGGCCATTTGCATCTATTTATGGCCCCATTTGCATGCCATTTGCATGTAGGTGCGCCGATCCCCGAGGACTTGCTCCTGGCCACCCTTCCAGGCAGCAGCCGTCGGGGACCGACACACAATGCAGCCCGATCGCGGGCATCACAGGTACATGAAACCCCCACACATATCCGAAGCCCGATCGCGGGCAGTACAGTTATGAACCCCTCCACCCCACATCTCCCCACAGCCCGATCTCGAGGCAGGCGTGTATGACCCCCAGTGCCCGATGGTGGGCAAGATGTCACATCACAACCCCAAACATCTCCCTGGTGTCTAGTGTCCCCCCACCCCATGAGCCCCTCCACCCGCTCCCGCCCTACCAGACAGTCAGTCGGCGGGCGGCGGGCGGCAGGCGGGTGGATGCTGTCGCCACGCCGCGGGGGGAGCGGGTGGAGGGCTTCGGGTGGATGGGGACACTAGACACCAGGGAGATGTTTGGGGGTTGTGATGACATTCTGCCCCGATCGGGCTTTACGGTCCACTGGACCACCAGGGAGATATTCGGTTGGGGAGGGTTACATTCTGCCCGCTGATCGGGCACTGGGGGTTCGCTTAACGCTCTGCCCGCGATCGGGCTGTGGGAGATGTGTGGGGTGGGGTTTATGTAACTGTACTGCCCACGATCGGGCCTTCGGGATATGTGTGGGGGTTCATGTACCTGTACTCGCCCGCGATCAGGCTTCGATATGTGTGGGGGGTTCATGTACCTGTACTGCCTGCGATCGGGCTTCGGATATGTGTGGGGTTTCATGTAACTGTGATGCCAGCGATCGGGCTGTGGGAGATGTGTGTGGGCAGGGGGTGGGGTTCATGTTACTCTATGCCCCAGCGATCGGGCTGGTGGGGAGCACAAGGGACCGAGGTTGGGGCCAGCGACGGGTGGCAGCTGCTGTGTTGCGCCCTGCAATACAGCAGCTCACCTGTGGGTGGCCCTCAACTTGATCCTTTTTTTTTTGGCTCAAGGTTGTGCAGGTGCAGGTTGGGGGTTGCGCATGCACAACTCTGCACAACCTGACTGAATATCGGGTTGCGCAGGTTATGCATGGTTCCTCCCCCTCCTGTTGAGCATGCATTCATTTGCATTGCTCTTTTGCGCAACCTGTTGCCAGTGGAGCAACTGCCTTCTGCTGAATATCGCAGAATGGCGCAATGTAGGACTTGCGCATGCTCAACCCTGTTGCGCATGGAGCAACCCTTTTGAATATCTGGGCCATAGTGTTAAGCATAGTAAGTAATACGTATAATAGGAGTTAAGGTGCTAGTAAGTTTGCACATCCTAGGAATATACAGATAGCAGGAACAGTCTGATAATGACTACTATACATCTGTATCAGAATAAGAATGTGTGCATATGAAAAACTAGGAGCGTTATGAAGTGAGAAAGAGTGAAGCATGCTATCACCCTATGAATCTGAGGGTTTGCTGAGGGGAATACATGTATAGATGTGATTTTAACTTTTATTCCAACATGTTTATGATGTAATTTTATTGTTTGAATGCTGATCCTCTACCCTGAAGAAGAAGCCCACATTTGGGTGAAATGTCCGGCGTGGTCTGGCAGAGCTCTGCTTGGCTTATGGAAACTAAATAAAAGAACTAACTGAGATTTATTTGGTGTGGCTGACCTTTGAACACTTTTTGCTTGACAGAAATGCTTGCCATGATGAGAACTGACTCTGCTTGGCCTTGGCTTTCTGTTTCTCATGGAAGTTGATCCAAACCAAAGCCAAGCACTAGGCTTGAGTCAGGCCCAAGGTTGACTAGGCATGCCCATCTGTAAACTAGAAGCATCAATTTTGCCTTTGAGGTAAGGCTATTTCTCTTGGTCACACAGTCATGCCCTCATGGACATCCTGACTCCTTGGAATCAGGGTGGTATGGAGAGGAAGGCAGTTGATTGAGCCTGATTTTGCTAATGTCTGAGCATCTACCAATGACTTGTTTGAGGACTGACAGCTCTTCTATTGTTACTTTTCCTGATATTGTTTTTGCATGGCATAGACACGTCATCCTCATAATGCTACTGGTAGCTAAATTAAATTATAAAGTTTGTTCAATGAGGCAGAGTGCAAATGCAGGCTACACTCATCCTTCAGCCATTTTGTAATCCTCCTTATTGAAGTTTTCAACCCATTATATTACAGAACAGTCAGTTTATTAAGGTGTTGACAGACTGATCCTAGTTCTTCCAAACAAACAAGGTGTTGATGCTAGGGAATGTTTAGAGGATGCTCACAAACAACACAGAAACAACATAATTTGTTAGGCAGAGATGATGCCTTTATTAGGTCAACAAATACAGTGATTAGATAAATGCTAGCAACAACTTGAAAGCCCCTTTATCGCATATGGTACATACATGTTAGCCTGAGGGTCAGACAAATGTTTTTTCATGGGAAATTATCTGCATATCCCAGTTTGGCACTTGACTTTGTGATACATTTCACAACAATAATGTGTGCTTCACTATTAAAATCATATGGTTATCATGCTACTTTTTAATATTGCTTAATTTTAGTGGCAGTGAGGTAAATGCATGTATTTCTTCTATTTAAGATTAAAAAGCAAAACAATATAGTAATAGTAACATAGACGTATATACTGTATGTACATAGATGGGGCATACCTGTGACATAATTTGGGAATATTTCTAATATATTCTTATCAGGTGGTTAGAAAGGGCTAAAGTCACAAAAGCTTTTTGAGTTTAAAGAAGGACACAGGCATTCAACTTCTGTATGAAGTACCCCTGGGGTGAGTGGCTTTCCCTCTGAGAGTGGGCACAGAGTCAAAAGGAACCCTGTAGTCCTGGGGCCTTGTCCAGACACTAGAGGCAGCTGAGGATATTGTCTGAAGTATCATATAAACAGCTTTCATCTGGGCCTATGTGTACCAGACTGAAAACCATTTTGATTGATTGATCGATAAAAGTACATACATTTCAGAATGAAATCCCTATTTTCAAAGAATGCCCTGTACACAAAACACATGATTAATCGACACTTACATAAAAACTCTATATAAAAAACATTTAGCACATAGAAGCACATAACAAATTTTAATATCATACATAAAATTGCATGGATTTTGTAAAGACTTTCTCAATGAAGTTTGGGATTCTTTGATAGAATTTTGTTCTCTTATTTCAACTGTTACCTGATTCCAGGACTTAGCTAAACTAACTTGCAACATTGCTTCTCTGAACCTATTACAGACTTAAGGATAAGGCAAATCCAAGTTGCTTGATTTCATATTATACTTCTTTATCACTAGTTGTTTCAAATGTTGCTAACCATTGTAATGGATGAATAATGTTTGATTTTAATAATCTAAAATTCCAAGATAACCAATTGTATTGCCTCTCCTGCCCCAGTCCTAACCAGTCCAAATCATGATATAACGTATAGTGATGAACACCATGTCTACTATGGCTTGCAAAACAAGTGAGTCTATGATAGGCCCAATCCAATATCTTCAGAAGTGATTTGTTCACATTATTGTATACCAACCCTCCATATTCCAATACTGGAATCCACAACTGCTGTGTTAATTTCTTTCTGACATTTTTTGTCGGACAGTTGGATATTCTCCTCAGGGCTCCCAACCTTTGACTGATTTTCTTCGATACTGTCTCTATATGTTCCTTATAGGATAATGCCCTATCCACTAGGACCCCTAAATATTTGTAATAGGTTCCATCAGTTACCTGCTGTCCATTGTTAAAGTTAATATTCAGAATCCTGTCAGATACTTTACTCTTTTCCACTGAAAAATACATACTTTGAGTTTGCTTGTTATTTAATAATAATTCTGATTCCACAAACCATGTTTTCATTTTAGACAAAAGTAATTGTAATTTATTTTTAGGGCTTTAGGCAGATCCTATATCCCTTCTGTCATTGATCAGACTGTAGCACTAAAAACAGCTTTTTGTGGAACTTCCTTTTTAGACATTTGTATGTATTCCTCCACAGCTGCAAAGCTGTGCATTCCCCTCTGATTTTTGCTATTTCCTGCTCTATGTTAAAGTCATCTGAAGGGGGAAGGAGATGCTACTGTATTATACCTCAGAACTTCTAAGGATATTAACAAAAAAAACCTTTTAAACTGCTGTTTCTATCATTTGTCCAGTTCAGTCTAACAGATTTGTTCTACTTCTTTCAGCAACCTAGGGGTTAACTAATTTTCTCTTGGCTTTTGTGAAAACAAAAGTCAGGCTCAGTGTCAGACTACAGAGAGTGGAATTGCAATCTGTTAGCTGTCATTCCATTCCATAGGACAGGTTGCAGGCTAATACTGGAAACAGAAGACTGTTTTTTTTTCTAATTTTACAATATGATGTACTGAGTGTGTCTTTAGTTGCAGGGTCAGGGCCTTGAAGAAAATAATATTTATGTAACTCATTCAAGATTCCATCACATGGTCAGAAAAAAGTCTGAGAGAATTTATGTAAAAACTAACAAATGAAAGATGCAAAAAATAGCATGCACACTGGTCTCTGAGACTGGAAGATCAGAAGGCCGTGGGTTCTATCCTCACACTAGGCATGTGGGTTAAAGAGCTAGTATACTGCCTACAACTAATATCAGATTTTAAAAGCAGTCAACCATTACCTTTTATATTTGAGGTACTTTTTCTTTTCCCGTTGTTTAATTAGAAGGTTGTTTGCCTGATGTTAATATGTGTGATGTGTGGAACAGCACTCTGTGTGGCAGCTGACATAGCTAGCTATACTGCCCCCACTACATCACCAGCATTGTGATCTCACTGACTGTGATATCACAGCCACTTAGGGACAGCAATTCAGTGACTACCAGGTCATTCACCTGTGATTTCACTGTCAGCAAAATCACAATGCTGATGATGTAGTGGGGGCAGTAGAGCTAGATATGTCAGCTGCTATGCTAAAAGCTGTTCCACACATCCACCACATTATGACATAGAAGACTCTCTGATGGGCAAAAGGAAAAAGAAAGGTATTTCAGAAATAACATTTTATAACTGACTACTTCTTAAAATTTATATTATTTTCCTGTTTGCCTGGTTTGGCTCCACTAGCTCTTTAAATCCCAATACTGACACTGTAGTGCAGCATGGGGGGAGGGAGTGCTGCACTCCTGAGATACCGTCTTTTCTGTCTGCCTGTTCAGGTGGATGTTAACGATCCTATGGCACTTCTCAAAAAGAGTAGGGGAATTTCCATGGTGTCCTGGCCAAATTTCCCCATTCACTAAAAATACCACCAACAGCTTAATCTGGATCAAGTAAGGATTTATGCCATGTTACAATTTCAGTTGGTTACCATCTGTACCTCGCCATCACCCCTGAAAAAGGGACTTCTAGTTTTAGTGGGCCTACCCGGTCAACAAAATTCAACTAATAAATACTTTCCCCCATTATTCCTTATGGATTCCATATAAATCCAAATAATTCCAAGGCCATTTTGACATATAATTTTAATACCTAACAGAAAATCAGAGCCCTTTTCTTGATAAAGGGCTGCCAACATATTAAATTTAAATAAGCAACAAAGTCACAAATAAGGTTCCAGTGGCTTATGGAAAAATCTACAGGGATTTATATAGGGATTTGATGTTGCCTCTACAGGATAAATTAGGGCTTGTTACAGGAAAATGGTTATTTGGATCTGGGAGCACTATGATGATTGTGACTAAATAGCACTATATGGCATCAACAAGAAAATAACTTTGGTCATTTGGTAGCTCTTCACAGCCCTATCGGCTCTGGCTAGAGTTTGTTCAGTGAGGTGCGACTCTCAGTGGACATCACCAAAACAGTGTCATCCACATACAGGCAGTCCTCACTGTTATTCAGTATGCTGAGCAACTTATTAACATATATGTTAAAAAGTAAAGGGCCCAAAATAGAGCCCTGGGGGACTCCTCTTTTTACTGTTTCTAAGGCTGTTATGTTTAATTCTTGTGACACACATTGTTTTCTTTTTACCAAATAGGACTTGAACCAACCTAATAGTTCAGCATGTATTCCCAATTCATATAGCCTTTGCAACATAATTTGAGAATTCACTAAATTTATTTTATTTTTTTTTAGTTTTTGTTTACCAGGTAGGTGTGCTAGCCAAGAAATTTCTATTTTCAGACACAACCCAGGAGGTTACAAGGTCAAAGACAATGCAGTATACTACAATAGACAGACAAGGAGTACAATAAGAACATTTCACAGTACTGGTAGTAGGTAGGCAATGGAAAAAGACAGGTAAGCAAAACCTAATAAATAACAGGTAAGCAAAACATAATAATCAGTAGGTCCAGCAAGACAGGTATGCCTTGTTGAGCAGGTTAAGTAATACTGACAGATTAAATGCAAGAAACTACTAGTAAATACATTACAGCAGGTGGAACAGAAAATAGCAGCATTTACACACAGGAGTTTAAAATGGCTTCATAAATCTGAAACACTGGTATCATACCACAGTCACAATAGTCAGTGAGGAGCAGAAATTAGTCATATTGAATGGAAATAGGCCTAGTAGGGAGCTAGGGGGGCTTAAAACAAGAGCATGGGTTTATAGAGAATAGGTGGTTATGAAGCTCTTTTTTAAAAATGGCATAAGAAGGGGCCTGTCAAACTGCAAGGGGCAAAGAGTTCCAACTTTGTGGAGCATGATTGGAGAAGGCACAGGAGCCTTTTGAGGTTTTACATCTCGGGACACTAGGAAGGGATTTCTCACTGGAGTGCATGCCATATGGGGATGATTGAGGAATCAGCAAATCAGCCAAGGGTTTGGGAATTTGAGACTTCATGATATTTCCCACTAGTGTAACAAGTGGGCATAGTCTGGTAGCAGAGGGTGACAGCCAGTTTAGATCAGCATAGAGTAGGCAGTGGTGTTTGAGATGTGGAGACTGGGAGGCATAGCAGCATATGTTATTGAAAGTAGTGTCCCATCTATGAAGAGTGGTCTTTGGGATAGCAACATATGTGGTGATACCATAGGTCAATGCTGGGAGCAATATTCCATGGGCTATGGCCAGTCTGGCTGAGGGGGTGAGTACATAGCTAGACCAGGAAGCTATGCTTAACTTGGAGTTTACAGATGTGCATATGGATTGTATACAGGTATGTAAATTGAAGTTTATGGATTGGTCTAAGAGAACACCAAGGTACTTGAATGAAGTGACAGTTCCAATAGGAGAGCCTCCAGCTCCAGATACCCCAAAGCTAGGTTGACAGGATTTAAGCTTTAGCTAGTCCCAAATATTATGGCCTGGGTTTGGGCTTTGTTAAGTACTAGCTTGTTGTTCAGGAGCCAGGTTTGGATGTGCTGAAAGTCTGTAGAAAGCCATGAGTTGATATCAGAAATACTCTTTGAGCTAGTATGCAGCACAGTATCATCAGCATATAGGAAGGGTGAGGAGGAAGTGAGATTGGAGGTTATGCTGTTGATAAATCATGAAAAAAGGAGGGGGCCCAGGATGGAACCCTGAAGGACATCAGTATTTACTGTTGCCTGTTCAGAGAGGGTTGAGTTATACTTTCCACTTGTTTCCTGTTGAACAGATAACTGCTGAACCAGGCTACTACAGTGGGAGTGAAGCCCATAGTCTGTACGGTGTTGAGTAGGGTGGGATGATCTACAAGGTCAAAGGCCTTTGTCATGTCTATGAAAACTGCCCTAGCGAGAGGGCTGGAGTCCATAGCTGAGAGTGTGTCAGTTGTAAACTTGAGCAGGGCAGTTGAGGTGCTATGGCCCTTTCAGAAGCCAAGCTGGGCAGTGCATAGAAGATTATTTTTAAGCAAGAAGTTGACAGTGTGTGTGGCAACTAGCTTTTCTAAGATTTTACATAGGGCAGATAGTATCATGATAGGTCTATAGCTTGCAGGATCTTTGGAGTCTCCTTTTTTGAAAACAGGAGTGATATGGGCAATCATCCAATTGTCAGGGACATGGCTTTGACATAAGGATAGGATAAAGATCCTGGCCAGTGGGGAAGCAATATATTTAGCAGCAATTTTCAACAGCCTGGGCTCAATACCATCAGAGCCTGTATTCAGGAGTTTTAATAGCTCTTTCCTCATTATGGCCATAAAGTAAAAAAGGGGGGCAGTAGCCTCCATGCATCAGGGGTGGCTTGGACCGGTTCGATGAGAGGCAGTGAAGGTGGAAGTATACTTTGATAGGTCTGAGAATTGTCAGTTAAAAAAGTTTGCTATGGTGTGGGGATCATTACAATGTACTCCAATGAGGATCATATCGTTTGGTGTTGGGGATTGAGTGGAGCCCAGAAAAGCTTTGACATGAGTCTAGAACCTTTTCTGGTCACCAGCAGCATTAATGAGTAGGCTCTTGCACTAAGTGCTTTTTGTGGTTCTTACCAGTTTATTACAATTGTTCCACTGTGCTCTGTAGAGGTCATAATCTGATTGGAGACCAGAAGACTTAAAGCATCTGCAGCTCTTATCTCTCTCCGTAAGTCTAGCAAGTAGGTCATTTTGTAGCCATCTGGTTTGTTTACCCTTTATATGCCATGTAATATATGGAGTGTGTATGTCTTGTAGAGACATAAACTGTTGAAGGAAAATATTAAGGACAGATTGGGCATTACAGGCATTGTAAAGAGTAGACCCATCTATCAAGGAGACATTGAGAAGGAAATTCACCGGATCAAAGTTTGCAAAGTTTCTAAAAGTGATGTAATGCAGTCATTGAGGAGGAGCAGAGATGGGACTCCAGATACAGAAAACAGGGGAGTGGTCAGTGATTGCATATGCCAGTGTACCAGCAAGAGGGATGTGCTCAGGGAAGCTAATACCAAATCAATTAGGGTGCTAGTGTTGGTGTGAGGAGTGGTCCTGATGGGCTCAGTGATGAGTTGGTGGAGACTGTGGCTCTGGACCAGGGAAAATAAGGTGCTGTGGCTCGTTCCTGTCCAATTTAGGTTAAAGTCCCCTAGGATGACTACCTCTTTGTACCCTGCGTACTGGGATGTCATACTAAGCAACTCTTTGAGGCCTAATAGGCCACTCTTGGGTGGATTGTAAGCACATATAATGTGTCATTTTTTGCCCCTAGGGAAAGGAGTGTATGAAGTGATTCATAATAGGAAAGGGTGGGTTTTGTAATGACTGAGAGATTTAGATGTTCCTTAAAATAAATAGCAACCCCTCCAGCCCTTTTGGGGGAGGATCTGTCCCTCCGTAGGAGGTTGTAAGTGGCTAGAGAACATTCGGAGTCAGGATTAGAGGATATAAGCCACGTCTCTGAAAGGCAGATAATGTCAGGATTGCAAAGAGTTACCCATGCTTCAAGGTCTCCAAAGTTGTGCACGAGGCTCCTAATATTATGATGAGCAATGCAGAGACCTAATGTGTTTACCATTAAGTCAGTATGAGAGTAGTGGGTTGTAGGGCCTAGGTTTGTCTCAATATCCCCAAAGAGTAGAAGAGCCAGGAGGATATGGTACCAGAGTTTACGGTGGATAAATGTGATACGGGGGAAATGCCATAAGAAGCATTTTTCAAGATTATACACTGTAAAATAGATGAAACCCTTTTTAATTAGAAGAGGGATCAGATCATGCTGCTTAGCTGTAAGTGCAAGGAGGTTTGAGAAACAGAAGTCATTTAGGAATGACTGTGAGGAAACGAAAGTCCTAGGGCCTGAGGAGATTGTAATCACTGAGATGAGGAGGAATAATTGTATAGCAGACTGTGGGACTAGGAGCTTTGCGTAGATCATAGTTCGCACTAAATTGTTTAGTCAGTAAGGGTCCAAGCTAGAAGGTTGTGTCAGAGAAGGGTTTATGAGTAGAAAGTGAGCATAGTAAACCAGTGAAGTAATAGCTTAGTGGGCGAAAGTGAAACAGAGAAGCTTATATGCAGGTTCAAAGAGGGAATTTATTTATTTATTTATTGAAGTGTGTCAGAATTACAATCCTTTGAGTCAGAGACTCCTTTTCAAATGTTCCACATCAGAAAACAACATAATGACATAACAATTGGATGAGATACAAGCATGATAAAACAAGAACATATTTACAATATGGATAAACTATACAAAGGAGGAACTATATAAGTGTAAACTATACAATTTGCATGCTAGTAGATAGGTTCAGCAATGTACAAAAAAAGGAAGATGAAAGATATTGAGAGAGTTATCTGGGGGAGTGGGTTAGGAGAGTAGGGGCAAGGCAGGACAAAGTCCATTGTTGGGGGTGATTGGGGCAGTTACAGGAGTGGGATGAAAGAAGGTGAGAGTGGAGAAGAGATTTGAACAGGCCAATTTTAGGTTCAGGGGTAATGTGTGGAGGGATAGAGTGGAGCCAGGAAAGGGCTCGGTAGTAGAAGGAGCATTGGCCAAGTGAGGTTTTCCATGGCACTAGGAGAGTTGGCTTGATGCTAGTTGTGGGGGGGGGGTAAGGGTGGAGGAAGTTAGGCCAGCAGTGATCTTTTTTGCAAGGAGGCAGATGTAGTATTGTAGTCTGCTGTCGAACTCCAGCCAGTTAGTTTAGCTGTAGAGAGTGCAGGTGTCAGTGGATATAGGGCAGCCTGGGACTAGGCAGCGGGCCTTATTTAAGGCAATCTTGACTCCTTGGAGGGCAGTATTATCAGCAGCCAAATAGATCAGAATGGAATAGTCTAGGATGGAAAAAACAGAGGATGACATGGCTGGTTGGAGGGCTTCAGGGGGGAGACAGTTCCAGTGGCGATAGAGCTGGCCAATATGGGAGTTAACAGAGGTACAGAGGAGGTGGATGTGGTTGTGGAAGGTAAGAGCAGGGTCAAAGGTGACACCAAGGTACTTAAAAGTATAGACTTGTTCATGAGGTAATGAGAGGGTGGTGTTGACATGAAGGGGGGAGTGTTTGAACCTGTTTTGGTGGTGAGCAAAGAACATGACTTTGAACTTTTTCTTTGGTTCAGAACAAGCTTATGCCTGGTGAACCAAGACTCAGCCTCTGAGAATGCAGATTGGAGGAAGAGTTCTAAGGAGGCAGGGTTGGAGTGGGAAGTATAGAGAATGGCATCATCCACATATAGAAGGGTGTTCCTGGTGCATGCCTTAGGTAGGGAGTTGAGGTAAAAGAAGGGGCCCTAGGATGGACCCCTGTGGGACACCTGAGAGAACAGGAAGGGGTTTTGAGCGGGTGGTGCAGATTTTGATCCTTTGTGAGTGGCCCAATAGATAGTCTGCAAACCAGGAAGCCAGACCAAGATGAGAGAGGGTAGAAAGAAGGAGGGCGTGATTAACAGAGTCAAACACCTTTGATAAATCAAGAAAGATGGCACCAGCTATCCAGCCATTGTCTAGGGTGGAATGAATGTAGTTGGAAAATTTGAGGAGGGCAGTACAGGTGCTATGACCCTGTCTGAAGCTGTGTTGTTCAGCAGATAGGAGGTCATATTTAGAGAGGTACTCAGTAAGTTGGTCGGTAGCAACACATTCTAGGGCCTTTGGTGGGGAGGATGGAGATGGGGTGGTGTTGCCGGGAGAGGTGGTCACCAGATTTGTGGATGGGGCAATGATACCGTTTTCCAGATGGAGGAAAATTTACCAAACCTGAGGAGAGGTTGAGGAGGCAGGAGAGGGGGGAGAGAGAGAACCTCATCTAATACCAAGCACAGGATTGAAGGTTGAGTGAGTCCCTGCTGTGGCAGGAGCAATTCAGGGCTTTAAGGAGGTAAGGTTTGGTCTCCTGGGGTAGAGGACCCAGAAACAAAAGGGGGGGTGGGTCCATGAGGGTTGGGAAGGGGAGGTGGGGAGCTGAAGAAGTCAGGGGGGAAGTCTGAGCTCAGGTCAGAGAATGAGGTATTGAGGATGTTGGTGATCAGCTGTGTTTTGTTAGAGATAAAGCCATTGACATTGAATTAGGTAGGGGTGGGTGGGTGGTGGTTACCAGTGAAGGACTTCATATTTTCCCAAAATTTGCATCCGGAGCTCAATGATATGGTCAAGGCATCCTTGAAATGGTCAGCCTTTGCCTTCAAGATGGCCCAAGTACACTGATTCCGTGCAGCCTGATAGGATTGCCAGTCTGCAGGGCTACCTCAGTCAAGGGCTTTTTTCCACAGGTCATCATGGTGCCACATAAGGTCTAGGAGGGATGAGGAGATCCAAGGGGTATCATATCCTTTGACAATCTTAGTGAGGGGGCAAATCTATCACAGACCTCATTGAAGGAGCTAATAAAATAGTTTAGTTTGGCATCTGGGTCCTGGGAGTAATAGAGGGGAGACCAGTCCCAGAAGGAGAGATAGGATTTCAGGTGGCTTAGCATACCATGGTGGAGCTATCTAGTAAGGACAGATTTGGGAGGTGGCTTCTTTACCAGGCAGGACCAGGTGCAGAGGATGGGGAGTGGTTTCTAAGGGCATTCAGGAGGATGGTGATATCAGTGAATTCATGGGGGCAGTTGGATAGGACTAGGTCTAGTAAGGTAGCGGTACCTATATTGTGTTTGAGGTGAGTGAGACAAGTAACCAGTTGGAAATGTTACAAGCAGCTGGGGCATCTCTGTAGAGTGCAGCTGAGGGGGAGAGCCAGTTTATGTTGAAGTCTCCCAGTGTAATGGGTGTTTACTCACCTGGTAAAGGTGATTGTGTTGGTTGACATCCATGGCACTCCAGACATTACCTCATGGGTTTTAGCCCACCTGATAGGCTAGTGATGCACATGACTTTAGGATCAAATTTCAAGTATATCCAGGTCCCAGAAACCCCTGCTCTCCAGTTCAAATCTTCCATAGCTGAAATCAAAGTTAGTAGAGTGCAAAGAGAAATGCAAAGGAAGACACTATCAACAGTATGTGAAAAGATGCTCGTAACAACGTAATCTTAGGGCTTCCAGGCCGGATTTTATTATCCCTATTTTTTTACAATCTAATCTCGACCCCATCGGGATCAACTGTCAATTGTCAATGTAATATATCCCCTCTTAAGGATAGTCTTGATTGAAATGGATTTCCTGTCCTGGTCACTCTGAGCGCTCTGATGGGAGGGCCTTGGAGTGCCATGGATGTCAACCAACACAATCACCTTTACCAGGTGAGTAAACACCCATTGTGATTGGTTGACATCCATGGCACTCCAGACATTACCTCATGGGTAGATAAGAAGCAGTGTAGTACCCAAGGGAGGGAACAGAGTGGTCTAAGAGTGAGAGGATGCAGTCGCTGCTAAGAGGATCTGAGTGGCGAAAGTGGGCTGTATGGTATACAGGTGCTCGAACCTGTAGTGTCTGGCGAACGTATGCAGGGAGCTCCATGTAGCTGCCCTGCATATGTCCTCTGAAGACACATTTGCCCTCTCCGCCCAGGAGGTTGCGACTGCCCTAGTGGAATGAGCCTTGATACCCTGAGGTGGTGTCATCTGTGTTGCTAGGTAAGCTTCCTGGATGGTTCTCTTTAGCCATCCGGTGATCGTGGACTTGGAGGCTGCCTTGCCTAGCCTCTGTCCCCTTGTGACAACAAATAATCTTTCTGTTTTACGGAAGGGTAGCATCCTGGCTATGTAGACGGAGAGGGAGAGACCGACATCCAGGTGATGTGGTATCGGTCGACTGCCCTGTTGTGTGTCCACTGGGAAGGTGGGCAGCTCAATGGGCTGTTCCCTGTGGAAGGCAGTGGGTACCTTTGGTTGGAAGGCTGGGACTGTTCATAAGCGGACTCCCTTGGGGGTGAAAACAGTATAGGGTTCTCTGCACGATAGTGCCACTAGCTCTCCGATCCGTCTGGCTGAGCAGATGGCAACCAGGAAGCACGTCTTGCGGCCGACCCAGAATAAGTCTACCTCGTGAAGTGGTTCGAAAGGGGCTGTGTTGAGGGAGTCGAGCACCAGTGGGAGGTCCCATGGTGCGATGGCCGGACGTATTCTCGGTTGGAGTACCTCCACTGCCTTTAGGAAGCGCAGGGCATCGGGGTGTGCTCTCAGGCTGTACCCCCCAATGGGCCCCGTGGCTGCCCCTATTGCGGAGAGTTACACTCTGAGAGAAGAGTGGGCCAGGCCCTTGTCTACTCCCTGTTGTAGGAATAGTAAGATGGTAGACATATCTGTCTGTTCGGGTTCCTTACCTCTTTCCAGACACCATTTCGAGAATATAGACCATTGCCTATTGTAAGTGGACATGGTGGATGCCTGTCTGGACTGCAATATGGTTGAAGGTATGTCCATGGCCCATACAGGGATCAAACCCACAACCTTGGCATTATTAGCACCATGCTCTAACCAACTGAGCTAACCTGCCATGTTGGTTCCGGAAGCGCCGGTATTATTCTATGCTAGGTGAGGGATTCAAGTTTTTCCATGATCTTCAGCATGAAATTCTGCTGGCTTTCCATCATTGCGACCATGGCCTGTTGATTTTGAATCATGAGGGAACCAGGGTCCATCCATGTGGTCCCGCTGGGTGCCGGATTGCCGGGTCCCATGGCTGGAGTTTGCTCCATGGATAAGTCGTCACCGTCGAGTAGACAGGTGGAACAAAGGGGGCCCTGCGTTTGGGGTAAGACAGTAGCGTTGCAAGAGGAACACTTCTTGGCTTTGACCACCTGGTGAGAAAGCAGAAGGCAAGCCCGTGATTAGTGCTAGTGCAATGCACTGTGAGGATCTATCTGTCCCCTATTAAATATTATCTAAGCAAGCATAGCAGCGCATTTCTTTGAGGGGGTATGGGCTGACTGCACTCTATACCCTGGGTGTTATGACCGTGTGCAGGGTCGCTGTGGGAGGGACCCCGTATGCGTGGTAGAAGGCTGGTTGTCGCTATAGGGAGGGACATCCAGCATATGAAGAAGCACATGGTTCACTGTAGGGAGGGACCCATGGTGTGAAGAGATTGAGGGTCCTGGAATGGCAGAGTACTCTAACACCAGGGTCGCTATGGGAGGGACCCAAGTGTAAGGAGGGACAAAAAGAGGGGGGACCTGTGTAGTCATCAATGAGAGGTCACTGTGGGAGGGACCCCTCATAGTATGGACTTGGTGAGTCTTGCCTGAAACTCCTCTAGACTCCTGGAGATGCTCGGCTTACCGGGGATCAGCGCAGGTAACGACCTACTGTGCCACCCCGCATAGAGGTTTGCAGATGCAGATGCTAACATAAGGCTTGTCCAGAGGATACTCATCCCAGAGACTAGGGAGGAGCCTGGTAAGGAGAATGCCAGGGGCTCCTCTGGGGATGCGCCCCCCTGCCTGAAGAGCGGAGGGAAAAAAGGAAGGGGGGGTTCCCCGAGGAGAGACCGTCCCCTGAAATGGCAGCTGACCAAGAGCTGGGCCCTCGACGAGCACGCGAGTGGCCCAAGTAGGCCAAAGGGGAGCCCAGCCCTTCTCCTGTGATGCGGTCGGCCCCCCCGAAGGAGGCATCACACCGCGAGGTAGGTGAAGGCTTCTGAGGCCGAGTAGAGATAGGCCGGCCCTGGAGATCCAGCCCCCATACCCGGGAAGGGTGGAGAGGTAGGCCGTAGGCCTCGGATGCGCTGATCGCATGGCCTAAGGATGTGACCATGAGGGCAGGAGCCAGCGCCTGGTCGCTACGGAGGAAAGGCGTGGGCAGGAGGAGCGGCAGGCCATAGGCCTCTGAAGTGCCGAATGCACAGCCTAGGAGCACGGCCGGGCAAAGCCTGTGCTCTGAAGAGACTCGGCTTCCTCCAGCACCAACAAACAGGAAGGGGAGTGGGAGGCATCACAAGGAAGGACCTCTGTGCCTCTGTCCCTAAAGGCGTTGGGGGGAGGGGGTGAAGGGAAGGAATCGACTGGCGAGCCATGCCAGGTATATCTGGAGGGGTGCGGGGGGCTGGGGAGACCACGCGGGTGGTGTGGTAGAACAGAGGGGCCCTCGCAAGCCAGAGAGCCTGTATTCTTTTCTGTGGATGCAGGAAGGCATAAGCTAGCGCGATTCAATCACAGAGCTAAAAACACATAGCAACTCTTTGCCTCACTGAATGTGAGGAGAGACGATTTAAAAAACGGACTTTCGTCAATAACTCTAATCCGACAGAAAAACATGCACTGTTCACTGGGGCAACTTAGAGAATGCACTGGGCATAAAGTACAGGCTAGCAGTCTCACTTACTAAGTTAGGAGAAGGATTTTTTCCTTTTACTGTCTCTGATACCAAATAAACGTTCTTTTATACAGCTCAAAGTTGAAGGTTATAAACTGAGGAATCAACTACATGCTGGCCTTTTTCTATCCTGGGATAGAGCTGCAGTATCTCAACAACAAGTAATAGCACATTTCTCAAAGTCATAAGTTCATAGGCCTACCTTTCTATGTAGAGCAGACAGGGATCCCTGGTGTGCTAGTTGCCTGATCAGATGCACGATTTGAACTGGAGAGCAGGGGTTTCTGGGACCTGGATATACTAGAAATTTGATCCTAAGGTCATGTGCATCACTAGCCTATCAGGTGGGCTAAAACCCATTAGGTAATGTCTGGAGTGCCATGGATGTCAACCAATCACAATGAGTTCAGTTTTGGGGGAGAGCTGGGAGAGATAATCAGTGAGTGATTGGAAGGCAGGTTTCTGGCCTCGTGAAGGAATATAAACCACTGTCAGTAAAAGAGGGGTCCTTGATGGGTTTAGGGAGATCTTGAGGGATAGGGCTTGGGACCCATTAGCAAGCTGGGGGAGGGCATGTGCTTGAAAAGTGTCCCATAAGTAGATATCACAACTGCCTCTCCATTTGCCAGTTCTGTCATTGTGGTACAGCAAATATCCACCGGATTGTGATAGAGAAGTCAGGGGTGGATTTAGATAGCCAGGTTTCTACTAGGGCAAGGAAATCAGGTTGGTGTTGGGCTATACAGACCTGTAGGTTATTGTATTTTTTGGGGAGACTACAGATATTAATAGAGGCAATGCAGAGGCCAGGTGCTGGGGCATAGAATTGGCTGGGGGTGACCAGGGGGCCAGGGTTGGGGTGAATATTCCCTGAAATGAGGAGAAGCAGGGAGAGACTTCTGAGGAGCAGCCAGCATAGGGCTTTTCGGTGAGCAGATGAGGTAGTTTGAATTTTGGCCGGATGGGAGGGATAGGTAAGGATCAGCAGGGCATGAAGACCAGGGGTGGCAAGGATGGGAGATAGCCAGGCAGGGCGACTGGGTGGTTGGGATAAGTAGTGAGAGGGGGGCGGGTGTAGAGTGGGAAAGAAGAAGAGGGTAGAGTGGGGACATGTGTGCTGGGGGATGTTAGGGAGTGCAGGTTGGGGGAAGGGAAGAGAGGCAAAGAGGATGGGGGGAGAGAGGCATGAGTAGGGCTGGGAGGGGAGCCATAGTGTGCGACTGGGGTAGAGAAGATACAAGGTTGGGCAGAGGACACAGGATGTCAGGGCAGCCTAGATAGCACAGTGGTAGGGTGTTATCCTACGGTGCAGAGGATACAAGGTTCAGTACCAGGGTGGGGAAGGAGAGAGGAGTGGTTGGGAGGGAGAAGGGTGGAAATAACTCAGGATCAGGCTGGAAGGGCAGAGGAGGGGTGGAAAAACACAGGTGAAAAGATACTAAAGAAGGGTTAAATATTGCTTCCTAGAGGCGAGGTGGTGCAATAACAGAAGGAGGAGGGGGGGATGGAAAGGAGGGCTAAGATATAGGGAAGAGTTGGACAGAGAGAATAACAGTACAGGGAAGGCTCACAAACCCTCTAGTGGTGGGAGAATATAACTAGCTAGGAGGAGTGTAGACACTTAGTCATGTGATGGAGAGGGCACTATAAAGTAAGGGATGCCCCTGGGTGGGAGGGTGATTGGGGCAGGTAGGACAGTTGACACAAAGTGTCAAAGGGGTAACACCCCCTAACAAGGTGATCTTTCCAGGAGGCTGCTGAATTATCTTTAGGGCTCCCGTGGTCTGTCTCTGTCCCCCAGGTAAAGTTTTTGGCAATGAATGCTTGGGGAATGGAGTCCCGCAGCCTTTAGTATTGACTGTATGGTACATAAGCTACTAGAAAAAAATTTTGGATGGTGCAGTGATCCACTAAACTGTGATGTCTGTGGGGGAGAGAAGGAATTTATGCAGGTACAAAAGATGGATTGGCTGTATGGTACGTAAGCTACTAGAAATGGTGCAGTAATCCACTATACTGTGGTGTCTGCAGAAGAGACAGCATATGCCACACCTATGCTCAGTGTTTGATTCACGGTGGCCGGTAAGTATAAGGTGTAGACTAACGGAGAAAAATAAAGGCTTTATTGAGGTTCACAAACACAGCCCCAGTGTTCAAACCTGAATTCATAGATGTTGACACCAGTTATTGAAATCCACTAGGGCTGTGTCTATGGACCTCCCAACCCAAAAATTGTATTGCTTGTCAGTCAGTACATTATGATGTTCTAAATACTAACTGAGTTGCCTATGCACAAACCTTTCTATAATTTTTGATAATATTGGTAACAGTGCTATAGGTCTATAATTAGTGGCTATCAAAGCGTCCCCTCCCTTAATATAGGGATTATCTTTCCCAGCTTCCATGACTCAGGGAATACAGAAGAACACAAGCTCCAGTTCAATAAATTAGCCTGTGTAGGTGCCACGGTATCTGCCCCCATCTTCAAAAATCTGGTTTCTACACCATCCACACCTCCAGCCTTGTTTACTTTTAAACATCCCAGTTCAACTTATTTAACTGTAATAGCCCTAAATCTAAAAGTAGGTCTAGTTCCCACTACTTCAACCTTACCTATTATTTCTGAAAGGGGAATGTCAGAAATTTCACACTCTGTATCTTTTAATCCTAGATCTGGCAGGTCAATAAAATAATTATTTAAAATATCTATCACTTTTGATTGGTCAGTTATCACTACATTATCTTGAACCAAATTTATTGCAACCTTTGAGCCACCTGGGTTTTGTAATTGTTTTACTTGTGTCCAAAATTATCTAGAATCCTTAGCTTGGTCAATTATATTCTTATAATATTGTCTCTTTGCTATTTTAATGATTTCTGTACATTTATTCCTCCACTTTTTAAAATTATTCCAATCCTCTTCTGTTTTAGTTCTCCTTGCTTTTTTCCACACCCGATTTTTTTTATTCTTATATGTGTTTTCACTTTATCAATAATCCAAGGTAATTGCTTTTTACTATATATATATATTACCTCAGGAGCATGTAAATTGTAAATTGTGATCATGGTATTAGTGAAATCTTGCACTACTAGTTCAAGTTTGGGTATGAGACTAATTCTATCCCATCTAACTTTACAAAGACTACTCCTAAAAGCTTCCACACAAAAATGTTTCATGTTAGTTCCCTAGTAAAGTAAAGATTCTGTATTATAGGTTAAATTTCTTTCTAAATAACATTTTATAGGAAAGTGGTCACCTAAATTCAGTGGCATTATTTACAGCTGTCCTACCTTTAAATGTGGTGATACAAAAACTAAACCCAAAATTGAGCCTTGATTTATATTGTTGTGCTTCTTGCTGGTTTGTATACTATCTGCTTAAGTCCCAGGAGATCCATACTTTCTCCTAGTTTCTTTCCCCTTCACTGTACCTAATCTGCATTGAAGTCTCCTGTTAAAACTAAATCTGAATTATTCACTTTATCTAAAATCTTACCTGCCAGTAAATCAAAATGGACTGTTTTTGTCTGAGGTAGAGCATATATTACCCCAATTATTAAATTAGTTGTTAGCACTTTTACTAATACACATTCCATACCTTCAGCATTATCTGAAAATATTGTACAGAAAGGTCCTATGCTATCCATTATATATAACTTAACCACCCCCCTTACCTCTATCCCTTATTGCTGTTACATAGCCATCTATTTGCACCTCACTGTCTTTTATTCCTTCATGTAGCCAGGTTTCTGTGAGTCCAATTATATCTGGTTGCACCTCACCTGCCCACATTCTGAGCACATCCATTTTCTTTGGGCTTGCTTCTTGAGCAAGGGGATAAAGGAAAGCTGAACCCTGTGACTGACAGGATGATTCAATATATGGGTGGAGCTGTGAGAGGTTTAGCCTGGGAACATAAATATTAGGCTCTTTAGATGCAGTTTTGGAGCAGAACATCATTACATGATGTATACTGTTTGCTATTTTGCACTGTTTGTTTGCTAGTTTTGCACTGTTTCTGCACTTGAATCACACTCCTCCCCTCCCTGCTTTCCAAATGTAAATTGTAAAGTATTCTTTATTCCCTCAAACACTGTTATCTCTGTTATACTACACCTGTTTCCTCACATTTAACTGTACTGTATATCTCTTGTATGTGTCTGTACATTGATTGCACCTGTATGTAAATTTTGTTGTGCCACTTTGTTGGCTCAGGTTGTGCCTGAAAATGGTCCCTCAGATCAATGCACTTACCCAGTAACCAAAGACTTAAATAAATAAATAAAATAAATAAAGAATCCTATTCAAGGTCAACTGCAAGAAAGGGAACGTTTTGTGTCTGCTGTATCTCACGCCTTGGTGGCAGCTTGGTTTCTAAGAGAGAAAAAAAAAACAAAGGTAGGTATATAACCTTTTAGATTTTAGTCTAGAGACTAGATAGGTTCTTCCTTCTGTGAACTGTTTAAACTATATATTTTTTTCAGCATGTGGTTTATCCCTTGTGTATTTTACTATACGGGTCTCTAATTTAGTAGTGCAATTATTAAATATTTATATATTTTATATCCTCTGTGACTCTGCACTGTGTTATTGTATGGGTGATATCCATTTTTATAGTGCAATCTGGTGTCTGTGACTATAGAGCATGACCACTAAGCATAACCATAATCTAAGTCTAATACAGAGTAGGTGAGAGGTTCCTGCTGTGACTAAAGTGGCAGTTCTTTGCCTAAAATGAAGGCCTTGCACTGCGTAAGAAGTAGCCAATGATGGGGTTAAATCAGACTGAGCTACTCCCATAGCCAGACAGGTGCTGGCAGCAATGAACTACAAGGAACTGTCTGGGCATCTGGTAACTTGCTTGTGACTTAATGACAGACTGGTGACAGCAGTGTAGAAAGTCATTACAGAAACAGTAATATTTCCACTTTTAAAATTTGTTTTACTATTATATGATTGTATAGTAGCATCTAAATTATATAGAGCTCATTCTAAGCATTTATATTGTTTGAGAAATTATTAAAAGCATGGGGTTTTCCCAATTGCCTGTACAGTATTACAGATTCCAAAGGTAAACATTTATAGTGTCATACTATATCTGCTTATTTTGTATTTGTGATAACTGCAGCAGTTATCAAGCTGCAAAGTATTAACAAATTCTTAAAATATTTTCTAGTAACCAGGAAGATGTATTACAATAGAACATTGAGTCATAATCCAGCATTTAATTAATTTTCTGCAATTATCTTTGATCATTCTTTATTACAAAGGACATTTTCATGAAAATAGGATCTTTGCATCTCAGACTTCATCTTATCTTCCTGCTGTCCTACCAACCCCACCCTATGTCCAGCTAACAGTTAAAGAGTCAGCAAACATATACCTAAAACATGTTTATTTACAGCCATAGGCAAGAGAAGAGTCATATTATACCTGCCTATCAATACTCTGGATGGATACATACTGGGTGACATGGTCATTATGGGATAAAATGGACCAATACCACTTCCTCAGTTTTAAGTAAGTGTTAAAATTCCTGCAGGACTTTATCATTAGTGTAAGTTTAAGTACAGTACAAGTTAATTTATCTGAACCACCTGGGCAACATCAGCATAGTTTGGGTAATTGGGAATTTCATTACAGAGAAATCCCTATATGTATAATGGGGTGTGATTGTCAGTGTTGCCTTTTTGTATGCAGTGGAGTGTAGTAGGTGCTTAGGTGCTCACATTTGTTTGTGTCTTACTATTTTTTTATTCCTCATTTGAAATAATCATAAATAGATTTTTGTCTTTGTGTGACTGCTCTGGACCATGCTGCCTGAGGTTGGAGACCACAGAGTAACAATAGGTGCACTGGACTGCACTGTTGCCGATTTTTGAGCCACAGTAAACATGTTGTGAAGCACTCGTCAGTCTCACTGTGGCTCTGTACTGGTTATAAATCTTCATAATAATCATCATCCTCCTCAGCTTGGGCACTTTGTTGTGGTTTTGCATCAGCTGTTATCACTGCGAAGATCATGTCATCATCAATTTTTTTTGTTCTTCCTCTTCAGCATCACAGTCAACATACTGGTTAAATTCCAACTCAGAAATGTTCAGTGTGAGCTTGCCTGTCGGTTCAGTCATAATGTCCATATCACAGGCAGGAGAGTCTGTTTCAGAGGCAGACAAGTCGTTGTTGCCTTCAAGGGTATCAGCAGAATCACAGGAATCAGGAATATCAGCAGTATCAGGGGTATAGGGATATCAGTGGCCACCACTGTGGTCTGCTTAATTAGGATGTTTGACTTAGCCCAAGATTTAGCCACTGTCTCAGCACACACATTGCTTCTGGCCTCAGTAGCCATGTCATCCTTTTGAGTGAGAGACTTAATGATTTCCTACAGACTGATTTCATGATTTTTTTCATCTAGCACATGCTGCAGGATTTTTTTTTTCTGTAATTGCACTTGAAAATTTCAAGTAAGTCTTGGTCACAAAGCTGCAGTTTTGAGGTGGTGGTGGAGGCAGAAACATACAACTGATTGTCCCAACCTTGGTCCTGATGATTAGCATCTTGGGAAGCACTGGTGAGTTATCCAGCAAGAGGATAGCTTCAATGGGCAGACCTTTAGACCTCAGAAAATGTTTCACTGTTGGGACAAAATCATACGTGCACCATCGCACAAACAGAGATGCATCCATCCAGGCATTCTGCTGTGAAGCATACTGTACCGGGAGGTTATCCACATTAACATGCCTAAAGCACCATGGCTGTCTGGATTTACCAATGAGTAGAGGACACAACTTGTGGTTACCCATGGTGTTCATACAACTGAGGATTGTTACCTGATCCCTTGCATTCTTAAATCCTGTTGCCTCTTTCTCTATACCACTGACAAGCATTTTATCTGGTAATGCCAGAATAACCCAGTCTCATCAGCACTGTGCAGCTGATCAAGAGTCAAAGATCTGTGGGCTATCAGCTGTAGCAGCTGCTCTGTAAGGTGCTACAGTTTCAGTTGCCACACTCAGCTTCTCTCCCCACAAACAGAGCTGGCAGATGTCATGTCTTTGCTTAAACCAATCCAACCAGCCATCGCTGGTGATGAAGATGAACTTGAACCAAGCTTTTGATGGAAGTGCATGGCTTTCTGTTTCAATATTGGACTGGAGATTTAAGTTCCTGTCTCATGTTCCTGCCAAAACCAGAGGTGGCTTGCAGCATCTTGGCTATTCTCATGGTACTGCTTCTTGTTTTAACTCTTCTCCATGCCACACACACCCTCCATAGTCATAGCAAAATAACTCATCTTTACTGTCAGTAAAGGAAGACTGTCTCAGCTGTTTCATTTATTTATTTATTTAAGACTTTGGTAACCAGGTAGGTGCACTGATCCTGGGGACCGTTTTCAGCACAACCTGGGCCACAACATGTGGCACAAAGTCATAGTAAACAGTGGAATAACAAATGGGAAATTTAGCAGCCATATAATCAGTGACAGATGAAAACAAAGTACATCAAATTTGCAATGAGGCAATAATAGCCTTATAAATATACTGCTCAAGTATCAGTTCATACAGAAGAAAATAAGCAATTTGTACAATAATTTACAGGGATTGACAGGTGGGACAATTAGGTTCATACAGTACAAGCAGAATGTGACGTGAACTAGAACATACATAGACACTGGAGAAACGAAACATGGAGAGGGACAGGGGTGATGGATGGACACGATGAGTGGAACAAAGTGCTAGAGGGCAGAACAAACATGGGAGTAAGAAGGCAGCAGGTAGCAGAGATAGGAGGGCAGGCAATTACCCTAGACAGCATGGGCATTTGGCTTTGTTTAGTAGCCAGGATCTGAAACAGTGCTTGAATATGTTATCGGTGTCTAGGGAGTGGAAGGGAGAGGTGCTGGGAGACTGTTCCACAAAGAGTTAGCAGCAACAGATAGTGCATTGTCTCCCATGGCAGTTGAGACTTTTGGGATTTCCATGGGGGGATCAGGCAAGCATCTTGAAGGAGCTCAGGCCGTTAGGAGAGATGCATTAGGAGATGCCTCTCCACATCTGAGGGTGCTGTTGATAATACAACCAAGGGTGTAGTCAAATTGATAAGGGAATGGGAGCCAGCCTAGTGACTGGTAGAGGTGACAGTGGTGGGTGGAGTAAGGTGCCAAGAGTGTGAAATGGCAGATATTGTTGTACATTGAGATTAGGCATGAGAAGGGGGCAGAGGACACATGCAAATATATAGGGGAGCAGTAGTTAATAATAGGTAGTAAGTTTCCTAGGGTAATAGCCAGTCGGGCTTCACTGGTCAGGAACAGCTTTAGTTGGTATGCTGCCCCAGTTGTTGGTTTACCTGACGTATGACAGCAGTGACATGGTCTGTACAGGAGAGGGAGGGGTGAAGAGTTATGCCAAATTACTTGAAGCTGGGCACGTTATGTAGTGTCAGTACCGAAAGGATGGAACTAGACTTGGTGATGCTAGCAAGGTAGGGTTTAGAGCCAAAAAGTATCGATTTTTTTTTTGTTAACTAGGAGCTAATGTGACTGGAATCAGGTGTATGCAGAAATAAAGTTATGGGACAAGATAGTGGATATGTTTTCCAGGGACTTGTCACTATAAAAGAGGACAAGGTCATCAGCATACAGCAGGGCTTCACAGGTTAGGCAGTCAGAGGGAAGGGGGTTTATAAACAGGGTGAATAGTAGTGGGCTGAGGATGGAGCCCTGTTGGACACCCATAGTGACCGGGAGGGCAGGGGAGGTGGCAGGGCCAATACATACTTAATAAGATCCCTCAGAGAGATAGTTCTTAAACCACAGTGAGGACTTAGAGGAGCAGCCAAGTTTATGGAAGGTGGAGAGTAGCAGGGGGTGGTTGACCAGGTCAAAGGCCTTAGACAGGTCTACAAAAACAGCACCTGTGGCTTTCCACAGGTCCATGTTCCTATGGGCGTGGTTTGTAAACAGGGCCAGGGAAGATGTAGTGCAATGGAACTTGTATAATCTGTGTTGCTGGCATGACATTAGGCTGTATTTATTGATGAGGTCAGACAGCTGCCAGTGGACAATCCTTTCTAGAAGCTTGCTTAGGTGTGGAAGCAGGAGTATGGGCCTATAATCATCCACTGATAGAGGGTCACCCATTTTAAAGATAGGTACCACCCTAGCATGCTTGCAGGAGTCAGGCATGGTGGAGATGGTCAAGGCCAGTTTAAAGATGAATTACATGGTTAGGTAGACTGTTTAGAAGCTTGGCGGTGTCTTTGGTAAAGTTAGTCTGGAAACAGAAAATAGGGGTGGGAGAGTTTGCGGGTGGTGAGGTGCAGGACATATCAGCAAGATCAGGTCCGGGGCTAGTAGGAGGCTGAACAGGTAGTTGCTAAGGTGGGCAGACAGGTCAGAGAACTTTTTATTGCATGCCTGGGCAACCTCAATGGGATCAGTTAGGTGGCCAGAGATGCTGTCTAAGTGGATGGCAGAGTTTTGGGTGGGCAGGTTTAGCAAGGTGCCAATTGCACCCCAGAAATGGTGTGGGTCACCAAAACAGTCCCTTTATTGATTCTGGAAGAAGTCGTGCTTTTGAGCCAGGGCAGCATGCTTGCACCAGTTTTGCAGGTGCCTGTATTCACTCCAAAGAGCATGGGAGGGGGTCTTTTTATAGCCTGACCACATTTTTTCCCTATCCCTCATCATGGCCAGGAGATGTTTTGAGACCCAGTGAGTGTAGCCACCCTTCATTCTCCAGGTAGTGAGGGGAAAGTGCAGATCGTGCAGTCGAAGGAGAGCTGCAGTGAAAAAGCCCGCAGACTCTGACACATCCAAGAGGCAGCAGAGGGCCAACCAGTTTATTGCCTTAACATCATCAAGGAGGGTGCAAATATCTGCGTGTTTGAAATTGCGGAAGGAGAGGAGTTGGGTGGGGCATTTGGTCTTAGTGGACCAGACCATGTAGGTGGGGGAGTGGTCACTAATGGCATCAGACAGTATCCCCAGTGGGAGCACTTTTTCTCTCTGTTGGTAATGACCCAGCCTGGGAGAATGTGGTTATGAATCCACTTGTTATGCCTGGTGGGAATGGAGATGACTTGAGCCAGATTATACAGCTTTAATGGGCTCAAATAGTCTGGCTCCTGGGCACTTAACCAGTTCTGGTTAAAATACCCAAGGAGGGTGGTGTCCCTGGGAGGGGAAAGGCTTCCCAGGCCTTCTAGGTGAGTAGTGAGACCTGAGGTGCTTCCTGCAGGGGGGGTTGTAGCAGCACCCCACATAGATCTTCTTTGCAGAGCCGATGGTCAGCTCAGTAATAAGCCAGTCACTAGGGGAACTGGGGTCAGAGTGAAGGACAGGGGAAGCAGAGAGGAGCTCCATGTTATAGAGAGCCACACCACCACCCTTCTATTTGCCTGGCCTATCTTGCCTCAGAAGGAAGTACCTTGGCAGGTAATAGGTTGTATCAGGGAGGTGGGGTTTTAGCCATTGTTTCAGAAATACCAAGGACATGTGGTTTGTGGAGTGCTACCCAGTGCTCACGGTCCATAAATTTAGATGGGAAGCTGCAAAGGTTTATGTGGGCAATCTTTAGTCCAAGGGAGGTAGTCCTCACAATATTAGTGTGGTCAATGGTGGTATTTGAGGGGCCCGGGTTGCTCTCCACATCTCCTGCCAGCAGCAGCAGGGAGAGAAACAGACTGTACGGGCATGACAGGGCAGAGGGGCACAGTGTGATGGAGAACAAGAAGGAGCCTGGTAGGCAACATTAAAATTTGGATAGAAAGGCATAGAAGAGGAGGCCCATAGGGTTGAGCTCCCATCTAATTAAAGGACGGGGAAGGGACATCTGGACGGAAGGCAAGAAAAAAAGGGAGAGGTGCTCTTGGTCAATGGCAAGTACAGAGGCACTGAGATCAACAATTATTAGGCTGCAGAGTAGAGAGGCTGTCAGCAGAGGGAGCACAGCTAGTTTCATATTGAGATGTAGGGGCAATAGGTAACATGATGCATCAGTAACAGGTGTTGGCCTAAAGGTTAGGACACCTGACAACAGCAGCAGGTCTTAGCTGATGGAAGTTCAGATCTCACGTAGATAGAGACACATGAAAGGGTGCAACAAGTGAGGGGAGCAAGCAGAAGGAAGCCAGCCAAGGTGGTGGGCCATTGACTAGGGACAGAGTTATGGGCAATTCAAGTAATTGACAGAAACACTGAGAGTTAGCTGAGAAACAGTGCCCTAATTGAATACTGGTAAAGTCAAGCGACACAGTGGGATTTTGTTAGATAGGGATTTTTGGATAGTGGGGGTTTGGTAAATCTGGATTGCATTGTACATGTGAATTCTCTAGAGAAAAGATTGAGTTCTGCACACATGAAATCAACAGTAGGGAGCTGCTTAAGACCCAGGAAAAGATGAATGCTGTTCTGATAGCAACAGTGCTCCAAAATATCTCACATAGAGAATAATGTATGGGCAACCATATACAACAAGGCTGTGTTTCCATCGAGGGGTTGAGATGACAGCATATGAACCTCGAGAGCAAAGCTCGAGAGGTCCATGCTGTCATCTTAACCTCGAGATGGATACACATGCCGAGTTGTGTGGTTGACCATATTTTATTTTTTATAGTATATGTTTTTTTACACTAGAGTGACAGACCCCTACTGAAGTGAAAACAAAAAATCTTGCCATTTCTTTGTTCTACTCACGTATCAAAATCAAAGTTCCAGACTTTTGAAAGGTAAAAGGTATGACTTTGGGCACTGGGTGGTTAGTAAGTAATTAAGTATAGAATAAATGAGAAATTTAAAATTGTATGACCTTTGAACTGTGCATAACAACTGTTCGAATGTGTATAGCAACACTTTAGAATGTGCATAACGGTTTAGAATGTGCTTAACAAGGATTTTGAGTAGGCTGATTTTTATACATAACAAAGGGTAACCATATACTATATGTCATTTGTTAATTGGCTTGGTAAATTACTGCCAGTATTTTCTTCCAAATGTATGTTTATTCCTGTATCC
This sequence comes from Neoceratodus forsteri, assembly GCA_016271365.2. Classification (NCBI taxonomy): domain Eukaryota; kingdom Metazoa; phylum Chordata; order Ceratodontiformes; family Ceratodontidae; genus Neoceratodus; species Neoceratodus forsteri. Next base: position 1,200,448,858 of record CM057458.1, on the reverse strand, counting down.
ATTGAAGTGACCGTTAGAGAAGACTAGACATTTGCTTTAGTTAGACAATTGTTCAAAGGCTTTCTTGAAGCTAAACAGGTAATCACATCTAACCAAGAGCTAACCCAAATCCCCTGCAGCTGGTGAAGACAGCCTGTGGAGCATCCCTCTTATAGATGGGGAGGAATGAAAAGACCAATGAACAGCATAAAATGTTTTCCTGATAAAGAGGTCCTGGCCTTAGTCTGGTGAGTAAAAATGTTCCACATTTACTTGTAGGATTGGAAAGTCACTCTGGTCACAATCCATTAACTGCTAATTACCCATGTTGCATCTCTATAAAGGAATCCTAGTTATGACTGCAGCATGACTGCAATACTGTGCCCCGTTTCTGGTAGGCCATAATTATAAATTTGAATACAAATTTACTAGATTATAAATCATGTTATTTCAGCCAGAGAGTATACAAAGCCACTGTACCAGTGGTCTCTTGTACTGGGGCATTTGAAGCGGAGCACCTCACTTCAGAGCGGGGAGAAACTTTTAAACTGTGAAAGACAACTTTAAATTGTAAAGAAAAATACTTAGAAGTTGTTATAAATCTCTCTAAATGACACAAGTGATTTATAAGATGTTAATAGTGCCTTGGAGGAGTGTGTCTTATGGTATAAGGAGTGTGTCTTATGGTATAAGAGGCTGCTCTTATGAGGTTTGGTCAGATAGAACCGTTAAGCTTCACTATGGGTCCTCTCTCCCAGTCTTCATGCTTGAAGTCTCTTCTACCGTAAGAAACATTCACTGGAGGCTCATATAAGTTATATAACATGTTTATGACAATAGTCTATCCAGGCTTTCTCCAAACGTAAGATCAATGGATATGATAGATTTGTATGAGCTGTTTCCCCTGTCACAATCTGAGCCCCTCTTGGTAACGAGTGCTCTTGTGAGGAAAGAGTCTGGATGCTATCCACACTTCTCCAATGTGCAGAACTGACCATGACTGGCTAACATGCTGGGTTTATGAGTTATACTCCTCATTCATAAGAACCATAAAGCCAAAGATTTTAAAGAGCTAGTGTATGCCTAAAAGGAATATGAAATTTTAAAAGCAGCCAACTATTACCTTTTATATCTGAGAGGTACTTTTTATTTTCCCTTTGTTTAATGAAAAGATTGTTTACCTGTTGTTAGTAGGTTTGATATGTGGAACAGCTCTTAGCCTGGCAGCTGACGTATCTTGCTCTACTGCCCCACACTACATCATCAGCATTGTGACATTACTGACTGTGACATCACTGCTACTTAGGAACAGCAAGTGCATGACTGCCAGGTCATTCACCAGTGATGTCACTGTCAGTGAGATCATAATGCTGATGATGCAGTGTGGAGCAGTAGCGTTAGATATGTCAGCTGCCAGGCTAAGAGCTGTTCCACACATCCAGCACAATATTATCACAAAGAATACATTCTGATGAGCAAAAGGAAAAAGGAAAACACTTCAGAAATAAAAAGTTATAACTGACTACGTCTTAAAATTTGTATTGTTTTCCTGTCTGCCTGTTTTGGCTCCACTAGCTCTTTAAGTCCATCAAGCCTGTCCTGAGGCACTATCTCACATTAAATATTTTGTAACATTGTCCTCCTCTTTCCCCGATGCCTTCCCTCCAGTGTTTGTCCTCCCTTTGTTGATGATCTCTTTGAAGTTATCCCACCATGCTTTGAAACCATTTACGGTCTCCGCATTAACCACTTTACTGGGCAAATTGTTCCACTTGTCTGCCTCACACACCATGAAAAAATGGTTCCTAATGTTCCTCTTAAGCTTTCAGCCTGTAAGCCTGAGGCTGTTACTGTTACCCCTAGGTCCCTTTCTTCTCTTGAGTGCTCCACCAATTACACCATTTATCCTGAACTTGATCTATGGATTCCTGTACCCATTGTGCATCGACTTAACATTTGTGCCATTTAATTTTAGTTGCCAGATGCCTAACCACGTTTCCAGTCTTTCACATTCTTCTTTATAGTGTGAATCCCTTCATCATTGTCCACTCTGCCACAGAGTTTGGTATCATCTGCAAATAAACTGTATTTGTTTGCATTGCTGATCATAAACTTCAAGTTTATGACCGTTTGAGCATGACATTATGTTTGCAACCTCTAGTAAGACTGTTTTTGTGTTGTACTGATGTTTTTACTTCCCTTTACCCTGTACCATGTCTTCCAGTTATTATATTCTGTATTTTTTTTCTTTTGGGTATTTCTGTGCTTAAAGATATGCAGTTGGTCACATTACCCTGTATCCTGTATAATGCTTCTGTTTACTTCCTGTTTTGTGATTCTCCTGGGTCGTGCCTGAAAACAGGAAAATGTCTTGTCTAGTACACCTACCTGGTAAATAAAAACTAAATAAAACAAAATAAATTAACTCTCCCCTGGAGCCTAACACCAATGTCACTAAAGTACATATTAAAAAGCATTAACCTTATGGCAGATCCTTTAAGCACTCCAATGGTCATGCCTTTAAATACAGAGAACCTACCATTACAGGCAACAGTCTGTTTCATTCCTAACTAACAATTAACTAACAAATTGATGTAGTAAGCCAATTACCTAAGCCCAGATCACATACCTTATTCACCTGTCTCCCATGGGGCACCAAGTCAAATGCTTTCCTTAAAGAGCTGGTGGAGCCAAAATTGGCAGACAGCAAAATAATACAAATTTTAAGAAGCAATCAGTTGTAAATTTTTTTTATTTCTGGAGTATTTTTCTGTTTCCTTTTTGCTCATTAAAAAGTCTTCTATGTGATAATATTGTGCTGGATGTGTGAAACAGCTGTTAGCCTGGCAGCTGACATATCTATCTTTGTCCCCACCCCAACCCCACTACAACATCAGCATCATGATCTCACTGGCAGAGACATCACAGGTGACTGACCTGGCAGCATTCGAGTGGCTGTTCCTAAGCAGCAGTGATGTCAAAGTCAGTGAGGTCACAATGCAGATTATGTAGTGGTGGGTAATAGAGATAGCTATGTCAGCTACCAGGCAGAGTGCTGTCCCACACATCACCCCTACTAACATTAGGTAAACAATCTTCTAATTAACCAAATGGAAAAGAAAAAGAACCTCAGATATAAAAGGGAATGGTTGATTGTTTTTAAAAATGAACACTAGTTTTAGACAGTATACTAGCTCTTTAAATCCAGATACAGGACATGCCTTGACCATCATCAACTGATTGTGTCACTGAGTTTAAAAAAAGTCTGACAAGTTTATCTGATATAATCTACCTCTATCTATTGTCCCTTTTTCCTCTAGGAATTCAACGATCTGCTCAGTTATTGTCTTCAGTAACTATTCCAGGATGGATGTTAGATTCACAGGCATCTAACTTCCAGGGTCTTCCAGGTAACCACTTTTGTGGGGGGGGGGACAACATTTGTCATCCCTTAGTCCATTGGTACCCATCCTGTTGCCAAAGACATCTTGAAAATGCCTGTTAGGGGTGCATGTTCCATCATCCTAAGCACCGAGGGGGAATACCATCTGGCCCTGATGATTTATTTTTAAATTTTGTAATCCTTTGGGTACCCTATTCAAAGTTATTCTTCATATCTTCAGTTTTTGTCCCTCAGCTCCCTTAGATTTCATTTTACTATCAGGTACGGGTCCTGAAGCTTCCATTGTAAACGCCAAGCTGCAGTACTCATGTATAATGTCTTCTTTTCTCACGTCATCCTCACCATTCTTAATTATCTCTGCAATGCTATATTTTACCTGTCTCTTTCTAATACACACATGAGTAAGTTGTTGTCATTAACACAGACTTAAACTGATAGCTCCGTGTGGGTGTTTGCTTTGGAGTTTCAGAATAATTATTTCATAGAAGCTGCAAGCACAACATTTGGATCAGTTACATGATGGAAATCTTAGCATTACAAAAATACAGGTCCTTCCTTGAAGCTACATTTCTAAAATGACAGTGAGAAAAAAGTTTTGCAAATAAATGCATATATTTTCATGCATAACAGGCTTGAAGTGGAATTAAATCTTTTATTTTAATCAAAGGTGGGTCATCAGCATATATTTCCACTTTAGTCTCTTCACAAAGGAGCTCTTAACCAATGGGAGAAGAGCTTGGACAATGCCTGATGACATCACAGTGGCATCTGCTGCAGCTAAAAATAGAGCAATGAAATCAAATAGAAAAAGTAAAATCTTGATTGAAAAAACTAATCTTGCCACAGAGGTACTCTCATTGTTTAAAGAGCTGCTGATGCCTCAAAGAAAACTTTGAACACCATAATATTTAGGTACAATTCAACTTGCATTCCATATGTATTCAATATACTTCTCATCCCCATTACTTATTACTTAGAAATGTGCATGGAACCATGCTCTATATCTCTTAGAGTTCATCTGCCTCTTTAGCTTACTCCCTACTTCATGTCATAGTCCTGTGTTGTGACATCAGTTTGTTGCCACGGGGGTAATTGTGATGTCACAAATAGATCATTATGACCTCAAGTAGGGAGAAAGCAACAAAAATAGATGAACTCTTCAGGAGCAAAGATCCCATTTTCATGCACATGGCCTCAGTAAAAAATAATGGAGAGGAGAAATACAGAACTGATGTGAAAAACAAGCTGAACTGTGCCTAAATAATATGTTTTGTTAAAGCTGTCCTAATGACATCAGCTGCTCTTTAAATGACATGCCTTGGATTGTCTAAAGATATCACATTTGTTTTTATCTGCAGGGTTTGACTTCTACAGGCCTCACTCATGGTCCTGCCACTTGTAAAGTCATAGAGGCAAAACCTGCAGATAAACATAGAACTATAAAAACATAGATAATGATGGCAGAAAAAGACCAGTGATCCCTCCATTCTGCCCAAGTTCCCTATGTCAATTTGGGACCTACTGTCCATTAATGGTCCACGCCCTTCCCCTCTTCTCCCTATTCTTCTTCCCATTTCTGTCACCTCAAGTGACTAATATACCCTTCCCTCTGTCCCAATCATGCATGAACCCAGCAGCTGTTTAAGCACTCACCACTTCAGCTGACAGACTGTTCCACTGCCTCACCACCCTTTCTGTAAAATCATACTTCCTCCTGCCCCTTCTGAACCTCTGTCTCCTGTAGGTTTCCATTTATGGCCCCATAAGCTTGAACTGGCATTCAAGCTAAAAAGCTCCTCGTAGTTTACCGTTTATTCCTTTTAGGAACTTAAAGGTCTCTATCATATTTCTTCTCTTCCTTCTGGCCTCCAGTGAGTACATGTTTACTGACTTGAGGCTCTACTCATAAGACCTGCCCGGAGGTAGTATAGCTCAGTGGGTTAAGGCTCTGAGCTGCAGATCTGGAGACCTGGGTTTGAATCCCACAGCCACCTAGGTGCATACTGTGTGATCCTGAGCAAGACACTTAACTTCCTTGTGCTCCCAGGTCACATCTGGAAACAAGCTTTGGCTTAGTGTACTACTCCTGGTTAAACATTGTTCCCATCCCCATCCCTTGCTGGCCCTGAATCATTTTTGTTGCTCTGTACTGCACCAGCTTCAACCTGTCTCTATCCTTCCTGAGGTGATGGCTCCAGAACTGGACACAGTACACCAGGTGCAGCCTCAGTAAAGATTTGTAAAGGAGTAGTATCACCTCTTTCCTCCTGCTATCAATACCTCCCCCTATATACCCAACATCCTGCTTACCTTACCAAAGGCCTTGTTGCACTGGCTTGATTGCTTGAGGGCATCACTGATAATTCCTAGGTCACATTCCTTAGTCATAGTGTTAAGTCTCACCCCACCCATCCAGTACTTTGTCCTGGGGTTGTTCTTATTCCTTAGGTGGATTAGCTTGCACCTTTTGGCATTGAATTTCAACTACCAAACTTCAGACCATCAATCTAGTTTTTATAAGTTACTCTGCGTTTCCCAGATTCCCTCATCACTGTCCATCTACTCACAGAGCTTAGTTCATCTGCAAAGAGACACAGCTTGCTGTGGACACCTTCTCCAATGCCGCTGATGAACACATTGAAGAGGACCAGACCCAGGACAGATCCCTGTGGCACCCCATTCATGACTACCCTCTCTTCTTGTCTGACCCCATTGACCACAACCCTCTGTTTCCTCCCTTTTAATCCGTTTCCTACCCAGTTCATTATGTCTTTAGACACAGAGCCTCCATCTGCTTCAACAAGCATCAGTGGGGCAATAAATGGGACAGTTTTAGTCAGCCCATTGCATATCCCATATGTAATGACCAGGTCTGGACAGTCACATTGAACTGGTAGACAAAAGGCTGAGCTGGCTGCTGCCAGGCACATAATATGCTAATGCTGTTGCACTACATTTTGTGTGAGTGGTACACCTCCCCATACATTGTATGTAGATTATGCAGGGCCATTTCTAGGATAGTTTATTTATTTTCTTTTTTTATTTAAACATTTGTTGACCGGGATAGGCAACATTTACTACTGTGACCCGGGGGGGGGGGTGTAGGAGTACATACAAAGTAGAACAAAAGACAATGGACTTACATGACGTAGTGCAATCAGATTCAGTTGAAACTGACAGCAAATTATAGGTCACAGAAACAAAAAGACAAAAAAAAAAAACTCAGTTACAGCAGTTAGGCCAAGGTTAATAGAGCAAAGTGGCAAATTAGGTAACAGCTGCATTTTGTTATTGTTCACTTTCATTCTAAATGGCCTGACCTTTTTTTTGCACTGAGTCAACTAATGATGTGAGGATGACTGGATTCTTGCATGACACATTTGCTATATTCAGATTGCCATGACAATCAGTCAGTGACAATGGTCCTCAATTTATCTTTGAGGAATTTTACCCCTTTATGAAACAGAATGCCACCAAACCTCCGCACATTATCTGAACCTTACTAGCATTCAAAGACTAATAGAATTACAGGACCACTTTGTAAAGACATTTAAAGGAGATAGGAAATTATTTTTACATAGTTGGCTGGCCTTGCATTTTCCATTCCATGCTAGCTATATATACTATTGTATTGTGATTTGACCAATTTTGGTAAATAAATAATCTAACTTTGGGGGTGCCCTCAGATCTATATAGAGTTCCACCATACCTCTCAACCTTTCTTCTCCAAAATGTGTGATGAGATGTGTGACAAATGAGCAAAATGTGTGACATATCATCAAACATGGCACTGCAAGCTCAGAATACTGCTGCTGTTAGGGCTCTAATTTTCTTAATGTTTTTTGATAACTGGGAACAACAGATTACTATAAATTTCTGCTTTAAAGTCTCAGTGGCAAATGTGGAATGTCACTTTCCCACGTGGAACAAAGGATTTTTGAGAGGTAAAATGAGTAACACACCTCGTAATGTGTGACAGTTGAGAGGTATGAGTTCCACTCTTCTCAGCAACTGCTGCTCTTCCTTTTCATATTCCTTAGTCATTCCTTTACATCAATGACAGTGTTATTTGCTATTTACAGTATCTGGATGGCCTGGAATGGTACTACAGATGTCATGGAATGTTCAGGTAGTATGAAAAGAGAGAGCAGCAACTACTGAGGAGAGAGATTCAGGGTAGTTAAAAAGGCAGCAAAATTAGATTGTCATTTCAACAAAAAAGGCCAGAAACTTGTCAGAATATAGCACAGTCTATAAAGACAACAGGATGGCATCTATACTTGTAAAAAACTATTTCCTAACACTTCAAGATGATTCCAGTTTCCTGCAGAGAAGTGACACTTGACATCTGCAAAACTGTTATGGCACTGTAATAATAATTTTATTTCAGGATATTACATTCTTTATTAAAGACAACATTTGCCAGAAAACAGTCTTTCTCCCTTAGACTTCACCTGTCCTTGCTGATGTTTCTGCCCTGAACTTATAACATTTGCTTGGGACATCAGAATCATTTGATTGGCAATAGGATGTGATGCCATAAGCAGAAGGCTATGACTTAAAGGTAGTGATAAACAATATGAACAGATGGACAAGTGGGCAGTGTCCCTGTTGTAATGAAATTGTCTTCAGTATTAAAAAATGGAAGGCTCTGAAACAAAATGTTTTGTGAATTCTATGTAGCTGTGTTCTGCTGATTCATTGCCAACAGTGAATTGCTTTAAGGGGGATCAGAAAATCTCTTTAAACAAGTCTTGGACTATATAAAAGCGAAGAAAAGTACAGTGCAGAAAAAGCTCACATTGTAAATTTATTGCTAACTTATAGGAACTTTTCAAAAGCTACAAAAAGTAAAATGCCAGCCACTTTGCAGCTGGGTCAGTACTTGTAACTCCTTCTCCTGGCACCTGATATCTCCTCTACAGTGACCCCACCAGTTCACACCTTTTCTCACTCTTGGGTGCCTACAGTATGTCAGCCACCACCACTGGTTGCTAGCTAGGGTGGGCATAGGCTCGGGATAACCTTCATGTCTAAGGGTAGGATGTTATGCTCCCTAGAGGGCTGCAGTACAGCAATACCCACAGTCACCACACATTTCCAAATGAGGTACCCAGCTACGGTGGGAATGCAATTCAGACCTCTGCTCTGACAGGAAGAAATCACACTAACACAGCTGAGAAAATGGACTTCAGTTTACCTGAGCTCTGATTGGCTGAGCCCCTTGGCAGGGTGGGTGTCTATCAGACAACAGAGCCCTGGTAAAAAAAAAAAGATGCCAGCCCAGCCTGCCTATTTACCAGTGCTAAACTGGTATCCTTGTGCCAGCTTAGATTTTAAAACTAAACAGCTGCCATTTTTTCTGCTCACTTAGCGAGAGGAAAGCGCAAGTTAGACTTTCTCCTGGAGTGATCGAGTGAGTTCCCTCACCTCAGCTGCTGCAAACAGATCCACTTATAACTTAAAAGAGAAGATATCCACTAACTATTAATGGATATCTGCTCTTTAAATTATGTTTTGCCCCATGGCTAACTGTTTCTGCTCACAGAACTCTACTTGCTCATGCTGCATCTCAAGTCGAGACAGCATCCACCGCTAGCTCTCACTTTCCCAGCTTAAAAAAAAACAAAAACAGAATCACTCATGCACGCAAAAAACATGGAAACTGTACCAACTGTCCACCCTAACTAGCGGTCCACCATGCTTCCTCCTAGTGCTACTCCAGTCTTCCGATTGTGCTATTTCTGACTCCCAAATTCTGTTAGTATTGCCATTATTTAAAAAAAATAAAAAAACACAAAAATCCACTGCTATTTGTGAGTGGGAGGTGGAAGAAACAAAGCACAACATCAGAAAGAAAGGTCAAAAGGCTCTCACAATACTGGGCTGGGGCAGACAAAATCAACCAGATCGAAAAGAAACAGAACAAAGACAAACTAAAGCAGATCAAAAGGAGCAGCACCATTTGCTGGCAATTCTGCTAATTACAGGACTATTTTACACCAAACTGTTTTTTTATTCATTTTTATTTATTACTTGCTTTAATTTAATTTTTTGAAACTCTCTTTTTATTAAAAATGAAACATATACCCATTTTCTAAGCACAATAATACCATCCAGGGTGGATGGTATTGGGCTGTACCAGACCTTCTAGGGGCTATAAGGCCCTCCACATGCAGTGTTGGGCCTCATTGCACTCCTGGGCAATCTGGTATAGCCCAATGCTGCCCACCCTGTTAGGTATTATTGCTTACGTAATAAACAGTAGTCCCTCTTTTACTAACTATTCAGTAGTTACATTAGGGGAACCACAGTATTTAGTTACTCTGCATGTTGGTTCTGTACAGACAGGTTCAATTCTGACCCCAGACATTAGTTAGGAACCTCAGGCCCTTTGCTAAAGGTTGTGCCACTCACTCACAAATGGTGCCACAGGACCCCCTCTATTCCTTTATTCACTTGAATCTACACACACCATTTGGTGAAGTTATACCACTGGTCAGAGCTTGACCTACTCTTTACAAATTCATTATCACTCCCATTATGCTATAACTTCAAAATTATGTGTGACTGGATACCTTTAGCACCTTGTCACCTGGTCAACGAGTGATGCAGGAAGCATCCACTGCTTAAAGGGCAATTAATTGCACCTGCATAAACTGGTGGCTCACCAGCCTTGAACAGTACTTGGCTCACTGTCACAGCATGCAAGAGTCACCTGATCTTGATGGTAGCTGCTTAATACCAGGCCAGTCTTCCCTCTAGAGCTAGAAGGTCATCCCTTTGATGGACGTCTTGCTTCACAGCTCTGCTACGCACTGGATGGTGTGCTGCACACAGTGTAGCAGCATGTACTCCAGCCAGCCCATTGGTGGTGGCAGGCAGTCACCCAACCCTTCTGCCAGTGTCAGCAGCTCCAGTGTCCTTCCCAGCTAGTGAGCTTCTGTTACTCAGTGTAGACATAACTTCTACCTTAGTAAGCAGTCTTGTCTGTCATCGAGTCTTTCTCCATCAGCAGCTTGGGTGGCAGCATCATTTGGTCACAGAACTGCAAGTGCCCTAAAAGGTAACACCTTCTCTTCTGGAGGACCCCTCCTACACCACAAGGCTGCCAGGAACTCCCCCTGAGTAAAGAACCACTGGTTCCCCATACCCTTCCGGTGTGTCCTCTTACATGATCTACAAATACTCCAGTGATCTACATTAAATGCCCCCAGCTTCCTTTCTGTAGATCTGCACTTCTGACATCTTGGGCCTGTCTCTGGAGGCTACCAATGGCTAGGTATTGTGTGATGTGGTCTCATAAATATGGATCCAATGGCAACTGTGTGGTACTGTATGAGGTCCTTGCCACCTTACAGCAAAAGATCCTCTAGGGCACCATAGTACCCATCTTTCTGTTACTTAGCTCCTCCCACTGGGCTAATTTAAAGTCTCTGCTAGACAGCAGGCACTGTGTCTGGCAGTCTGGTAACCAATCCCACCCCCTGCTGGTAGGAAGGGGTGGTTACATGCTTCTATCAATTAACTAAGGCAAAGTATTCAGTTGTGGTTTCCAATAAGCAAATTACTCAGATGGTGACTAGACCTGCAGGCAAGGCATGCCAGCTATACGTTAAACAGTCAGTAGCTGTACATGATTTCAGATGCGATCAAACAGGAATTTCTGGTACCATAAATGATCAGGCTGGACAATGTACATATCAAGTTCATGTGGGCTCAGAGATGGTATGCTGAGAGCATGATGATCAGCTACTGTATGGGATGCCATTAATGGGATGGCTACTGTCTCTCTAGCTGCTCCAAACCAAGGGTCTGCAAATCAAGATCCTCAAACAGTTCCACATATTTCTGGGGTTCAAAGAGCACCAGAGTACCCAGAAGCTCATGTTCCAGATAAGCTGCACTTAAAGAGCCCCTGACTTCTCATGGATAACTTAAAACATAATATTTAAGTGCTTTATTTTTCTCATGTAGCTTCCTCTTTAACTCATGGGGCTTCTCTGGGTGAAACTGCAGTATTATCTAGAGTTTGCACACTGCCTGTTTCTCAAACTTAAGCAACCCTTATTAAACCTTATGTTGTACTCTCTCAATACATAGTTTAACTTCATCAATATTCAACATCTTCATTTAGTACTGTATACATATTCAGTTCTTATCCCATCTATAAATTCAAACATGCTGCAAGGAATAGAGACAAAAAAGAAGAATAATAAGAACACGAGTCTTTGTGTAAGGAAACAGCCATGACAGGCTGTTGTTTAAGGGATTTCAATGATTTCAAGGCCAAACAGCGGAGTGTCTTTACTGTTCTGGGACGTGCACTGAAATCCTTTGAACCACAGCCTGTCATTACTTTATTCCAGTGATAAAATATAAAATGTTGGGGCTGGTAGTAAAATCTAGTGGACCACGATGCATTACTAGAGCACCTGCTGTTCATCTGTGGACTGTCGGGTACGGTCCTCAGATGGTTCCATTTTTTCCTCATGGGCAGGTCACAAAGAGTGGTGTCTGGGATTTTTTCCTCAGACCCAGTCTCCCTGCCATGTGGGGTCCCACAGGGATTGGTGTTGGCACTCATGTTGTTTGTGGTATATATATATATGCTGCCATTGGGAGACATTGAGAAGCAGCATGGGCTGAGTTTTCACTGCTACACAGATGATACTCAGCTCTACATGTCCTTTGTGCCTGACCAGGATGATACTGTCTCAGTATTTAACAACTGCCTTGCCAAGATTCAGAACTGGATGAATGCCAACTGGATGAGATTAAACCCTAACAAGATTGAGATGTTGGTTGTGGACCCAGGTCATCGGGCTGAGGGGTCATTGGCTGGGCAGCCTTCGGGGCTTTGGCTTGGGGATAGTCAGCTACCAACCTCTGACTGGGTGTGCAATCTGGGTGTTATTTTTGATAACGGTCTGACCCTTAAATCTCAGGTGTTGGCCATCATCAAATCCTCATTTTGCCATCTAAGGAATATCACTCAGATTAAACACCTGGTCCTGCCTGATGACCTTCCTACACTGGTCCATGCCTTTGTGACTTACCACCTTGACTATTGCAACCCTCTGTGCCTAGGGCTCCTGGAGGTTGATATCCACCACTTGCAGCTGGTACAGAATACAGCACCCAGGCTGTTGATGGACTTATCTTGATCTTGCCATTGCTGACATTGCTGTTGCTAGCCTTGCTTGTAGAGCAGAAAGCAGCTAACTAAAAGAAGCTACATTTTCTTATTAATTTAAAACTTATATCTCAGCAGGAGTCAGTGTCTGTTAAGATTAAGTAGACAGATAACTTTATTAGAAGTAGAAGGGGTCTTATTTAGGGTTAAAAAAAGAAAGAAAAGAAAGTCAGTGTGTGTTCTGTGCAGGGAAGGGTACTGTATCAGCTGACTTTGCTAAACCAGTAGGAGGAAAGAGAGCTTACCTGGGTGTGTGGTTTAGACACTATAAAAGCAGGTGAGTCAAATTACAACTTCCTGTTGCTAGCCTTTTTTCTTACTAATTGCCCTCCATCTCACCCACCCAAAGCCAGTTCTACTTTTATAGCCACTGGATTTGACTGTCAACAGAAACTTCCTGTTTGGCAGTAGGAAGGAAAGAATCATAGAGAAACATTGGTTTTGTCAACCCTAAAGGAAAAAAGTAGCTCACTCCCCCCCCCAGCTGCTGGTGGTCTGATATTGAGCAAGGAAGAAGGAGGCTACTGAAGAAGATAGGAAGTTGCTGTCCCAGAACCAGAAGGGTGAGAGTTGTAAGGAGAGGAGAGAATAAGCATCCAGAGAAACAGTAGAGAGGACACAAAATAAGACATGATAGGAGTGGTACAGTGCAATGGCTGTGGGGCAGCAGTGTTCCGGGAGACATTCTGGAGGCTGCAATGCTGCCCTATTTGCAGGCACCTCTCTGGTCTGACAGAGAAGGTTGCCCATCTCCAGGCTGACCTGGCTAGGATACGTGAAACCTCCTCCCCCACCCAGGGACCACCAGGGCCAATGCCACTACCTCAGAGGTTGCCAAGAAAGAGGAGAGGCTGGACCAGGGTGGGCTCAAGGAGGGAGAGGGTGGTGGAACAGAGTTGCATCCCTCCAGCTGTACCTCTCCACAATTCATTCACTCTTCTGGTGGATAGTGGTTCCTCTATGGAGGCACCTGCAGTGGAGACCAAGGAGGATGCTGGGAACCTTCACAAAGGAGACCCACAGGAGGGTGGCATGGGACCCCACAGGGGAAGGAAACAACTCCTGGTGGGGGACTCAATCATTAGGGGGTAGAAATGGGGGAGGAAGGGGAGAGGGAGGTAAGGTGCCTTCCTGGCGCCACAGCTTGGAGGGACAGGAAGCGAATCCTCAGGATCGTGGGAGGAGCTGCATGAGGGAGGGAGCTGGATGTCATTGTCCACCTAGGGACAAATGACCTGGCTAGGAATGGGATCAGAGCAGTGCAAGAGGAGTTTGTAGAGTTGGGAAGGGCCTTAGACAAGTAGTGCATATGGTAACCTTCTCGGAGGTGCTGCCTGTCTATGGCAAGGGAGATGCTAGGGCACTTCTCACCAGGGAATTCAATGAGTGGTTGAAAAACTGGTATGGAGCTCAGGGTTTGGCTTCATTGGGGACTGGGAGCCACTTGGAGGATGCAGACCTATACTGGTGTGATGGTCTGCATCTGTCCAGGGAACCAGGATCCTAGGTGAGAGGTTTAAATGCTTCATTGGCAAGCATTTAAACTAGCCAAGGGGGGAGGCACTGAAAAGGAGCAGGGAAATCCGAGCCTCCCCCCACAAAACATGGTGATTAGTGAGGTAAACACCAAGGTACAGAAGTTATTAGGGAGCAGAACAGATTTAAATGTAAAAAAAGGCAAAGGCAGTAAGGACAGAAATGGGGCTAAAAGGGGTAAGGCTATCAAAAAGTGGAGGGTGATGAGTACCAATGCCTGTAGTCTGTGTAACAAGCTCCCTGAACTAGTGGCCTTGATGGAAGAGGGTTGTCTGGATATTGTGGCAGTCACAGAAATGTGGTACACAGAGAACCAAGACTGGGATGTCAACATACCAGGATACACAATCTACAGGAGGGACAGGGAGGGTAAAAGAGGAGGAGGAGGAGGAGTAGCTCTCTATGTAAAGGAAGGGATCAAAGCAGCAGAACTAAAGAGTAAACAGGGAGCAGATGAGGCACTTTGGGTCACCCTGGAGACAGGAAATGGCACCACAATCCACATGAGGGGTTGTATACAGACCCCCATTTCAGTGGAGGAAATGGACAAGGAAATGATAGAAGGCTTTCTTAGAATGGCAGAAAAAGGGGAGATATTGTTGATGGGGGACCTGAATATGCCAGATGTTAACTGGAGCACCTTTGCTGCAGGCACATCCAAGAGCAGGGTCATTCTTGATGCCCTACAGGTGGCATGCCTCAGACAGCTAGTATTGGAACCCACTCGGGAGGGAGCAATCTTAGACCTGGTACTCTCAAATGGGGATGGAGAAAGAATCTCAGATTTAGAAGTGGGTAGCCATCTGGGAACAAGCGACCACCAAACAGTGTGGTTCACGATAAACACAGCCATACAATCAAGCCATACAAAAGCAAGAGTACTGGACTTTAAGAGGGCTGACTTTGGGAAAATGAGAGAGCTCAGAAAAGCACTAGCAAACAGGTAAGAAGGAGGGTGAGGAACAATGGGAGTGATCAAACAGCCATCACAGAGGCAGTAAAACAAATCAATAAAACACAATGAAGGAAAAAACCGCTATGGTTCTCAAAAGAGGTGGCAGGAAGGTTAAGGAGAAAAGGACAGCATTCAGGAAATATAGGAAACACAGAAGGAGCAGGACAGAGAACTTTATCAGTTAAAGCAGAAAGAGGATGGGAAGGCAGTCAGAATAGGAAAGGCCCAAACCGAAGAAAGGATAGCCAATTCTGTTAAGAAGGGGGATAAGACCTTTTATAGGTACATTAAGGAGCGAAGAAAGACCAAAGGAGGGATACTGAAGCTTAATAAAGGGGAAGGAATGTGGGTAGAGGGTGACAGTGAAAAAGCAGGGATACTGAACTAATATTTCTGCTCAGTATTCACAAAGGAAGAGGAGGGGGAGTTACCTAAACCAAACAAGAGAAACACTCTGAAAACGGGGGTCGATACCAGTCGATTTACAGAAGAAAGGGTTCTGAAAAAACTAATAAAATTGAAGGTGGACAAAGCAATGGGGCCTGATGGGATTCACCCAAGAATTCTAAAAGAACTAAGGGTAGAACTAGTGACACTACTGACTACTCTCTTTAACAAATCACGGGAGGATGGGGTGGTATCTGAGGACTGGAGGAGGGCAGATGTGATTCCTCTTCAAAAAAGTGGCAGCAGGACAGAGGCAGGAAACTACAGACCAGTTAGTTTGACCTCAGTGGTAGGGAAAATGATGGAATCACTTCTGAAGGAAAGAATTGTTGAGTACCTAGAGGCCAGTGGGGCACAGGAGCCAAAGCAGCATGGATTCATGATGTGAAAGTCATGTCAGATGAATCTAATAGATTTCTTTGACTGGATGACCAAAGTAGTAGACCAGGGAGGGGCTGTGGACATGGCCTACCTAGATTTTAGCAAGGCATTTGATACAGTCCCACACAAAAGATTAATACACAAGATAGCCAGCCTTGGAGTGGGTCCCAAGGTGGTAGCCTGGATAAAAAATTGGTTAGACAACAGGACGCAAAGGGTAGTAGTAAATGGAAGTACACAGTGAAGAAAGGAGGGTTACTAGCGGGGTACTGCAGGGTTCAGTACTGGGACCGGTCCTTTTTAATGTCTTTGTAAGTGACATTGCAGAGGAACTAGAAGGAAAAGTATGTCTCTTTGCAGATGACACAAGGATCTGCAACAGGACTGATACACAAGATGGAGTGGAAAGGATGAGAATGGACTTGGCAAGGTTGGAGGAATGGTCAAATGTATGGCAGCTCAGATTCAATGCAAAGAAGTGCAAGGTAATGCACATGGGAAACAAAAACCCAGGGGAAGCGTACACAATGAGGGGGTGAGATACTGACAACAGTAAAAAAAGAAAGGGACCTGAGGGAATATAGTTATGCTGCAAGCTGATAGTTTCCTCCGTTGCTGGTTTATGATGCAATACTACTCTGGAGGAGTCCTGCGTAGATAGTTCTTAGATTCGGTGTTTGTCAAAAGTCTCTGATTGAGGCTTGAGACTGTAGTGCTAGGACAGGTGTACTGGTTCAGTAGAGGCTAACACACAATAAACAACATTTCACCAAATTACGAAAGTTTTACATGGTATATGAGTAGATAGTGGGATCACAAAGTAGCTATGGAGGAAGAAAGCGAGAAAGGGGGAGGGATTAGGGTGATACTGGATAGCCAGAGGGGGAGAGGTAGATGCAAGGTCAGGGGTTAGGGTAGATGTTAGAGAGGGAATGGACAGCCAGTTAAGGCAGGGAAAGGAGGAGGGTTCTCTAAGGAAGATGGAGGGAGTTAAGTGCAAGTACCACTACAGATTGGGGGGGTGAAGAAGATTTCCTTGAGGTGTCTCTTAAATTGGGGGAGAGACGTACATGAGAATAGACTGGTGGGAGAGTATTCCATTTTTGTGGTATGGAGAAAGCGAAGGACCTCCTTCCTACATTGAGGCGAACTTTGGGTAGGTTCAGTAAAGGGAGGTGGGAGTGGCGTAGGGTCCTGAGGAAGGTTTTCTGAGTGAGCAGACTGGGGAAAACAGGTGGAGATGGGAGGTGAGTAAGTTTAAAGGTGGTGCATAACACTGGAAAAACCATCCCAGGGACCTCAGTATGTTACAGTGATGAGTCCGAGTAGGAACACCAGCGGCAAAAATGAGCAATCCTGTGATATGCTTATTTGAGTTTGGCCAGAGTAGAAGACTTGGCTGTGTGAATTATGGGAGCTCCATAGAATAAACCAGGGAGGAGTGTAGAAGCAGCAATGGTCTTTCTAGAGATGGGAGTTAGGAATGGGGCAGTGCGATGGAGTAGGCCAGGCTTCTGGTTTGTAGTTTTAATAGCACTATTTACATGCACGTCGAAGGATAGATGATGGTTGAGAGTCATGCCTAGATATTAGAAAGATCCCACCCCTTCGAGCAGTAAGTCAGAGGAGGTATTGATAACCAGAAGGGGCCGGGATGGTAGGACAAAGAAGGTATGATGAACAGCATTGATTTGGTTTTCTTTGTGTTCAGAACCAGTAGGCTTGATTTATTTATTTTTTTATTGAAATTGTTTCACCAGGAAAGGCACACTGAGCAAGAAGATGCTCGTCTCATAGTGCGACCTGGGGGAAGGGGTACAGTGGGAGATGACACACAGGTTATCAAAAGATTTACACTTAACAAGGTATACAGTAGGCTGATATTACAGTCATACAAGTACAGGGATATGACATTTATTACAGTTTAACTAGTAGCACTGTTTACAGTTAGTTATTGACAGCAACTTAGGTTGCAGTTTAGCTTGTAATACATAGAATACATTGGTTACAGTTAGTGTGTAGCACACATATTTAGTTAATACTGAGGTGAAAAGATAATTAATGCAGTTAAGACAGAACAAAAGAACACAAGCCAAGAAGTGCTGTAGTTGATATAGATAAGCCAGCTTCCATAGAGTATGCTAGCTGCTGCTGGTCAGGCAGTCGGGGGGGGGGACAGACCGGGGGGAGGCACTTGAAAGTATCAAGTGCAGGAGCAATTTACCATAAGGTAATTTTCCAGCACTATAGATAGGAAGTGGGAAGAAGAGGAGAGGCAAATTTGTGGAGGGAGCTCATTCCAGAGTTTAGGGAAGCGATGTGAGAAGATTGCATGCCCGATGGTAGTCCTCTGCCTAGGGATTAGTAGTTGCTGGTAGTTAAGAGATCTGAGGGCATGAGTAGGAGAGGGAGCTGGGGAAAGTAGTGAAGAGAGATAGGATGGGAGGGTGTCGAGACAGAATTTTGAGACAAATTTTGCACAGTGTTGCAGGCGGTGGTTTTCGAGGGATGGAAATGCAAGGGAATGGTAGAGGTGGCAGTGATGGGTGTGAAAAAGGGGTTCCAGTCTGGATAAAGTGGATTTAGGAGCAGCACTGTAGACTATGTCACAGTAATTGAAGGAAGGAAGGATAATCTTCTGCACTAGTTCATGCCTAGCAATTAGGAGGAGGCTATGGTGGTTCCTGTAGAGGGCACTGAGCTTGGGGTGTATTTTTTCATGATTGCGTCGATGTGGTTGGAGAAGAAAAGATTACGGTTGAGCCATACTCCCAAGTACCGGAAGGAGGTGGCGTCCTCCAGCTTTGTCCCATCAAGGGTGTGGAAGGAGGAGAGGGAGAGGAGCATAGACAGACATTGTTGAGTGCCAGATGTCATGGTGACAGTTTTTTTTGCATTGAGGGAGAGCTGATGAGAGCTGAACCAAAGCTGAAGTTTGTTGAAATCGGCCTGGAGGTTGGCTGTTACCTCATCCGGGGAGGAGTCAGAGGAGAATAGGACAGTATTGTCTGCGTACATGTGAATAGATGTAGTTGAGCACACAAGAGGGATGTTATTGAGAAAGATGGAGAACAGAATGGGACCAAGTACTGACCCTTGGGGGACTCTGGTACTCATTGGGAGGGGGGAGGAAGTGGTTTCTGTGATTCTGATTGTGTTCTGCCTGAGAGGTAGACATGGAACCAGTTGGTGGCTGAGTCAGAGAGGCCAGCTTCTGAGAGACACGCTAACAGCAGGGGGTGTGAGAAGTGTCGAAAGCTTCTGCAAGGTCATTGAAGATAGCTGAGGTGATCAGCCTTCGGTCCATTCCAGTGAGGATAGTGTCTGTGAGCCTAATCAGGGAGGAGGCAGTGGAATGTCCCTTCCTGAATCCGGACTGGAATGGTGTGAAGAAATTGGATTCGGAGAGAAAGGAGGTGAGTTGGTTGAGCACTAGGTGTTCTTGTAGTTTTGCAAGAGTTGGGAGGAGAGAGATAGGGTGGTAATCAGAGGGGAAGGTGTGGGCACCCCCCTTTAGGGAGGGGGATGATGACAGCATGCTTCCATATCTGGAGGACAGCTTCAGTGGAAAAGGAGAGGTTTAGGAGGTTGGTGAGAGGGTTTGCTATGGCAGGGGCAGAGAGGAGGAGACGTCTAGACCATCGGGGGAATTATCTTTTGATGGGTTGATAGCCCATAGGGCCTCAAGGGCATCAGCTGGTGAGATATCTTTGAAGGAGAAGGTGAGCGGCCCGTGTGTATCCTTAATTCCAGTGGGAAGACTGTGTGGCACAGGAGTGGGCAAGGAGGAGAGGAGAGCAGAGGCACAGGAGGAGAAATATGTATTGAATTCTATGGCAACTGCACATGGATCTGAGAGGGGGGTGTTATTCACAATTAGAAGTTGGGTGGGATAGACAGCTGGTGGGGAGAAGAGGGAGTGAATGACCTTCCAGAATTTGGATGGACTATTTAAGTTAGAGTGGAGGGAGGATCTGAAGTATTCTGCTTTAGCTAGATGGGTTGCTCTGGTACACTTGTTTTGTAGAGTCCAATAGATGGTAAAATTGTGTGGGAAGCATAAAGATTTATGAGTTCTCCATGCTTTGTCCCATGCATTCTGGCATGCAATAAGTTCTTGGGAGATCCAAGGCAGGCGGCTGCCACATACCCTAGTAAGACGTAGTGGGGCGTGCATGTCCCAGACATTGAGGAACGTGCTTTGGAAGTGTATGAAGGCCTTGTCTATGGAGTAGAATATAGTGGGGGATTCCCAGTTTGCGAGCGCAAGGTCTTCAAGCACAGGGGTGAGGTTTAGAGATTTGTAGGAGGTTTGGACTAGGTACTATGGGGCAGATTTGGGGTGGTGGATTTTCCAGACTAGGTATATAATATGGTGATCACTTAGGGAATCGGGTAGTAGTCCTGCATTGATGACCCAGTGGAGGTGGTTGGTGAGAGCCCAGTCTATTAGTGAGTGGTTGCCCGGTTTGAACCAAGCTTCCAGAAGTTGGAAGTTTCTTTTCAAGTCTGATTGTATGGTGGAGACATCTGCTCCGAGACGGTATAATATGGCATCACCAGCACAGAGCTGGATCAATGCTCCCCTGCAATTTAGAGACAGGTCATTAATAAAGGTAAAGAAGAGTAAAGGTCCAAGGATAGAGCCTTGTGGGACACCATCCATGATAGAAGATAGAGAGAAGATGGCGCCTGACCATTTGACACATTGAACCCAGTTAGATAAATAATTAAAGATCCAGGAGAGGGACTTGGAGTCAAGATCTAAGGATTGAAGCTTGGAACTGAGGAGAGAATGGTTAACAAGGTCAAAGGCCTTCACGAGGTCAATGAAGACTGCCCCAGTGGTGTTACCTTGATCCATTGCATGAAGAATATCAGCAGTGACCCTCAGGAGGGCAGACTCAGTTCTGTGAGCTTTTCTGAAACCATGTTGGTGTATTGTAAGGGCATTGGTCAGTTCCAGGTAGGAGTATAGCTCATTATAGATGATTCTTTCTCGGATCTTTGAGATAGGATACAGAATGGATAGTGGTCTGTAGTTTTCAATGAGGTTAGCTGGACAAGTTTTGTGCATAGGTATGACAGTGGTGGTTTTCCATTTGTCCGGAATGGAGCTAGTCAGGAAGGATCAGTTTATCAATTGAGTGACTGAGTGTGCGAGCGCAGGAGTGCCAATCCTAAGGAAATGAGGGGTGGGTGGGCAGAGTGTCAAAGCCAGGAGAGCTGTCTGTGTTGAACCCTATTAGAAGCTTTAAGACTTCTTTTCGTGAGGTGAGTTTTATATGAAAGAAGGGGTGGGGTAATTCGGTGGGTTGCTGAGTGGGGCAGGCATCTGAGAGACCTGTCGTGTATACATCAAGGGCAGTGAAGAACAAATTAACTCCTGCAGCAATTTCATTTGGCGAGGATAGTTTAGAGCCATTTAGGAACATGGTCTGTGGGGTTATTTGTTCACAGCCCTTAATGAGTGAATTGCTCTGCATCCAGAAGCGTTTAGGGTTGCTAAGGTTACTAGCTTGCAGGGATTGCAGATAGGTGCGCTTTGGTACATTGATTTTAGTTTTACAGGTGTTACGCAGCTGCTGATAGGAGTTCCAATTGGAAAGGAGCCCAGATCTCTTGTAGGCTTGCCAAGCCTTGTTTCTTGCCCGTATTAGGATCTGTAGTTCCTGGGAAAGCCAGAGGGAGTTGGTGCCTTTGGCCCATCTCAACCTGAAGGGGACATGATGGTCAAGTATGGATGTGAAGGTGTTGATTAAGTATTCTAGAGCTTGATTTATGTCTGGAAGCATGGTGATAGGGGTCTAATCAGAAGAAGTAAGGCTGTATAAGAATTGTGAGATATTTAAGTTTGTTAGATCTCAGGACTTAATGGTTTTTGGTGGAGGGTGGGGGAAATTGTTCCTCCAGATGGATAAATTTGGCGAGTGATTGCTTAGTGCATCAGGGAGGACTCCTGCAGCCCTGATGTAATTCCTGTTACTAATTAACATCCAGTCGAGTAGGGTGCAATTACTCAATCGCATATTCAGTCTGGTATGTTGGTTGATTAGTTGTTCTAACTTGACATCTGATAGTGCTGATATGTATTGGGCATTCTTGGGGCCAAGCCAGTCAAGACTGAAGTCACCACAGAGAATGGTATCTCCGTGAAGAAGGGTATCAAGATTTGTGAGGAGTTTTGCAAAGGCGGTGGGCGCAAGTTTGGGGGGCAGATAGATACACCCTATGGTCAGCTGTTTGAGATTGCTGGGGGTAATTGAAATGAATAGGTGATCAATATCAGGGTTAAGGTTTTTGTTGGGTAGTTCACAGACTGCCAGTCCTGCCCTAGTGTAAATCTGCCCCACCTCCTTTCTTGCAGGGTTGTCCCAACGGTAGGAGGAGTATCCAGGGAGAGCAATTTCATGTGATTGTATTACTGGTTTTAGCCATGATTCAGTTAAGCAAACGACATCTGGCTTGTATTCCTGGGTCCAGCGTTCATGTTCAGCCATTTTGCATCCAACACTTTGTACGTTTATGTGGGCTATTTTGGGCCCTTTTGTCTCAGACCAGATTGTACAGGGAGACTGGGGGTTGGGCTGAGCCATCCTGCTAGGTCTAGGGTTTAACTCAATGTCACCAGACAGCAGGAGTGGGCACAGATGGGAGTGGATATTAGGTGGGCAAGTAAACAGAGACTTATGCTAGTTCTGAGGCCGATACCAATGCAGAATTGTTTTTGCATACTGGGCGAGGAGAAGATGACCTAGGTGGTGGGTGGGCATGTTAGATGTAATAGGGGAGCAAGATGTGATAGGGGAATCATGTAGTGGGAGTGGGAGAGAGGTCAAAGGGGAAGGCAGCAGAGTGGATGCTCTTTCCATGAGCGATAGGTCATTATGGACATTTGCCAGGAGAAGCAGCACAGGAAAAAGCTTTTTGACAGTGGAAATTGCATAATGTTTGATTGTTAGACAAACTGGAAAGAGCAAAGGTAGGCACAGATATGTCAACCTTGACAGAGGGAAAATTGAGTTAACTCAGGGGCAAGGAGTGTGCACACAGTGGAGTAGTTTGTTGTAGGGGAGAGAAAAATAAATTTGCCTATTGAGGCTGAATAAAAGTAAATATGTTTATTGAGGCTAAATGGCCCCATTATAGGGGGCAAGATTTGAGCCCAACAGATGGCACAAGCTGATGCAGCCAGTGAAGAGTGCATCAAGAAATAGTAGTGTAAGAGTAGATAGCATGCAAATCATAAGATTTCAGTAGCCAATATGGGAGTACGCTGGGGAGGGTGGGTGGACTAAGGTGTACTTAAGGGCTCAGGGAGGCGTGGGTAAGTCAAACCACACAGTTGGTGAGAAACACTAATTTGCATAGTGCAAGAGAAGCAGGTCTGTATGGCACACCAAGCCAAGGAGGAGAGCCAGCAGATGCGGCAGCCAACCAGTGCCTGGCCATAGCTGAAACCATCCAATGGGCTTCTCTCTCCCAGTGGCAGGGAGCCAATGGTATCTCTAACTTAGAAGCTGGGTTTGAGTTGCAGTACCAGAGGATAGGGAGCCGCTGAGGTCCTTATGGTGCTGGTCCAGCCGGTGGCTTCCTCCCATCGGCTACTGGAGCAGGGATGGCCTGGGGGATAAGAGACAAAGCAAAATTAACTTAAAGTCTTCAAACAAAGGGTAGGCTGGAGATATAATCACGGGCTGGGGATCTGGAGGATTAGCTAAATGGGTGTGGGAGGGACAGATGAAAGATAGGCTGGTGGGGGAGGTTGAAGCTCAGTGGGGGGGGCCAATTTGCTTGACGCCAAAGTCAAATACTTTCAGGAGCACCAAGGGCCTGTTTTTGTCCACGGGAAAGGAGCTGGAAGGAGGTTTAGCAAGTAGATGGAGATTGCAGAGTGAAATTACAACAAGTTTAGCAAGTAGAGGGAGATAGCAGAGTTAATTACAAAGGTTAGATGGGAGAGAAAAAAAAAACAGAGGAATGCAAAATTAAATTCCAACAGTTTGAGGGGAAAGAAAAAAGGCAGGTGATAGCTGGGAATGTTCGTTGGGTTCTTGTGAGGCAAAGGTCAGAGACAGAGGTTCAGTAGACTGTTTAAATGACATTAGTTTTAGATAATAAAGGTAGAAGGAGGGTGAGGCAGCTTTAATTAACCACTTTATACTGTTTAAAGTTATGCCAGGTTCTTCAGACAATAAAGTAAAAATCAATGAACACAATCCCACAAAGCTGCCAAGTACAGCCCAATTGGAAATTACAGGATTTAAACCTAGT
The DNA here is from genome assembly GCA_016271365.2 of Neoceratodus forsteri. NCBI lineage: Eukaryota > Metazoa > Chordata > Ceratodontiformes > Ceratodontidae > Neoceratodus > Neoceratodus forsteri. The sequence goes on along the minus strand of CM057458.1, from coordinate 1,200,424,687 downwards.
ATTCACAGCATGAAAATAACCACTCTATACATTTTAAAAGTCATGCCAGGTTCAGTCAATAGTTAAAAATCAGTGAATATAGTCCCACAAAGCTGTCAGGTACTGTCCAATTGGAAATTACAGGATTTATACCTAGTATGCACAGCATTACAGACCACTTGGGATTACATAAACTGACAACTGTAGCTACAAGCTCCCACAATGCATTAACCCCAAAATCCACACGGTTAATAAGAAACACTAATTTGTGCAGTGCGAGAGAAGTGGGTCCATGTGGCACACCAAGCTGAGAAGGAGAGCCAGCAGATGTGGCAGCCAACCAGTGCCTGGCCATAGCTGAAACCATCCAATGGGCTTCTCTCTCCCAGTGGCAGGGAGCCAATGGTATCTCCAGCTTAGAAGCCGGGTTTGAGTTGCAGTACCTGGGGATAGCGAGCAGCTGAGATCCTTGCAGTGCTGGTCCAGCCAGTGGCTTTCTCCCATCGGCTATGGAAGCAGGGATGGCCTGGGGATAGGGAGCCACTGAGATCCAGTGGGAATCAGCACAAGGGTCTCTCATCTCTGACTGAATGGGCCCACTGCTAGGATAGGTTACACAGAGCATGAAGGAATGGAAGAGTCAACTGATACTCAAGAAAACACTGCTGAGGTGGTACCATACCCCCAAGACCTCAAAAGCATTGGACTGCTGAGCCATGATCAATGACGGAGATATGTTTAGCTCAGGGTGTACTTCTGTCATATTCTGTGGGATGGCCACATGATTAAACTTTTCTGGCAGCAAGTGGTACAGATGTGTAATGGTGTAATATGCCCAGGGCTACAGCTTGAAGCTCCTCTACTGCTAATAGCCTACTCTCCTGACCAAACCCTAAAGTGTCTCTCATAGGCTCAATCGGCCACAGCAGTAGATGTAGCTGTCAAGAGTCTCCTCCTATGTAACTGGAGATCTCAAAAGGTTCCATCAACCATTGAATGGCTTCTAGCCGTGGGCCAACTTGTGACCTTTGAGAGATGTTTCAACTATGCTAGTGGGACAATGGACAAACCCCCCTCCTGCAATCTAAATTCTGCCATGACCCTACTCACTGGCTGTAGGTTCATGTCCCTTGATTTCAAGTTGGATATATTCATATCTCTGTTAGGTCTTCTTTTAGAAGTCTGACTAGAGCTTGTTTCATATTTTAATTGAGTCTTGTATATACAGCAGTTATTTAGTTAAGGTGTAGCATGATGATACATAGCTAATTTACTCATTACTTTATCTGGAACTCTGCACAAATATAGTGAATGAACTGTCTGTTTTATAGTACTTTATTAAGTTCTATGGGACTACAATAGTCCAGTTATTTAAAGTTTATATCACATTGCAAGCTGGGAAATGCTATGTGCTTGTTCATACTGTGATTGTACATGTATGTTCTGTTTTTGACTTTTTTAATAAAAAGATTAAACTCAATAAGTTGTTGGATTTTTCTTAACATTTTAAGGCCTATAATATATCCTATTGGAAACTACATAATCTGCTGTTCGGACTAAGATACTAAAAGTAATATTTTCCTGGGCCAACCACAGCGGGCTAAGGCCTTCATCTACAAAAAGAGTTTCCATTTGAGATTATTTAATCCTGGCAAATATGCTGCATCCAATTAAAAAATCCAGCAAATCTCTCATCTTCTAAAATCCTGTTTACACAGCAGCAGCGATTTACTACGCTGCCTTCCCCCTGCACTGTGCCTGAAGCCTGTAATTAACTGTTTATACTCCTGACCCTGATGTGCTGCAGATTGTGTTGGGAAGGGTGTATCTGGACTTGCGGACAAGGTTCAGGAAAATTACATCTCCAGCCGGGAGATAGGGGATCATAGAGGATCGAGTGCATCAGTCATTCACACCACAGGGCAATGTGTTCAACCCAGTACATATTCCAATTTTTCAGTCAGATCAGAAACTGGAGTGGGAGCACACTGGGAGTGATGTGATGAGTGTCCACAAATCAGACTTTGCAGCGCATCAAGCGGAGTGCATGAGCTGATGCGTTGCAAAGACAGTAGTGTAAACGGGGTTTAAGAGCCATATCCAAATTCTTTAACTAGAATAATTTCTTGGGAATGTTCAGTACCTGCAAACTTGACTTGGCAATTAAGATCTCTGCTGATATTTGCATGACATGACTGGGCATTTTCAGGAGCACTATACTAAATAGCATGTAGATGCTCGCCTATTCTCACCTTCACGAGCCTCACTATTTTGCCCACATGGCAACTGCCATCTGATCAGTTTTTCAGGTATATAACACTGTCCTTTGTGCTTGCAATAAAACTGTATTTATACAACACATGTGTGCTGATAAATAGCAAGATTAAAAGTGTTATCTTGGTCCAAGATAGTATTATCCTGCAAAGTAGGGTATGTCACAAGAACCAGCATAACAAGACAATATTGTCTGGTGAGGTAGGGTGTGTCACAGTGCAAAATGACCCAATCAGTGTCAGTGGCTCAGTAAGTAGCACACTCGCTTCTGAGGCTGGGAGATCAGAGGGCTGTGGGTTCAGTTCCCACACCTGACACTTGGGTTAATATCCCAATACTGACACTGTAGTGCAGCACAAGAGAGGATGCTGCACTTCTGAGGTGTTGTCTTTCTGATGAGACATTAAACTGAGGTCCCATCTGCCTGGATTGGTGGTAGTTCAGGTGGATGTTAAAGATCCCATGGCACTGATCGAAAAGAGTAGGGAAATTTCCCCGTTGTCTTGGCCAAATTTCCCCCATTCACTGGAAATACTACAAACAGCTTAAACTGGTTTGATCTCACTTGGCATTCAGCTGTCTGGGATTGTGAAGGGGTGAGGGGCAGCTGCAATGTTGGGTGCTAGCTGCACACTTGAGTAGACTTGATAGACCATGTGGCCTGTATCTGCTGGCAAGCAGTAAGTAAGTAATCAGAGTGCAGCTGTTACAATGCTGCTGACATCACAATAGCCAAGTGCAGTACTGAAGCCAACAGTTGAAATCAAACAGAAACAATAAGGGATATAGTCAATAGGTATAAATAGTAAACAGATGGAGTCCTGGCAAGCTAGAAGCAATGAATAAAATGTACAAAGCAAAAAACACACAGAGCAATACAATAATATCAAAACATGTAGATATTACAAAGAGAGGAACACATGAAATTTCATGTTTACATGCCTTTAAGATACCCTTATTAGTATACAACCATTCTGTGACTTTAGAAACATTAATATACAATATGTTGAATCATACAATAACTAGGAGGCTCTGCTAAAAGGAGATAAAGGATTCCATTAGCATGGAGTCTGATAAACATATGCACTTTGACTCATAGTAATCCTCAGTTTTGGAGTGAACAGAGTAATAAAATCTGTGAATATGAGTGCACATTCAGAGGGTTTGATTTCAATTTGATTATGCAAGCTTAAATTGGATTTAGCAGATGTAGCTTCAAAAGTAAGACAGAGAAAATGCAGTGATCTACACTCTTCCACAGCATGCCAGGTCTATCTCCTTCTGTACAAATTGCAATAGCATCTTGAATGAGAAATATTCAGGGTCAATCTAGCAGCCGTATTGTAAAGTGGCACACATTTTACTAAGTTAAAGGCATTCATATAAATTGTATCATAAGATCAAGCAAAGGAAGAATTGCCTAGGTAACCAGTCATTACCTGCTTTTATATGAAAAAAAAAATGATTCTTTGCCAGTATAAAAAAACATAATTTTACACATTTCTGACTAGCTGTTAAATACTTTATTTAAAAGATAATGAAAAATTGCAAATAGAATCCCACATGTTTATTGTGCTGCATCATCTAGGTAGCAATTCCATCTTAAGAAATTACAGTAAGATCAATTTTGGCCTTATAAGGTTTTCCAGCTGACCTATATATCAGAGCCTTAGTTTTAGATATATTTTGCATTCAGAAATGGTAATAGTAGCCTAGAATAGTAATTCTGAATTATTTCTGTTTATTAAGGATTTGCAGAATTATTTATCAAAACGTTCCTATCCTCTCCAATATAAACTCTACTGTATTTCAGTTATCAGAGTATAAATTGCAAGCAAAAAATAATGTTAATATCAGTGTGCCCCCAAAACTGCTTGAAAGCCTGCAATTCATTCAAGTCAATTCAATTTTCTTGATTGGTTTTGTTTCCATTCTTTTAACATTTAGATGGTTCTTGGTTTCATCATTTGGCTGAATCATGATCAGCCTGACCACCAACTTCAAGGTGACCCACTCATTGGTCATGAAACTAAACTTTAAATTTAAAAAAATGCCAATATAAGCTGGGGTCCCACTGCCCTCTCTCTTTCTCATGTGGAAACCATACTCTTGCTTCATCTTTTTCATAGTGTGCCCGGGCCCATAACAGACTCACAGGTGACCACTGGGGAACTCACTGATTAAGAAAAGGTCACACCTCTCCTGCCTGCAATGCAATGTTAAAGGTTTAGCAAGCTCAACCCTGGCTAATGCATACAGATTTTATCACATTTCCTATGCATGTTTCTTAAAATGTTTTAAATGTTTACAGGGGTGCACTTAGTTGCAAATTGTTGCAGTATCAGTGCACCCCTCCCAAGCAGATAGATTGAAAGTGTGCAATTCATTCAGTTAAATTTCCTTACTTGGTTTTTATTCCATCATTTTAACATTTAGAAGGCCTCTTGGTCTCATTATTCATCTGAAGCATGATCAGATTGACCACCGATGGAAAGGTGACTCACTTATGAAAGGAAACTACACTTTAAATTTTAAAATTCCTTTATGAACTGAGGTCCCACTGCTCTCTCTCTTTCTTGTGTGGAAACCACTCTAGCTTCAGTGTTTAACTTTAAATGTTAACGTGTGTCAGAATGGTAGAGGGAATTTAGATTAGCAGAAGAGTAGATAAAGCTCTGTTCCCTTTTTAGAAATGCTAAAAGGGTTACACAAAGTTCTGGAAACATCCAGGTAGATAGTTAATCAAACACAGAGCTAATCAAATAAAGAAAACTCTGGAAGCATCCATGTAGGGAAAACTCTGCAAACATCCAGATATGGAGCTAATCAAACTCAGCTGCAGTCAATGTTAATTAGAGGCAGTGTATAAAACCTGACTAGGCAACACAGGAGAGAGAGAGAGAGAGAGAGAGATACCTGGGAATGCTGGAAGCTGTGCTGCAAAGGGCTAGTTCAAGCTACAGAGACCTTTGGAAAGGACTGTGAAATCTGTAAGTGGACTTTGTGTTTATGTTTATTAAAGGGTGTGTGACCATGGTTAGTTGGAAACAACGCTGCCTTAAATGAACTGCACTATCATACTTGACTTCGGACTGTGCATGTCTCCTTGGACTCACCTACACCAGCCCACCTGAAGGAAATAAGAGGTCACTCTACCACATATGGTGTAAGTCGTGGGATTCATCAGCCTCTGGCATGTCAAGGAAATGGAAGAGGTTGTAAAAGCCCTGTTACAATCAACAGATGCGCAGCAGGAGATGAACTAAGTACAGCAGGAGGCAAACCAAGCAAAGCAGGAGATTAACCATTTGCTGATGTCCCAGATTGTGGAGATCTCTGCTGCTCTCAGATGGGTAATACAATGCAGGAGTCAAGCAGCCTTTACAGAGCCACATTATGAAGGACTGGGACCAGTCCAGATGAACCCTTGCCTGCAGAAAATGACAAAAAACAAAATGTGGGGTTGGAGGGGTGCCCTTTAAATCATCAAACTTCAACAATGTTTAGTGATCACTTCATTCTTGCTTCTTTAATTTTCTAATCCCCCTATGTTTTTCTCTAACATAGAGCTTGTTCACAGGGTATAATTTCTTTATGTTCTTTTTATCTGTTGATACACAATTTTTAATACATTTTATAATGTTACAAAATTGCCCGTAGTTAAATATTTTCTACATTGTATTTCTTTAGTGAGGTACAACATACCACTGCTGTGCATATACTTCTGACCTCTCTTTAAGAAATTTCCTCTCCTCAGAGGCCTTTGCTTAGCTACATTGATAGATATTGGTTCTCTGTAAACAAAAATGAACTTCCTGTTATGATTCTCCTTAGTTAAAGTCACATTTTTCATGCACTGTATCTTACTACAGCCAAAAATGGCTTGTGCCCCTTTAACAGAGTTAGCAGTGTACCTTGATTTCTGAACAGGCTGCTTCCTTTGGGATAATACTTAGTCTGTAATGACATAAGTGTTTGGAATTGTTTTAAAAGTTTTTCTTCAACTGCTTTTTTTCTATATTATTCTCTTTACTACAATATGCTTTTAAAATAAGGTGTTTAAGTCTCTTATGCCCCAGGACTTCACCTGTTGTTTGTTGCATTTGCAGTGTAATGGCTACCTCATTTAGAGCTGCTAGTTCCTTCTCCTCTCATCCATTTTGTGTAATCCTGCATGGAAAAGTGACTGAAACTATCTTGAGAAGCATGAGAGAGCAAAAAATCAACAAATCAGGATAGTTTCAACCACTTTTTCATGCAAATAGAGCTTGTTTTGTGAAAACCTGGTCTCTCTCATGAGTGACAGTGTATGGTTGCATAACAACTGTTCCACGCATGCACGGACACTCAGAGTGATGTCATCAGACATCACAATGTGGGATTACACAAAACAGGTGAGAGGAGAAGGAGCTAGCAGCTCTGAATGAGGCAGCCATTGCACTGTAAATGCAGCAAACAACAGGCGAAGTCCTGGGGCGTAAGAGACTTAAACACCTTATCTTAAAAGCATATTGTAGTAAAGAGAATAATATAGAAAAGAAGCAGTTGAAGAAAAACTTTTAAAACAATTCCAAACACTTATGTCATTACAGACTAATTATTATCCCAAAGGAAGCAGCCTGATCAGAAAATCAAGGTACACTTCTAACTCTGTTAAAGGGGGCACAAGCCATTTTTGGCTGTAGTAAGATACAGTGCATGAAAAATGTGGCTTTAACTAAGGAGAATCATAACACGAGGTTCATTTTTGTTTACAGAGAACCAATATCTATCAATGTAACTAAGCAAAGGCCTCTGAGGAGAGGACATTTCTCAAAAGAGAGGTCAGAAGTATATGCACAGCACTGGTATGTTGTACCTCACTAAAGAAATACAATGTAGAAAATATTTAACTACCACAATATTGTAACATTATAAAATGTATTCAAAATTGTGTATCAAAAGATACAAAGTACATAAAGAAAGTATACCCTGTGAACAAGCTCTATGTTAAAGCTAAACGTAGGAGATTAGAAAATAAAAGAAGCATGAATGAAATGATCGCCAAACATTGCTGCAGTGTGATGATTTAAAGGGCTCCCCAACCCCACAGTTTGTCTTTTGGATTTATCTAGTGCCTCTGACAGGAGCTGAAGAAAGAAGGTTAGAAAATATGCAAAAAAACTTTTCCCATCTTGTATTTTTGCCTGTAGAAAATGATACCTGAGGATGATGTGGAGACATACTTGATTGCCTTTTAACAAACCGCACTTTGGGATGCCTGGCCCCGCTCTTAAAGCAGCCGGCATCCTGGCAGCATTGCTGCTGTGTGAAGCCAAGAAAGCCCCCATATCATAAATGTTTGACTTGATCTACTTGGCCAGGAAGTGGTTAAGACTGGAAATCAACAACCCAGTAGTGCTATGCTGAACTTTCAAATCTGGTGGAATGAAATTTTATGGAAGTTTCGAAATTCCACCAAAACTCTGATAACAATTTCACCAGAAATGGAATGCAGAATTCCACAGCAGATAAATGCAGAATGATTTATCCACAATGTTTCCACAGAATTTTATTTTGCACAATTCAATATTTGTCATGGAAATGGTTGCAGAATGATTTTCCATGGAATAAATGCTGCTCCATGGAATATTATTCTGCAGATCACAGCAGGCAGAATTTCACAGGAGAACCAGTGAAATTCTGGCAGAAATTCTGCTGGTAGAATGGTTATTCCAAGCTAATTTCATCATCAGAATTCCACATTCTGCACAGCACTACAACCGAGCCCAGATTGTTGAGATATTGGTACTGGATAATTTTCTTTGTGGGCTTCCACCTGGTCTACATGAGTGTATGGGACAGGTCAACCCCACCACATATGACAGCATGGTAGCCTTAGTGGAGCATTACCTAGCTACCAGAGAACTTTGCTGAACTACAACTTTGAAAATATCTTGGACCCGTGGTGACCCCCAAGCCCAAGGCCCAGAGCTACTGTACAGTAGAACTGGTAAAAATGAGACTAGGGGCCTGATTCCAAGACCGGGTATGCTGGTGTAAGATGAGATAAACCAAATCTCCTGGTGTATCTTGCACCTTATGCCAAGCAGTATCCCAGCCCAGATTCCGAGAAGTGCCTTGCGCCATGTTGGCTGCAGGATATGACAACTGCAGGATATGCCACCTACTGTGCTGCAGCCCACAGAGACATGGTGCAAGTGTGGGTAATGGCAGCAACTGTGCCTTATTCCAGGAGGGTGACTGCCATAACCTACGAGCATGATTCTGAGAGCCGCACTGGTGGCGCTAGGTTAGAACAGCCCAGAGCTGCTTTAAGGGGCATCTGATGGTACTATCCATCAGCTGCACACCCCTTGGTGCCATGACAATGGTGCTGATGTGCCCCCATGCTCCCACAGGCATACCCCTGCCCCCATCCCCCAAATGTTGGGGACCCCCAGGGGTCCATTCTCTGGTGTGCCCCCCGGACAACTGTGCCACCTGTCCTGCCCCCATACCACTTGGTGCCATGGTGTTTTGAGGTAGGGGACTTTGGGGGGGCTGCCAGTAGCTGGCCGCTACTTGTGACATGCAGGGTTTCTACGTCGTGCCCAAGACATTAGCCTCTGCATGGCATAACCCACATGTCGCAAGTGCCGGGACCCTGCCACTCTTGGAATGTGGTGCAGGGTCCCTGGCATAGTGGCAAATGTCACAACTTGCATACACCAGTGAGTTGTGACATTTGTTATGGAATTGGGCCTCAGGAGTTGGGACACTGAAGAGCGGCCAGAAACTGAGAAAGGACTTGGAGTTCCTAGCAAAAAGGAAAATGAGGGAGAAACTAAACCCCAAACCCCTTATCAATGTTTTCTGAGTATGGGGAACTAGGGCACATTGTGGCAAAGTGTCTTAATAGCTCAGAACCCATGCAGTGTGGGTTGGGGGAAACAGAAAATTATAATTTGGGTTAGTGAGTGTGGCCAGGGTGGCTGATGGTATTCATGCCTTCCATACACCAGTTACAGTTAATGGGAACCCAACAGTGGCCCTGGTAGATTGAGGGAGTACAATTACCCTAGCTTCAAGGAATCTAATAGACTTTTCCCTAATTCGACAAGTTGAAGAGGGCATGGGTCATTTGTGTACATGGATAAGTAAAATATTATCTGATGACCCTGCAAATAGTTATATTTGTTCAAGCCAGCTGTGTCACTGTTGAGATGGTACCAAAACTACCATACTCACTGGTATTGGGAGGGGACTACTCTGACTTCCAAACGCTGCTACAGTCACAGGTAGAGGAAAGCCCCGAACCTGAGCCAGAACTCATTTTCCCAAAAGAAAGTCCACTAAGAATTTTCCCATTCATCAACTCGGATTGTTACTTGGAAAACTGCAAGTATTATAAGATGAAACAAGAACATAGACAGGATAAGCTCTGGGGTACTAAAACGTCTGGAAAAACCTACACAGAGGTTCTGCTTAATGAACCTTCTAAATGTGTTAGAAAAGGGGTAGCGACCCAATGTAGGGAATCTGCGATCACCCAAGAGACAGAAGAGTAGGTCCTGATGCAACCTGAAAGCTAGAGAAAGGTGACTTAGACAACTTAGGAATCTCTGGGGATAACTTTGGCCAAGTGCAGGCTAATGGCACCCTACTGCAGAACATTCACAGAGAAGTGGTTGAAATTAATGGGGTTCCCGTAGAGGGGAGGACAAGAGGTACCGTATCCTACTTTATTCTTAAAAATTACTTACTGTACATGGTGGCCCAGACTGAGGGTCAAGAATTTGAACAGCTGGTCATACCCTAACCCTACAGATGAAAAGTATTAGACTTAGCCCATAGTCAACTGTTTGGGGGACATTTAGGGGTGGAAAAGACTTGAGAGAGAATTTTGAGAAGATTCTTCAGGCCAGAGTTGTATGAAAGATTAAATGGTACTGTGCCTCCTGTCCTGATTGCCAGCTGATGGCACCTAGGCCGCACTGGGAATCCACCTTAGTACCATTATCTGTCCCTGACGTTCCATTTGAATGGGTTGTAATGGATGTGGTAGGACCCCTTTAGAAGTCAGCCAGAGGTCATCAATATATACTGGTCATAATCGACTATGCAACACAGTACCCTGAGGCAATTGTGTTATGCAATATGACCTCCAAGACTATAGCCAAAGAGCTGTTTCAGGTGTTCTCCCAAGCTGGCATCCTGAAGGAAATCTTGACTGACCAGGGCACACTATTTATATCCAGACTGATGCATGAGCTCTGCAGCCTCCTTAAAAATACAGGCTACAAAAACCTCAGTATACCACCCCCAGACAGATGGGTTGGTCAAGATATTTAACTAAACTCTCAATAGTATGCTATGTAAGGTACAGTAGTTAGCAAGGATTGGAAGAACTGGGAAACTCTACTGCCATATCTACTCTTTTCAGTTAGAGGTTCCCCAAGCTTCTACTGCATTTTCTGTATTTGAACTCTTGTGTGGGCAACATCCATGAGGTATCCTAGACATAGCCAAAGAATTATGGGAGAAGAAAACACCCACAGGGGAAACTATACTGTAATAGACCACATAGAGCAGATGTGAGATCATATTACTCAGGTCACTCCCACAGTATGACAGCATATGGAGAAAGCTCAGGGCTTCCAACAGACCTACTGTAAATGGCAGGCTACAATACAGAAATTCCTACCAGGGACTGGGTCACGGTACTAGTACCCACAGCAGAGCAAGCTGCTGGCCTGATGGCAGGGGCCCTATGAAGTGATAGAGCCAGTGGGTCAGATGAACTATAAGATTAGACAGCTTGACTGTAGGAAGCCTGAACAAATCTATCACATTAATCTTCTCAAACCCTGGAAGGATAGAGAGACCAACATGGTGGTATCAGAGGTGTTACCCGGAAGTAACCACTGATCTGAGTCAGAGGTGAAGATCTCAGAAGAATTAATGCCTGACTAGTATGAGGAGGCTAGACTGATGGTTAATTGGAATAGAGATGCATTCTCAGATAAACCAGGCAAAACACAGGAAATTTTCTATGACATAGTCACTGAGCCGGGTGTGAAAGTCAAACTAAAGCCCTACTGCATCCCAGAAGCCAGAAGAGAGGAGGTAAGGGCTGAGATAAAGAAAATGTTACAGCTAGGGATTATTGAGGAGTCACATAGTGATTGGTCTAGCCTGATTGTGTTAGTTCCCAAACCAGATACTGTAGGTTCATCCGTTTTTGTAATGAATTTAGGAAAGTCAATGAGGTGTAGAAATTCAATGCCCATCCAATGCCTTGAGTGGATGAACTGACTGATAAACTGGTGAAGGCCAGGTTCCCAACCACCCTAGATCTGACAAAGGGGTACTGGCAGATTTCCTTAACAGAGTCTGCCAAGCAGAAAACAACCTTTGTGGCACCAGATGGCCTTTTCCAATATAAAGTACTTTCCTTCAGTCTTCATGGTGCCCCAGCAACATTCCAGAGGCTCATAAATAAACTGTTAAGACCCCACAACTCATCAGCATATCTGGACAATGTAATTATTTATAGCCAGGATTGGGACTCCCCTTTGGAGAAAGTGGAGATTGTACTGGACACACTTAAAAGGGCAGGGCTTACAGCCAATCCAAAGAAATATGCAATAGTCTTGGTGGAGGCAAGATATGTAGGATATACTGTGGGGAGGAGCTGGTCAAATCTCAAATGAACAAAGTAGAGGCAATATAGAATTGGCCTCGGACCATTAGGAAGAAACAAGTCAGGGCATTCCTGGGGATTATTGGTTACTACGTGCGCTTTATTCCCCATTTTACTACACAGGCTGCTCCATTGATAGAACTGATTAAGGCTAAAGCCCCAGACACAGTAAAATAGAATACTGAGGCAGAGTAAGCCTTTTTGGACCTGTGTACCACTTTATGTAGTGAGCCAGTACTTGTAATGCCTAATTTTGAGAAGGAATATTTCCTACAGACTGATGCATCAGAAGTCAGGCTTGGGGCTGCTCTCTCCCAGATGGTAGGAGATGAGGAACACCCGGTCCTGTACCTCAGTCGTGCACTGTTGCCCAGAGAACAGAAATATGCAACAGTAGAAAAAGAATGTCTAGCAATCAAATGGGCAACTGAGGCAATTAAATACTATTTACCCAGTAGACAGTTTACTCTGATTATGGACCATGAACCCCTAAAATGGATGCACAGGAATAAGGAGAAAATGCTAGGGTCACCAGATGGTTTCTGTCACTACAACTGTTTCATTTTAAAGTGAGACATAGAGCAGGTTTGTTGCATGGCAATGCAGATGCACTGTCCAGAGTCCACAGCCTCCTGGCACTGGTCTCTCATCCCCGTGTTGCCGAAGTATGTGTGTGTGTGTGTGTGTGTGTGACAGAGTGGTAGAGGGAATTTATGTCAAATGGAGGCCAAATAGATTCTCTTATTTTCTGAAACTGTACCGCCATGAGCCTTACTTTGCTTTGCTATTTTTTGTCCCTCAACTACTGCCACCATGTATTGCCAAATGTAACAACTGTAACCTTTCACTATGTGTTACCTGCTCTTGTTATTCTGATGTTTCTACTCTCTACTTCCTTACATGGCCCGGGTCATGCCTGAAAACGGTCCCTGGGATCAGTGCACCTACCCATTTAACAAAGTCATAAATAAATAAATGTCAGCAGGAGAATGGATAAAGCTCTGTTCTCTTTTCAGAAAAGCTAAAAGGGCTACACAAAGTTCTGGAAGCATCCAGGTAGGGAGTTAATCAAACACAGAGCTAATCAAATTGTAGGGAGCTAATCAAACACAGAGCTAATCAAACATACTGTAGGACACTCTGGAAGCAACCAGGTAAGGAAAACCCTGGAAACATCCAGGTAGGGAGCTAATCAAACACAACTACAATCAATGTTAATTAGGGGTAGTGTATAAAACCCGCCTAGGCAACACAGTAGAGAGACAGAGAAAAAGAGAGAGAGAGAGAGAGAGAAAGAGGGAGCGAGAGAGAGGGAGAGAGAGACCTGGGGAAGGCTGGAAGCTATGCTGCAAACAACAAGTTCAAGCTACAGAAACCTTTTGAAAGAACTGTGAAATTTGTAAGTGGACTCATACTACCCAGGAGCTGGGAACCAGAGTAGCTGGTAACCAGAGATAGTGAGGCTGGCCCGCCTGTACAGTGGTTGGATTACTGCTCATGGTGCCAACGACCAGGTTCGGGAATGGACCCGGGGAGTTGGAGGGTTGGCTGGAGGAGAAGGATTGAATGTCCCATGGACTGCTCTCCTTCTCTGGGAAGGGAGGGGTGGAGTGTCCGGCGCTTGATGGACCCCTGGCAGAGGCCCGGAGTACCACAAGCAACCAGTGCCTGCACGTTAGAGGGGTGAGGTGGACGCTGGACAACACCGCACATCCTCACCCCTGGGGCAGACCAAAATATGCTGGCCACTCAGGATGATGCCACCCTGGCACTTAGCCTCTATGGCTCCCTACCACTCTGCTGACCAATTACGGGTCCAGGGCACCACCAGGCCCTGAACACCACCCTGGGGTGGAAGCCAGGGAGGCAATGTTGGTTGCCACCAACACCTTCTGCCATCATAGATGGGCCTGACAAAGTGCCATGGTCCCATCTTGGGGGGTAAGCCAGGGGGTATCTGTGGAGGTGTGGCCATAGGGGAATGAGGCAAGTGCCTGGGGGATGAGCTGAGCAGCAGAACAGCCAATGGAAAAAAGTGTACTAAATAAAAAAACAGAGATAGTGAGGGAATTACTTTGTTTAGTTAGAACTCCAGACAGGAGTAGGATTGTTTTATGTTTGTTAAAGGAGCTGTGAGCCCAGTTAGTTGGAAACAGTGCTGCCTTAAATAAACTGCACTGTTGTACTTGACCCCAGACTATGTATGTCTCCTTGAACACACCTATACCAGCCCACCCCAGGGAAATAATGGCAGTCACTCTGCCACACATGCCAAAAAGAGCTGAGGTTCCACTGTTTTCTCTCTTTTTTTTGTAGAGGGCAGAGAGTGATTTTAACACAAGAAAGAGAAGGTGGTGGGACCTCAGCTCATGTTGGCATTTTAAAATTTGAAGTGTAGTTTCCAACTGATGAGTGGGTCATCTTGCCATTAATTGTCAGGTTGATCATTATTTTGCCATATGATGAGACCAAGAACCCCTCTCAAAGTTAAAATGATGAAATGAAAACCAAGTAAGAAAACGAATTTGATCTGAATGCAGACTTTCAAGCAGCTTTGGGTGGGGGGGCACTGATACTACAGCTATTTGATTTTGGTTCAGGCCACACGTCGGGTGCACCTCTGTAAACATTTAAAAAAAATAAGAAAGATGCATAAGAACTGTAATAAAATCACTGTGTAGTAACCAGGGTTGAGCTTGCTAAACCTTTAGCACTGCACTGCCTCCTCCCAATTGGTGAGCTCCCCAGTGGCCATCTGTGAGCCTCTTACAGGACAGAGCATACCATTTAAATGATGAAGCCAGAGAGTGGATTGCACACAAGAAAGAGAGAAAGCAGTGGAACCTCTACTCATATTGGCTTGTAAAAAAATTTAAAGTGTAGTTTCCTGACCAATGAGTGGGTTACCTTACTGTCTGTAGTCAGGTTAGTCATGATTCTGCCCGAATGATGAGACCAAGTACCCCTCTACATTTTAAAATCACGGAATGAAAACCAAGTAATTGACTTGAATGAATTGCAGGCTTTCGAGCAGCTTTGGGTGGGGGACTGGTACTATAACTATCTGGTTTTGATCACATGCGAGGTGCACCCCTTTAAATATTTAAAAAACATTAAGAAAAGATACATAAGAAATGACATAAAATCTTTATGTGTTGGACAGGATTGAGCTTGCTAAACCTTTAACATTGCATTGCAAACAGGAGAGGTGTGGCCTTCTCCTAACTGGTGAGTTCCCCAGTAATCACCTGTGAACCTCTAATGGGCCAAAGCACACTTTATAAAAGAAGAATCAAGAGAGTGGTTTCCACACGAGAGAGAGAGACACAGACAGACAGACAGACAGACAGACAGACAGACAGACAGACACACACACACACACACACACACACACACACACAGACAGACACACAGAGAGACAGACAGACAGAGAGACAGAGAGAGCAAGCAGTGGAACTTTAACTCATATTGACATGGTAAATTTTAAAGTTAAGAGATGAAGCCAGAGAGTGGTTTCCACACAAGACAGAGAGAGGGCAGTGGGAACCCAGCTCATATTCACATTTTAAAATTTAAAGTGTGGTTACCTGACTGATGAGTGGATCAGCTTGCCATCAGTGGTCAGGCAGACTATGATTCAGGTGAATGATGAGATCAAGAACCTCTCTAAATGTTAAAATGCTGGAATGAAAACCAGGTCAGAAAACTGAATTGACTTGAATGAATTGCAGGCTTCCAAGCACCTTTGGAGGGGTCAGTGGTACTCTAACCAGTTGATTTTGAGTTTGGCCACACACCAGGTGAAACCCTGTAAACATTTAAAAATATTAAGAAAGATGCATAAGAAATGTGACAAAATCTCTGTGTACTAGTCATGGCTGAACTTGCTAAACCTTTAACATTGCAAACAAATTTAATGTAGTATGGCCTTCTCCTAATTGCTGTGCTCCCCAGTGGTCACCATTATGAGCCTCTTATGGGTCAGAGTACACTGCATAAAAGCTTAAGCCAGACAGTGTCAGGTCCAAGATTTTGCAAATTGGGGTGGGGTGCTGTAGTCGTCTGCATACTTAATATGCAATTTTACATTTTTTAAATTATCTTTTTCATTACATTTTTTACAGAAAGGGGAAATTGTTTAATCAGGAAAGGCACACTAAGCCAGAGCTTGTTTCCAGGTGTGACTTGCTCAGGGTCACACAGTATGCAAGTAGAAACTGTGGGATTCAAACCCAGGTCTGGTCTGCTGGATGTCACCAGATTTGCAGCTCAGAGCCTTAGACCACTGCACTATACTGTCTCCTAGAAAATAAATGTGTAATCTATAGTTTTATTACAATCAATATATTAGACTGTTCCAGCAAGGTGAAATGCAGTGGTAGCAAGCAAGCAAGTTATAGTAGGGGGTGTGGATGTCCTCTTTGCTCACCCCCCCAGATCTGACACTGAAGCCAGAGAGTGGTTTCCATACAAGAAGGAGAGAGAGAAAGCAGAGGAATTTCAGCTCATATTAGCATTACAAAATGTAAGCAAGAGAGTGGCTTCCGCACAACAAAGAGAGGGCAGTGGGACCTCAGCTTATACTGACATTTAAAAATTGAAACTGTAGTTCCCTGACCAATGAGTGGTGGTGAGGCTGATCATGACGTAGTCAAATGATAAGACGAATAACCCTTTTGAATGTTAAAATGATGGAATGAAATCCAAGTAAGAAAACTGAATTGACTTGAATGAATTGCAGACTTTCAAGCAGCTTTAGGGGGAGCACTTGCACTGTACTATAACTATTTGGTTTTGATTTTGGCCACACACCAGAAAGAAAAATGTATACAAGAAATGTAATAAAACCTCCGTGTATTAGCCAGGGTTGAGATTGCTAATCCTTTAACAATATAAGTTGTGAGCACAAAATAATGTCAAACATTAACATTTCGGTTTAGTTTTCATATAGAATATACTTTACAAACAAACCCATCATGGTTTACTAAGGAAACAATAAAGACAGTCCAGGGTATTGGTTGTTTAAGTGACAATGTTCAGTTAGCCAGAGTATATGAAAAAATAATTGGCTAATCATATAGGTGATTAAATGCTGAGGCTGAAGGCTGAGGCATTTTAATCAATCTCAGAAGCTGGTTATTCTGAATATACTCCAGCTATCTGAATGTTATTGCTATTATATGAGCAGGAATTTTGAACCCAGGATTTTAAAAGTTCTGTGGTAAAATGTAACCTGCATTTTCTCCCCATTTTTCTGTGGGCTAAATGGATAAACTACTGTGGGCATGTCTGAAATGTGGTTCAAAGGCATATGCAGCTAGTATAGTGTTTTGCTTGTGTAACTGTGTTACTTAGGTTTAGCCATTCACACTCTGTTCCAGAGGAATTACCACCCTATAGAGGTACCAAAGGCAAGGAACCCTCTAGAGGGTTCCACCCCTAGAAGTGCCACGGGACGATTCCCTTGGCTAAAGGTACCTTAGGAAGGATACCCAAAAAGGAAGTAGTAGTATGAAGCTTATATGCAATCAGTAGTTGTGAGACATGGTAATGGATAAAGCATCAGGCAGCTTGATACCATAATGGGATGCGCAGGTTAGCAATGGCATGGGTTTGATGGGTTGCAAGAGAGAATGAGGAGACCTCCTAAGGAGAGAGGGAACGGCAATAGGGACACCATGCCCCTCCATCCAACAGTGGATCCTGCCTATGGAACTAGGAAACACTACGCTGACTAACAGTTATGACCTGAGACATAGAAAAGAGAAAAAAAACCTTTGAGGAGGAAGTCTCTGGGGATCCAAGGCCTACGTTGCCTTCCCTCCAGACTTGGGATATTTTATTTAGCGACAGCTCTGCTGCTGCAATTTAGAAACCCAATTAAAGGGAGGTGGAAAATATTCCAATTTGGAAGGAAACTCTCACGCTATCCTTCTAGAGGGTTCCACCCCTAGAGGTGCTGAGGGGAATGATTCCCTTGGCAAAAGGCACCTTAGAAAGGATCCCCAAAAAGAAAGTAGTAATATGAAGCATGTAAGTAATCAGTAGTTGTGAGACATAGTACTAGATAAAGCAACAGGCAGCTTGATGATGTAATGTGATGCGCAGGTTAGCAATGGCATTAGTTTGATGGGTTGCCTAGTTCTGCAGGCAGGATCTGCTGTTGGATGGAGGGAGATGATGTCCCTATTGCCATTCCCTCTCTCCTTAGGAGGTCTCCTCATTCTCTCTCTTGCAACCTATCAAACCCTTTCTAATTAGAAAGCGTATAAGACGGGGGAGAGCTGGGCCTGGTGGGGGAGAGGAAAGGGGAGGGTGGATTAGAGTCATAGGGTCCAGAAGGCGCCCTGGGGTAAAATGCAGTCAGGACAGAGGTCATTCCTGTCGTGTCTCCATATCCGAGGGCTCCAATGTTAGCGGGCAGGTGCTGAGGTCTTTCTCGACAGCTCATCCCACCTGGGCAGTGTTATGCAATGCCAGATCTGTTAGGAACAAGTCAGCTATTACAGCTGATCTTGTTGGAACAACTTATCCGGCTTGCATCACTGATACCTGGCTGGATGAAAATGCAGGACCTCTATTGGCCTCTACAGTTCTGGATGGGTATTCTCGGTGATACACCGCCCAAGGTTGGATCATAGGGGTGGGGGTGTGGCCATTATATTTAAAACTGAGCTAGGCCTTATGGACGTGCCATTGGGAAGTACCAGATCCTTCGAGTATATCCTGGGAGAGGGTGTAGGTTGCAGGATACTCCTCATCTACCGTCCACCAGGAGATGGTGGAGAATTCCTGCAGGAGATAGCGGACTTCATCATCAACATATTGTTGAGGTCCCCCAGATGGATAGTTATGGGGAATTTCAATGTCTGGGTCGACGATGAACTCTTGTATTTTGGACAAAATCTCCTCCAGCTGATGATGACACTGGGCCTTTCACAGGCAGTTACCTCCTCGACCCATGTAGGGGGTCACTTGTTGGATCTGATCTTTCATTTGGGTATGGAGATAGCTGACCTTGGGGTGGAACCAGTCAGCTGGTCTGACTATCACACCATAAGGTTCAGCTTCAGTGCCCCCTCAATAGGTCTGCCCCTATGGAGGTGGTTCGGTACCGCCCTTTATGGGGAGTTACCCCCATTGATCTATCGGCAGTGCTGGACCTATCAGCTAAAGTGTGATGAGCTTGCTCGGTTCTTTGCAGATAAGATTGCCAGCATTAGTTTGGGCATAGGCCCATCCCCCTCTTTAAGGGATTGCAGAGATCGTTGGGAGGAAACGAACACCCGTGATATCTGGTTTGACTTTAGCAGGTCGGAGTTCATGGATATTGTGAGGATTGTTCAGAATGTACGACCAACCAGCTGTAGTTTGGATCCGGGCCCTACGCCACTATTACTAGGTTGCGTAGATGTCATCTGCCCAATCCTTGCTGAAATTGTCCTGAAGTCTCTGGAGCAGGGCATCTTTCCTGATCCCCTAAAGGAGGCGGTCATTCGACCACTCCTTAAAAAACCCTCCTTGAACCCAGACTGTCTAGCTAACTTCAGACCTATCTCTAACCTGCCCTTTGTGGGTAAGGTTATTGAAAAGGTGGTTACGATACAGTTAGATGACCATCTTACAAATCACAATGTCTATGATAGTCTCCAGTCAGGGTTTAGGAAAAGACATAGCACAGAGGCCGCGCTTGTCCGGGTTTTAAATGACCTCCTAATTGTGAGAGATCGAAAGGCTCGCACTGTTCTAGTCCTTCTTGATCTCTCTGCAGCATTTGATACTGTGGACCATGGTGTGCTTTTGGAGCACCTGCGGCTTTTTTGTCGACTGTCTGGTACAGTTCTGCATTGGTACTGATCTTTCCTCACGGGCTGGATACAGAGGGTTGTCATCGGAATTTATTCCTCTGACACCATCTCTCTGTCCTGTGGGGTGCCACAGGGCTCCATTCTGGCACCCATTTTGTTCGCAGTTTACATGCTGCCATTAGAAGACATCATTAGGCGATACAGTCTGAGTTTTCACTGCTATGCAGATGATACCCAGCTGTATTTGTCCTTTACTCCCGGACAGGATGATGCGATCTCTATGCTTAACAGCTGTCTATCTGAAATCAAAGACTGGATGAGTGCTAGCTGGCTGAGGTTAAATCCGGATAAGACCGTGGTGTTGGTTGTGAACCCGGGTCGCCTTGAGGTGGGTCGTAGGGCTGGGGTTCCATCAGGCTTATGACTTGATGGTGTCCAGCTCTCAACCTCAGACCAGGTGCGTAATCTGGGCATTATTATTGATGATAGTTTGACCCTGAAATCGCAGGTGTCTGCCGTTGTCAAGTCTTCCTTTTACCATCTTAGGAATATCGCCCAGGTGAAACACTTGGTTCCTCTGGCTGACCTTCCTACTTTGGTCCATGCCTTCATGACCACCCGCCTTGATTACTGCAATGCCCTGTACATAGGGCTACTGAGGGTTGATATCCGCTGCTTGCAGCTAGTGCAGAACGTGGCGGCCAGGCTTTTGACTGGGACATCTAGAAGTAGTCATATTATGCCTGTGCTGCACAGACTGCACTGGCTGCTGATTCAGTGGCTGATCACCTTTAAGGTCAGATTACTGACCTATAAAGACTTACATGAACAGGGACCACAATATCTGCAAGATCTCCTTACTCCCTACTGTCCCTCTCATTCACTCTGATCCGCTGACGAGGGATTGTTAGAGATTTCCAGGGTTCATTTGAAGACATCTGGGGCACGTGTGTTTTTCTACACTGCCCCTGCCCCATGGAATTCTCTACCTCGTTGGATATGAGAATGCCTGACCATCAAGAGTTTTAAATTGGAGCTCAAAACATTTCTGTTTTATGAAGCATACAGAGAATGATTTATTATTGTTCTAATTGTTGTTGTCTTTTAAGTGCTAGTTTTAATTCTGTACAACACTTTTTTTTTTGAAAAGCGCTTAAAAAATAAAATTTTACTTACTTGCTTACTTACTTACTTTGTCGGGTGAATGCATGAGTCCAGGTGATCTCGTATTAGCCTATAATAAGGCTGTGGGAGATGCCCTGGACAAGATTGCTCCTGTTCGTGTTCGTCCTCTCACCCTTCGTCCAAGGAGCCCTTGGTTTGATGGTTCCTTGAAGGAGCTGAGGCGAGCTGACCGAAGGATGAAGAGAGCCTGGTGGAAGTCCGGCCTTAATGCTGACAGGCTTAGGTTGACGGCACATTATGATGGCTATCAATCAGAAATCACCCATAAGAAGGCAGAGTTTCTGTGCAGGGAAACTTAGTGGGATGTGCAGATGTTATCTGCCCAATCCTTGCTGAAATTGTCTGGAAGTCCTTGGAGAGGGGGGTCTTCCCAGACCCCCTCAAGGAGATGGTCATTTGACCACTCCTTAAGAAATCCTCCTTGGATCCAGATTGTCTAGCTAACTACCGGCCTATCTCTAACCTGCCATTTGTTGGTAAGGTTATTGAAAAGGTGGTTGAGCTGCAATTGGACGATCACCTTACAACTCACAATGTCTATGATAATTTCCAGTCTGGTTTTAGGAAGAAGCATAGCACAGAGACTGCACTTGTCTGTGTATTGAATGACCTCCTAATGGCAAAAGATTGAAAGGCACATACCATTCTGGTCCTTCTTGATCTCTCTGCTGTATTTGACACTGTAGACCATGGTGTGCTGTTGGTGTGCCTGTGGTGTCTTTGTAGGCTGTCTGGTACAGTCCTCAAATGGTTTCATTCATTCCTTGCGGGCAGGTCTCAGAGACTCGCCACCGGAATTTATTCCTCTGGCGCTCACCCCCTGCCCTGCGGGGTGCTGCAAGGTTCCATTTTGGCCCCCCTGTTGTTTGCAGTGTACATGCTGCCATTGGGAGACACCATCAGGTGATACAGTTTGAGTTTTCACTGCTATGCAGATGATACTCAGCTGTATATGTCCTTTCTACCAGGACAGAATGATGCACTCTCTGTGCTAAATAATTGCCTTACCAAGATCAGAACTTGGATGAGTACCAGCTGGCTGAGACTGAATCCAGATAAGATTAAAGTGTTGGTAGTCGACCCTGGACATCGAGGGGTGGGTATGGGGGCTGAACAGCCATCAGGTTTATTGCTTGATGGCATACCGCTCACTACCTTAGACCAGGTGCGTAACCTGGGCATTATGTTTGATGATGGTCTGACACCAAAATCCCAGGTGTTGGCTGTCATCAAATCCTCTTTTTACCACCTGAGGAATATCACCCAGGTGAAACACTTAGTTCCTCCTGACAATCTTCCAACATTGATCCATGCCTTTGTCACTACCCACCTTGATTACTGCAATTCCCTCTACCTAGGGCTACCAGGGGTTGATATCCACCACTTGCAGCTGGTGTAGAACGTGATGGCCAGGCTTTTGACTGGGACCTCTAGGTCCAGTCATATTATACCTGTGCTCTGCGAGCTGTACTGGCTGCCTGTTCAGTGGTGGATCACCTTTAAGGTTGGCTTGCTAACCTTTAAAGCCCTACATGATCAGGGACCCGGTTACCTGCAAGACCCCCTGGTACCCTACTGCCCACTTCATCCTCTCCAACCCACCAATGAGGGATTGCCAGAGATTCCAAGGGTGCGATTGAAGACATCAGATGTACGTGCTTTTTCTTTTTTGGCTCCAACCCTGTGGAATTCTCTACCTCGTCAGTTAAAAGAATGCCTGACCGTCGACAGGTTTAAAATTGAGCTAAAAACTTATCTATTTAATTTAGCCTT
Organism: Neoceratodus forsteri; assembly: GCA_016271365.2. NCBI lineage: Eukaryota > Metazoa > Chordata > Ceratodontiformes > Ceratodontidae > Neoceratodus > Neoceratodus forsteri. The sequence goes on along the minus strand of CM057458.1, from coordinate 1,200,401,983 downwards.
CCCTAACTGTGGTTACTTCATTTTTATTGTTTCTGTTTTAACTCATATTTATATTTGTCTGTATCCAATTTTATGCACAGTGCCTTAGTTTTGAAAGGCGCTATAAAAATAAACTTGATTTGATTCTAACAGGAACGTAGTGGAGGGTTGCAAGACAGTAGCTCTGAAACCGCTGCTCTAAGGTGGGAGGAGGAGAGTAATGACCACCAAGGCACTCACCCAGCCTACCAATCTAAAAAAAAACCCCAAAAAACTAGGTGAACCAGAGGTAGTCATAAGGAGAATGCAGTGAAGGTGCCTTGCTAGGGAACCACTAAAGCCAAATGGACAACCATTATAGTGGAAACCATTAGAGCTAAAAGAAATTGCTGTATTTCAGCAACCTCCCTTCATGACTTAGTCATAAATTCGACAACTTGAGGTGCTGTCGGTATGGTTGATGACTGAAGGTCCACCCAGAGTGAGGACATTCCCAGCTATGGGCCAGGTGAGAAGAACCCTGTCTTGAGTTTCGCATGCTCAAGCTGCAGACTCTAGGTGCAGAGCGAGACTGTCGACTGCAGGGGAACCCTGTGCCAGAATGGTATGGCTGGCATGCCCCAGGGACTGATGAGGAGCTGAATGAGCATAGAGTTCTGAGACTTTACAGAGGTCAGATGGCAGGGAGCATTGAGCAATGATGACATGAGCAGGAGTGGATCTGGACATAGTTCAGTAAGACAGGGTAGTTCAATAGGGCAGGGTAACAATAGTCGGACCTGCATGTAGGTTAGTAAGCAATAGGAATAGTCAGACCTGCACATAGAGTCTGAAAAACATAGTAGCAATGGTGGTACATGAACATAAGTGGGAGAGGCAGCACTATGATAGTGGGGCAAGCCAGCCAGGCATTCAAAAAAGCCAATGAAAGTGACAAATACTCTGAGGATTTTGAGCAGTGGAGGGACGATTTAGAACATCAGTAATTAGCCACATGAGGCCATGACTCCCCAAACACTTCCAAGTCCCCACTATAGGAAAAACAACAAAGTGATGGAAGGGGTTGAGAACCCCATGGAGATATTAAAGCTAGTTTACAGCATCAGCAGTAGCTTAGCTGACCTCATGGGAATAACAGCAGCATACAGACAGGGAACAGTATCAGCTATGAGTGGTAATATTCTATAAGCATGGAATGGAGGGAAGCATAATGCTCTGAAAGCAGCTATGACCACGTGGGAGGCAGACTAAGCTGAGAAAGCAGGATTGAGCTGCATAGGAAGGGTTCAGAGGGAGCCTGAATCAGGTGAAAACAATTTGGCATGTAGCATGGGGAGCAGCTTTAGTTTGAGTAGAGCACAGGTACTGATTGCAATAGCAATGTGAATAACTGAAAGCAAGTAGCTTGAGTTCTAAATGAACAAAATGGTATGAGCTTAGAAACCAAGTCTCCTCCAAAACAAAACAAAACAAAACAAAACTAAGACACACAAACACAGAAAAAATAGGGAAGGGACAAAAGGAAGCACACAGCCAGAGGCAAAATACTAACCAGAAGCAGAAGAACAAAACACAGAAGTCCAACAGAGCAGAAAAACAAAACACAGAAGTCCAGCAGAAAGAAGCAGCAAGGCAGGGGGCAGGGGTGGGGGCAGGCCCCAGCCAGCCGCATCCAGCTGGCAAAGAAAAAGTGCTTCAGAAGGAGGCTGAAGGGAACTGCTTACATAGCTCAGGAAGTGGGAGTGGCTGGCTGCTTGTCCATCAAACCATAGGCGGAGCCTTCCGAATAACCTACTGTGGGCATGTTTGAAAAGTTGATAACCTACAGCTGACGTGTCTGAAATGTGGATAACCTACTGTGGACATGTCCAACATATGGTTGAAGTAATTCTACTATTAGCAACACTCATACAGCCTAATTATTGGCTCTGGAGAAGACTGGTGCTATGTGTCAGGGTTTTAAATGTACCAGTTGTATTACTATCAAAATAGCAACTCTCCACCAGCACTTGGAATAGACCAGCTTGTCTTTTTTTATGGTTTACTCTGTTTATTTTTCTTACAACTTGCTATGTGCTTTTTACAGAAAAAAATCATTGTAAGCGAGCTTGGACCTGCAGCACAATACACGGATTTAGGCAATTGAGCCACAAATTGGGAATTTAAATGGAAGTTTCAGCAACTGAAAAAGAATAAGAACAGCCCCCCAAAAAAGGGCACGATAAGTACTGTGTTTGATTTCTTGAGTGCTTACAATGAATTTTTTCTATAAAAAGCACAGAGCATGTTGTAAGAAAAATAAAGAAACAGAGTAAACCATAAAAGAGACAAGTTGGCCTTTTCTGAGTGCTGGTGGAGAGTTGCTATTTTGATAGTAATAAAACTGGTACATTTGGTTGGAGTAGTTCGTGGGGTATTCAGTGGCAGTTTTCCTGTGCTTTAATTGACTGACAGGAGATACCTGTTGTATAATATGTGATAAATGCATGCCCAGGAGTGTAGAGAGGCACAAGTGACTTCAGTACCTGAAAGATCATTACTCTTATATTCTCCTGTCTCCTCCTCCAGTTTATTTATTAATTAATAGCATTGGAATTACAAACCTTTGAGTCAGAGACTCTTTTACAAAGGTTCCACATTAGGGTAGGACACAATAGACTGAGATACAACATACAGTGAGACTTGACATTACCAATACAAAAATTTTGCTAAAGGAGTGAAATACAGGCAAGGAACAGTGCAACTTATATACAAGCAGCGTCGGAGAGATATAACAAAGGCTGAACAGTGGTCCATTGTCGAGGGTGGACGAGTCAACCAAAAAGAGATGCTCTGGTGAGCTGAAGTTAGGGACATTTACAGCTGTGGGAGAGGCATAGGTGGCTCTGGAGTGTTGACTTGAAGAGCCCAAGCCTGTTTTTGGTGGAGATGGAGGGAGGGAGGGAGTTAATCCAGGTTGGGACTCTATAGATGAAGGACCTCTGGGACAGGGCAGTCCTTACTCTGGGTATGTGAAGTGTAGGTTTGGTGGAGCTGTGGGTGGTAAGAGTAATGATAGCAAGTTGAATCAACATTGAGAGGCCAGGGTGGGGCAGACCAGTCATTATTTTTTTAGTGAAGAGGCAGGTCTGGTACAAAAGTCTCTCCTCAAAACTGAGCAGGTTAGCTAGAGTGTAGAGAGTGCACGTGTGGGTGAGCTTGGAACTGCCCATGAGAAGGTGACAGGCTTTGTTGAGGAAAAGTTTTATTCTATGGAGCGCAGTGTTTTCAGCTGTCCCGTGGAATAAATATAGAATAAAGTATGGGTTGGGTGTATAACGAGATTTTACACACACCCGAGTTGTGGGATGCTACATAAACGTGAAAAGCATCCCACAACAAGGGTGGGTGTAAAATCGAGTTTGACACCCCGACCCAATTTTTATTTTATATAATTGCTGGGTTTCCCTTTTTTGCCTCAGCAATTATATAAAATAAACAGCTCTCAGTGTATCCTACGGTGGGTCCTTTTAGTCCGTGCCGAGATTTTTGTATTTTTAAACTGTTTTTTTCCATTTCTTCAGGTCTTTGTGCATTTCCAGGGCATGGGGGGGGGGGAGAGAAAAGAAAAGGACTTACCACCGAGTTCTTGCAGCGGTTCTGTTTCGGGCAACATGGAAGCGGTGAGCGGTCTTAGCTGGTCACGCTGCTTTGTGAGCATGTGCACAGGAAGGGAAATCGTGCACGTGTTTGCTGTTATAAACGCTCCTTTATAATGGCAAATTACGCCATGGTTTCCCTATGGGAAAAAGGCAGAGCCAGTTATTATGAGTCCATAATAGATGAGGGATAGGACCGAGGAAGTAATAGAGAGCCTAAGGGCTTCGGGGGAGGCAGTCCATGTGGCGGTAGTGTTTAAATACAGCTGGTATACATTTTTTCTTTGTGTGCTGCTGCAGTCTGTTTTCATTAAACTATTGAATCAACATTTTTTTCAGTCTTCACTGGAACTGTGGATATGTCCACAGTTCTCTAATTGGAGTGGGAGAGATAATGGCTGGCTCTTATGTGCCATATGGGCAGGAGAGCTGCAGGGCCTACCAAGAGCTTGGCCGTCTGTTTTTTTTTTTGTGTGCTGCATATTAATGGGTGAGCTACAGGAATGGCCTGATCATTTGTACTATATATTAAGAGGCAGCAGTGAACTAGGAATGAGTAAGCAGCTTTTAAGGTCACATAGAGAAGCAAATAGAGAATTTATAGATTTTTAGAATGGGAGCAATGGTGAGACCAGAGCTAAATGAGAAACCTGAATTCTTACTAAAGTACTAAAGTTCATACTAAAAGGGGTGGAGTAGGCAGAAGCACTAAATTAGTACTTCTGTTCTGTATTCATGAAAGAGATGGGTGGGCAGCTACCACAGTGGATGGGGAAGGTGGACGGGGGGAGGGGGTGACAGATGAGGTAATTGCAAAGAGCAGGGTGCTGGAGGGTCTGAAGGCTCTGAGGGTGGATAAGGCACCAGGACCGGACAGCATTCATCCTAGGGAGCTGAAAGAACCGGCGGAGGTCCTGGTGGGGCCACTGGCAGACCTGTTCAATACCTCTCTGGGCACAGGATGGGTACCACAGGACTAGAGGATGGCTCACATGATGCCCCTCCACAAAAGTGGCCCAAAGGATGAACCAAGTAATTACAGACCAGTAATCGTCACATCCCTTGTAGGGAAACTAATGGAGACAATCCTGAAAGAAAGGCTGGTGACCTTTTTGGAACACAATTCAGGCCTTCACCTGACAATGCCTATTTTGGTTGCCTCCCATCCTTGCTCTTTAGTTATATGCTACAGTCCCTAACACCCCTCCATCACATTCTCCCCTCCCATCATCTTCTCTTATGCTCCCATTTATTTACCATACATTTGCTACCTTCCTGACAATACCTACTAGCTGCTACTTTTGAACTATTTATATTCTAACATTGGTAACTTCCTTGATTTATTTGCCTGCCAGTATTGTTTCTGCTTGATACCTTGTGTGTTTGTCTCCATTGTATACAGTTTATCTTTTGTTAGTCTCATCCTATATGTTAAGCTGTTTGACGTGGAACCTATGTAAAAGAGCTTTTAGCTAATAGGTATTAATTCTGAGATGACAGTAAATAAATATAAAAAAAAAAACAATGGACTCCAGAACAGTCAGCAACATGAGTTTGTCTTAGGGAGATCCTGCCAGACCAGTCTGGTTGACTATTATGACTGGGTTACAAGGGAACTGGACAAGGGCCATGCAGTTGGTGTCCTATATTTGGACTTCAGCAAGGCCATTGCTTCTGTGCCTCATAGGCTGCTGGGGGGAAAGTTGGAGTATGTAGGGGCGGGGACAAAGAAGGTGAACTGGATTGTGAACTGGCTGAGGGGGGGGCAGCAAAGTGTGGTGGTGGTAGTGGGGGAATTCTCATCCCCAAGGGCTGTGATGAGTGGGGTTCCACAGGGCTCAGTACTGGGCCCCGTGCTGTTTGGGATTTTCATATCGGATCTCTCACATGGCATCAGGTGTAAGATTAGTCTGTTCACTGATAATACCAAGATGGGGGGCAGTGGTGGATGACATAGTAGGGTGGCAAGGGCTACAGAATGACCTAACTAAACTGGAGGAGTGGTCAGAAACATGGCAGTTGGGGTTCAGTGCTATGAAGTGTAGGGTACTGCACTTTGGAACAAAGAACCCTGGGAGGAATTACCAGTTGGGAAGGGTTTAGTTAGGTACCACCGAGGAAGAAAAGGACCTAGGGGTGGTTATTATGGGGAATATTAACAACTCAGCTCAGTGCAGGATGGTGCCAGCTAAAGCCAAGAGAATGTTGGGGTGCATTGCGAGATGAATCTCCTCTAGAAGGAGGGAGGTGATCCTGCCTCTGTACAGGTCACTGGTCAGACCACACCTGGAGTACTGCGTGCCGTTCTGGCACCCGTTTCTGAAGAAAGATGTCAGATTACTGGAAGGGGTATAGTGAAGGCAACAAAGATGATCAAGGGTTTGGAGGACAGACCCTATGAGGACAGGCTGAGGGAGTTGAATATGTACTCACTGGAGGAGAGATGGGATTGGGGGAATATGATTGAGACCTTTAAATACATGATGGGGATAAACAAGACAGGTACAGAAGAGGTATTTAAGTTGAGGCGGAGGAGGGACACTAGAGGGCATGGTCTCAGGTTGGAGGGGGGAAGATATAAGAGAGAGAGATGAGGAGATATTTATTCACAGAGAGGGTGCTGGATAAGTGGAATGCTCTGCCTGAGTAAGTGGTAACCTGTAGGATGGTGGGCAGTTTTAAAAAGGGCTGGCACAAGGTGAGGGGTAAAGAGGAGGGGGAGAGGGAGGGGAAGGAGCAGCTGCAATGTACGGGGCTTGCTGCACATTCAATCTGAATTTATAGACCATGAGGCCTGTTTCTATCTGGCAGAATCATATGATCATGTTTGTTTCTCCACATTTTGTTATAAAGAGCCCAGAATTGTAACCCCTAGTCCTATCCAGATGTGGGTAGACATATGAGCTTTATAATGGAACAACTGCATTCTGATCATGGCTATGAATGTTTTTTAATTAACCACAAGACCCTGCTGATCTTTGATATAACCCCTGTACACTGTCAAATGCATGAAATACTTTCATTAATGATAATGTCAAACCTTTTTTTGTTTCTGTGTTTGACAGGGTTTTATCCAGGTTTGGGTTTTCTATTTCTGACCCCTAAAAGCATTATTGCACACTTGTCAAAGCTATCCTACAGCATTTAGGTCAGATTGTAATAAGTCTGTCTCCTGTCCATCTCCTGTATAGTTGAGTTTGGTCCCCATGAGCTTGGAGTCATCAGTGTATTTTTTGACCCACCCAGTTATACTAGTATCAAGGTCAGAGATAAATATCTTGAACAGAGCCAAGACCCAAAATGAATCTCTGTTGCAGTCCACTCAAAACAGCAGTTTGGTATCCTGTCACTCAACCGTGAAGCAATCCATTTAGTTAATTAGTTATCAAGTAAATATTGAGTAAGCAGTTGTCTATGTTGAGATTTTGTCATTTTTAAAAAATTGTCCCATGTGGTACTAAGTCAAAGGCCTTTCTAAAATCAAGGAACACAACATCAACTAGTTTGCCTCTGTCCATTTCTCTACTTACATTTTCCTAAAAAACATGAGATTTGTTATACATGATCTTTCCTTAACAAAGCCATGGTGATTCAGATCCTGAATACTTGTGATAAAGTGGTCCTTGATAATACCCTCCATTATCTTTACTGGTATAGCAGTGAGGCTGATAGACCTATTGTTTTCCACCCCAGACTTATATCCTTTTTACGGCTCCATGGTGATGTCATCATGCTAACGTATTGGTATGAGTAGGAGAAAGGACTCACAGAATTGTGAGACTGTGGTCTTCCACTGAGTAGTTTGTTGTTAAAGATTTTTTTATTATTGAAGCATATAACAAAGTAGATACGGCCTGGGGTACAGTGCAACATTTGGTGTCCCCTGGGGAATAATAAAGCGATGGTTGACCAAGGCTTGTATAAATCATAACTGTACCTTTATATTTGTGCAGACACCTTCTATTTTATGGATAAAGATGATAAGCATTTACCTGCCCCCCTTTCATTAGTGGTTCGGACTGTTAGAGAAATTAGCATATGGGGGCACTCTGTTACCATTCTCAGCATTGACCTTATGGAAATCAGTCTCGTACAGGTCAGGTGTACTTCAGCAGTTTACCATTGTGTGTGCTAACACCATACTATATTCCTAAGTAGCACAACTATACACAGTCAGACAATCACATTTTGTAGGCGGTCGTAGTGGTATCTAGTGGGGGAAAGGTGGGGGGTGATTAGGGGTTCCTGAGTGGGTTGGGATCCAGACTGCTGTAGGCCCGGTTCATCCTGGGTCAGGTTGGGACTTGTGGCAGTATATTGAGTCCAGGAAGGGCTGCCAGCAGCCTTTGCATTTGAACATGGTGCCTCCTGCTAAGCTCATGAGTTTCTCAAAAGTGGCCACTTGTGCTATTGACAGTAGTAGTTCAGGGAAGGTCGGGCACTCAGTGGTGCACCATTTCATCAATATCAGTCTTTTGGCAGCTGCTCCCACTACCATGGCCTACCTAGTTCCTGGGCTGTTTTTGGGGACACCTGACCTCTCACATCCTAGAAGCAGCAGGGAGGATTCCAGGGATACTTCTGGGACTACCTCCCAACACGTTCTTGATTTCCTTCCAGAATGGGTGGAGCTGTGGACATTCCCAGATGACATGGTATAGGTGGGCTTCGGGTTGCCCACAGTGCCAACACATGTCATTTGTGGCTAGTTCCAGGTGTTTGAGTTTGGCTGGGGTGTAGTACCATCTTAGTGGGATCTTGTTCATGATAAGGTGGGTACGCCCATCCCTACAGGCAGAGTGAATTCTCAACCAATGGTAGGCCCATTGCTGTTTGGAGATTGGGGAGTTTAACTCCTGTTCCCACTGAGCTCTAGCTGATTGGGTTGGGTCTGGGGGGATGCATCTCAGACTGTGGTATAGTTTCTGTTTTCCCTGCTCTTTGCCAGCATTTTCCATGCCCCCAGAGGATGAGAGCCTGGAGGTAGCCCTTTACTTAATGGGGCGTTAGGTGCATGGGAGATAGCATCCCTTATTTGTAGGTACCTCCAGAAGTGATTGGCAGGAAGGTGATATCTGGCCCTGAGGGATCTGAAGGACTGTTGTGTTGGTACCTGGGATTAACAAGTCTTGCACTAGGGTGATCCCTTGGGCTTCCCAAGTCCACCAGTGAATGGGGTCTCTGCTCAATGTAAGAGTGGGAATTCTCCATAAAGGCATAGATTTTCAAGTGTGTAGGGGATCATTTGAGTAAGGTGTGAACCTTCATCCAGTATTTAACTAATATCACCATGGGAGGGGGCAGAGGAATGGGGTTCCATTTTCCCCTACATAGCACTGATACTGGGGATGGGGACCCTGCTAGGGCTGCTTCTAGAGGGAGGCAGGTTGGAGAAGCATGCCCTATCAGTGTAAGCCACCTCACTGCTTGGGCGGAGATGAAAGCCATATGGTGCCCTTGAAAACAGGGGAACCCCCACCCACATCTGCTCCAGTGTTGCTGCAGTTTTAACTTACTGAGTCAGTGCAGGTGCCCTTCCCAGAGGAGATGCACTATTAGATAGAGCAGCTGAGGGGCTGCCATCAGTTTGATAGAGTCTATATACCCAGCCAGTGATAGTTTTAGTGCTTTCCATCTGCCTACATCGCTTCTGAGGGATTCAATTAAGTTTTGAAAATTGGCTGAAATCATTTTTGACAGATTGGGGTGCATTATGATACCCAGGTATTTAATACCTCCTGGAGACCATTTGAGACCCCGTGATGTGAAGGCATGCTCTGAGCAAGCTGAGTTCAGTGGAAGCACCTTGGTCTTGGACTGATTTACCTGCTAGCTAGAGACCTGTGAGAAGTTGTCTAGTGTGTCAAGGACTGTTTGGACCACTTGGGGGGGTATACGCTGTAGTTATCAACAGGTTATCAGTGTATAGAAAAGTTTTAAAGGTGGCCCCTCTCGTTTGTATACCTGGGACTCTTTTAAATTCCCTAAGTGCTATGGCCAGTGGTTCTATTGCCAGGACGAAAAGCAGGGGTGACAGGGGGTACCCCTGCCTCGTGCCCTTCTGTAATCCAAATGGTGGAGACATTGTCTGGTTAGTAAGTACCAAAGCCATGGGGGAGGCATATAGGAGCTTCACCCACATCATGAAGCATGGGCCTATGGCCATTGTTGTCAGGGTCTGCATTGAAAAAGGCCATTCGACCGAGTCGAAGGCCTTGATGTCAATTGCTATGGCCACCATGGGTAATGTAGAGGACTTAACCTCATGCATGAGGGTAATCGGGGTTCTGTGATGATCTGACCATAGTCTTCTCTTGACAAAGCCTTCCTGGGCTGGGTGAATGAGGCCTGGTAGTAGCTTTTCCAGATGCCCTGCTAACACCTTTGCCAATATTTTGGTGTTTTCACTGCTGAGGGAGATGGGGTGGTAGCTCCCAGGGGTTAGTGGGTTTCCAACTTTCTTGGGAAGCAAAATTATAGCTGCTTCTCTCATCGAGGGTGGTAACATGCCTTTAGCTAGACAGTCCCCATACACCCTAACCAAATACTTGGTGAGATTCACCTCTTTCAACCCGGTAGAGGTTAATGGGTAGACCATCTTTGCCCGGTGCCTTGTGTGGGTTCAGAGCATGTGCAGAATCATAGAATCATAGAATCTTGATGATAGAAAAGGACCTCTTGGCCCATCTAGTCTGCCCCTTTGCCCCCCCCACTATTCCTCTCTCCTCCCTCTGATAGCACCCTTTCCCCCACCCTGTAACCCCACGTGCCTGTCCCATGCTCTCTTGAAACCCAATACTGTTTTGGACCCCACCACCTCCTCTGAAAGCCCATTCCATGCTTCCACCACCCTCTGAGTGAAGAACCATTTCCTCACATTGCCTCTGTAGTTTCCCCCCGTAGACTCAAATCATGCCCCCTCATTTTAGTGCCTTTCTTCCTGTGAAATAAATGCCTTTAGCCCGCTTTGTTTATCCCTTTGACATATTTAAAGGTCTCTATCATGTCCCCTCTCTCTCTTCTAGTCTCCAGTGTGTAGAGCCCCAATTCCCTACATCTCTGTTCATGTGGTTTGCCCTTCATCCTCTGCATCATCCTGGTCACTCTTCTCTGAACCCTTTCAATCATATCTATGTCTTTACACAGATATGGCATCCAGAACTGGACTCTGTACTCGAGGTGTGGTCTAACCATGGCTTGGTATAGGGGGTATCAGGACCTCCCTTCTTCTACCAGTGATTCCCCTTCCTATACATGCCAGCATCCCATATGCTTTCCCCACTGCCCTGCTACACTGAGTTTCTACCTTAAGGTCACTAGACACTACTATCCCCAGATCCCTCTCCTGCTCCATGATCCTGACTTCCTAACCTCCAAGTGCATACTCTGCCCTCAGGTTCCTGTGCCCCAGGTGCATGACTGCACACTTTTTTATATTGAATTTTAGGTGCCAGGTCTCTGCCCACCCTTCCATTGCCCTCAGGTCCTGCCTCATGTCCTCAACATCCCCTGTTGAGTCTACTCTATTGCAGATTTTTGTATCATCTGCAAAAAGGGCCACCTGACCCTTCAGCCCTTCCTCTATATCACTGATATAGATATTGAAAAGGAGTGGTCCCAGCACTGACCCCTGGGGGACCCCTCTTGTCACTCACCCTGTCCTGGAATGTACTCCATTCACTACCACCATCTGGTTTCTGTCCGTCAACCAGATTTCTACCCATCTAGCTTTTTTCCTCCACACCCATACTTTTCAGCTTGTTAACTAGCCTTCTGAGGGGTATGGTGTTGAAGGCCTTGCTGAAATCCAGATAGGCCATGTTCACCGCCCCCCCCCATGGTCTATTAACTGCGTCACCCAGTCAAGGAACTCAATTAATTGATTGGCATGACTTCCCCTTTGTGAACCCATGCTGTCTGTCATCCATCAGCTCATTTTCCTCTAGGTAGTTTGTCACCTTCTCCCTAATGAGTGCCTCCATGACCTTCCCCACCAGTGCAGTGAGGCTTGGTGTGGTTTTCTAACAATAATATCGAGTACACAGCCGCCTTCCTCCAGTCCTCTGGCACCCTTTTAGAATCCAGAGACAGGTTGAACAGCCTTGCCAGTGGGGAAGCCAACTCCTCGCTCAGTTCCCTTATCACTCTAGGATGCAGCCTGTCCGGTCCCATGGCCTTGTCCACTTTTAACCTGCCTATTTCCTCTCTGACTCTTTCTGGACTGAAGGGACTCATATCCACCCTGTGCCCCACCCTTCTTCCTTAACTTGGGCCCCCTGTCCTCCTCCTCTTTCGTAAACATCAAGCAAAAGTACCTATTTAGTTCTGCTTTATCCCCATCTTCTTCTAATGGCTTCCCTCCTTCGTTCCACAGCCTTGCGATCCCCTGTCCAGTCTTCTCCTTTCTCCCACATATCTAAAGAATATCTTTTCTTCTCTCCTGGCCCATTTTGCTGCTCTCTCCTCAGTGTTAGCCTTCACCCTCCCTATCACCTTTCCTGCGACCTTTCTCATTCCCCTATAGGCCTCCCTGTCCTTTCCCTTCTGTGTTCTCTTGTATTCCCTGAAAGCCCTCCTCCTGCCCCCAACCACTCTTGCCACTTCCCTAGTGAATCAGAGTGGTCGCCCATGTCTTGCACCCTTCCTCACCCTCCTAATACACAAATGTGTGGCCTCCCTCACCCAGTCTCTAATAGCTCCCCATAACTCCTTCACATCATCTATCTTTTCCATGCCCTCCATCTCCTCCCTCACTATCCTTCTCATCATGTCGAAGGTCTGCACACCTGAAGTCTAGCATCATTGTGTTTGTATGGCACACCTCCATCCCTGCTGTCACCTTGAACCTGATGATCCTGTGGTCACTGTTTCCCTGCTTCTCCTCCACCTCCACCCCGCCACATGCTCCCCATTTGTTAAGACCACATCCAGCAGGTTGCTTCCTCTAGTTGGTTCTTTGACCAACTGCTGAAGGAAGACCCCCTGCAGTGCTTCCAGAGTCCCCTTGCTTCTGGCCAAAGCTGCATCAGGGATGGTCCAGTTAATGTCTGAGAGGTTTAGATCCCCCACCAGAAGTGTTTCCCCCTTGAGAGTCATCTTCGCGATCGACTGTGACATTGACCAGTTCTGTTCTTCCCCTTGTGAAGGTGGTCTGTAAACTACCCCTAGTCTCAAGGGTTCCGGTCTTTCTGCTTAGTGTTACCTAAAGTAGTTCGGTTTCCTAGCCCCCTTCTGCCCCTCCATAATCTTTATGTCTTCCCCAATATACAGCCTCCCCCAATTGTCTCTCCTGTCTTTCCTGAACAATCTGTAGTCAGGGATAGCTGTCTCCCATGTGTGAAATTCCATCCACCATGTTGCCGTGATTGCAATTATGTCCAGTCCTTCATGCACAATGTTGGCTACCAGTTCCTCCACCTTATTAGCTAAACTCCTAGCATTTACCACCAAACCTCTCTACCATAGTTCTCCTCCCTTTCCCCTCCCCAAGGGTATGCCAGAACCTAACACTTCATCTCTTCCCCAGAGGGGCCTAGGGTCCCCATCACAGCCATAGTTTGGTGTGGTTTTATTCCCAACCCCCATATTTAGCTTAAATTACAAGGTTTTTCAAAGAACTCCCCCAGCCTTCATTTTAGTACAGCTGCACCCTCTCTGTTAAGGTGCAGTCTGTCAGGAGAAAAGAGACTCTCATCATCCCACATTGCTCCCCCCCCAGTCCCCTACTAGCCCATACCCCATCTGCTTACACCACCTCAACAGCCAGCTATCGAACTCCTTTATCCTTTGTTTTCTCTCTGTACTAGCTCTGGGCACTGGCAAAACCTCTGAAAAGGCTAGAGATTTGAAGCATAGACCACTGCAAACTTAGCCAGAGCCTTAAATCTCACCTGTACCTCCAGTAGACTACAGTAGACAAAATATTCTTTAGATATGTGGGAGAAAGGAGAAGACTGGAAATAGTTCCTTTATACCTGAGGTTCTGACATCATTTCCTCGAGTGCAAGGTGCATTTCACTGTCATATCCTCTCTAGCACACTGCACTGAAAATATAAGCATATACATTGTATAATATATATATTTCTATATAACAAATCACACCACGTGCGCGAGCACACACACACACACACAAATACAATAAAAAAAAATAGATAAACATGTGGGGAGTAGTGCAATGTAATGGCTGTGGGGCAGCAGTCTTCCGGGAGTCTTTCTGGAGGCTGAGATGCTGCCCTATTTGCAGACAACTATCTGCCCTGAGGGAGGAAGTTGCCTGTCTTCAGGCTGCACTGGACAGTAGTAAGGAAACCTTCCCCCAGGCCACACTGGACAGTAGGAAGTGAACCTCCCCCATCCAGGGAGCACTAGTGCCACCACCACTACCTCAGAGGTTGCGAAGAAAGCACAGCAGTTGGACCACAGTGGGCTCAGGGAGGGTGAGGAGGGTGGAACAGAGGCACACCCAGTCAATTGTTCCACTCCACAATCCATACACCATTCTGGGGGAACATAGCTCCCATATGGATGCACCCACAGAGAAGACTGATGATAACTGTCACAAGGGAGGCCCACAGGAAGGAGGCAGAGGACACCACAGGAAAGGAAGCAGCTCCTGGTGGGGACTCAGTTATTAGGGTATAGAACTGGGGAGAGCTGGGAAAATGAAGTAAGGTGCTTGCCTGGTGCCATGGCTTGAGGGACAGGAAGCGATCCTCAGGATCACGAGAACAGCTGCAAGGATTCTGAGCTGGACGTATTGTCCACCTAGGGACAAATGACTTGGCTCATCATGAGATTAGAGCAGTGCAGGAGGACATTGCAGAGTTGGAGAGGGACCTAAGACAAGTAGCACACACAGTATCCTTCTAGAGGTGCTGCCTGTCAAAAGCATGGGGAGGCGAGGGAACTTGCACCATGCAGTTTAATGAATGGTTGAAAAAATGGTGCGAGCACAGGGATTGGCTTCATTGGGGACTGGGGTTCCACCTGGAGGGACACCAGCCTATACTGGCAGGATGGTCTGCATGTATCCAGGAAGGGAACAAGTCTTTTGAGCAATCGGTTTAAATGCTTCATTGGCAAGCTTTTAAACTACTCAAAGGGGGAGGCACTGACAAGCAGCAGGAAAATCCCAGCCTCTCCCTACAAAACAGGGTACTAAATGAGAAAAAGACTGAGGTAGAACGGTCAGTGGGGGATGCTGCAACAGAAGGTAAAGCCATCAAAAAATGGAGAGCAATGAGTACTAATGCCCGTAGTCTGGGAATAAGCTTTCTGAATTAGTGGCCTTGATGGAGGAGGAACATCTGGATATCATGGAGTCACTGAAACATGGTACACACAAAACCATGACTGGGACATAAACATACCAGGATACACTGTCTACAGGAGGGACAGGGAGGGTAAAAGAGGAGGAGGAGTAGTTCTTTACATAAGGGAAGGAATAAAAGCAACAGAACAAAGGGTAAACAGGGAGGAGAAGCACTTGGGTAAATTTGAGACAGGCAATGGCACCACAATACGCATAGGGGTTAGATACAGACTCTCTCTCAGGGGAGGAAATGGACAGGGAAATGATAGAAAGTACACTTAGAATGGCAGAAAAGGGAGATATTGTTGATGGGTGATCTGAATATGCCAGATGTTAACTGAGTGCAGTTCAGCTGCCACTCAAGAGTGCAGTTATTCTAGATGCCCCACAGGGGCATGCCTCGATAACTAGTACTGGAGCCCACTCGAGAGGGAGCAATATTAGACTTGATTCTCTCAAATGGAGATGGAGAGAGGATCACAGATGTAGAAGTGGGTAGCCATCTGGGAACTAGCTACCATCGAACAGTATGGTTCACAATAAACACAGCAATCAAGCCATACAAGACAAAAGTACTGGACTTTAGGAGGGCTGATTTTGCCAAAATGGGTGAGTGCCCTAGGAATGCACTAGCAAATGGGCAGGAAGGAGGGGTGGAAGAACAATGGAATAATAAAACTGCCATCACAGAGGTAACGAGCTTTTGTGTGAAGCAAATAAACAAAACAAAACGATGTAAGAAACCACTATGGTTCTCAAAGGAAGTGGCAGTGAAGGTTCAAGAGAAAAAGAAAGCATTCAGGAAGTACAAAGAATCGCAGAAGGAGCAGGACAGAGAACTGTATCAGTTAAAGCAAAAGGAGGCTGGGAAGGCAGTCAGAACAGCAAAGGCCCAAACCGAGGAAAAGATAGCCAACTCAGTTAAGAAGGGGATAAAACCTTTATAGGTACATCAGGGAGAAGGAAGACCAAGGAGGGATAATGAGGCTTAATAAAGGGAGGGAGGGTGGGCAGAGGGAGACTGTGAAAGGCAGAGATACTAAACAAATATTTTGCTCAGTATTTACAAATGAAGAGGAGGTACATAAAACAAACAGTAGTAACACTCTGGATACAGAAGTTGGTACCAGCCCATTTACAGAAGAAAGGGTTCTGAAAGAACTCTTAAAACTGAAGGTGGACAAAGCAATGGGGCCTGATGGGATTCATCCCAGAATTCTAAAGAGCTAAGGGTAGAACTAGTGGACACCACTGACTACCCTTTTAACAAATCATGGGAGGATGGGGTGGTACCCGAGGACTGGAGGAGGGCAGATGTGATTCCCTTCACAAAAGTGGGAGCAAGGCAGAAGCAGGAAACTACAGACCTGTTAGTTTAACCTCAGTGATAGGGAAAATGATGGAATCACTCTGAAGGAAAGAATTGTCGAGTATCTAGAGGCCAGAGGGGCACAGGACCCAAGGCAGCATGGATTCACAGCGGAAGGTCATGCCAGACAAATCTGATAGATTTCTTTGACTGGGTGACCAAAGTAGTAGATCAGGGAGGGCTGTGGACATGGCCTCACTAGACTTTACAAGGCATTTGACACAGTCCCACAAAAGATTATATACGTTAGCCAGCCTGGGAGTGGGTCCCAAGATGACAGCCTGGGTAAAGAATTGGCTGGAGAATAGGACACGAGAGTAATAGTAAATGGAGTCCACTCAGAAGAAAGGAGGGTTACTAGTGGGTACCGTAGGGTTCAGTATTAGGACTGTCCTCTTCAATGTCTTTATAATCGACATATCATGGAAGGACTGAAGGAAAGTATGTCTCTTTGCAGATGACACTAAGATCTGCAACAGAGTTGATGCACAGAGTGGGGTGGAAAGGATGAGAAGGGACTTGCAAGGTTAGAGGAATGGTCAAATGTATGGCAGCTTAGATTCAATGCTAAGAAGTGCAAGGTAATGCACCTGGGAAACAAAACCCAGGGAAGAGTACACAATGGGGGTGAGATACTAACAACAACAAAATGGAAAGGGACCTGGGGGTAGTCATATCAGATGACCTAAAGGTGGGCAAGCAATGTGAGAGG
The DNA here is from genome assembly GCA_016271365.2 of Neoceratodus forsteri. NCBI lineage: Eukaryota > Metazoa > Chordata > Ceratodontiformes > Ceratodontidae > Neoceratodus > Neoceratodus forsteri. Next base: position 1,200,384,973 of record CM057458.1, on the reverse strand, counting down.
GCAGCAAGAAGGGCTGGGGGGTTACTGGGATGCATAGGGAGAGGCATCACCAGTAGAAAACAAGAAGTTATTATCCCTCTGTACAGACAGCTGGTGAGACCCCATCTGGAGTACTGTGTGCAGTTCTGGAGACCCAATCTCCGCAAAGACATAGACAGGATGGAAGCTGTCCAAACGAGGGCAACTAAAATGGTGCAGGGTCTGCACCGGAAGACATATGAAGAGAGACTTAAGGAGCTTAATATGTATAGCCTTGAGGAAAGGAGGGAGAGGGGACATGATAGAAACTTTCAAGTACCTCAGGGAATCAACAAAGTCCAAGAGGGTAGCATCTTTCAAAAAGAGGTGTGCAAGAACAAGAGGGCACAATTTGAAGATGGGGAAATGGCTCAGAGGTAATTTAAGGAAGTATTTTTTTCTGAGAGAGGTTGTGGATGCATGGAAACGGCCTTCCGGAGGAAGTTGTGGAGTCAAAATCAGTGGTGGAATTCAAGCATGCATGGGACAGTCATAAGGCAATTCTAGGGGTGGGGTAGAAAAAGTAGGCTGCTGGTTAACTAGGATCTGCAGCTTATCCAGTAGGTAGGGAAATGGGCAGACTGGGTGGGCCAAGCAGTCCTTATCTGCCGTCAAATTCTTTGTTTCTATGTTTCTATGTGTATACTCGTGTATAAGCTGGATTTTTGGGAGTCAGTTATCTGTGTGAAAACGCATTTTCTGACTTATACACGAGTCACTGAAAAAATCAGAAAATCAGTCAGTGAAAAAAAAAAAATACAATCTCTGTCCCCACTGCTACTTCAGTGCTGACACCTAATCAACCGAGATATTGCCCGATTAAGACCCACTACATGCCTGTCTGTTGTCTGCTGCTCATGTGTGCTTCTCACTCTTAATAAGACACATTTGCAGACAATCAGTTTAGCAGTTTAGCAGACCAGATAAATGTAGTTCCCTTTACTGTGATGTGGCACGCTTCACCCTGATTTTAACATGCAGTCCACAAAAAGAAATATTTTTCATTGATTTCATGTGCTCTTATTTATACTTCTGTTTCATTATTTCAACAGAGGTGAACTTTTTAGTGGTAAAAGACGCATCTGACTTAGACGTGGGTCACAGGCTGAGGCAAAAAATTACATGTTGAATAATGGCCCCAGACTTATACGCATACCAACTTATATGTGAGTATATATGGTATTTCTCTCCAAGTTGTTTGTCCCCAAATGGAACACCAGATGTGATTCCTCATCCAGTTTCCTACCCCATGAGGGAATTTGGTGGATAACTTCCAGTATGGTCATGCCCAGTATGCGCTCCACCCAAACTGTGCTGTTTCTGCCCCCCCCCCCACTTGATACCTTTTAGGATTGAGTCGCCAATCAGTAGCATCTTGCCTCATTTTTATGTTCATCGAGCGCACAAGTGCAGATGAACATGTTGATATGAGAGTTACTAGAGAGAGGTGTGAGGGGTGCCAGCCCAATGGCCAGCAGTGCTGCAGGGGCCGGTCTGTGGCTGGCAAATCAGCAGGCAGTGTCCTGATGACACAGGTTTGCTGAGGTGGCTCATCTCAGCAAACATTTCAAAGGACAGAGCCAATGCTGCATGTGGCTCTGTCCTTTGAAATGCGAGCCCTTCAGTTGCAGCTTAGTGTGTCTTTCCTTGTTAAACAATGTCCCCTTTCCCTGCTGCCACTTAGTGGGTCTTTCCTGGTTAAACAATTTCCCCTTTCCCTTTTTGACACTGGGATTCCCAGTCCCGGTGTTGGATGCGCCCCCCCAACCCATTTATATCCCTAACCGACATTGGGGTGCCCAATTCCTGCGTCAGCATCCCCCCATCTCTATTGTGACACACTTGGAGCTCACCCCAGTGTGCCTAAATTTATATTTATATATGTTTTACCTGTAAATGAAGAAAACCTTCCTTCACAAACTTTTTTTCTCTTCACCTGTAAAAATGAAAACCATCCCTCGTTGTTTTCCCCATCCCCTTTCCCCCACCCGACCCTCCCTCTGCACACCCACTTCCCCACACCCCACCCTTACCCCATACTTACCCTCTGAGTTTGGCAGACACGATCTTCTGCAGAGCGGGACATGTCTGTACTCTTCATAGCCGACCAGCAAACTTGAAAGAATGAAAGATAAGCCATATAATGGGAGTCAATGGGGATTTCAACTTATGTTGATATCTTAGCCATTTTTAAGAATTTTGGCACCAAATTTTCAACATGGAGTTCTTGGGACCCCACCTCATGAACATATTACTGTCATTTCATTCCTCAGTCCTGAAAGGTGATTTTGCAATCGCTGCTCAGAATCACCATTTGGGACCGAATAATGAAACAACAGTGCCACTGTTCATGAGGTGGGGTCCCAAAAAGCCCATGTTGCAAATTTGGTGGAAAAAAATTCCAATAAATGACTGTGTTACGAGCATGCATTTTGCAATTTCTACACACACTCGTAACTTTGCCAATTTTTAATATTTTCACTCTAGATTTTAAACATTGCCATTTTTTACACCTCCTTATGAACAGTACAGCTGTCATTTTTCAAAACCTGCCCAAACTGTGTTTTAGCACCTGTGGCACCGAATGGCACAGTTGCTGTATGAAATCACATTTTGGGATTGAGTAATGAAATGAGAGAGCCACTGTTCATGAGGTGGTGTCCCAAAAAGCCCATGTTGAAAATCTGAAGCAAAAATACCATCAAACATCTGGGGCATTAGGGTTTCCAACTGTAGCGCCCCCCCCACCCTGTAGAGACTGACCGATGTTGGGCGTGTGCCTTGAGGTCATCTGCTGTAGTGCTCACACCATTCCAACCCCACCCTGCAGCCAGTGGCAGGCATCGGGGTGTGCCTTGGAGTCTTTGGCCCAAATGTTCACCCCATTCTCCTATACTGCACCCATCTTGGCTTATTTCATTATGGAATGGGGTGAGCGTTAGGCTGAAGATTCAAGGCACACCATGACACCTGTCATGTCTGCAGGGTGGTGATGGAATGGTATGAGCATTATGGCTGATGACCCAAAGGGACACCCCCAATGCCTGTCAGTCTCTGCAGGCTGGGGATGGGGCATTATGGTTAGAAACTGTAATGCCTCATTAAAGAAGTAAATCAGGGAGGGACGTTTGATGTCACCTGCCTTGATTTCAGCAAAGCCTTCAACAACGTCCAACACAGAAGGCTGATTACAAGGTGAGTAGTCTGGCAATGGGGCACAAGTTAATAAACTTGGTTAGAAACTGGCTGATGGACAGGAGGCAGAGGGTGGTGGTAATGGGATCCAGTATGAGGAGAGGGGGTGACCAGCAGGGTACCTCAGGGATAAGTCCTGGGACCAGTCCTGGTCAATGTCTTCATTACAGACATTGTGGAAGGGCTAGAAGGAAAGGTCTGTCTGCCTGTTTGCAAATGACACCAACATCAGTAACAGAGTAAATACTCCAGAAGGGGTGGAGAAAATGAGCAGGGACATGGAGAGGCTTGAAAAATGGTCTGAGGAGTGGCAACGGGGGTTCAATGCAAAGAAGCACAAATAATGCACCTGAGAAGAGGGAAACCTGGGGAGAGTTACAGGATGGGGTGGAGGTGCTGATGATCACCAAGGAAGAAAGGGAACTAGGAGTTATCAGTTCTGATGACCTAAAGGTGTCAAAGCAGAGCACAAATGTTGCAAGGACAGCCAGTGGCATGCTGAGGTGCATAGGCAGAGGTATCACTAGCAGAAGGCATGAGGTGGTGATGCCATTGTATAATGCACTAGTGAAGTCTCACCTACAGTACTGTGTGCAATTCTGGAGGCCGCAAATGCATAAGGATATTGACAGGGTGAAGGCATCCACAGAAGGGCAACCAAGATGATACATGGCTTGCAACACAGAACATATCAGAAGAGATTAAAAGGATCTCAATATGTACTTAATGGAGGAAAGGAGGGAGTGGGGCAACATGATAGATATGTTCAAGTACCTCAAGGGCATAAACAAGGTGTAAAGGTGGACATGTTTCGATACATCAAACGTTTGGCATTGTCAAATGCTTGTTATTTTTATCCTAAAAAAAAGAACACCGTCCTTCATTGTCCACTGTGTGACCCCCCTCCCCTAAACAGTATACAGACACTGGAAGGACCCAATCCCCCAGTGTCCTCATCTGTCCTTCCATTGTTGTCTGCTGTATGACCCTCCTCCCAAACAGTTTGCAGACACTGGGAGTGCCCAATCCCCCAGTGTCATCTGTCTGTCCAATGTTGTCTGCTGAGTAACCCCGCCAAACAATATACATACACTGGGGGTGCCCAATACCCCAGTGTCTTCATTTGTTCAGAAAACTCCCTGAAAATAAGAAAACTGACCCTTCTCATTTTTTTCCCCTGTAAAAAATAAAAACGTCCATCATTGTCCGCTCTGCCGTTACCCAATTCCCTACTCTCCCACTCAGGACCCACCACCCCACACCCCCATTCCCCATACTTACCCACTGGAGGTCCATTGCCATAATCTACCTTGGACTGCAGGCACGTCTTCACTGTTCAAAGCCCAGCCGCGAACTGAGGTAAGCACTTCAATGTGTTTCAATGTGGTTTTCGGCATCAATGTATTTCAATAAGGTTTTCAATTCAGCGGCATAACTTGGCCATTTCTAAATATTTTGCCCCAAATTTTCAACATATGTTTTGAGACACAACCTCACAAACAACTTCACTGAAGCAATTTTCAAACATCCTCCCACCCCACCCCAATGACACCTGTGCATGACAAACATTCGGCATTGACAAATGCTTGTTCCTTCTGGTTTACCTACATCATACTTCTCCTTTTCCGATCTACTGGCATCTGTTCTACCTCCCTGTCCCTCACTACCCCCTCCTGATTTCTCATCTCTGCCCTAACCCTCTCATCCCCTGTAGCCTTCTCCTCAGCCCTGCTGGCATTTAACACTACTTCTTTTGCCCTTGCCCCTAGCTCTCCAATCCCTTGACTTCATCCATATGTTTATCCCCTGCCATTGGTTCTCTGGTAAGCCTTGATGACTGGGTAGCATCATCCAACCCTTTTATGTGTGATCCTCTAGTCTAGTACCACCCTGAGTCATCTTCTGCCCTCTGTGTTCCCTCTCTCTTATCTGCTGTACATCTGGTGTCCTGTGCTCCCCCATTCTGACTCCCTGTTGTCCCCGTACCACCTGGTTTTCATCCTTATGCACCTCTTCCCCCCTTTCTCCCTTACCATGTACACCCCACTCCCAGCTTCACACCCTCTGTTTTCCCTTGTGTCTGTATTAGACCTGGCACCCCTCCCCTATCGTCCCCCTTGCTATTTCACTCCGTCTCCTTCTTGCACCAGCCCACATCTTCATCCTGCTCCCTCTTATACCCCTTCTGCCATGATGTCCACCAGTAATGAGTACCTGTTGGAGACTGGAAACCTCCCAGCTTGTTGACTCCTACTGTCCCCTGCTGGTAAGTTGTGCGTCCCTACCTGGGTCCTTGGAAACCCTTTCCTCCTACTATCAGCAGTACCCATGCTCTGCCATCTGTCACCTACCCTCCCATCCTGCCCTAGACCCCTGTCCCTTTGTTATCCCCATGCCTGGCCTGTCCTTCCACAGTTCCAGTCTACCCCCACCCTCCTAGTCCTGCCACAGCAGACCCCTTTCTCCCCCAGAAATCTTTATAGGTGTGCCTCTCCTTCCCCTCGTACTCATGCCCTTCATCCTCCTGTCTATTTCATCCCTGAGAATGCATACCTCATCCTCTAATTTCATTAACCTGGCACATATTGGACATCATCCTTGTCTCCACAGTGTATTCATGGTCATTGCAGCCCCACAGCTATTGCATCCCACCAATCTGCCTCCCCTCCATCCATTAACCGAAGTACCCCTCCCCACCCTGCAGTGTCCCTGCCCAGGCTAGCCTCCCCTTCATTCATTTTCAAACAGCACCTCCCTCACCCTCCACACAGACCCATGCTCCCTTCCATACCCCCAGCTTAGTATGACCAGTAATCCTGGCTGCCTCGAAATACCAAAGGTAAAGACTAATGACTAGGGATGCCCTTTAAGACCAAATACAGTGCCCTTAAGACCAAATTCAGTGCAGTAACAACAAAAATTCCAGTAGTGTTACTCCATCAGAGCAGTCTGATAATCCTGATATTAATAGAAACAGTTCAGCATAACTGTGCACTCTGAAACTACTAGAATCAGTTCAGCATAAGGCCCACCAGTTATGATGTTCATACAATTACCCCACCCAAAAACTGCTGCAAACATCCCACAGGAAAAGAAAATGTTTCTACTTGCCTCCTTGCCCATACAACCAGTTTCCCCAAATAAGCTGCACTGTACCTTAAGTTGATTCAGATCCTACACCCCAAAGCCCAATGTTCAGTTCATGTCTCTTTAACATATGCTCCTGTAGACCTCGAGACGCACTCACACTTCCCCTTTGATGCCACCTCTTCCAGGTGTTCCATCCCTCGCTTGTCCTCTGATAGGTGATATGCTTCTTGTTTATACTTCTGCTTCCCAGTCCTCCGAGTATAGTTTGTGCCCCTTTTAGGCAGCTGCACCCTCAGGCTGCCAACAGATTGAAGTCAAGCACTGCTGGTGCCACCCCTACAGGATACTTCTCCTCTTGTTGGTGCACTCACATGAGGCGTGGCTCCTACAGCCCATTTAATAATGGTGATGGTGGGGGAGTGGGGGGAGAAATTTCAAGCTGCCCAGTTTCTGTTGTGGCTTCCCCAGCCACCGATGTGGTCCTGCTGCCTCCCTTTCCTCTGCCTCTCCTCCGGAGCTGCTAATGCAGCCCCACTCTGCAGCGGACTCCTGCTTTATGGCCCGATTAGCCTCCGCTGGACACCGCTGGTGCGGCACTGGTCCCGTGCCCCAGGTAAGGAATGCAGATTACAATTAGAGTGCAGCTGGGCCTGAGCTTTTTAAAGCCCAGCCGCCATTTAAATTATCCCGCCTCCACTCCAGATTGGTCTGCAGAGTTCAAGCTGGGAGCCGCTGCACTTCTTACTGGCTCCCAGCTTCTGTTGTGGCTTCCTCAGCCACCAATGCAGCCCTGTTGCTTCCCTTTCCTCTGCCTCTCTTCTGGAGTTACAGATGTGGTTCCACTCTGCAACTGACTCCTGCCTTGCAGCCCGATTGGCCTCCGCTGGATGCCGTGGGTGCGCCGCTGGTCCCAGTGCCCCAGGTAGGGAATGCAGATGACCTCTTATTGCCTCTTTGATATCGCCTTCAGTCAAGGGGGCATTCAATTCCCTGGATGTTTTGTCCAATACCCTTGGTATGGGGTGCTTAACCAAGAATGTTTCTATTTTGAGGGGGTCCGGGGGGAAGGGAATGAATACAGCTGTTCATAGAACTGAGCCATAATTGTATTTATCCCTTTCTGTGAGTAGCTTTTGTTACCATCTTTGTCTGCCAGGGTGTGAATAGCCCTAGTTGCTTGTTTGCTTTCAAGTCTGTAGGCCAGCAATTTACTGGCCTTCTCCTCTCCCTTCCAGTATGAGTGACACAGCTGCCTCAGATTCAACTCAACTTGACAAGTCAGATGAGCATTTAGTAAGACCCTTGTACTGAAACATTGTGCCAACAGGGTACACGTTGGGGGGTGTCTCAGAATTTAATATTTTTATACTGTACCTTGAGTGTAGCCAACTGCTTTTGGAGGGCACTTTGTTCAGCCTCCCTCTGTCTTCTCCTGGCTGTGGTGAAGGCAATTATCCTTCCCCGCAAAGTGGCCTCCCATAATGTAGAGTCAGAGACCTCTCCATTGTCATTGTTATACCAATATTCTTTGATCTTGGGTCCTAGCCAATCTTAGAACTGTGCATCCTCTAGTAGGAGGGTGTCCAGTCTTCAGGTAGAGGTCTTGGGTTGATCCTGACCCCATCTAATCCCCAGCTCCAGAATGGCATGGTCTGAAATAACTATGGGTTGTGCCTGAACTTTTATAGCCCCTTCGTATGCTGAGCTGGACATTAACCACAGATCAATCCTGCTGGATGAACCATGTATCAGAGAAAAACATGTATAGTCATGCATGCCTGGGTGTTTGGTTCTCTAGGCATCCAGCAGTGTATGCTCTTCCATCAGTCTAAGGACAGCTTTTGTAGTCTACCTGTTGGTTCTGGACTCCAGTTGCTCCTGTTTATTTTATGATCAAGCATGAGGTTAAAATCTCCCCCCATTAACACCTGGGCCTTACTTGTATTAAATTCCGTAAGCACCTGGTTCAGGTTGTGGAAGAACTGCGGGCAGTCTTGATTGGGAGCATACAGATTGATGAGAATAACTGGCCCTTCAGGGGTTTCCATTTCATCTATGACATACCTACCCTTTTTATGTCCATTGTGGCATACTGTCTTCCATCCTAGGTTTTTGTGAAAAAGAATGGAGAACACTCTTTTATGGGATAGGGCGACACTAAGAATCTCCTCTCCCACCCAGCCCTGATGGAGATTCTTTGCTTCCCCGGTGGAGAGTTTAGTTTCTTGGAGGAATGCTATCTGGGTGCTCAGTCTCTTTACATGTGATAAGACTTTCTTTCTCTTGACTGGTAAGTTGAGCCCCCTGACATTCCAGGATACCAGTTTAGTCTCCATCGGGTAGGCACTTGATCATGGTCTGTTCAAGATGGGGCCTATAACACCAACATAATACCCTACAACAGTTGAGGCTGTTCTGTCCACCCCTTGCCCCCCTTTGCCACCCTTCCCCACCGCCATGAGCATACTGGATTTCCTGTATCCTTAGCAAAACTACACATATAAATATTCTAGAACAGCAACTGTATAAAATAAACCAAAAAAAACCAACTATAACTGTTAGGCTCTTTGATGCATTCCCTTCCCTTCCATCCCCACCACACCCCTGTTGTCCACTCTTTTGACCAGCTTCTTCTTGTACTATCAGCTGAGTGTGGCCCAGGTAGCTGTGGGAGTCACTGGGGTGCACCTCATGGGTGAGCTACCGAAAATGGTGTTACATGACAGTCCTTCCTTTGTAGAGCTTGCCCTGTTGTGCAGCGTACCATTCTGCAGCTCATCACCTGTGAGCTCCTGTGATTCTCAGATAGAGTTGCCAGAGAACCTTCCCCTTAAGAGCTTTGTGAAGGATCCCCTCAGCTGGGAGTCCTCGGAGACCTGGGGGCAGCGCTGTAGCTGCGCTTATCATGTGCTGTGCCCTGCATTACTTTGCCCCCAGTCTCAAGGCAAGCAAATAGAAAAGACGCATGAGCCCCCACATCCCTGGCAGTGTCTTCTGTCTGAACACCTTGGGGTGGGTGGGATAAGTGGGCACCACCTGACCGTAGCCATTATGAAGTCTGGAGGGGATGGTAGTCCCCTTCCCTTGGTTGTTCGGGATTCTCATCCCCATATTCAGTCTTGGACAGGGGAAACTATGGAGCCCGAAGAGGCCTCTGAGTTGGCTCTGTTGCTGCAGCTCCTGGAGTGGAACCAAGGTGGGTCTTGTCGATGTGTGCCCCCTCCTCTGTTGCCACTTTCCTGTTTTACCTCTTACCTTTCTGGGCCAAGTTCTTGGGCTCCTCATGCGTCAGCTGCTGGTGGCTAGGTGTCTGGTGGAAGAGTCGCCTTTGTAATTCTCAGCCTGGCCAGTAAGCAGTCCATGGGAGCAACCCTTACACGACAGCTCAGCGGTTTGAACTGTTCTCTAAATTTGCGCCAATTCAGCTTGGGGCATATGCTGTCAGGAAGACTTCAGTGGCTTCTGGGGTCTCGAACAGCTTGGGAGCCCCATTCACCATGATCCTCAGGGTGGCTACATACTGGAGGGAATATTCCAGCCCAATGTCTGAACTAGCCTTCCTTGCCAGCGTGAAGGCCCTCCTCCTCACAGACTCTTCTTGGGAATAGTCAGCTAAGATCTGTATCCTTTGCCCCTTCACTGTAGATCCTTTAGTTGCCTCGCTACTTTAGTGATCACCTCTCAGTCTTGAAATCTGATAAAATCTGAGAAATCGGGCAAGGATGGTACATGGGCATCCCCCTAGGGTTGGTTGGATGCTAGTGTACGATGTGCCCGATCAGTTTCCAGAGGGGTACCCCCTGTGCCATCTGAGAAGTGGTGGGAACTCTTTTTGTAGAAAATGTAGTGTCCTTGCCCTTGCAACTTTCTGGGAAACCTACAAAATGGAGGTTATTCCAGCTGCTGCGATTCTGAAGATCCTCAACCCTATTCCACAATATATGAATAATGCGGTCCTGTTCCTGTAGCCAAGAGTCAGCTTTGTGTTGGGCATCTTCTTCCTCTGCCATTCTGTGCTCCATGGCACTGACTCTCTGAGAGAGTTCAATTATGTCCGCCAAGTTTCTTTGTCCAGTTAGCTATATTTTGTTGATTTTTTTGGATTATTTCCATAAACACACTTCTGATTTCCTCCAGATTGGCATCTGGTGGTGGTGGCACTGAAAACTCCATCTCAGGGATCGGTGTGTATGGAAAGGCCCCTGCCTATTATCCAGCACAAGTCCACACAGAACTTCAGATTGCCAGCAGCCAGCAGTTCAAAAAAGGAGTCGATTTGCTCTGAATCAATATCTATATATGAAATGAGCAATTCAGCTTCAGAACAGAAGGAGGTAAATGTCAGATATATGCCAGGGTCTAGGGAGCTAGTCTTTTAGGCTTTCATTCACTTCTGCTGTTGGCCATACCCCTCCACTGAGTAGTTTGGTTTGGACATGATGACTCATATAACTCCGCTGTTCTGTCCATTTACTCTACATTAGTGTGTGTGTCTGCACCCTTGCCTGCTGTAGATAGCACTATTTCTAGAGCCCCTTTAATAATTGTGCCTGTTAAAAGATCTAAAGGCAGTAACTGCTGTAATTCCTATTGAAACACATTCATCATTTTAAGAGCATATAAGATAAATAGCCTTGGAACAGCTAACTTCCACAAACTATGGAAAAATTATTTTCTTTCCATGGCACTTCTTCAGCTGCACTCTGTCCTGCATTCCACTTCTTAGCATTCCAGTCTTTGCTTCAGCTCTATTCAGCATTACAAGATCTTGTCTTTAAAGAGCATGCTCCTGTTACTGTATACTAACATACTAAAATGCCAGCAGAATAGGCCTAATGGTCTCTCGAGTCTGCTCAATTTTCAGCACCCGCACTGAGGGCTGATTTTGGTGTCCCCCCTCCCCTTGGGTTATACTGTCCCCAGTCCCAGATGTTCCACCTGTATTGGGCCTGGTCAGATTTACCCTCCCCCTGTACCTGTCCCATCCCCTCTTAAACCCATCCACAGTCTCCACCTCTACCACCTCCCTGTGCAGTGCATTCCATGGCTCCACCACCCTTTCAGTGAAATAACATTTCCTCCTCTCCCCTCTGAGCCTGCCCCCCTTCCAGCTTACACCCATGACCTCTTGTTGCCCCACCCTCCTTCCTTCGGAGCACCCTGACTGGGCCTCCTTTATTGATCCCTTTCATGTACTTAAAGACCTCTATCATGTCCCCCCTGTCCCTCCTCTCCTCCAGGGTGTACATGTTGAGCTCCTTGAGCCTCTCTTCATAAGTCCTCTCCCCCAGTCCCCAGATCATTTTGGTTGCCCTCCTTTACACCCTTTCTAGGAGTGTAATGTCCCTCTTTAAATGTGGTCTCCAAAACTGTACACAATACTCGAGGTGTGGCCTAACCAAGCAGTTGTACAGTGGAAGGATCACTTCCACCTTTCTGGATGTAATCCCCCTGGTGATGCATCCCAGCATCCTATTTGCCCTTGCCGCTGCCCTCCTACAGGTCTCTGAGTTTTTCATTTTGACATCTACCACTACCCCCAGGTCCCTTTCACCCTCCGTGACTTGAATCATGTCTCCTCCCAGGGTATACCCCTGGCCTGGATTTCTGACTCCCAGGTGCAGAACCTTGCACTTCCCCACATTTAATTTTAGTTTCCATTTTCCCAACCACCTTTCCAGAGCCTCCAGGTTCTCCTGCAAGGCCACCCTCCCCTCCTCCCCATCCACCATTGCACCCAGCTTTGAGTCATCTGCAAAGAGACTCATCTCACTCCTGATCCCCCTCCTGAGGTCTGAGATATAGGTGTTAAACAGGAGTGGCCCCAGCACTAACCCCTGGGGAACTCCACTAGTAACCCACCTTGGGGATGAGGCTAACCCTTCAACCACCACCTTCTGAGTACGCTCAGAGAGCCAATTTCCTATCCATTTTAACAACTGTATCCCTACCCCCATTTCCTTCAGCTTAGCCAGCAGGCCACTGTGGGATACCAAACCAAACACCTTGCTAAAGTCCAGAAAGAGGACATCCACTGGCCTACCCTGGACCAGGGCCCTCGTCACCCAGTCATAGAACTCAACAAGGTTTGTTTGGCACAATCTTCCCATGACAAAGCCATGCTGCCTATCGTCCAAGTACCCAGTTTGCTCCAGTTACCCCCCTAACCTTTCCTTGACAATACCCTCCATCACTTTGCCGACCACCGATGTCAGGCTAACGGGCCTGTAATTTCACGCCTCCTCTCTTGATCCCCCCTTGTGGATTGGCATGACATGGGATACCCTCCAGTCTTAGGGCACCCATCAGTCCTCAGAGAGATGTTGAAAAGCTCCACTAGAGGGACTGCCCGCACATCCGCTAGTTCCCTCAGCACCCTGGGATGTACCTCATCTGGCCCAGGTGCTTTCGCTGCCCGAAGGGACCTGAGGGCTTCACTCTCTCTCTACTGGGAATTCAGCCTCCACATCCTCCCCTTTTCACCCTGCACTGCTGGGCCCCCACCTGACTGTGGTGGCCACTCCCTTTCCCCAGACTCATCAGGGCCCCTGGTCTCTACCGGTCCCACCCCTCACTCTGGTTTACCTCCGCTTCCCTCATAAGACATAGCCCCTCCATCATCCCCTGGTAAAAAACTGAGGCAAAGTACTCATTTAGGACTTCTGCCTGCTCCCCCACCTCCTGTGCCCAACCATCCCCTATCCTTATCTTGCTGATCTGCCCCTTACTTTCCTTTTTTCCCCCTATGTATCTAAAGAACCCCTTGTCCCCACTCCAGATCCCACTGGCCAAGGACTGCTCCTTTTTTGCCTTAGCTGCTCTTGCCACCCTGGTGACTCTCTTGGCTGTCGGCTCATATTTCTCCTGATCCCTTTCCGTCCTTGAGCACTTGAAGCACCTATAGGCTGCCTTCTTTTCCTTCACCACCTCCTGTACCTCCCGGGTCCACCAGCAGCATTTTCTGGCCTTACCAAACTTACGACTTTGCCTTGCGCAGAATCTGGTAAGCTCCTGTATTCTCCTCCTGATGATCCCCCACCTGCTATCAGCATCCATATCTTGCCTTATCCTGTCCAGACGATCTTTAAGGATCCTTCCCATCTCCCTGAAGTCTGCACCCCTAAAGTCGGTTACTACTGTCCTTGTTTGGCTTTCCTCCCCCCCAGATCCAGGAAGTACAAGACTGTGGTGTGATCACTCCCTGCCAATGGGTCCCTCACCTCTAGGCCCCTAATCTGATCACTGTCCGCCAGGACCTTGTCCAGTGTCCGGGCCTCCCTAGTTGGCTCACCCACCTGTTGTGTCAGAAATGCATCCTGGAAGAAATCCAGCAGCCTCTGCTCTCTGGTCACTGGTGACGTCATAGTCCCCTAGTCTGTTCTTGGCATGTTGAGGTCCCCCATTACCACTACCCTTCCCTTTCTCAATCTACAGTATCCCTCGAGATTTGCCACCAAACTTTCTTCCAGGACCTTGGCCAGTGCTGGTGGTCTGTATATCACTTTGACCTTTACTCTCTTACCCCTTTGCATCAGCAAGCTGACCCAAATAGCCTCCATGTTCCCCTCTGTCTCCTCTATCCCTCCAATACCCATGCCATTTCTGACTAACAGTGTTACACCACCCCCCTTCCCTCCCTCCTATCTTTTCTGAACATAGTGTAGCCCTCCAGATTTAGGTCCCACTCATACCCTTGAGTGGCCCAGGTCTCAGTGACTGCTGCCACATCTACCTCCCCCTCAACTGGCATCACCTGGAGCTCAGGCATTTTATTTCCCAAGCTCCTGGCACTTATCAGGACCACTCTCCAACCCTTTTCCCTCCTCTCCATTCTCCCCCTTGAGTGCCCATTTCTCAGCTCCTACACCCCACCTGGTGACCCATTTCCATCTCTCTCTCTAGCCCCCTAGAGGAGGGAGACCCCGTTCCTCAATTATTGTACCTTCTGGCACTGACCCTTTTTTGATCTCTCCCCTTCACAAGATTAAATCCCATCTTTTGCTGATGAACCCAGCTAGTTTGAGCTTAAGGATTTCCTTCCCCTCCAAATTAAGGTGGAACTTGTCCCTAGTGTACAGCCCCTTATCCTCCCAGGTCTCCCCCCAGTCCCCCAACAGGCCATACCCCAATTCCTAACATCACTCCCTAAGCCACTGATTTATCTCCCTAATCTTCATCTTGTTTTCTCCATTAGCCCTTGGCACCAGCAGGATTTCCAAAAATGAGATCTTACAACCTATGGAACGGCATACCCTGGCCAACTCTCGGAACCTTGCCTGAATTTCTAGTTCACTATTACCATTTATGTAATTTGCCCCCAAGTGCACTAGAATGTCTGGGGTCCCCCCGCATTCCCTTTCCAGTGAATACAACTCATGCTTGGCCTTGTGCACTGTCAGGCATGGGTGGCATTTGGTTCTGAGCAGACAGGTTTTACCCTCCTCCTGCCCCTACCACTGGATGCCTCTGATCATGGAGTCCCCCAATAGCAGTACTCTAACCTCCCCCTTGCCTCCCTGTTCACCCCTTGGGTTCCCCCTCCTTCCATGCCCCTCCTCATCCCTTCATCTGGATTCTCCCCTTAACTGGCTCATTGCACCTCCCACAATCTGGGTGTTGAAGGTAGCCCCTTCACTATTGTCCCTGGTCACCTCCGCTACCCATGTCCTGGCCTTCTTTATCCCCCCATCTGAGTATCTTTCTCTGTATCTCTTTCACCACTCCTTACTAATCCATCTGTCCTATCCATTTGCCTACATGGCTTTCTGCTTGCTATCATCCCATTTATATCCTGTGCCTTCCTGCCTGTTGTGCTCTCCTGTTCCATACCATCAGCCTCCTGCTTGTTCCCCTGATCCTCCTTTTTCTTCTCCCCTACCCCTCTTCCCCATCCTGTCTGGGACCCCCTCTATTGTGCCCTTGCCTCTTTCCCCTTCATCCTTTCTATCTGTCCCTGCCCCAGCTTCACCAGCAGCAGCATCATCATCCTCCTCCTCCTTCCCCACACACCCCTCTTCTACCAATGGGCATAGAGGGTTAAAACAATTTGTGAGCCTTAGCCCATCCCCCAGTGCCCCCTGTCCCTATGGCACATCTTGGTTTCCTTTGGACACCCCCAGACTCTTGCCTACTGCTGTGGAAATTTCCACCTTTTGGGTCCCAACTGCCAGGGTCCCCTAGAGCCCACTGTGTACCCCCTTCCCTCTTCTCATAGTGTGAGCACCTCTCTTCACTCCTCCCCCAGCTTGGGAGGCCCCAGCACCTAGTGCTTCCATGTTGGTGACCGCTTGCCTGCTACCTCTCCAATCCTCCCCCCAGCATCCCCAGCTGCCTTCAGATCCCCTCTACCCTCTCCTTAAGCTGTGCCAGCTGGTAGCACACTGGGCATCCCCCAAAATTCCAAGCCCAGTCTAGTATCATGGCCGTACCACACCCTGTGCACCCAACCACCCTCCCAAAGATACCTGCTCTAGTGATAAGCGGTCCCTTCCCCATCATCACAGCAGTCTTTTCTATGCCAAATAACCAACTAATCCTAGCCCAGCCTCTAACAGAAAGTATACCTGATATATTCCAGTTGAAGGCCCTCCACAATATCCAGCTATCACACTACTCAGCAATTCATTGTGGATGCTGCACTCCTATTTGAGACCTACCTATGCTTTTTCCCTGCCCCGTGGCTGCATTATTGGATAGAACTACATAAGCTGCACCTGAAGCCTCATCCTCCAATTGCAGGACAGGTGTTCCCCTATAAATGAGCTGTGCCCTGGGGAGGAGGGGTGAGGGAGGGTGGGAGCAGGGCACATACCTGACTCTCACAAGAGTGTATCAGCCCTGTGTCTGCCCCTTCCACACCTCCAAGCACTGCAACCTCCTCTGGAGGAAGGACCCACACAAACACGGTATTAAACAAGTCAGCACTCCTGCCTGAGAGTCCACAGACTGATAAGAATTTAAAGCTTATCCAGAAACTAAAATCCTTTCCCCATCTGCTCAGCAAAAGCAGGTTCACACAACCTCTGCCAGACCCCAACTGTTTCTGCAGTACTGCTATGTGAGAAGCCCTGGTATTTAAGCCCCAATTAGCTGTAAATTGATCCTGGCTGAGAAGACAGAAACTTCCAGAAAGCTGCTCACAATACCTGTAGAAAAGATAAATGAATATCCAGCTTCCACTATGGATCCCTCATACCAAACAACACTTATTAAACAAGTCAGCACTCCTGCCCAAAAGTCCACAGACTGATCAGAATTTAAAGCTTATCCAGCAACTAAAATCCTTTCCCCATCTGCTCAGTAAAAGCAGGTTCACACAACCTCTGCCAGACCCCAACTGTTTTATTGCTGCATATTTACCTGATTATGTGGTATATGTGTTGATTTCCTGCAAAATGTGTCTTTAAAACAATATATTTATATTAATTACATTGTTAATGAAGTTGTGTGCCTTTTCCAGGTGGATTTGGTTTTCATTACTTCCATCCCCCGCTGTCAGATTACCTTGCAACACTTGTGAGTCATAACCCTTGATTATCCTGGTAGTTTAAATTCAGCCTTCTTGTGTGCTTTTAAATAGATACATAGAAGCTGACATTTTATTTTAGCTGCCTGTTCTTTAGTACATTTTCTTGTTCAGACCTATAAAAGCATTGTGTTTTTACAGTTTGTTTTAAATTCCTCACCTCTCTCATTTTATTTTGCTGTCCAATGTCCACCTCCACAGTTTTTGGGCGGTAAAATATTTTATAGAATATTTTCATACATTACAAATAAACAAACACTAAGCAGCAATAAAAAGAACAACATAATACACACTGAAAATTATATCACAATATGTGCATTCCAGCCTACAATCCACCTCCACATTTACATGTTTTATTTCAATTTGATCAGGCTTCACAGCACACAAGGTTAGCTAGGAGGAAAGTTCACAGCTGTAGCTGTAGCAGTCTGTATATTGAGGGCCCAACAATTCTCAAACAGTTCACTGCCCCTCTGTGCATGCAGAGGTACTGGAAAAGCTTGCAAGGGATTCTGGGTCCATCATGCCCAACTCTCACTGTAACATAGTAATTTAATGTTGTCAGCGACTCTGGGTTCATCATGTTCAGCCCCTCACTGTAACATAGTAATTTAATGTTGTAAGGGACTCTAGGTCCATCATGTCCAACCCCTCACTGTAACACAGTAATTTGAGGTTGTCAGGGACTCTAGGTCCATTATGTCCAACCCCCTTACTGTAACACAGTCATTAAATGTTGTAAGGGACACTAGTTACATCATGTCTAACCCCTCACTGTGACATAGTCATTTAATGTTGTAAGGGACTCTGTGTCCATCGTGTCCAACCCCTCACTGTAACATAGTCATTTAATGTTGTAAGGGACTCTGGGTCCATCATGTCCAACCCCACACTGTAACATAGTAATTAAATGTTGTAAAGGACACTAGGTCTATCATGTCCAAACCCTCACTGTAACATAGAAATGTAATCTTGTAAGGGACTCTGGATCCATCATGTTCAACCCCTCTCTGTAACATAGTAATTTAATGTTGTAAGGGGCTCTAGGTCCATTTTGTCCAACCCCTCACTGTAACATAGTAATTTAAGGCTATCAGGGACTCTAGGTCCATCATGTCTAGCCCCTCACTGTAACATAGTAATTTAATGTTTAAGGGACTATGGGTCCATCATGTCTAGCCCCTCACTGTAACATATTAATTTAATGTTGTAAGGGACTCTACATCCATCATGTCCAATCCATTACTGTTTAACAAGAGGTATTGTAAGTCTCAGGAAGTATCTGCACTCCAACAGAGAAGTGTTAATTTATTTTAATTAAGTGAAGAAACGTTAATCCCTCCTGATACAGGGAAATGAGTGGATTAAGATTTTGTAAAACCAAACCCACATTTCATCTGGTGTTGGAGCAACCAGTCTCGGCTTGATGCATGGGACTGATGACTGGGCTTCAACTATCCAGGAGTCCAGGGCATGCCACTTTCACAGAGAGGGCTGGGTGTGGGGACAGGAAATGATAAGGGACAAATACAGGTGAGGGTCTATGGCAATCAGGTGTGAGAGGCATGCTGGTTAAGGCATGCATGGGAGATTTGTGACACAAACACAGAACAGTCAGAGGCATATGAATATTGCTTCTGTTTGAAAACCTGAAGCTGCGCTATTAATATAGTTAGGCTTTCATCAGGAGACAAACCCCAGTGCTGCTTCCTCTTCCCCTTCAACACTGCCCAATTCTGGAGTTGGATGGTAAACTAAAGTGAAAGGTAAGTAGCCACTTGCTGCTGAACCCTGGTGCCATCAAACTCCCCCACCCCCTCCATTCTGACACCATGTGCCCAACCCTGGAGTCAGACAGTAAATAAAAAAAAGTAAGTGGACAATGACAACCAAACCCTGGTGCTACCAACCCCCCCATTCTGACACCAGGTGCCCAGCCCCCCAGGACTAATAGTCAATGAAAAAAAGTAAGCAGACACTGGGAGCCCAACTCCAGTGATGTTTTAGAAAGAAATGTTAGTTGTTGTTTGCACTAATCTATTATAGCAATGCTCCCTGCTATTCATTGTACTTTTGCACTTTTGGGTACTTGCTGCTTGTACATCAAATAAAAAGCAGCTTTATTCCATAGTCAGCAGTAAAACTTTTAACAGCTTCATTAAAAAAGTATATGCGAGTTCATAGGATGAATACTCAAAACAACAAAAGTGCAGTTGTGCAATGAATAGCATGGAGAAATGCTTTGCCAGATTGGGGCAAAAACAACTAACATTTTACTCCAGAAATAGAGCTTCACCAAAGTCAATAACTTTATGCAGAAATGCCCTTATATTATCTACCACCAGTGATTTGTACAAATTAAAAATTTAAAACAATGAATGTGACACATCCTCAGGATACAAGGAGGCACTTATAAAATTGCAACTGGCACTTAAAGTAATGAAAAGTATAATATCAAACCTGGTATAAACTACCCACAAGGCATATTTTCACAGTTGGTTAGTGCATGTAATTAGAAAAAAGCTTTGCATATAAACTACAGTATCAGGAAATATAAATTTATATAGAAGTCCATTTTGTGGATGTTGGGGTGAATCACTGAGGATATAAAATGTACAGTTATTCATTTATATATCCAATCTCTGAAGATACATTTTCTTTAGGACTGTGGAACCAAAGAACTCTGCAATACAGAATACAAATGTCATGCATGTATTTTAAGAAATATTATACAATGGCAAGAAAAAATCCTGGCTTCTGATTGGTCAGCTGTCCACCACAGCAGGGATGTTATCCTGGCACAACATCCCAGCTGTAGTGCCAGCCAGCTGTCAACCTCATTACTAAACATCAAAAGACAGATCACTACACAGCAGCTGTCAAACGACTACTGTGACAGAAATACTAAAGCAAAGAAAGCAGACTCATGTCATCATTTCCAAAGTTAAATTTCAATTTATTTGAAATGGCAACAATACAGAAATTGTTTTCAGAAGACCAAGAAAATACTAACCCTAAAAAGAAAAAAGAAAAACGAAGACATGTAGAAATCCAGGACAACCAGCTAGATCAAATTGAATGTGAGAGAAATGAACCATCGACAAGGAGGCAAACAGTGTGGGCCATTACCGTGTTAAATGACTGGCTAAAAGAAACTGGTACCGAAGTAAACTTAACAACAGTAACGGAAACGGAATTAAATCAAATCCTAAGAAAATTCTATGCCTCAGTGAGAACCAGCAATGGAGACCACTATGGAATAAGTAGTTTTATCGGTTTGAGATCTGGCATAAACCGTTACCTAAACGAGCCCCCGCTGTCAAGAAACATCAATATAATTAGCCACACAGAGTTTCAAACGGCAAACAACGATTTACAGCCCAAATAAAAGCCTCAGACAGGGAGGGACAAGGCCCAACACCACGCCCTCACAGACAGCGAACTGTCATTGCTCAGACAATCCAGGCACTGAACACAGACACCTCGAAGGCTTCTACGGCGAGTCTGGCTAGAAGTACAGTTACATTTCGCCAGACGCGGTTGTGAGGGACAAAGACAGCTAAAACCCTCCAGTTTCCAATTCCTTACAACAGAAAGCGGACTTCAATATGCCACACTAACCTTCAATGAGAAAACAAAAAATCACTCCGATCCACTAGAAAAAGACCGCGATCGCTACAGAGGCACAATGTTTTCAATAGAAGGCCATCCTCAATGCCCAGTTGCTCTGTTAAAAAAATACATTTCGAAACTCCCGCTGAACAGCCCATGCCTCTTCTTGCACCCTAGGAAACACCCTGCCAGTCCCTGGGAAACAGAAAAAGTGTGGTACATTTAGAGCCCTAGGAAAAAGTGCCTGTCTTCCATGCTGCCCATGTGCGCTGCAGGGCTCACACACCTACACGGGAGCCACTCCTTGCGGTGACTGCGATCCAACTACTGAGTAAAGCCGGACTAGAAAGCCGCCACATAATCAGTGTTACTGGGCTCAAGCAGGAATCCTCCCTAAAAGCTACTGGGGCCGACGCTGCAGCAGAGATCGCAATGGAGTGCCATTTTATCAGGAACAGGAAGCAGCGCATCACGCCTCGAACCTCTGACCCAGGAAGCGTCATGCCGCCGGAACGACTAGCGACAGCTACCCCACCACACACCATGGCAACAATAAACATCCCAGCAAGAAAAAACAGCCCAGTAGACTGCATCGGAGAAAACAGCAATACTGCACTGCAAAACACTAGCAACAGCAACCAATTTAACATCCAAGGCAACAGCATGTGTGTATTTAACATTTACAAAGCTTAAATGAGCTAGCATAAACATTATTAATTTTACAAATGTTGTAAACGTTTCACATATTTCAAACAGTTAAGTTATTGACATATTTATAACACATTTACAACTTACAAAACAGAACTATTTAATTCAGTGGAAGGATATTTCACATTTTTATCAATAAAAAACTATTTTAAAGTTACTATCTGTAATCTTTCTCCTTATTTAACACATTCAAGCCATTGTATAATAGGAATAATGCCCTCCAGGGTGGGTGTTATGCTGGGATAACATCCCGCCTTGGGCGTTGGACGCCCTCGGCCATTGGCCTCGGGCCCAACCACCCAAGGTGGGATGTTATCTCAGAATAACACCCACCCTGTCAGGCATTATTCCTTTAATAAAAAGCAGGACATTATTATATCAGATGCTCAGGCATAATTGATCTATACCTTGGGGGCTCACTATAGCCCAGGTGTGAATGATTGCTTTGAACTTGTGCGCTTTCTATAAGATTTGTATAGACAATTTTTATTTCCAGTATATAGAGATGGCATACTTTGCAATATACAGTGTTTTTATTGTATTATGACTAAATGAGCATCTGATATAATAATGTCCTGCTTTGTATTGTTTCTTAAAATACATGCCTTACATTTGTATTTTGTATCGCAGAGTTCATTGGACCCACAGTGCTAGAGAAAATGTCCCTCAAGGGAATGAATATATATGAATGAACACCTGAACATTTTATGTTCTCGGTGCTTCACCCCAACATGTGCAAAATGGACTTCTATTTAACTTGTGGGTAGTTAATACTAGCTCTGATGGTATACGTTTCATTACCTTTATTGCCAGTTGTAACTATCAGCCTCCTCATATCCTGAGGATGCGTCACATTAGTAACCGACTGCTAATGTCTCTTTCATAAACAACACTGTATGCCATGTTACATGTAATATGACAAATTTTAAATTGAACCTTTAACAACAAAACACTGTACTAATTCCTGATATCATGAACATTCACTAAATTTCATTTTGCAGCCAAATTGGCTCTGTCAAGAGTTTGTTAAGGATTGGTACTACAAGAGCTCACCTCCAGTCTGATGGGATTGTGTTCTCCAGGAATGATTCATTAAACATCATTTCTAAGGGGTCCATTAATTGACTGGACAATAACTTTAGCATCTGACTCAATATTAAATCTGAGCCAGGTGAGCAATAACATTTTTTGTAGAATATTTTTACTTGAATTTCAGAATTTTATAAAATATAACAAGACAATACACCTGACAGCTAAAATCTAGAGTTACAACCAAGTTGCAAAAAAATGAACAAACATTCCACTCTACATTCATGAAATCTCACATACCTAGAAAACCCATGGAATGAATGCCATATGGGTGCCATGCAATAGTGTGGTTAAACCCTGGAAGTGCCCTTCTGCACAGGGTCCTAGCACAAGCCCTCCCAAAGCATCCTGACCTCAGCAGGCATTAGAAAGTCCAGAAACTTTACCCAGCTATTGAGAAATGTTTCTTCCTTTCCCTTTAAAATATATATTAAGCACTCCATGGCTAGGGGTGTTTGAACAGTCAATGTTTGCAGTGTGACAGAGTAGGTGGATTATGTGATACCCAGGTATTTTGGATACACTGCCTTGCTATATTTAGAAAAACCCAGACCCATCTCGGGTAGGGCTCCAATATCTCCTCCCCCATGTCCTCCATACCCAGGAGGATTGATACTGGTGTATCCCGAAGCACTTTACCCCACATTGTGGTGATAGCCTGAGACACTGCATTCCAAAACTGCTTCAAGGTAGGGCAGTCCAATAATAGTGTATATATGAACCCATCACCCTCTGACATCTGTCAAACATTGGGGAAACCATGGGGTTAAATCTGTGCACCACACTGAAAGGGCATTATAATCTACGTACAAATTTACACTGAGATTCTTTATCTTTATTACATATTAGCAGTCCCATATGAGAGCGCAATACTGCTATGCAGTTTGCATCCATAATGGGGGCTCCCATATCCCTCTCCCATTCAGACATCACTATCTTTGATAGATCTGGAAAGAATAGTCTGTCTTACTTAGCTGCCCTCCAGTTCAGATCCTTTTCTTCCACCCTGGCAGCATAATCTACCTGCTTCACCTGCACCAAAGGTGATGATTCCACTTGGTCTCTATGCACCCCCCAAAGGCTCATACTTGTAGGTACTGAAAATGATGAGTACTGTACATGGAATCCCTAGTTTATCCTGCAGCTCTCCAAATGGGCAAATCCCCTCACTAGTGAATAAATCTCCTAAACATTTAACTCCTCTGTCCTCCCACTCCCTGAAGCCACCATCTTCCAATCTTGATAGGATGGCCAGGTTGCAGGCTGCCAATACCAATAAAATGTGGTTTGTCTCAGCTTCTCTCTTCTTTTTAATCTCTTCCCATGCCTCAACACATATTGGACTAGTGGGTTTGGGTTTTCCAGCTGCCTATAAGCCCTTCTATCCCCATTTACTAGGTAAGCAGACAAGTGTCCAGGGCATCCTTCCACTTTCAAATCCAACCAACTGGCCGCTGGGCCACGATTTACCCAGTCCTGGATATAGCCATGATGGATTGCCAAATGGTATGCCTTAAAATCTGGGAAACTGAGTCCACCCTAGTTTCTTTCAGTTTTAAATCTGTGCAGACTCATTCTGGGGCATTTCCCTTGCCAAATAAAGTAAAAAAAAAACAAACAAAAAGAAAAACACTCTAAGTGCTTAATATCTAATCTGGTGAGCTCCACTGGCAATATTTGAATTGCACATAATAATCTGGGAAAGATGTTCATTTTTATAAAGTTAATAAGCCCCATCCAAGAAATGGGGAATGCCCTCCACCTCTGAAATTCAGCAAGAATGGTGGCACACAAAGGCTTGTAATTCAGTTGGTAGAGGTAGCCCAGATCCCAAACTTTTATCCCCAAATAGATAAGAGACCCCCAGACCACTATGACTCCCCATACCTCCCCTGACTGTATACACCCAGATTTTCCCAAAGCAAGCATCTCTGATTTATGGAGGTTAAGTTTACAACCAGAAAAGGATGCAAATTCTGCTACTATCTGCAGAATCACTAACATCAATTGCTGTGAGGGTATAATAAAAAGTAATAAATCATCAGAATACAATGTAATCTTGTGTTGTGTCCTGGACCTACCTTCCCAGTCTCCCTTGTTTTCCATATTTAAATGGCAAGAGGCACTATAGCCAATGTGAACAAGATGGGGGAGAGGTGGTACCCCTGTCGTCTACCTCTATAAAGCCAGAGCTTACCTGAAAGGACCCCATTCACCAAAATCCACTCCACATGGGCTCTATACAGCAAGAGCTGCAGACCTATGAACCCCAGACCTAACAATCTCATGGTTTTGAACAGGTACCCCCACTCTCTGTGGTCAAAGGCCTTCTCAGCATCCATGGACAGCGACCAGGCTTGTACAGGATGCTGAGGACCCCGATGCACCACATTTAGTAATCAACACATATTGTGGTATGACAGGCAGCCCTGAATAAAATCTTCCTGATCTGGATATACCAGAACAGGAAGCACCTGCTTGAAATGCCTGGCCATAACATTTGCCATAATTTTAAGATCACAGTTTAGGAGGAAGGCCCGGTGGCGCTGAGGGTTGAGGCACCAGACGCCATGCCGGTGGCCCAGGTTTAGGAATGGACTCGGGCCACTGGGGGCTGGCAGGGGAGAGGAAGGACTGAGCATCCCATGACTGCTCTCCTTCCTTTGGGTAGGGTAGGGACATCACATCACGCGGTAGCGGTGACTGGCAGAGGCCAGCCGCACTACAGTTGCATGCATAGTTGGGGGGGGAGTGCAGCAGGCATCAGCACAGACGTGCTCTGATGCCATTGCACATCCGGCTCCCCGGGGGAAAAAGTAAGGTGGAAAATAGTGGGGCAATCTCGGTGGCTGATGGCCACGCACTGCAACCCTGGTCATGAGAGGCGCCTTCACCAGGGTGCAGAGCGATGAAAGACCAGCCCTGTGTGTATGGGGCGATTATGCCCGTGCCAGACCAGGACCAGGGGTTTGGGTGCCAGCAGCCAGAGATTGCAAGGAGTCTGCTCCACAGGTGGTGAAAGAAATTGAAGTATGATAAAAAAAAAATTTATGAGGAAGACGGGGTGGTATGATGCACATTCTTGCGTGTCCTTTCCCAGCTTTAGCAACACACAGATGGCGGCCACACAAATCTTGGGCAGCCCCTCCTTGTCTCAGGCCTCCTCAGTCATGTCCTGTAGCTCCACTAGAGCATCCCCATTTTCTTGTAATATTCCACTACAAATCCATTTGGTCCCCCAGGTTTCCCCCTTTTCAGCACCATATGGCATGCAATAATTCCTCTCTTGAGATCTTTTCCTTTAGCCTTTCCCTCTGCCCTTCAGATATGGTAGGGAGCATAATGCTATCTTGGAAAGTCTGTTTCTGTGCCAGCCAATTACTAGACTCTGCCTTATACAACTCTTCATAAAATTCCCAGAACGTGCCCCTGATCTGAGATCCTTTACTCACCAAATTCCCATGTCTGTCCCTAATTACTGTGATATGAGCTAGTCCTCTCCTACCCATGGTCGCCTAATGAGGAAATTAAGGCAGGAGCAACACACAGTAGCACTGCAAAGGTGACAGATAACTCTTGGTCAACAACCGCTGAGAAAGCATGCTAAATATGTACAGGTAAACAAAGTTTTTAAATCTATCTGCAGTGATTTTGCTTCTCGAGTCCCAAAGCAATACATAATGGATATAGCCACAGTCACTGAGATAAATGTTGTCTGAAATGTTTTAAAGTAGAATAAAGCTGATTTGCACATTCTGTCTCTTGCACTTCAATAATGCGATTTGCACAGCACTGTAGCACGAATGACTTTGTATTTTAACGTCTGTAATAATGCGATTATATTCACATGATTGAAGAACTGATTGGCACATTTATTTATTTTTAAATGACTATTGCACTGCAATAATGCAATTTGCACAGCAACGTAGCATTAAATCACTGTATTTTAACATCTGTAATAATGCAATTTTATTCTCACAATTGTAAAACTGATTGGCACTTTAATTTATTTTTAAATGACTATTGCACTGCATTAATGCGATTTGCACAGCACTGTAGCATTACATGACTCTGTATTAAAACATCTGTAATAATGCAATTTGCACATGATTTCCTGTAGTCTCAGCTCAGCTCGGACTCCTGTAGTAATGCCGTTTTAAAAAATTTAATAAAGAATTTTCAAAGAATCATTAACACCTGAGTTTGTATTGATTAAGCAGGATGACGTTTTGTCTGCCGACAACTTAGTCTGTGCGGTATTATATACTTGCGACCAATGCTGGCAGCTACTAAGTGATTGGTGTTCTTTTGTCCACACGGCATTTAGACCACATCATTTTAACCGTGACTATCTGTCTGGGGGCAAAATGACCATACACGGGCTTTCCCTACCTCCCAGTACCCCTTTTGTTGTGGCTGTTACCTGGTTTATGGCCATGTAGATTTCCCACTGTTCCTTGAAAAGGGCTTTAAAGAGCTACTGATGCCTTAAAGAAACTTTAAAAAACATAATAATTAGGTACAATTCTGCTTGCATTCCATTTATATTTTATATATTTCTCCTCCCCATTATTTATTACTAAGGAAATTTGCATGGATATATGATCTTTATCTCTTAGAGTTCCTTTAGAATCCATCTGCCTCTATAGCTTACTCCCTACTTCAAGTCATAATCCTCTGTTGTGACATCACAATCTGTTGCTATGGGAGTAACAGTGAGGTCACAAGCAGTGTTCTATGATTTCAAGTAGGGAGAATGCATCAGGAATAGAAAAACTCTTCAGGAGCAAATATCCTGTTTTCATACAAATGACCTCAGTAATAAATAATGGGGAGGAGGAATACAGCATTAATGGGAAATACGAGCTGTACTGTATCTAAATATTAGGTTTTGTTAAAGTTCTCCAGAACATGTCACCAGCTCTTTAAAGTCCTCCTTTGTCAACACATAATTTAGAAACTGCCAGGTAGGACCCCCTCTCATTCCCCCATTACCAACAAAGTCACGATAACCATAGCATGATCCAAAATGTGTATTGGGCTATGGGCTACCTTCACCAATCTGTGGTATAGCACTCTGGGAATGAATGTAAAATCTAACCTTGACCAGGAACCTTCAGGACTGGAATGGAAGGTACATACTCTTGCACCTGGGTTAGCTGTTCTCCATCCATCCATCCGTCATGTCTAAGTCACTCATACTGAGCTGCCACATAGCCATAGCACCTTTATGCTGCTCTTTCCTCCCGAATGGTCCAACTCAGGGATCATGATACAGTTAAAATCCCCCCAAAATAAGGTCTAACAAGGTTATGATAACCTTTGGAAACTGTTCACAGTTGAGGATATCCAGAAGCCTGTGATAGAAGCCTGCCTCAAAAACCACTGGGGCATATATGCTTCCAAAGATTACCCTTTCTCCATACAATTTCCCCTCAGTAAATACATACATATCTGCCCTCCTTAGGATTAAGGACCATTTTAGGCACTTGCAAGGGGAGATGTTTATTTACTTAGGATGGCAACCACTCACTTATGGAATGAATATGAGGCCGCATGACAGGCCTCCACCCATCCCCTTACCAGGTTAGCATGTTCGGACCTTGTGAGGTGTGTCTCTTGCAGAAGAGCCACATAAGCATGCTGGCATTGAAGGGCAGTCAATACTTTTTGTTGTTTAATAAGGGAAGAGAACCTGCACACATTCCAGGTAACCACTGTAATGTCAGACTTCGATCCCATTGAGAGCATTATTCACTCTCATTACCCTTGCATAGCTCTCTAATGTGGCATGTAATCAATTCCAATCTATGGTGCATTGTGTTAACACAGCAATATATAGCATAGACATGACAACTAACATATAACAACAAACAGGTAACAATACAACAAGAAACCTGTATCTAAGTAAACACAAAATTAATAAAATTACAGTCTTGCAACCAGTAGCATATCCCCAGATATAACAGATTAATCATTATACACAGACCCCTTACAAACCTGCACCTACTCAACTGCTAATGCTGAGCAACTCCTTCCCATCATGCCCAGACTCCCTTCCCCCAACCCCCAGACATGCAACTGAATAAAATTCCACTACTCTCAGAAAAAAAAAAAAACCTTAGAGACTGCCTTGGCTATAGAGGATACCACCCTACCCCTCACTGTGAGGGGTCTTTTAGCTACAACAGTTGAAATACTGCTGGAGCAGAGCAAAACACAGCAGTTCCCCCAGGACAACAAATCCTTCATAACTTCTGCAGGCAGTCCAACTAGAGGCACAGACTGCCCCCTCTCCCTACACAAGGGAGCCTAAGCAGCCACAGATATGGGCCAGATCAAATTGGAACACTCTGCTACAGGAACTCCCCCCAATACCAGACCCCCACTAGCTAGGAATGATCCACAACTGCAGCCACTACCTACAAAAAACAGAACTTCTCCCAAAACCACCACTGTAGCCACCACTCTATCCTCCCCATGCCAAATAATGGTTCCAATATGTGACAAAAACCCAACTCCACATCATCCTTCCCAAGGACCACCCATGCCATGCCGATCACCCTTAGACAAAGCTATACCTCTTTTCAGAGTCCTCCATTTGCCACAAGTCCAGTAATCTGAGCAAAGAATAGCTATTAAGCAAAGCAGAGCTGGCTGACATCAGCACCATACCATCTCACTCAGAGGGCGTCCAAGAGGCGATGCGGGAGAAAAACTCAACCATTCGAAACTCATAATGCGCAATGTCTTGTGTGCCCCCACCGCCAAAGCCCCCTTACCTGCACATATGATTCTTCAGATTTGAGCATTTATGGCAGACTTTTCACAGACCAGATTGCCATGTAGCTACATCCCATACGGAGATCCACTTACAGGTCCCATCTGGTTCCTCCTTCACCCATCCATAGGGCCATATATCCTTGCAGCAAAGAGTTCTATCAGTTGTCTGAGGAGAAGAATAGAGTGCATACCAGTCTGATGACTGGGCCCCCTGATCCACTGTGTCACAGTCATCCACTGCTGGGCCTCCTCCATGCAAATCAAAGGCAACAAAATCTGACTGATCAGGCAACATGGTCTCCCAGGGACTGCAAAGTTCAATTCAGCCACACCACACAGGGGACGATGATTAGCAAACCAAGGTGGCAACAACAAAACTGGATGAGCTAAGTCCACAAATACCATTCACCCTCCCTTGTTGTCTCATTCATTCACAAAGGCCTGACCCTTCTCTGTGTCCCAGAAGGTACATGTAGCTTCTTCATGGTGGACCTTGAGAACTGCTGGATAGGAAAATGTAAAGTCCATCTGCCGCTCTCTCAGCATATCCAAGATGGGGCTGAATAATTTCCATTTTTTCTGCAATCAGGGTGAGAAATCCTAATGTGGGTACAGTTTACTGCCCTCAAATTTGAGCTCCTTCATGCTGTGGTAGGCTGTCATCACTGCCTGCTAGTCTCTGACATGATGCAGGCAGAAAATGAGCTGCCTGGGTGTCTGGTCTGCTGGGGGCTGCAGGGCCAGGGCTCTATGTGTCCTCTGATAGAAACATAGAATTTGATGGCAGATAAGGACTAATAGGCTCATCTAGTCTGCCCTATTTCCCTACCTACTGAAAAATGCTGCAGATCCTACTTTATCTCTCAGTCTTAACTCTGCCTCCCTTTGATGACATTCCAAGCAGCCTGGGCAGAGTAACAGCACAAAATTCCGCTGCACTGGCACCTTCTTTACCCTTGGGCAACCCAAGTAGCCAAAGATTGCTGCACCTGTTATAATTTTTCTAGTAGTCTAGGAGCTCCCATAAGTCCTCCAGTTCCCACTCAAGCCAAACCACCTTTTCAGGCAGAGATCTTGTGTTGTCCTCCAAATCGGTAACATGCTGCTCCACTTCACCTAACTGCTTGAAGTGTGTAGCATTGGGAAGCTATTTTCTCCAACTTGCTTTCAAGTTTATCAGGCTTTGGATTTAGTAATCACTGTGTTTCTATGTACGTTTGATGGTCACAAGAATAAGTTTAGCCCTTGGGTTTTTAAATCTACCAATATGTTTTAATTCTCAGCCTTACTATGAGAATTGTCCTGTGGAATATTAAGGGGGCATGGGCCAGTGTGAAACGCCACCAAATTCTTAAACATTTAGCCCTAATGCATTCAGAAGTTGCACTATTGCAGGATACACACCTGCTGGCTAGGGAGAATACCATTTTTCGTACAGAGCAAGTGGGATGTGTCTACGCAGCAGTCAATTCCACTGCCCAAAGAGGGGTTGCGATTTTATTTACTAGAGGGACCCAGTTCCAGATATTACAAGAAACAGGAGACCCACAAGGAAGATTCCTATTCCTAAGAGGTTTGTTTGATCATAGAGAAATTATTTTGGGTACTGTATATGCTCCTAATTATTCTTCCCCTGAATTTTTTTCACAAATAGCCCTTATGTTAGCTCTGTTCAAGCAACTGCCAGTGATCTTAGCTATCGATTGGGATCTCACATATGACACCACCCTGGACAGATCTACCCAGAGAGGTCACAGCTTATCCCCTGCACAGAGGTCTCTACATGAAATGATGGATGTGTTGGGGTTTTCTGATCCCTGGCACCTTCTTCATTGCAATGAGAAGGAATTCACCTTCTATTCAGCTTATCACAAATCCTACTCTCGGTTAGATTTCTTTCTGGTAAACCAGGCCATGTTGATGGGCCCAATAGACTGTGGAATTTTCCCTAGAGTGTTATCAGACCACTCTTTGATATAGTTTGAGGGTAGTGTACCCCAGAGAATGCCGAAGGTTACCCTATGGAAACTAAATCTCCATCTGCTTTCTCAGGAGGACACTGTAGGCAAGATCCAAATACTGATTACTCAGTTCATGGAACAAAATCAGGGATCTATACCAGCATATGACCAAACCTGGTGTTCCCTGAAATGCTTTTTGAGGGGGGAATTTATCAGGATAGCTGCTACCCGGAAGCGGAAAAGGGAGGCTGTAGCGAAATCCTTATTAGACTCCATCCAAGAACTTGCAGTAGCGGTCGCTACCTGTTCCACTGATGGGGATTTAAATCATCTTACGATCCTTAAAGACCAATACACGGATACACTTCGGGAGAGGGCTGAATATACTTTGTTTAAGACACATGCTTTGTATCTGGATCAAGGAGATAAAGCTGGATACTTCCTGGCTCTCAAGCTGAGACAGCAGGAGGAGTCTAGACTGGTTACATCTATTTCTACCCTAGACGGTGGACATCCACTGACAACTTCTAAGGCCATAATGGATGAATTCGAATTGTTCTATAGACAGCTCTATAGCCTCCCTGATAATAGCCCTACTCAGACCAAAATACAGGAATACCTCTCTCAACTCCCTCTTCCCACCCTTAGCCCTGAACAGCAAGTCCAGCTAATCTCCCCTATTTCGGCATTAGAAATAGCTACTGCCATCCACTCTCTTCCACCAAATAAAGCTCCTGGGCCAGATAGTTACCCATCAAATTTCTATCATACCTTTGAGAAGGAGCTTACTCCTATTCTTCAAGAATTATATGCCTATATCTGTGCCCATGGGATTGTAGATTCCACTTTACTAGAAGCTACTATTATTGTCCTGCCTAAACCTGGTAAACCCAAAGATAAAGTATCAAACTACAGGCCAATTTCCTTGATAAACTACGATATTAAAATACTAGCTAAAATTTTGGCCTCCAGGATTACAAAAGCCTGGGGTGATTTAATCAACCCTGAACAGATTGGATTAATTGGTGGTAGGAACCCCTCAGATAACTTCCGTAAACTTGCCCATATTTTCTCCGTATCCAGGGAGGTAGACCTATCGATGGCCCTTATCTCCCTGGATGCAGAGAAAGCTTTTGACAGAGTCAGTTGGCCTTTTCTCTTTGGAACTATGGTCCAATTTGGATTCCCCCTTGAATTCATTTCTTGGATCAGGTATTTATACTCCAATCCTAGGGCTAAAATTTATTGCAATGGGATCTTTTCCCATAATTTTCCACTATATTCAGGAACTCGTTGGGGTGCCCACTGTCACCCTTGTTGTTCAACTTATACTTGGAACCCTTGCTTTGTAAACTACAGTTGTCTCCAAATCTAACTGGTATTTCAATTGGTCCATTAGAACTTAAATTGTCGGCCTATGCGGATGGCATCCTACTGCATGTTACTGATCCGGCTAAGTCTATCCCAACAATTTGGGATATAATTGCAGAGTTTAGCAGGTTCTCAAACTGTAAGTTGAACATTAGTAAGACTGAAGTCATGCCTCTAAATTCCCATGTTCACAGAGGGGAGATAGTTGGGTTTAATATGGCTCGGACTAACAGACTCAAATACCTTGGAATTATTTTGGCGTCTTCAACTTTTCTCTTGAGGAAGCTCAACCTTGATAACCTTCTCTTAACCATTCAGTAAGACTTAGTTAGATGGTCCCCTCTCTATGTCTTCCTCCAAGGCAGAATCAATGTTATTAGAATGAATGTGTTACACAGAGTATTTCACCCCCTCATTATGTTGAATATTTACCTCCCCTTAACTTGGTTCCGTAAAATCCAGAGTATGATTACTAGGTTTTTATGGTATAATAAACCTCCATGGAGATCTTACACTCACCTTTGTGCCCCGAAATCATTAGGGGGGACTAAAACTCCCAAATTTTTACCATTAGTATTTGGCGAGTCATATGCCCAAATATATGCATTGGGCTGTACCCCCCTCCAAGCCATATTCAACCCCAATATGACCCCCTATGGCTACAAATTGAAAGGTATATTATTAAAGGTTGAAAAATGTCACCCTCTAGCCTTTGGCACATTCTCCCTCTAATGCTGCCTGTCTCTATGCGGTCCACGGTGATATATACTTCAGTCAAAGTTCACAATCAACTATGTAGGTCTCTTGGGATTATGCATATTAAGGATATTTCACAGCTATTGTTTGGCAATCCCAATTTTAGGGTAGGTAAGACTCCTCTCCTATCACATAATTTGAATATACCTCCACATACTAAGGTCAGTGATCTAGTATCACAGGAAAGAATGAGCCTTGGTCTCTGATATACTGGAGAAATTCCAGATATCACCAAAGTACACCTTCTATATTTCTCAGATTAGGCATATGCTCACTACGTGGTTTGGACTGAATCAGTGGGATATCAACCATGGGGAGACCTTCTTGGAATTTCAATCCTTTGCAGGGCAGCCTCACACTGTTTCCTGCTTAGTTGCTGCCTTATATTCGAAATCTTGTCCAGACCAAGTGGATCAATCCCAATATTGGATAGAGACATCCACCAATAACTGTTTTAATTGGGAACAGTTATGGGAGGAATCTATTTCTATAGTGCTAATGATAAGCTTCGACTAACACAATACTAAATATTGCATACCATGCACCTAACCCCTGCAAAGTTATATAGGATGGGAAAGCTCCCAAATGATAAGTGTTTCAGATATGGTCAGATGCAAGGTTCCCTGCTGCACATTTTCTGGGAATGTCCCTTGGTCGCTCCCCTATGGAGCCTAATTAAAACCAGGGCATATCCCTTATTAGGGATACAAGACCTATTCACCCCACAGGTATGTTTGTTATGGGATTATTCAACAGTGGCTGTGAAAGAAAGGAGGTACTTTATTAGCTTAATTTCAATCCCGGTGAAAAATTTAGTATTAAAGCATTGGAACGACCATCATATGATTACCTACCAAAACTGGATCAC
Organism: Neoceratodus forsteri; assembly: GCA_016271365.2. Classification (NCBI taxonomy): domain Eukaryota; kingdom Metazoa; phylum Chordata; order Ceratodontiformes; family Ceratodontidae; genus Neoceratodus; species Neoceratodus forsteri. The sequence goes on along the minus strand of CM057458.1, from coordinate 1,200,350,997 downwards.
TAGTCTGTTATACAACTTAAGGATTGAGAAATCTATTGCCAGCCTTAGAAATGCAATTTCCTGTATAACACAAAGTGGGAGAAATTTCATGCTTTATGCTCAATTGTTCCTAAACATTAATATAAGAGGCAAGGACTCCTTACCTTTTTTCAGATTAGAGCAAGACCCTTTAACTTTAGAGATATCACCCCCATAATATCTCTCTTTTTGGTAGAGTTATAATTACAACTAGTATTACTATATTGAACTGGCTCTTGGGTGGGGTGGATTTTAGTAAGGAGTGGGGTTTGGGGATAAGAGAAGATTTGGGGGATTTTGTATGGGGGCGGGTGAGGGGTGGGGAGGATTTAATAGGCATTCATCCTCTGAATTGTATATGTACTTTGTACAATGCTTCATCTTCTGTAATGTACACTGTATTGGGTGTGTATGATAAAAAATGAATAAAGTATACTTAATTTCAAAAAAGCTTTGGATTTAGTGCCTCCAAAACCTGCTTAGTGACTGTTCTCCTGAGAGTGCACATTTCAGTGGCCGAGAACGATATCGATCCATGGCCCTCAGGCTGCACAGTGGCTGTTCTGTTATTGGTGGATCTGGTTAAATTACATGGTGGCTTCCCAGATGAATTGAACAAAAAATCTTCTATATCTGTTTATATAACAAGTAGTCGAAAGTGGGCAGCAATTGTAGCAACTTTAAAGTGGAATTGTAATGTTTTCTAATGTGGTGGGATAGAGCTCCAAGGAATCACGTTGAGCTGTCAAGCTGCCCATTAACACCCCCATAAGATTTTAATAGTTTGATTTTATCTTAATTTTTTATGAATAGTAAAAGTGGGGGTATAGCTGTCTTATTTGCATCAGTATTACAATTAAGTGGAACATGATTGTTAAATACTGAGCCAAAATAGCCATAAAATTCATCAGCCATGACAACTGGGGAACCTAATAATCATATTTCCTATTTAAAATGGTCCAGCTGAGTTGTTTAATTACTTTAAGGAATTGATATAGACATTGGGCTCGATTCTCAAAGCCCTAAGATTGACGAAAGGTGTCTGCGTTAAACATAATGGCGCATGTTTCACCTTGCATCAAAAACTGCCCCTGAGCTTTTCAAAAAAGCAGCCTGCATCAACTGCAGACTGCCTGCCCCAAATGGGGCTTGCATCACCCATGTGCCCAGAAATTAGCTGCATCATGGCGCTAGGGGGCATGTGGCAGATGCAAGCTGCCACATCCCGTAAATGGGATTCTCAGTAGTCTCCCAGAGGGAGAAATTTTAAGTACCCTTAGACCAGCCAGGGCTGGTCTAAGTGTATTTAGAAAAATTCCTTCTGGTAGAGTTGACCGGTGTGCGGAAATGTACCCCAACATGTCTGTTAGAGCATAACAGCAATTAAGCCATGTCCTGATGGTCTAGCAGTCCCCCCCCAATCCCTGTTGTCAGCCATTATATCATTCATTTGAAAAGCCCCCTTCACTGGTGGTCTAGTGCAGCCCCTCCCTGATCCCCAATGTCCCAAATATAAAACTATACCTCTGTGCTGCAGAACCTCCCCCCCAAGCCATGATCACCCATCATGTTTATTCAAAATACAATACACTCTCATTTATCTGACCGCCTTCCGAGACATCTGAAATGGTCGGATAATCGGGAGGTCGGATAAATGAGAAGTCAGCGTTAAGCTCACTTGCATATCATAGGAATCATAGGATCGTAGGAATGATACTGAGCTAAATGGACTTACATCCTATATGCTCGCCACTATCACCTAATTTCTAATCTGATTCAAATACCTGTCCCATTTAGATTTAAACTCAGTAATAGACTGACTAGCCACAACCTCCAACGGCATATGTTCAAAACAGTATTGCAAGATCAAGTAAATGTAACCTGTTCATTATAACTCGGGTGGGGGTGCAATAGAAGAGGCCATGCTTTAAAGTCGAGTAGAGAAATTTGCAAACTGGATGAAAGGGGAAAAAAATTTCACTCAGAGAGCAGCAAGGGTTTGGAGCGGGCTTTGTGCCAGGCAACACGAGGAAACAGAGCCATCCGATTACGAGAAGTCGGTCCGATTACCGCTATCCAAGTGGATCATGGTGTGGGGAAGGGGGGGCCCCAAGAGTACTAGCAGCTGTCATGTAAACAGCATGGATGTTTTTTTTTTTATTCTGTTACTCCCTCCACCCAGCATTAAGCGTTAAGTGTTGCGCCAGCTCACACGCATGCAGCGCTACTCCAGCCACTCCTACTCCTGATTGCCAGTGTCCCAGGGTCCACTCCTGAAGCTGGGTCACCAGCACATGTCGGCCCCATGTATAGCCCCTTTCTGACACTTTCAGCATAGAGGCAAAAACAGCTGTTGCAACAGGAGGACCTTACTGCAATTATTAAAATAAAGTTGCACAGTACAAGAAATTGTTTTCATTGCGCTGCTTACTATCCCCTCTCTCTTGTCTGAAGAGGTCTGTGTACAGGATACTTGTGGTTGCAGCACCTTTAGCACGGAATTTTTAGGTCTGATGTCTAAGTGTGATATTTGTGGGGGACAATCCAACCGTCCACTAGATAGGGAGTTCAGATGAATGGAGGTCGGATAATCGGGAGTCTACTATACCCTCATAGTCAATTCCACCTCCCCAAGCCCCTATCCTCCATTAAGTGACAGTCCCATATACCTAGAGGTCTAGAGGACCCCAACCCCACAGTGCCCAACCACCTGGCTCCCCCATCCCTTAACTGACTGGTGACTGGCATAGCCCATCACTCACCAACAAAGCCAGCCACCGACTGAGCTCTGAATGAGCCTGTACTGTATGTAGCACATGCTCAGTGAATGACAGCAGCTGTATACAGTAAGCATTCATTTAGAGCTCAGTCAGTGGCTGGCTGTGATGGTGTGCAGTAGGCTGTGCCAGCTGCCAGCTCTGTTATGGGATAGGGGAATTGGGCAGTTGGGAACTGTGGTGTGGGGGGATCCACTAGACCACCAGGTATATGGGACTGTCACTCAACAGAGGATTGGGGCTTGGAGGCAGGGTGGAATTAACTACCAGGGTATTTTGAATAAACATGATGGGTGATCGGGGCTTGGGGGTGGTGGAATCGACTACCAGGGCATTCTGACTAAACATGATGGGTGATCTGGGCTTAGAGTGGAATTGACCACCAGGGTATTTTTAATAAACATAATGGGTGATTGGAGCTTGAGGGGGGAACAGAATACCAGGGATGGGTATTTCTCAGGGATCGTGGATGGGGGGACAGCTTGCATGTGCGAAAAGTAGCCTGCAGCAGACCCTTCCTCATGCACCATGTGTTTGCAGGACAGGAGGGGTTGCCACAAGTGTGGGGACTTAGACACCAGAACCTTCCTGTACTAGAATCTGGTGCAGAGTCCCTGGCACAACAGGCTTAAGTGTAAACTGTTGTTTGACACAGCTTGCACCGGCCTAAGCCCTCTTTGAGAATCGGGCCCATAGCATTGTTTACAATTTTTTCGGTTGCTGCTTTAGCTAACTTAGTTTTCTGTTTCTCTTTGCAAATCATAGATTTACTGTATTTAAATTTCTTTTTTGGGGCTCGATTCTTGTAAACTCATTGATAAAAGTGTAGGCACTGTCATGAAGTGTTTAACTGTCATTTGATCTCTTTCAGGAAAAGTATAAAATCTCTGTCTAGACAGAGTCAAGACTTGTATTGGAAGACTCAATCTTTTTTTTGAAGTGGGAGTTCAGACAAAATTTCTAATATCATTAAATTCAGAATTAGGATCAACATGTCCTCCAAAAGCTTCATGCAAAAAATGAGGGATGGCATTTTCAAAGGGCGTTCTGGATGCTGCTGAGTGACATTTGCCCAAATAGGAAGACAACAGCATCCATCAGAATTTTGACATATGTATCACTTTTTCTTTTGCTGGAAAGAGGGTAAACTGTTGCAAATCCATTGCATACTAATGCATTTGCCAGAATGGAGCATGCATACCAACTATGGATGCGAGTGCTACATCCACACTTTTGAAAATTCCCTCCCAAATCTCCAAGTTACTTTGTTAAAAATCTACAGGTCATTTGTCCCCGTATGTCCTTCCCCCAATAATTTAGACCACATCTTATGTTTTGTTGGGTACTCAGTTGGCCATAAATTTATTAAAACTATTCAAAATTTGTGTTTTACATTCCCATTTCTTCATCTACAATCACATATCCTTATCATCAATTTACATCCTTGCACATCATTTTTCTTCCCCCCCAAGACATACACCTGGGGTCCTTCTTTTTCTTCTCCTGGCATCCATCTTCTTCTGGAGCCTTTCTGGATGTACACCCAGAGGCACCTATCTCCCCAGCCTCGACATACATCCAGGCCAGGTTTGTCTACCCCCCCTTTCCCATTTTCTCAAAGCTCTCTGCGACCTACCTTCGGCAGTCCTACGAACCCATCTATTATCTTTTCCTGTCCATGTCTGACTGCCATCCACCTTCAGCAGTATAGAGTATTCCTTTTGCAGTGTCCCTCAGACTCTCACCCCCTTTATTTTTTTTTAAACTGGGTGGATGGGCCAAAAACTCTAGCTAACATAAGTTTATGAGAGAACTGGCCTGTGCATTTCCTTTTAAACCTCTCTCTGTGTCTCTGTCTTGCCCTTTCTTAAACCAATCCCCATTCCCCATTTCCTTCTGACTCCTCCTCCTCCTCCCATGCATCAATCAATCTTAAGCTCTTCCCACTTCTTTCTTTTGTACCCTTACTTCCTTACCCTTACCCTGCTCTCATCCCCTTCCCCGTCTCTTCCAGTCCTATCTTTTGCTGGACTGAGCCCCTTGTCCCTGAGTCAGGTGACCTGGGGCAAATGGGCCTGCCTGTTAACAGGTAACCCTCCTTTGTAACCCTGATTTCACTGCCTGTCAAAAAAAGAGCTGGTTTCAGTGAAGAGCTTCCGATGATGTCATAATCAGCACCTACAGCCTTGTCACCCCTGCCAGCATCATTATGTGACTTGTTTCTCTCAAGTTACATAAAACTGTTTGAAAAATTAAAGTGGGTACTGGGTGGGTGCATTGTATGCATTTCTGGAATGTGCAGATGCAAGGTACTTAAGGCTGCAGCGGGTAGGGGTTTTAAAATGCAGCAACAAACATGGCAAAATAAAGTCAAGGTTGTATGCATTTTCATAGTGCTTTAGGGATGAGATTTCAGAATGCCAACTGGTTGCAGTTTTGGAGTGCAACAAGTACACAGCTCAGAAAGTAGTTGGAACACACAATTTTCAAATGTGGCACTGATTCCAAATTCATAATAAGACACACATTCACATGTCACAAATTTTTAGAATGTTGCAGATACATGATCTCAGAATGAGGTGGACACATAGTTGCAGAATGAAGCAGGTGTGTGCATTTTCATATTGTGTCCAGGATGCATAATTTTGCCATATGTTAGTGATGCTCAATTCAGAGTGTGGTAGCGATGCACAATTTCAGACTGTGGTGGCAACATGCAATTTAACAAATTGGTGTGGACACAAAATTTTAGAATGTGGTAGGATGCACAGTTTCAGATGTGATGACATTCAGTTTCAGAATACAGCAGGGCTGCACTTTTTCAGAATGTGATGGCATGTGTACATTTGGAGTATGGCAAGGGAAAGCATTTTCAAAATGACAGGGGCCCACAGTTTTGGAATGTGGGGGAGACACAACTTTCAGAAAGTGGAAAGATGCGTAGTTTTTGACTGTGGCTGGAACATGCAGTTTCAGAATATGGAAGGAAAGCTCATTTTCAGAATGTGACACGGAAGTATAATTTTGGATCAGCATTTTTAGAATATGACAAAGAGATGCAGTTTTGGACATTGGAGGTGACGATTTCTGAATATGGTGAGGTGAGATGGCACAATTTTGGAAAGTGACTGAGAAACACAATTTCAGAGTTTGGGAATGGCCAATTTCTTAATGGAGTGAGGGTGTGCATTTTCAGAATGTAACAGAAACTAGGCAATGATACAATTTCTGAATGTGGTGGGAAAATAATTTAGAATTTGGCAGGACGTGCAGTTTTGGAAATGTGATGGGGATGCACAGTTTCAAAATGTGGCAGGAGTGCGCAATGCTGGAATGTAACCCAGACACACATTTCAGAACATGGCAAGGATAAATAATTCTGGAATGTTGTGAGACACATAATTTCTGTATACAGTGGGGATGTGCAATTTTGAAAAGTGGCGGGGGCACACAATGTTGGAATGTTGCTGGGAAACACAATTTCAGAATGTGGTGGTACAATGTCAAAATGTGGCAGGGATATACAGTGTCAGAATGTGTCACAGAAGGGTGATGAGGGCATCTGGTTGTGATACACAATTTTGGAATGTGTTAGGAATGCACAATTTCAGAATGTTGAGGGGTGGCTCAATTTCTGTATGTGGCAGTGCCACAATTTCAGAATATGATATTGATAGACAGTTATAGAATCTGGTGGGATGTGCAATTTCAGAAGATGGCAGGCATACACAATCAAACTCTTGTAGGGATGCACAGTTTTGAAATGTGGGGGCTGTGTAGAATTTTGGATTGTGGTAGGTACCACCAGTTTTAGAATAATATTGTCTGTTCAGACACATTCTGACAGTATGCAGCCCTGCTATATTGGGAGATTGTCCACCACACCAAATTCCTAGATGCATGCCCATGCCACATTCTGACACTGCACATCTCTGCCACATTTTGAAACTGTGCAATCTCACCATACTCAGAAAATGCACATCCCAACACGTTTCCAGACTGAATGCCCCTCATTCGAAAATTATGTGTACACACCACATTCCACAACTGTGAATCCTTACCACGTTATGAGACTGCTATCGTTCATTCTGAAATGATGTGTTCCCCCATTTTGAGATTACATGTCCCCACCACATTTTGAAACTTAATTTCCCTAACACATTCCAAGATTGTAATTTATGTTCCCCTAACATTCAGAGATTGCATGTCCTTCCATAATTGCATGTCCCTAATTCCAAAATTGTACCCACTCACATTCTGAAATTGTTCTGACAAATTCTAAAATATGTCCCAACTACATTCCAAAATGGAGCCCTGGTTGCATTGCAAGCTTTTGACATACTAAAATCTCATTGCTTCAGTATTCTTAAATTGTGCACAACCGTGATATTCTAAATCTCTGCATGCTGTGATATTCCAAAACTACATCCCTGCCATGTTGTAAAGTATAGTATCCTGCATCTGAATATTCTGAAAAAGGTAGGCAGGTAAGTAGCATTTATTTATGTGGGGTCCAATACTGGAGGCTCTGGGCACATTACACAATAAACAGATAGGTGAAGCAAAATAATCAACAAACGAAAAAGTATGAATACAATTAAAAATAGCAGGTAGTGTAATTTGCATAATCGATAAATACAGTCTAAAATCATAAAACAACTCTGGTTACTCTGGGAAAGCCAGCTTAAACAAGTGGGTCTGTAGACCCCTCTTAAATGCCTCCACCATTAAAACCTCCCTAAGAGAGATGGGGAGCGAGTTCCAGAGGGCCGGGCCAGTGACTTCAAATGCACAATCACCAGATGTTTTTAACCTGGCCTTCTGAAATGCAAGAAGGTCCCTGCTGGAGGAGTGGAGGGAGCAGACTAAAGTGGCAGGACTCAGGAGATCAGCCAGATAGCCAGGGCCCAGACTGTGTAGTGCCTTGTAGGTGAGTAAGCCCACCTTGAAGATGATGCTCCACCTGACAGGCAGCCCGTGCAGAGCACGCAGTACCAGAGGCCCATGACATGAGCTAGGCAGGCCCGTCAGTAACCCGGCAGCCGTGTTCTGCATCAGCTGCAACAGGTGGATTGTCCCTCCACTGACCCAGAAGTGTAGGGCATTACAGTAATCGAGCCTGGATGTGACAAAGGCATGAACTAGTGAAGGCAGGTCCACAGGCAGAACTAGGGGGTTAATCCAGGTGACATTCCTTAAGTGGTAAAAACCACTTTGGATGATGGATGATGCCTGAGCTTGAAGTGTCAGCCCGTCATCCGTGAAGACGTTCAGATTTCTCACCCCCAAGGAAGCTATCAATGGGGTGGTTCCCAGGACCAGTCCTGTTGTCACCTGGAGGTACTCTCTTCATGCCCATGACTTGACTCAATCAGCAGGTCTTCTGTCTTGTCGGGATTATGTCATAACCAGTTGGAGGACATCAAGTCCTGGATCTCGGCCAGACAGTTGTTAAGCACTTCCACGGCATCAAAGGACATATACAGTTGGGTATCATCTGCAAAGCAATGAAAACTCAAACTGTATTGCCTAATGAGCTCACCCAGGGGTAGCATGTACACTGTGAATAGCATTGGTAACAGGACTGAACCTTGAAGAACTCCACAAGACAGGAGCTTCAGGGAGGAGGAGAAATTCCTCATCACCACTCGCTGCATGCTGCTCAAGAGAAAGGACTCAAACCAGTTGATGACAGTACTGGTGAGTCCACAATACTCTCTAAGGTGATCCAACAGCGCAATGTGATCCATGGTGTCAAATGCAGAAGAGAGATAGAGAACTAGGATTGACTGTTCTCCTCCATCTCCTCTATCTCTTGCCCTGAGGAGGTCATTTTGCACCCTAACCAACGCATTTTGGTACTATGCCTTGCCCTGAAACTGGACTGGAAAGGCTCGTAGATGTCAAAGGCCATGAAGTGCTCCTCAAGCCATTAAGCCACCATTTTCTCAACAATCTTTCCTAAAAATGGAAAGTTGGAGATAGGTCAATAATTTGACAGGACATCAGGGTCAAGTGATGTTTTTTTCAGAAGGAGTCAAACCAGTGCCTCCTTTAAGGCATCACGAAAGACCCCCTCAGAAAGCAAACACTGGATTATCCTGGTGAACACCAGACCAATGGTATCGACACACCTCACCAGGAAGCAGGTTGGGGCCAGGTCCAGTTCAACAATAGGTGGGCTTCAGCTTTGAGATCACCTCAATAACCTCAGCCACTTCCACAAGTCTGAACTCATCCCAGACAATAGGAGTGCTCAAGCTCTTACTAGGCTGATCACTGCTGGACAGTACCAGCATTGCTGGCGAAATCCCCAGCTGGCTGGTGGACACCCTGTCAGTGAAGAACTGAGCAAACCCATTGCATAGTGTGATTAAAAAAGCTTTTCTCAGCTGTGGACAGACCAGATGAAATAGTCTGTACACAGTCTGAAAATGCTGAGTTGATCTGTTCTTCTCTGCAGCAATCTCCCTTTACAGGAGCTCTGCCTTCTTATGGTCAAGTGCCCTTTGGTACTCACAGTAGTGAACTCACAAGGCCAGTTTGTTCCCCTCAGAATGGATCTTCCATCAGCAACGCTCCAACATCTGACCATTGATCTTCATCGCCTTGAGAGCCCCATCAAACCATGGGGGTCTCAAGTGAGAGGAGCTAGGTCATATACAAACTGGTGTGATGGTATCGAGAGCCTCAGAGATCACCTTATTAAAAGCGACCACCACCTCTCCCTAACCAATCGTACATGCATCAATCACACCAGATAAATCAGTTTCCGCCAACAGTCCCTCTGGGGACAATCCCCTTAATGGGGCAATAACTGAAAATCTTAATGGGGAAGGGATATCAATGGGGCCCCAAATGAGAATTCCACCTTGCAATGATCGAACAATGCAACCCAATCAGTCTTGAGGGTTATGACCTCAAGCCCTAGTGAGAAAACCAAGTCCAGTGTGTGGCAGTGGTGATGGGTCGCAGAAGCAACTGCTTGTGTAAGGCCCAGTGATGTCATCAACTGAAGGAGTTCATGTCCAAATTTAGAGGATTCATCATTGATCCAGTCATTGAAATACCACAGAATTAACCCTGTGGGAGACTCCAACACCCTGTCCACAATGAAGTCTGTGATCTCCTACAGGAAATCTCCCTTCAACCATGGAGGGTGGTAAACAAGGAGAATCCTGCAGCCCACACCTGGACCCCCATGCACTGCCACACATTCAAAGGACAAGGCAGAACCCAGAGGGTGCACGGTGAAGTTCAGGCTGCATCTAAAGCAGATGGCCATGCCCCCACCCCTGCATTCCTTCCTCGAGCAGTGCACTACAGAGTACCTGGCAGAGATGACTGCATCCAATATTGGCCCATCATCATCACCCAGCTAGGTCTCTGTAATGTAAGTCAGGTCAATTGAAGAAATCAAGTCCACCATATTTGCGGTCTTGTTTTTCATCGATCTGGCATTACATAACACTGCCCAAACGTAACTGGTGAAAGCTGTAGGCCCACCTGCTACTGCCCACTCAGTCTGGTAGGAACCCTGTGAATGGAAACCAAACATGCCTGGCCTTTCTTCTGGGTCCATTTAGACTCAGGGCATCTCCTGCTCCTTACCACCCTAATATTCCTTACCTCTGCCAAGCCCACTGCACCCCATCACCAACCTGCACACTCCCTAAGGGAAGCAGGGAAGGTAGTAAGGCCGGCAAAGGCCCAAACTGAGGAAACACTAGCACAAACAGTAAAAGAAGGTGACAAGACTTTCTATAGATACATTAGTGAAAGGATAAAGTCCAGAGGGGGTATTACTAACGTCAAGGGGGATATGGGGAAGTGTGAGGAGGAGGACCAAGGAAAAGCATCAATCCTAAATAGCTAAGCTCAGGGTGGACAAGGCAATGGGACCCGATGGCATACATCCCAGGGTACTAAAAGAGCTAAGGGTGGAAATAGCAGAGCCATTATCAGAACTGTTTAGTGAGTCTCTGAGCACAGGACAGGTCCCAGAAGACTGAAGAAGGGCTCATGTGATCCTGCTCCACAGGAGTGGTAGCAGAGAGGAGGCAGGGACCTACAGACCAGTTAATCTTACCTCAGCAGTGGGCAAGATTATGAAGGCACTCCTTAAAGAAAGGATAGTGCAACACCTGGAATCCATAGCAGCACAAGATCTAAGACAGCATGGGTTTACAACAGGAAGGTCCTGTCAAACTAATCTCATAGATTTCTTTGACTGGGTAACCAGAGTGGTGGACAAAGGAGGAGCAGTTGATGTCGCCTACCTTGACTTCAGCAAAGCTTTTGATACTGTTCCACATAGAAGATTGATTAATAAGCTGGGTAGGGTCGGGGTGGGTCAGAAGTTGGTCAACTGGGTGGTAAACTTGTTGGCAGGCAGAAATAGAGAGTGGTGGTAAACAGTATACAGTCAGAAGAGATGCAGGTCACAAGTGGGGTACCTCAGGGATCAGTCCTGGGGCCAGTCCTCTTCAATATCTTCATCAGTGACATTGCAGATGGACTGTAGGGTAATGTTTGTCTGTTTGCAGATGACACCAGATGGGGTGGGCAGAATGAGAAGAGATCTGGATAAACTGGCAAAATGGTCAGAAGAGAGGCAATTGGGGTTTAACGCAAAGAAGTGCAAGATCATACACATAGGGAAGAGAAACCCTGAAGCCACCTATAGGTTGGGAGGGGAGTTGCTGGCAATCACAAGGGAAGAAAGAGACTTGGGCATCATCATCACAGATGACCTGAAATCATCCAAGCAGACCACTAAAGCAGTAGGTAAGGCTAGAGGGATGTTGGGATGTATTAGTAGGAGTACAGTTAATCATAAGAGGGAAGTAATAATCCCTCTTTACAAGACACTGGCTAGGCCCCATCTGGAGTACTGCATGCAGTACTGGAGGCTGTCCCTGCACAAGGACATTAACAAAATGGAGTCAGTCCAGAGAAGGCAACCAAAATGGTGCAGGGACTGCATCAGAAAACATATGAGGACAGATTAGCGGAGCTCAATATATGTACCCTAGAGCAAAGGAGGGAGAGAGGTGATATGATCAAAACATTCAAACATCTTAAGGGCTTAACAAGGTGAAAGAGTCTAACATGTTTCAGTATAAGAAAAATAGCATGACAAGAGGACACAATATAAGATTAGAGGGAGGCCAATTAAGGGGTAATGTGAGGAAATTCTTTTTCACAGAAAGGGTGGTGGATACATGGAATGGCCTACCTCAGTAAGTGGTGAATATGAATACAGTGCAGGGCTTCAAACAGGCATGGGATAGGCATAAGGGAGCAATACAGATGAGTGTGAATAGATAGGCCATTGACAGAGTAAAGGCTTATGGCACATTCATAAGGTAGAAAATATGGGCAGACTGGATGGGCCTTTCAGTCTTTATCTGCCGTCAACTTCTGTTTTTCTATGTTTCCCTATTAATACCCACCTCCCTGCAGCATCTCGCTGCAGTAGCTGAAATAGGGAGGTTGGTAAAGGGGCAGCGGCCATGAAGCTGGGACACAGTGTATACAATTCAGATGGGCCAGGACTCCTACACATTCCCAGAACTAACTACTAGCCCTCTTGCACTAGTTCTTTAAAAGCAGTAAAACCTTCTCAAAACCAACAGCAAGATCATAGCTCAGGATTTGACAGAACCCTAATAAAGTACCAGAGCACTGCCTCAGGCTTGATGTTGAGACATGATGGAACTTAACGCTCTACATGCTTGACAGACTGAGCAGTACAAGCCAATCGCTGACTATGTAATGCACATGTGTGATTGGGAAGCACAGTCAGCCATGTCAGCCATGTCAGCCATGTCGCTGAGTCCATCCCAATGGATGTTGATGGAAAGCGTCATCCAAGTTCTCCGTCCACTTGAACAAGCTACGCAGGTTGTCAGCTCAGAAAATGCATGCTTGAGCCAAGTTATATCACTGATGCGTGTACTCCACCAGGCACTGGTCAATGTCAGGGGGCAGTTTGAAGTAGCATCAGACTCTGTTGGAGTAGAGCTGGATGGCTGGATCATGCAGCTGTGATGATGATGATGATGATGATCCCAGGTTGATTCATATATTCTGGCATGATTCTGAGGCATACATCCTGGCAACCCTGCTAGAGCCATGCTACAAGCATGGGATGATGTCACTTCTTCCAGGTCTGGATCACTATGTTATGATCTTGCATGGCAAGGTTGAAAATTGGATGAGTCATTCAGAGCAATGGGTCAAAACATCAATAGCTGTAGACAAACCTGAAGGAGCAACAGCAACAGCCCATCGAACAGTATCCACTGCCTCCTCCAGTACAGTGTCTGCTCCTGCACCCTCATTATCATGTAGCAGTGGCACAAACCCTCTCTGGGACATGCTGAAGGACATGGGCATTTCTACGTCCCAGCCACCTGAGGGCCACACACAGGTGCAGCTATCTGCATGCCATATGGTGCAGTCATACCCGGATGACCTACTGGAGCTGAAGGTAGATGATGAGCTCTTGGAGTATTGGTGAAGTAAACTTGAAGTCTGGCCTGCACTTGCAGCTATCACCATAAAGTACCTCACCTGCTCCTGTGCCAGTGTAAGCTCAGAAAGGGCATTCAGTGCTGCAGGTGCCATTGTGACTGGCCGCCACAGCTGCTTATCTGATAGGAATGCTGAGTACCTAACTTTTGTGAAAAAGAACTCACATTTCCTCCCCAAGCAGTACATTGTGTCATCAACTGCAAAATACCATGATCCTACTGATAAGGTTATGTGCATCAGGAATCATCAGAGGAAGAGGCGAGTGTGACAGTGTCTGCTGATGATGAAGACAAAGTGGAGGGGTTTGAGTTCTCTTGAATCAGAGACAGGAAGTGTGTTACTCTACTACTGTCATTGTCCAGTATGCACATGAATTGTTTTGCAAGGTACCGTGATACCTATCTGTGTTTGTTATGTTACCAGAACAAAGATGCGAGGCACTAGGAGTCAGTGTGCAATGTATGAGTCGTCAGCTGCTGTGTTTGAAAACAACTGGGTGACAAGCAGTCCAGATTAATTCTAAATATTCATACTGAACATTACCAATAGTTCTGTATTTAAAACAGTGCTGCAATTTTAAGTGTCACATTTGGCTGCTGTTTAGGCCCTCCTCCCACAAAGAAAAGTGTAAAAGAAATTGCTGCAGACATTGTTCCTGTCCCGTACTGTTCAATATTTTGAAGTGTCCCAGTTGGCTGCTGTTTAGACCCCTCCAACAAAGAAAACTATAAAAATCTAAAACAACTGCTGCAGACATTGTTCCTGTGCTCTGTTGTTAACCCGTTAAGTGTCCCAGTTTGCCGTTGCTTAGGCCCCCCCTCAAGAAAAGTGTAAAAATCCAAAATAGTTGCTGCAGACATTGTTCCTGTCCTGTACTGTTCAGTATTTTGAAGTGTCCCAGTTGGCTGCTGTTTAGCCTCCCAAACAAAGAAAACTATAAAAAAAAAAAAAATTGCTGCGGACAATGTTCATGTCCTGTATTGCTATTCCTGTTAAGTGCCCCAGGTGGCTGCTGTTTAGGCCCCCCTCCCAAAAATAAAACTTTAAGAAACACCAAAAATTGCTAAGCACATTACCTGTGCCTATAATGTTAAGGTTCCCAGTTGACAGCCATGGAGGCCTCACCTCCCAAAATAGGCCCCACCTCCCAGAAAACTGACACATACAAACAACAAACAGAAACAAAAATTATTGTATGTCATCATGTGTCCTCCTCAATGTTCATCTTTCCTGGAACTACTTTTCATTTTAGACACACAATCCATTAGCATTGCAGTTCATTCCCCAATCCCCACTTGGCCACTGTTCTGGGCACCCTCCGAAAAATAAATAAGGAATACCACCACATTACATTGTGTCACCCATTGCTACTTGACCAATATCCTACTGCTATGCTACTGTTGGTTTACACACAAAAACAGTATACGGTATGATTCTGCTATGCTTCTCAGTTGTATGATGTGTGGGCAGTGAAGAGGCTTTCCACCTCAAATGACACGAAATCGACCAAAAACAGGTGGTCTGACATTGTTTCACTTCACAACTTTTATCTTGTCTCAAACGGCTTCTGTTGGGAGTAAAAGTGGTGATCCATGTGGTTATAACCTGTGAATGATGATCGATCCACCACCATGTCAAACAATACCCACAAAGTCACCCGTCACATCTGCCAGTATCACCTCCACCTCCCTTACAGCATTTCATACCAACGTAACTCAGTGTTGAGAACATGGACTGTAACTTGCACTGTCTGGATAAATAATCTTTAATGGATGCCATTTCCTTTCAGGTCATGCACCTGTCCCTGCGATACTTGTATGGCATATGGCGGTGCTGTGGCATGCCCTTGTAGTTGGATGACACTGTTGCAGACACAGTCCACCCTTGATGTGACACACACATCATCACATCCATCACAGAAGGGCTGTAGTCAGGTCAGGTACTGTCCATCCATCGTGCAAGCCATCACAATAGGAACTGTAAAACACAGAGGTATTTCTTGTTCTTAACATTTTGTGGAGAGTATTTAAATAGAATTCCTAAAAACAGGCTGAAAACATATATGACATGCAGTATACAGTGGTAAAAGAAAAGTTAATTTCTAAAATTACTTATCACAATCAGTGCTGGAATTAATTTTGGGGGAGGGCATGGCTTAGCCTAATAGAACTCTGCAGTAAGCCCTGGTAACTCAAGTTCATGCATCACAGCCAGCCCAGGGGTGCCAAGGTTGATGCACTGGATGCCACACCTCATGCCAGTGGACCAGGCTTGGGAGTGACCTCAGGTTGTTGGGGTTGGCAGGAGAGAGAGAGAGGACTGAGCATCCGAAAGACTGCTCTCTGCTCCCAGGGAGGGAGGGAGGGAGGAGGATGGCCATCCTGCTCGTCGGCTGCCTCTCAGTGGAGAACAGTTGGCAGCACTGGGAGTTAGGGAGGCACAAAACCAGAACGTGGTGACATAGCATGTGTGCATGCCTCCATGCACACATGCCCACAATTGCGAGGTGGAGGGACAAGAAGAGCAGAAAAATATGGTGTCTGCAGGCTCTGTATGACCCTCCTGTCAACTGGCATCACGCTCTGTTGCTGGACAGCTGGAGACCCCAAAACTGGATTGGAATAGTTGGTTGGGGGAAGATGGCCATCCGCTTACTCACCCTGCCATGGGGGGGGGAACTGTGTGGGTACTAGGGGGTTCAGTGGTGCCAGGAGAGCAGTGGACAGACATACAGTAGGTGGCAGGCAGAGGGAGTTAATGCCTGTAGTCACCATGGGAGGCTAAACAGAATAAGAAAAAAAAGCTCATGCATTATTGCCATTTAGTCTAGTGTTACATGAGAGGAGTGAAATTGTGTCTTTATGGGCTGGTTAACCTAGCTCACACTCACAAAGATCATAAAGTGTAATTCCAACACTAACTGAAGATAATAACTTTGAAGGATCAACTTAGTATACTTACTGATGATGCTGTCATCCCCACACATCCATTTGGGCTTGTTAGATCCCATCGACTCTGACTCATCCTAATTTTTCTTCCTCTTCCAGCCCTGCTCAGCCATGGCCACTGCTCCACCTAGAGCTTCTAGCTCTTCTGGATCCTTCATCTGGAGGTTGTTCCATTTGTGTTTAACTTGTCTGACAGTCTGGAACATGACTTCCCCTCCTGTGCATCAAGGGTGGCCTTTATAGAGACCCACAATTTTTCCTTCTGCTTTAAAGGGAGTCTGTTTGGCCCATACAGTTCATCATCATGGGTGGTGGCCTCTTTGACCAACACTGCCACCTCCTGAAGAGAAATTGGGGATGCCAGCTTTTTCCTTGTGCTGGCAGATGAGGTGGTTGCCTGCTGCTCAGAGTTATGCTGCACAGGAGGTGGCACCACTTCTTGGCCCTCTGGTTGCTGAACCACCACTTGCTGCTCACCCTGCTCCTGCTGCCACCCCTGATCCAAACTACGCAGCTGCTCAGAATCAGATTCCTTCTCCTGCCCCCCTGCTAATACTCCTACTAGTCTGGCTTCCATTCTTAATAATATTATTGAAACGAAACCTAAAGAAAAACAATTTCACCACAACTACTTATTAAAATAAAAATACACTTCAAAAGAAATTGGGGCTTCTAAATCTCTATAGTTCTCTTTATCTCACACTCTATCAATTCTCTAGTTTAGCCTGTCTCTCTCAATCTCTCGCAGAACAGGAAGAACATGCTACAGTGATTTCCACCTACTGAGGTGCAAATTTTTTTATTACGCAGTTTGCAGAAAGTTCTGCTGTTCACATTGGGATGCTGTTTACAAAGTGTTGAATTATTTTAATGAGGACAAGCCAGATATGTGTAAAATGTAAACACTAAATATGTGGAAAATATCACCGTGACCGTGGAGTTCTAGGGAACAATATAACACTAGTACTTTGCTTACCATGAATTGTCCAACAATCTATGACATGCAGGGTCAGTATTCCACCATAGTGAGTGTGGCAGCAGATTAAATGCATAGTTAATCCATAAATTATTCCACCTTTCCTGATAAACTGGGCAATCTGGACTATAGAACTTTTTTTATACAATTCAATATAAAAATATGCAGCTCACAAAAAACAGTGACAGAATTCCGCAAAAGTTGCTCAAATCATTTCGGAACTTTTGCCGAGGCAAAATTCTGACTTTCACAGAAATTCCGATGGCAGAAGGTTTCTTTCACATATATCTACTGCAGAACCAGAACCTTCACAGAATTACCACAGCAAGTAAAGAGTGCTGTCTTATTTATTTATTTCAATTTTGGTAACTGGTAGACCCACTGAGTCCCGAAGGTCCCTTTTTCAGGGGTGGCCCAGAATTAGTTACATAGAATAAACATTTAGCAGAAACATTGCATTGAAGTTACAAAGAAACATTTCTGTACAGATACAATTCACATCAGGGATATATAAACACAGATAGACAATGCTTAATACGATCACTGTAAACATTCACAATAGGACAAATCTTGTCCTTTATAAAATGGGCAAAAAAAAATTCTTGAATCCTGATTGGCTGGAAGTCATAATCTTACAATGGGCAGTACTTGTGCCAATCAAGAGGCAGCACATGGGGAATCAATCCATGCCAAGGGAGAGTGGTGGTAGCAACAGAGAAATAAGAAATAAGAAAAAAGAAGCAAAAGACAGTGCATCCAAGGTTCCCCGTTACTGCACAAACATCAAATGACGCCTCTGTTGTCATAAAAAAGGTGGATAGGCGGATAGTTGTCTGGGACTATTGGAAGTACAAGGACAAGGGAATATGTAAAACAACTGGGAGACACCACTAGATGTATAAGACTAGAACATAACCCCACTGCAAAGATCAGAGCACAAAATAGAGGACCTGCTTGAGACTGGATGTGACAGTGGATGGACTGTAGAGGCAGAAAAGGAGATACCTATAAGCCATAACCCTAGAATGCCTATTTTTTGAGCATTCCCAAAGGTCCATAAGGATCCTATGACCCCACCAGGCAGATCCATTAATTCTGGCATTGGCTCAGTCCTTGACCCACTGTCAATGTATGTCAACTTCCATTTTCAGCCGGAAGTCATGAATATGACTACATACATCAAGGGCATAGAACATGCTATCACACTTCTCAGGGAACTAGATATAGGGGCAAGACACTTGGAATAAGACTGCTAACACTGGATATAAAAGACCTCTATACCAATATCCCACAGGAGTTAGGACTTGAAACTGTGCTGGAGGTGCTGAAAAGGAGAGAGGAAGATTTTCCTCCAAGTAAATTTTTGACACATTTTGGAGAAACAGTTCTGAAGTGAAACTACTTCATATTTCAGGGACAATTCTATGCACAGATAATGGGAACGGCATATGATGGCACCAACTTTTCCAATTTGTTCATATATGACTTTGAAAAAACACATGTACTTATTAAGATTGCTAACCCACATGCCAACATTTTTTTTTTGTAAAATATTTTTATTGAAAAGAGAATAACAAAAACAACAATGGGCATTATGACAACGTCCTAAAAATTCACGGATACAGGAAAAGAGGAATAAGATGTTAACGGATATACAATTAGTTACAGGTAAGAATGTATTGTTAGTCACCATTACACATCTCACATTTGTAGGATAACTATTATTGTATTCAGTGTTGGGTAAGTTACATTTTCTATTACTTTTGGAAACTTGTTCCAGGAAGCTCTGTGCAGTCACTAGCAAGGATGGAGAAGTACTAGAAAAAGTAATACAACGTACAGTTACAATTGCTCATGTATTTTTATACAAAAGAAATACATAACTGTAACTGATTACATTTTTATTTATTTATTTTTAGGAAGTACCTTTGAGCCAAAGGCTCTTTTATAGAGGTTCCATGTCATAGTAATACATGGGCATTACATCATTTACAATGGTTACAAGTACATAAGCAGATACAAGGTGGTTCCATGCCTAGAAAGACATGAGTACATCAGGTTACAGAGGTTACATAATTACAATAACAGGAGTACATAAGTAAAAATATACAGTCGCATAATTTAAAGCAGACTAGGCTGACAGGTTGTTAAGTGAACAACCTGAGATTCTACAGGATATAGAGTGAATCAGGTAGGGAGCAGAGGATGATATAGTCTGTAAAATAATTAACTAGTACTATACGCAAGGAACGAGAACTTGATGGGCAGCAGTTCTTTTGTCATAAGTGCTAAAGAGTGTAGTGATAAAGGATGGCTAGACTCACTGGGGATGAAGTGCTGAGGCAGGGACCTGGAGCCTAGAAGGGAAGTGTTAGTTAACAAGAAGAGAGGAGAGGCAAGGGTGCAGGTTAGAATGAGGGTAGCAGGAAAATGGAGGGGAAAGTGTGGGGGAGTTCAGGTCTCACAGTCACAGTTCCTGTTTGTGGCGAGGGCCACTTGGAGTTTATCTTTGAAGGGGCCTATTTTGTCCTCTTTTGTGATGCCTAGGTCAAGCGCATTAAGCCAAAGTGGTGCCCGGTATTCATAGGACCGTTGGCCTTGTGTGGTTCTACAGAAAGGGATGCAGAGAGCTGAGTTGTTTGTACCCTTAGTGCATCTGATGGAATTAGGTCTGCTAAGGAGGCTTTGCAGGGCTGGGGTGGTAAGTCCTAACATAGACTTCTTGGTGAGCATGCATACTTGATACTGGAGGTGACTGTCAAGGTTGAGCCATTTTGTTTGAGTGTACAACTGGCAGGTGTGAGTGAGATGGGGTATACCTAGGACTAAATGACACGCTTTATTTGAAAGTAACTAGCCAATTACTTTCAAATAAATGTAATCTGTTACAGTTATTTATTAGTTTTGTATTGTTTTTGTATAAAAAGAAACAAGTAACTGTAACCGTAAGGTGTATTACTTATTCCAGTACATCTCCATCCTTGCTAATGACTGCACAGAGCTTCCTGGAACAAGTTTTCAAACATAATAGAAAGTAATAGAAAAAGTAACTTACCCAACACTGGTTGTATTTAAGTAACAGAATGCAAGCTTCTGAGCCCTTACCAAGGGAAGAGATCCTTCACCACTGCCAGCTCTAATATACTCCACACATGCTCAAACTGATGGCTATTACCAGACACTGTAGATTGAGCCCTTTCAATTTTAAGACAGTTGGACAAATGATGTGCTCATTGCTGTATAGTTAGAGGATTGTTCGCAAGTCAACATTGAACTAGGGCATTAAGAGCATTAATTAGAGTCAAGTTCCAGAGCATGAGATCCTGCTTAAGCATCTGCCTGTTTGGATCAGCTCCCAGAATGAATTCTAATGGTGATCTTAGAGGTTTGACCCCCAGTACCCTTGTCATGATTCTGTGTATTTCATGCTAGTAGCCCATCAGTTTTGGGCACATGAGTGTCATGTGGAGGAAGATGCCCCCCCCCCTTGCATTTAGGACATGTGGGCAACTTCACCAAATCTAGTCTATGCATCTTTGATGGGGAAATGTATGCCCTGTAAAAAAAATGTTGAGCTGAGTCTGCCTCTCTCTGCTGTCTCTGGACCAGTTATTGGGATGCAGAATGGCATTAGACCATATTTCAGGAGTCAAACACAGGCCCATATCCGTCTCCCAGGCCTTCTGCAGGCAGACTGTGGGGGGCATCTCCTCATTTCAGTAGTATACCATACTACACAGAGAGTGATCTAGATAGGGGTTGCAGCTGATATAACTCCTCTTCAAATGGGTCTGTGACTGATCACATTGGATATAAAGAACACAGATTAGACAGTCTGTATCGAACTTGGAGATATATAAAAAGCTCTCCCAGTGGAAGTGGCCATTGCTTGTGGAGCTCACTAAAGGAGAGCAATCTACCACCCTCATATAGCTGTGTGACAGATCTCAACCCCCCTCCCTTTTTTGCAAATGGAGAAGTCCCCCATGTAAAGAATACATTATACTGAGGGGTACCATTTAATATGGACCAGATAGATGCTTATTGGGAAGGAGCAACTGGGGTGTTAGTAAATATGTGAACTGCTTTCCACGTTTTCAGGAAAGTTCTGGTAAAGGGATTGGAGAAAATCTGCAATTGTGTGGCAGTCAGTGCAGAAGAGAGAATGTTCCTCTGAAGATCCCCTCCCTCACCTTCTCCCTCCATATCCACCCAGACAGAAACAATCAGGGACTGTCCAGTTTGGAGGAATGCTAATTGGGCAGTGCAGTAGTGTAGCTTAAAGTCTGGTAAACCAGTGCTCCAATGGGAAGTGGGCTGTTGGAGTATTTTCCTGATGATCCAGGCAATTTTCTTTTGCCATAGAAATTTGTGTATAACACTGTCTAGCTGTTCGAAGAATATGTCTAGGACATGTATTAGTAAGGACTGGAATAAATATAAACATTGCAACAAAACATTCATTTTCTCCATTGCAGCCCTTCCAAGGAGGGTCAAGGGGAAGTCCATACATCTGTTATATTCCTGTGCAATCTCGCTGAGGTGGGCCGCGTGGTTCAAGAAGGACAATTTGCTGACACAAAAGGAGATATGAACTCAAAAGTATTTCATCTTGTTTACCACTTGAACACCTAATGAGTTGTCATCCAAAGGATTTCTGTTCTTTTTCCCTGTAGGTAGAATTTCACTCTTGGGCCAGTTGATTTAATGGCCCAAGAGTGAAACATACTGTCGTAATAAAGCTTGAATATGTGGAAGGCTCTCTGCTGGATTTGTTAGGCATAATAACAAATCAACAGCAAAAAGAGAAACTTTATGTTCTCCTAGCACCCCCAAAGCCCAACACACCTGGGTGACTGTAAATAGCAGCTGCTAATGGTTCCAAAACTAATACATACAGTAGGGGAGAAGGAGGACAGCCCTCCCTTGGTCTCCTCTGTAACTCAAAACCTGGGAACAGTGACCCATTGATTAAGATTTGAGAAGTGGGGTGAGAGTATAAGGTTTTGATCCTGGCTAACGTATTTGGCCCAGTTCCAAAGGCCTGCAGTGTAGCAAACATACCCCCACTCCACATGGTCAAAGGCCTTTTCCCCATCCAAGGCAAGGACCACCACTTTATAAGATTTAAGAGATGTAGCCCAATAATAAATTATATTGAGAGATTTATGACTGTTATGTTTCCCTTGCCTCCTCTGAACAAATCCACTTTGGTCAGGGTGCATAATATCTGGTAAGAGGATTTCAAGCTTGGTGGCATTTATTCTGGGCAAAATGTTGTAATTCCTGGGCATTCCACCCACATGGAGCTGCTCCCTGCTCAGCCACCAGAAAAATGAAGGTCGCCCTCACCACTCCTGGGCATTCTGCCCACACTGAGCTGTTTCCTGCCCAGCCACCAGACAAACAAACCTCACCATCACCACTCCTGGGCATTCTGCCCACACAGAGCTGCTCCCTGCCCAGCTGCCAGACAAACAAAGCGCGCCATCACCACTCCTGGGCATTCTACCCACACGGAGCTGCTCCCTGCCTAGCTGCCAGACAAACAAAGCTTGCCATCGCCACTCCTGGGCATTCTGCCCACACGGAGCTGTTCCTTGCCCAGCTGCCAGACAAAGCTCACCCTCACCACTCCTGAGCATTCCATCCACACGAAGCTGCTCCCAGCTCTGCCACCAGACAAATAAAGGTCACCCTCACCAGTCCTGGGCATTCTGCCCACATGGAGCTTCTCCCTGCCCAGCCACCAGAAAAAACAAAACTTGCCCTCACCACTCCTGGGCATTCCACCCACACGGAGCTGCTCCCTGCCCAGCTGCCAGACAAAGCTTACCCTCACTACTCCCGAGGATTCCGCCCACACGGAGCTGCTACCTGCTCTGTTGCCAGACAAATAAAGGTATGGGATTCCATGACCTGATATGCCATGCCTTTGCTCTCATTTTAAACCTGCACCATTTTCTGCTTACACTCTGATGGTAGACTCAAGAACCCTGTTGTAGTGTTCCATTTTTCATTCGTATTCCTGCTGCTCTACCAGTTTAAGTTCATGAGGCTGCTCAGCGCTGCTTGCATTAATTTAATTATTTCAGCCTGATTTAAATTATTTTAGCCTGCTGAACTTAAGTATTTGAGCCTGCCTGATCAGCACTAGGAGCTTGCTGAAGTTAATTATTTTGAGCCAGGGAGTTTGAATCATTTCAGGCAGCTTGTTTAGGACTAAGATGTAGTCTATAACCTGTTATTGAAGTTTACATTTATTTAGTGCCGAGTTCTGCTGAATTTAGAGTTGATGTGCATGTTTCCCACCTTTGGCTGCTGTTTATTGAATATAGAAGTTTAAGTGTATTTTTACACCTTTGGCTGCTATTTAAGATATAGCCACTGTCCTGTACTTGTCTTTCCTGGATTTTTTCTGTCTGCCTATGTGTACCTCTTCTCTAGCCCCTAAACTCAGTCTTTCATTCACTCTAGCTGCCCTACACACAAAACCATCCTTCATAAGTGGGATGTCACTTATAATAATGTCTGTCAATACACCTCCTTGTCACCACGGCATAAGCACCACTGCCAACTGTAAGGGACCTGGACTGGTTTTCCCCCTCAGCTTGCGGTCAATACTCTCTTGGCTCCCTGATTGACTCTATACTCAGAAACCAGACCCCTTCAGCACTCGCAACATTACTGGTACCTCAAACCTCTTCCTGTAGACTGCGATTGGTAGATAAATCCCTGCTGAATGTACCGAGATGTAAAACATCAAAACGCTCTGTTGCCTTCAATCACTCTGCTCCTAAGCTTTGTAACTCTCTCTCCCAAACACTTTGAATATCTGGATCCCATGACAGCTTCAAAAAGGAGCTGTGCTTACATCTATCCCTTGCTGATCTCTGCACTTGTCTTAATCCTCCCTAATCCACTCACCCACCAGATGCTGCCTGGCCTAACCTTAACCTCCCTACCTCATAGCACTTCTTACCCTTACTATCTCCTTGAGAGCTAATCTACTCCAACTCCCCCCCCCACACACACCTGAGTCTTGTTTCAGAGGCTGTGATAATGCATCCTGCCCAGCGAGGAATTTGCCCTTGCCTTGTTTCACTGCCTATTTAAATCTTCATTGTTGTGACTAATTTGAACAATATTTCTTTGCTGTGATGTTGTGGTATCTCTTCCTAGATTGTGTAGGTTTTCTCTGCCTAAACATTCTATGTGAATTGCATTGATTGTTATTGTCCTGGCTGCATGTATTCATTACTACTGACTGTTTTGACCTATGCTATTGTAATTTCATTGTACTCATGCTATGTACCTGTCTTTGATTGTTGTACTCTCCCGGGTCGTGCCTGAAAATAGTAATTTCATGGCTAGGGCACCTACCCGGTTAACAAAAACTAAATAAATAAATATGTCCTCCTGTAACCAGATTCTCTATCTGCAACTTTTCCCAAGCCACCCCACCCTCAGAGGAAATTACTTTAGTTTGCTTTCCCCTATTCTCTTTCTCCTCAGCTCACCCTCACCACTCCTGGGCATTCTGCCAACACGGAGCTGTTCCCTGAACAGCCGCCAGACAAACGAAGGTATGAGAATCCATGACCTGATGCACCCTGCCTTTGCTCGTGTTTTAAATTTGGCACAATTTTCTACTTACACTCTGCTGATAGACTCAAGAATCCTGCAGTAGCACTCCATTTTACATTCGTCTTCAGACTGCTGTACTAATTTAAGTTCATGGGGCTGCTCAGCGCTGCTTGTATTACTTTAATTATTTCAGCCTGATATGAATTATTTTAGCCTGCTGAACTGAAGTATTTGAGCCTGCCTACTTAGCGTTAGGAGCTTGCTAAATTCCCAATGCTCCTGCGCGGCATCTCGCTGCCCACCCTCCTCTCACCCACCATATCCAGACACTTCCTTCTATAGTTCTTGTGCAGCACTCTGATTGGTGCACTAGCAGTCTGTTTTGCTATTGGTTCATTATACAAGCTTACCACTAGAGGGCCATTAAAGCCATGCTGTATTACCTTGCCAAACTCTACTGCTGTCTAATTGCTTCTGTTTAGCTAGAAAATTGAACTGTATCACTTCTTTTATTGCCACTTCCCCCTGTTCTACGAGCATCCTATCTGCTCCCTACTGGGGATATTAACATTCAAACATTGGTATCTCACTGAGATACCCAGCATAGGGACTTGCTCAAATGGTGTACATCCTTGTATTACCAAGAGTACTGATGCAGTTACTGTCACTGTACACTGATGTAGTACATGACACGGTGGATGAAACCTATCAGTCCAACCCACACTTAACGGTGAAACCTCCCCATCCCCACCAATCCCTGTGGGACAAGGCTAGTAGCTTACTGACATGGATACTTATACAATCACAACTATTTGTTGTAAAAACCCTGACACTAACAGGCATGTTTTAGCACCTGTACTTTAAATCAACCCTGATCACCATAAACAACCTGGTCAGAACAATAAGACCAATATCAAAAAAAAAAATGAGCAGTACTAATAGCCTCCTTGAAAAAACGAATCCTGCTGTTGCTTGTATGCTCAGGAAATGTGGAGGTCAGCCCAGGTCTCCTCTTCCCCATCACCTCACTCACAGATTTCACAACGGCCCCAGGCCTAAAAATAATGTTAATTAATGCATACAGCCTTCTAAAAAAACTTGACCAAATAAAGATTTGGGCTGATCATACTTATCCTGATGTGCTAGTCATTACCGAGTCATGGCTACGTAATACAGTCACTAACCAACAGATCGCAGTCCCCTCCTACAACATTTTTAGAATGGACAGAGCCACTAGGTGTGGGGGGTGGTGGGTGGTAGCAATCTATATGAACTCAAAATTCAGTGCAACTGAAATACTATCTGAAACTAAGCATAAAGAATTTGAATGCCTAGCACTAATGATCTTGCTTCCCTCAACTACATCATTCAACATAGTGGGCTGCTATAGGCCACCATTAGGTGGCATGGACATCTTAACAACCATTAAGGGCTTCATTGAATCCAGCAGTAGCAAAATCATTGTCCTTGGTGACCTGAACCTGGATTGGCTCACACCAAAAGCAAATGGACTAAAGGAAATATGTTACGAGCTTGTTTTTCATCAGCTTGTAACTGAACCCACAAGGATCAAAACAAAACACAAGGACGATAGCTCAATCATTGACTTAACCCTCACGAGTCACCCACACAGCATTAAACACACTGCAGTTTTCCACAGTGACATGAGTAGCCATAATATTGCCATTTGAACATGAATCCAAGACAATTGCAACTTTCTGGCTGACCTAAATTGTATAAACTGGCAAGACTTCTATCTAGCCACCCCTGTGGATGCAGCCATCTCCATCCTGAACTCTGTCATTACAAATCTGGCTAACAAACCTGCACCATTTGTAAAGCACAGATTGAGGAAGAAGTCTTACCCTTGGTGCACTGAAGAATTGAAATCTGCCCTGATAAGGCGTGACAAACTTTGGGTCCGTGTGAGGCAATCCAAAGCTGCTGTAGACTGGCAGGCTTTCAGAGCCCCCAGAAATGCCTGTACCAGACTTATTAGGACTGCCAAGGCCACCTACTATGTAGAAACTCTAGAGGAGGCCAAGGGCAACTCAACAAACATTTGGCAGACACTCAGAGCAGTTGAAGGCTATAAATCGCCCCCTTCCTTACCAACAAAAATCACTATGGACAGTACCGTGATCACTGACCGAGGTACCATCCTAGCTAAGTTGAATGCTCACTTCACCACAGCAGGTCTGGCATTTGACTCATCACCTGCAGCGGGGCTGGTTGGCAGCATGCCTGCTTAGGGCAATCATCAGCCTAAGAGACCCCAGGTCTCCTTTCAACCTTTCACAGCTTCTTATAAGCAAGTGAGGCTCTCCTCAGCAAATTAGACACTAGGAAAAGTGCTGGGACTGATGGAGCTGAGGCCTTTTTTTCTAAAATTAGGAAGTCATCTTCTAGCTGAACCCATCATGCATATATTCAATCTAAATATCTCCTCATTCACCATTCCTACCTGCTAGCACACATACACATACCAGTGCACATTCTTCCACTATTTAAGTCTGGTGACCAGAGCGACCTCAACAATTACAGACATATTTCAATATTGCCAATCTTGTCTAAAAAGATGGAGAGAAACTAGTTCATGCCCAGCTTAAGGAATTCATGGAGAGCAATAATTTATTCAATCAGCTACAGTCTGGTTTCAGGCAAAAAACACAGCACTGTTTCAGCCCTGGCCAAAGTGACCAATGACTGGTTTACTGCTGTCAATGCCAAGTAATCTACATGTGTCGTGCTCCTTGACCTCAGCAAGGCATTTGATACAGAGGACCACAGCCTTCTTCTTTCCTGCCTCAAATCTCTGGGCATGACTGGTCCCTCCCTAAATTGGTTCTCCAGCTACCTAACAGGTAGGCAGCAATGCATTAAAGTGTATGGGTTCACACTGGATCCTTGCCAATCATGAGGGGCATACTGCAAGAGTCTATACTTGGGCCTTTGCTGTTTCCCATACACATAAATTCCATAGGCAAAGGCATTCAAAAATCCAGGCTTCACGTTTTCGCTGACGATATGGTGCTTTATATTTCAAAACCATCACTTTACGAAGCATGTAGGGAACTGCAGTCTGACTTCAACCAACTGCAACTCAGTCTTGCTCAATCAAAACTGCTACTGAATGCAAAGAAAACAAAGGTCATGTTTTTCACCTCCACCAAGCAGGCCATGACCCTAAGTATTCAGAATTCACCCCTGCCCATCACAACTATCTTCGGGGACACCCTAGATGTAGTACATCAATTCAAATACATGGTAGTCTGGCTGGACAGCAAATTGTCCTTCAGTGCTCACATAGACTGTCTTACTAAAAAGCTAAAAGCGAGGTTGGGGTTCCTGTATAGGAACAAATCTTTTCGTAACAGATATCAGATGCAGATTGGTGCAAGCCACCATTATCCCCCTATTGGATTATGCAGATATCATATATAATTGTGGTCTTGCAACCCACAATCACAAGCTAGACACTCTTTATCACAGAGCACTGCACTTTATAACAAACGCTACACCTAGGATGCACCACTGCCATCTCTATCAGACAGTTGGCTGGACATCCTTAGCCACAAGGAAGACACTTCATATTGGCCACTGGACAATGAAAATGCTCTGGAACAAGCTGCCAGAATTCATCAATTCACTTATGCACAGGTCCCAGAGCAAATACCTACTAAGGAACTCTGAATTTATTCTATTGGACTTACACACACACACACACACACACACACACACACACACACACACACACACACACACACACACACACACACACACACACACACACACACACGCACATCACAGGAAAGGTGCCATTAGTTTCATTATTCCATCAGTTTGGAACAAACTGCAAGTGAAACTTAGACTCACTGGGCTTGTCCCTGTTAACTGCTTCAAGACACTGGCCAAAAAAGCCTTTTACATAGAATACCACTGTCCCAAGAGCTAAACAACTTCCTATGAATCCCTACCTGGCTCCTGCTACCAGACTTCATGTCCTGTCTCCTCCTCCTTGTTCCTGCTACCAGTTTTCATGTCCCACTCCACCTTAACTAATCTGACCTTCTTGCATAACAGTTGCATTACAAGCAGTCAGGCCCCCTGAACCCCCTCTTACCTCTACCCCTCCCCTACATATACCATCCCCCACTCTCCTCCCTTTTTCCCTCTACCCCTATTCACAGTTTGTCACCTAATTATCTTGTGCACTCCAGCCCCATTTTCCGCTCACTTCATCCCATCCACAAGCCTCCTACGTGCTAATGATTATAACCCGACCTATGTCTTGTAACACTGTCTACCACCATTCATGCTGTTAACTTCAGTCATCTTACTTTGATAACCAGTGTACGTATTGCTCTGAGTCATGTTACTTTTTACATGTATTGCACTTGACTACCTGTATGTTTGACAGACTGCCGCTACTGTCAGCACTTTTCTTTTGTTATCGATGCCTCAGTCTTTGTTCTAGGACCTGTTCGTATAAATTTTATATTTTTGCCCTTATTATGATACCACCTAGAAGTATCTACCCTATGTGAACATTGCCCTCATACCCTGTGGTCTTATAGACTTCAAACCACAAATGTATTACCTTATTGTGATCTTTCTCCATTGCAACCCCTGTTCACTCAAGTCACCTATGTTTGTACTGATTATGTATGTTTTTTATTCTTATTATGTAAACTTGGACCTCTTTGTGAATGAGCTTGCTCAATGGAGTTTATCCTACAATAAACTTGAACTTGAAGAAAGGAAATTGGGTAGTAAGAGGAACATAGCGTGGGGTACTTGCCTGGTCTGGGGAGTACAGTGATAATTGCTGACTGCATAGAGGGTGAAAGCTGTCCCCTACTAATGCCTTCCCCATGTATGTCTGGAAGGAATAGTAAAACAAAACCACTCAGAAGGCTAAGTGTGTGTGGAATATACAAAAGCATGAAAGTGAAACAAATACCCACACCACACAGCACTAAATCAAATAGCAGCTTTATTCGAAAAAGGTTAAAAACGCCAGAATGCCACAAACAACATCTGCTCCACTAGTGGAGCAGATGCTGGTTCTGGCATGTTTAACCTTTTTCGAATAAAGCTGCTATTTGGTTCAGTGTTGTGTGGTGTGGGTATTTATTTCATTTTCATGTCTAGAAGGAGACTAACTAGTTCCAGGTGGAAGACCTAAAAAAAATCAATTGGTAGACAACTGGGGCCCTGGGCTTTTCCCCCCTCTTCAGTTGTTTAATGGCATGTGTGGTCTCTGATTTCTCAAGTGGCTGAACAACATTGTTTTGTGCAAACAAGTTTTTTATGACATTATTTGTTATCTGGGAAGGAGACTTGGAAACACTAAATAAACTCCAACAATATCTGAATAGCAGGACAGAATATCTGATTTTCACAATGGAGAGAGGGACACTGAGATTGCCTTCTTAGACCTTCTTATTTACAAAGGTAGACATGGACTAGAAACAACATTATTCAGAAAAAAAACAGACAGAAACACTACTTAATATCATGATGGCTTTCATGATCCAAAACTCATTAGTAGCATCCCTAAGGCCCAATGTATTAGAGCAAATAGAAATTGCAGCGAGTCAAAAGGACATGAAAGGGTGAAAGATGAAATGGCAGAGAGGTTAAAAAAGAGAGGCTACAAAGAAGTACAAATCAGGAATGCTTCAGAAGAAGAAGAAGCTGAAATGTCAAGGGAATATTTATTTAGAAGTAGAGACAGGAACAATGTAGGTAATAAGACTGTTTTTTTCCCCACAGACTACAGTAAACACAGCATGGAGATCAGAAACATTTTATATAAGGGGGAAAGGGAAAGGGGAAATTGTTTAACCAGGAAAGGCACACTAAGCAGAAGCTTGTTTCCAGGTGCGACCTGGGAGCTCAAGGAAGTTAATTGACTTGCTCAGGGTCACACAGAATGCAAGTGGGGGCTGTGGGATTCAAACTCAGGTCTCCAGGTTTGCAGCTCAGAGCCTTAAACCACTGCACTATAAGAACTGGTACGTGCTGCAGATTGGCTACACAGTAAACAAGAAACTTAGGAACTGTCCTTTGTTCACATCAATGAAAAATAAAACCATAAAAAATAGATTGGTGCATACTGATTACACAATACCAGGGGAGAGAAAGACGGGCAGGACAACTACTTCTGGGACCACTTGCTAATGGCAGTTTCCCATGTAGGAGGCATTACCAATATGGGAACACTTCTAAAAAAAATGTGCATGTACACTCCCACACCAGTGTCAAAAGAAAATCAAGCAACATATAACATGTTCTGCAGACTGTGTAGTTCACTTACTGCATTGTTCTATGTAATAAACTAAACATGGGAAAAACTAAGGGGGAGCTATGTGTGAGAATAAGTGAGAATAAAAACAATGTAATAAGAAAAGAAAAGAACTCTGCTGTTGCAAGACACTTTAACTTGGCAGAACACTGGGTCAGCTCTGCTCAGATTCTGAGGACTTAAGAGGGTTTTTATTTCAATTTTTTTCCTCTGGTCACTGGGAACTCATTTGGATGTAACCCAGGGAAGTCGGTCATTTCTCCTGCTCGTCCAACAGCCTCCCACACCCAGTCCCTCTCTGGAGCTCCTCACCACTCTGACTTACTGATCTCATGGCTTGCACACCCCCTATGATGGGGCCATGCTCCTCTTTGGTGCCCTTTCTCAGAATCCAGTTGGTGTCATGTGGTGGAAGTGGAATTGGGGACACTGGTGCAGGCAGGGTCTGGTGGTGGATGTGGGAGACTGGCTCATGGGTCCATCATCATCCTCCCAGTGGCTGGCACTTTTCCTTGTTCTCCCCCCCAAGGGACAGATGTGCAATGACATGAATGCACAGTGGGTGCGCTCCTGCACCCACCTGCAGACATCCGCCATCACCTCTACCCAACACACATCCCCTGCTGGTGTACTGCTTCCAGTCTCCACTGGGTCTGCTACAAGGTGGGGATATACAACCCACCCTCTCAAGAGAGGAGAGCAGTCCTTCAGATGCTCGATCCTCTCCTCCCCCTGCCAACCCCCAGTGCCTGAGTCCTCTCCCAAACCTGGGTCGCCAGCATGGCACAAGGTAAGGCAGATGCCTCAGCCCTCAGTGCAACCAGGCCAGCTGACTCAAGAAGGTTGAAAGAACAAA
Organism: Neoceratodus forsteri; assembly: GCA_016271365.2. NCBI lineage: Eukaryota > Metazoa > Chordata > Ceratodontiformes > Ceratodontidae > Neoceratodus > Neoceratodus forsteri. The sequence goes on along the minus strand of CM057458.1, from coordinate 1,200,318,986 downwards.
AAAGAATATGTACTGGGATACAGCACTCCTCAGGAGAGAGGTTTTCTGGATACACGGAATAGGCACACTTAACCCAGAAGAGGTCCTAAATGAGGAGTGTGATTGGTCATTATTTTGGTGACCAAACAACGAACACATGGACACTTTTGTGCCATATGATGACTATACAGTAATGACTTGAAGTTAGTCACCACATCTTTGGACTATTTTGGATTTATGAACATGGTCATGGTAATAGCCATTGTCTGCTTTTGGAGGGGTATGATCAGTATATACAAGCATCGTTCTGTGTACTTATTGTAGAAGACGTTATAATTTGTAAAGCTTTTTAGGTATTACTGACTTTGATTTAATTTACTACAAAGTACTGTACAGAAGCTATTTTGAATTTATTTTACACTGCTAAAGGAGATGTTATAGTAGAATCAGAGAGTCAGTATAACAGACCAATGGAAATATGAGATGTGAGGATACACTGGGAAAAGAAGACTGTATGGAAGTGGTCCTTAGATTGCTCTTTGACCAGTGACTCAATTGAGAGGAAGTTTTGAATACCCTGGTAATGAACACCTGGATCTACCCACTGCTACCCTGCTAGCCATAGAAAGAATGTAATATCTTCTTAAAAATAAAAAAAGGTTGTTCATGCTCTCTGTCCCCTGAGTAATTACCACACTGTAGAGGTACCAAAGACAAGAAACCCTTGAAGAGGCTTTCACCCCTAGAGGTGCCATGGAAAGGTTCCCATGGCTAAAGGTACTTTAGGAAGAACCCCTCTGAGGAGAGGTGAGCTGCTGGAGGAGAATGGGAGGATGGTGGGGCAAAGAAAAAGTACTTCAGAGAGAGAGGCTGGTAGGAATTGCTTATATAGCTCAGAAGGGGGGGGGTAGCTGGTTGCTCACCTATTGAACTATGGCATAGCCTTTCAATTCAATGACCTGAGCTACCAGTATAGTGTTATGTTTGTGCAACTCTGTTACTCTGTTGTGACTGTTCATGCTGTCTATTCCATGAGGATTTTCCACCCTGTAGTGGTACCAAAGACAAGGAACCTCAAGGAGGGTTTCACCCCTAGAGGTGCTGTGGGAACATTCTTTTTGCTAAAGATACCATAGGAAGAACCCCCAGAAAGAACGTTAGCAACGATCATTGACTTATGAGGTGCAGAAGAGATGCAGACTGAAGCAACAGGCTGCTTGATAAAGCTTAGAAGAGAAGCTCAAGTTACCAGAAAGCATGGATACAATGGACTGCATTGGTAACACTAGAGGGTTCCTAAGGAGAGAGGGAACAGCAAGCAGGGTCACCATCACCTCCCAACAGCAGAACTTACTGAGTAAACTAAGGAATACTACTAAGTATTATGACCTTTGGCACAGCGGAGAGAAAAAACACCCATTAAGGAGGAAATCTCTGGGGATCCAAGGCCTAGGTCACCTTCCCTCCAGGCTTGGGGCATTTTATTTAGTGACAGAAAGTTCTCACTTACCTGGGTCCATTTGTCATTGGATATTTCCTGCTCTGCTTCCAGTTTGGCACTTTAGGGTGCCACGAAGAATTTCACTGCTTATCCTCATCATTTTCAATGTAGCAGTCCTCCATCATGGTTTTATCAGACTTCGCTCCTCAGTATCCAGCTCCATCTCCAGTACAGCAATCCACACATCTAAGTGATTGGCATGTTCTGTATATCAGGATCCCTACCTATCTGGCTTACCTTTGCTCAATTCCTGTTTGATCTCTAAATCATTAGGTTCAGCATTCCCAGCACTACTCATACTGGAAACATGATAATCATATAATATCACAGTTCCTCACACCATACCTCATATTTGGATGCTCAGTCCTATTACCTCCACATGCCTGCTCCAGTTTTTACTCACTTGCCATTTAGAGCGCTCTCTAAGTTAGAACCACAATAGAAGACTTCTGCTTTATTGTGTCATTCTCATCAGCTATCCATCCATTTGATTTCTCAGTTTGCATCCATGAAAATATACTCAGCATGAAAACAAAAACCTGATACTGCAAATCATCCAGGACACAAGCAATCCCTGCTCCGGACCATGAAACAGAGCATAGCAGCAATATGCATGACTTACAAGAGGCAAGCCAATCAAGTCTAGGATGTAATCCAAATTATAGTGAGCAGCAGAATTATCACATTAGCCAGCAGAAGTCAATTTAGCAATTTAGACAGAGCAGCAATGCTTTTACTGGCAAGGACCTAGTTAAGAACACAGCCAAACAATAGCAAGCCACTAAGGCAGTAGAGCAACAATAAATTGCAGCAGAGCTAAAGAACAGGGAGAGGCAGCTATCTTTGCAGAGGGAGCCAGGACTAGCTGCAAATAATTAAGGTGGCAGCACAGGAGACAGCAGAGAAACAGCAAAGGGATCTGAAGCAGACAAGAAGAACTGCAGGAAGACAGAGGATTGGTACACAGAAAAGCAGTAGGCTGAGCTGAACATGCAAAGAGCAATGCAGAGAACTGAGGGCTTGCAAAATCAGGAGAGCAAATGGAACCTGAGCACAGGCATGGGGCTGCATAAAGTAAGAAAACAATAAGTAACCTACTGCACAAATAAACAGCATAGACACAAGGTGCTGGAAACAAAAAGCCCAAAAGGAACAAACAAAGCAAACACAGTACCGGAGCAGGAAGGAAAGAAGCACACAAGGACATGGTGGAGATTCAGGGGGGCACGGGGGGGCATTGCCCCCTCAAATTAATTTGTTTACACCCCCACTTTAATTCTTTTTTATTAGTTCCAGTGCTGGTGCACTGCACTTTTAAGTTGCTTGCCCAGCCAGCCAGGCTCGCTCGCACGGAATGTTGTGTTCACAACAGGCACAGCAAAGTGACAGGCAGTACGGTAGGAGGTCGGATCATGGCCAGAGTGAGACTGATTGGTGTAAATGGGAGCCCCAGCCAGCACATCCTGATGTTAACCACATGATCATCTCAGGGCTCCCACATACACATCACATGACACGATGGGTTGATTGATTAATTAGGAGGGTAGTATCAAGTTTCTCCAGGCTTCTCCTGGGTGGGCCATGCCAGTCAATGTTCGGTGCTGTGTGGTAGGCTAGTGGTGTGGCGGGGGGCATGAAGAGAGACAAGAGAGATGAGATGACTGTGGAGAACCAATTGGCAGCAGGGCACGCTTGACAGGCAGGCTGGCAGCATGTGGGGCAGAAGGGACACAGCCACAATTCAGCCAATTATCGGCTAAGTCTGTAAGTACTGCCCCTTCTTCTTGTAGTCTTCATCACTGCCAGCATGATGTTCAGTGCACCATTAGAGAGTCACTGAGCCATGTGGTTGTGTTTTCTCTGTGGAGCAGCAGTGGGAGTCATAGACTTTAGAGTCTAATATCACTCTCTCTCACTCTATTGTAAAACAATAACACTGACTGACTTACTGAATTAAAAATAAACTAGAAAGAAAAGATTAAGAATGAAGATGTAATTTACTCATCAGTCCCTGTGTGCAGCATCATTGTGGGGGGCCTGGGGGGGAAGATAAGGGGTAGGTAGCTGGAGGTGGCAGCTGGATTAGGAAGGATAGGAAACTGGATGGAAAGGAAATTGGAATGGAACTGTACTGTGCTGGTGGTCGCTTGCTTTAAAAGTTTATAAAAAAATCATTCTCTCTAGTCTCATCTCACTCTCAGTAATTTTATTTTCTGACTGAGACGAGAGAGAGAAGAGACTGTGAAATGTGATTTTTTTCTTCTTCTATACTGTTGAATTGATTGCAATAGATAAGGAGAAATAAATCATAGAATCATAGAATCATTACAAGTTCAAATAGACCAAGGTCCTTTATAGAAATTGCCACCATTAATATTTCAGTGGTGGTAATAATAATGCTCAACAACCATAAATTCATCCAATCTTTTTTTAAATATATCCATATCACCACTTTTAATTATATGACTGGGTAGTTCATTCCATATGGTAATAACCCTCTGAGTAAATCAATGATTCTTTTTTGTGGTTTTATTAACTTCACCTTTAAATTTATATTTATGTGACCTAGTATTTTGATCATTTAAATTTTGTTTTTGAAGTCCTAATGTATATTGAAGGACTTCATTAAAACAAGCTTTGTATACCAAACAAAGATCTCCTCTAATTCTTCTATAGTCCATGGAGTATAGATTCAATGTATACAATCTTTCACCATATGACTTACATTTCATATTATCTATTTGTTTTGAGATCTTTCTTTGAACTTTCACAATTTTATGTTTCCCCTCAACAGTGTAAGGTGCACAGAACTGGACACAGTATTCCAAATGAGGTCTAATCAAGGAGGTATACAATGGCATAATCACTTCTGCAGTCCGACTCTTAATATTTCTCTTTATACAATGATAAATACCATACCACTTCTTAATTATTGTATTTCTATGTTTATCAAACTTTAAGTCTGGTGTAATATAGACTCCTAGATCTTTTTCATTATCAGTTACATTTAGTTTGATACCATTTATTTCATAATCGTAACATGGATTGTTTTTACCAAAATGCATTATTTTACATTTTGCCTCAATAAATACCAATTTGTGCTCAGAAGCCCAGTTTGTCAGATGATCTAAATTAGACTGGAATAAAGAGGCAGATTTTTGGTCAGTAACAATACCTCCGACTTTGCAATCATTGGCATATTTACCCATCCAGGCACCCGATAATGACTGCATAGAAGAAACGATAATGTTAAACAGGCTAGGGCCCAGGACAGAGCCCTGAGGCACTCTGCTGGTCACCTGTCACCAATTAGATGCATACCCCTTGATAATCACTCTTTGCACCCTGTTATGCAGCCAAGATTCAATCCAGCTAATTATATTGGGGTGCAGCTTATATAGTATTAGCTTTTCAATTATTATATTATGGGATACCTTGGCAAAAGCTTTGGAAAATCCAAATGAGCCACATTCACATCCAAGGCTGGGCTCACAGGCTCAAAGGAGTCAATCAAATTAGTGACACACTATATCCCCGGTGAAAACCATGTTGTGTGATGTCTGACTGTCCTTCAATATTAGGGTGATCATTAGTAAGTTTCTGAATTAGTCTTTCCAACACTTTACCAAGTACAGAACTTAAACTAATTGGTCTCTAATCCTGAATATTCTGTTTACTTCCACTCTTAAATGTTGGAATTACCGTAGCCTCATTCCATTCCTTAATTGTTTTTCCCTCTGATAAGGAGACATTAAATAGCTTAGTGATAGGTCCAGCTAGTTCCAAGGCAAGTTTTTTTTAGAAATAATGGACTAAGTCCATCAGGTCCTGGAGAACTATTAATTTTAATATTATTGATCACCTTAATTATGTCAGTTCTTGTGAAAGTGGCATCCTGCAATGGTAAGACTGTAACTTTCCTCATCTTTACTTCTTCTTTAGTGAAGATTGATAGGAAATGTTGATTAAACTTGGAGGCCATATCTCCTTCACTATTGATTGTACCATTTTCTGTTATTAATGGACCAGTACTGTTGGTTTTATTTCTAAGAGATCCTATATAATTGAAAAATTGCTTCTTATTATCTTTAACTTTAACTTTATTTTATATAAATGTGAACAGACTGACTAATTTTAGCTACGGAAAGGAAATATCTTTCTCATCTCATTTGCTCTCATCAGATGTCTCTCTGAGAGAGGACAGGAGATAAATCTACAGTGCTGGTTAGGTTGCTGGCTTTAGTTTAAAGTAAATCCATGTTCTTTCTACTGTTCTTTCATTCACTATTCTCCCAGACTTAGCAGAGTAAGTTAGTTTTACAGAAGATCTCATCAGATGTCTCTCTGAGATCGAGGAGAGGAAATCTCCCAAATCTAAAATATATCTACAGGGGAATTGACTGAGCACTGGCAGACGCAGCCAGTTTGCTGGTTTCAAAAAAAAAGTTTGCCTCTGTGTATCTTTGATTTATACGTAATTTCATCATTAAACAGATTACAGTTAGGTCTGTTCAGTTTGTCTCTCTGAGAGGAGAGGAAATCTATATATCTCTCTCTGGTGTGGGCATCAGGAATTGGACACTGCCTGGCAGACGCAGCCAGCTTGCTGGTTTTGCCTCTGTGTAGCTTTGATTTATATGTAATCTCAGCAGTAAACAGTTGGACTATTCAGCTCTATTCACAGTCTGTCTTTCTCAGAGGAAATCTATAAATCTCTCTAGTACGGGCAGCAGGGACTGGGCACTTTTGATGGTTTAAAAAAAAGTTTGCCTCTGTGTAGCTTTGATTTATATGTAATCTCATCTGTAAACAGATTACAGTCAGGTCTATTCAGTTTGTCTCTCTGAGAGGAGAGGAGAGGAAATCTATATATCCCTCTAGTACGGGCATTAGGGACTGGGCACTGGCAGATGCAGTCAGCTTGATAGTTTAACAGAGAGCAGATCACATCCCTGGCTTCATTTGGTTTATCCCACAGCTAACCAAATAATTTTGGTTTATTAAAACAAAAATTACAGAAAGAATACCTCATAGTCCATTTCCATTTCTGCAGCTGCAAGATGAGGATTTCTGTTTAGTGGGTCTGCTGCATACTAGTTGCAGCATGTGCTCAACAAGAGGATTATCTCATATCTTCAGAGGTAGTGACAATGAGTAGACCTTCCTCTTCTATCACCACAGATACTACAGAAAGAGATGATTTGGCCAGGTCAACTGCTCCCATGGATCTTAGAGAGAAATGCAATGGCCTAATCAACCAAATTTGCCGATTTTCCAAGTACAATGTTTGGAAACACAACCGGTCATTTTCAGTTTTCCATTACACAAAATATCTTAGGAGTGAATATTTGGTTCAGCAAGATGCTGCATTCTGCTTTTCATTCTTTCACTTTCATACTGAGACAGGCTATGTAGAAGGTTTATCAAAAAAGGTGTGATAGATTGGAAAAAACTCAGAAAAGTTGTGTAAACATGCTGTTTCCCAAGTTCATGTGAAATGTATGGAAAAGTGGCAATGCTTCAAACTTAGTCAAGAAACTGGTTCAGTGGCTATAAAGCTTTTAGCAAGCTATAAAACTGTCATTGAAAGGAACCCTGATTATCTTGCAAAGGTCTGTGACATTGTTAAGTTACTTTCAAACCTTGGTTTACTATTTTGAGGGCACGATGAGGGGAAAGAATCTAAACTGAAAGGAAATTTTCTTGAGTTTGTGATTTCTTTTCAAAATATGACGATTCTTTCAAGAAAATGCAGGACAGTTATTTTAACTACACAAGCCCTGACTTTCAAAATGAAGTGCTGCAGATTTGAACAGACTTGGTTTGCAAAGAAATTGCAGAGGCAGTGAATAAGCCTGTTTTTGTTTGCTGTACTTGCAGATGAGGCCAGGTCATTTAAGACAGAGCAGCTTTCTTTTTGCATCAGATATGCAGAAAACCTAGACGTTAAAGAGAGATTCTTGTGCTTCATCAATTGCTCAGCTTCCAGAAATGCAAATGGCATTTATAATACCATAAAGAAGAAAGCTTTAGAGACAACCGGATTGCAGAATCTGCCAATAGTTGCACAGTCTTATGACAGTGCATCCATAATTTCAAGACATCTTACGGGAGTTCAGCAGCGGCTGAAAGAAGACTATCCACTAGCAATGTATGTACATTGTATGGCCCACAGGCTCAACCTTGTCCTTGTAGAATGCTGTAAAGTGAATCGTACTGCTGTGGGGTTTTTTAATGTAATTGAGAAACTGTACTCAGTATTTGCTGAGCCAACCAATCATCAAGTGTTTTTTTGATATGCAGAAAGCTTTGGGGCTAAAGCAGCGAGAGCTAGTGCAGTTGAACGATACACAGTGGGCATGGAAGTGGAAAAGTGTGTTTGTGGTACATATGCAATACACTGCTATCATGCAGTGCCTTAAACAACTTGGTGAACAGGGAGAAATGTGGTCTGTGGAAGCAATTGGTTTCTATCAGCATATGAGTGGTGTGCAGTTCATTGCTTGCTTAATTATCTTGCACGATATTCTTAAAGTAGTTCATATCGCTCACAAAGGACTTCAATGCAGTGATATCATGCTTGCAAAACCTTCTTGCATAATAGAAAACATGAATGTGTACTTTATAAAATGCAGAACTGAAGAAGGCCGGAATGAAATGTGGAAAGAAATTACAGAATTCTGCAAAGAGCACAAAATTGCAGTACCAGAAGTAGATACGCAGCAAGCAGCAGGCGAAGCTCCAAAAAGAAGGATTGTAGATTCCTCAGCACATCTTAAAGACTTCCTTGTACCAATCACTTTTGGTCAAAGAGAGGGTGCACAAGAGGCTGCAGCTGCAACTGCAAGTGAACCTGAAAAATCCCGATGGCATCACTAGTTATATTTACCTGTTTTGGCTGCCATTATTGGTGAGTTAGGGAGAGAATTCTCAAAAGAATCAATGGAAATTGCTGCAGCCTGTGAGTCAGTGTTAAAGTGAAACAAAAATAGCATTCAGCCACTCTTGCAGTGGTATGCAGACCCACTAAACATAAATCATCATCTTGCTGCTGCAGAAATGGAAATTTATGCCAGTAGTGTATCTCCTATTACTTTCCAGAGGCTTCAAGAAGAAATATATCAAACCCTTTACCCAAACTATTACAAAGTAATTCAGTTAGCTCTCACTTTGCCTGTCGGCATAGCCATATCTGAACAAAGCTTTTCGGCAATGAGATGGATTAGAAACTGGTTGCATTCAACCATGGGAGAAGAAAGATTTTCTTCAGTGGCTCTCCTTCACATAGAAGCTGATTTGACTGTAAAGTCAATCCTAGAGAACATTGTACACATTTATGCTAACTGAAGGGAAAGGAGAATGCAATTACATTAAAGTATTTCTGTATTAACTTAAGACAATGTATGTATCTGCTAAACCACCAGTGAGAATAATACAGTCACGTGCAACCTGTTTAGACCCGCCTCCTGCCCCACCCCAGCCCCGCCTCCTGTCCCCCAAAATGACAAAGGCAAACGACGCCTATGCACAAGGATGCATAAGCAGCTGGAGGCAAGCAATACAAACCCAAAGCAGGAGAACACCAAACAGAAATGCAGCACAAACCAAGTAGGGCCCAAAGCACAGGAAAACTGGGGGCGGGGGGGCAAAGCCCCAGCAGGCCCCAAGGGAGAAGACAGACTGACAGATACCCTGGCTGGCAAAGGAAAAGTGCCTCAGAGGGAGGCTGGGAGAAACTGCTTGTATAGCTCAGAAAGGGGGCATGGCTGGTTGCTCGCCCATTGATCTGTAAGTGTAACCCCCTGCCAATGGGTGTTCCTAAAATGCCAGCATGGGCTCACCTGCCATCTTAGCCCTGCATTTCCCTGTCTCTCCCAGGTTTCTCCCGATATCCTGCCATATTTTTTTCTGGCACCCAGGTCTTGTTTTGCTCTTCTGGTGCCCCAGCCTGCAGCCTATATGAAAATCCAGCCCCTCGGGTCTTGAAATCATGCTCGCAATCTCCTGCTATAAAAGTGCTGCCTCCAGGGCAGGGGGAATCTCATTGGTGCAAAAAGTGCCTTTGAAGTTAAACCGGACTGTTTTGCAGTCGCCCTGGGGACTGTGCCATTGGTCCCGGGGCACCTTCCACCTATTTGGGACCCAGTGACCATGAACAGCCTGCTAGGGGTCCACTCCAGTGAAAATTTAAAAAGTTTGACCAGAACTTATTTAAACATGCCTGAACTGGGTCCCGGTCATCTGAATAACTGTATAATGTGTGTCTGGCTGCCTCCAGGGTAGCTATTCTCGGCTTTGGCTGAAAAAGAAAGAAATGTTTTTAAAATGATAAACTGTTGCTGCATATTGGAGCTGTATTGTGCTGGGGAGGGGTGTGGGGAGTGTTTAATAAATAAATAAATAAATAAATAAATACTGTTCCTCCTGGCTGAACCAGAAGTTTGGGACCTCATGTGTCAGTCTGTCAGCTGCTGCAGTGGGATCTTGAATATGTGCAGTCGCTGACAGGAAACCAATGGAGACACACCCTTCATCTGTACAGCGACAGCAAGTACAACCTTTGGGCTACAGAACTATGGGGTACTGGGGCAAATATTTATTTCTCCCTGGCTGCACCAGAACTTTATTCAGGACTGTATCTGATCTACTGTAAGGGACAGTGGGTAAAGCAGCCATTGCAAGCAGCCACAGCCAATTGGAATGTCAGGAACAGAAAGTCAGGACTTGTGGGACATTCACTACACCTTCTGGGTAAACTCCCAAGTACTCGTGGGGACTTACAGGGACATTATTTTAGGCACGAATTCACCAGACCAACTGTGCTTCAAGTATTATGATTGACAGGTCTTACAGCCATTCGGAGACCAATCACCCGATCTTTTTTAAGCAATCAGGAATCGTAAAAGAGCCCTACAAGAGACAGTGTCTGCTAGCATTTTGCCAGAGTGAGAAGAGGAGAGCAGGCTCCAGCCTAGTGGGAGCTCCCACAGGGGTGGGGACTCAAGTCCCTGCCATGCTTCTTGACCTGGGCCACATAGTTAAGCCCCTCCAGCCTGGAGGCAGTGTTTGTTATTTCCTAGTTTAAGTTAAAAGTTAAAGTAATTTAGTTTGCTGCAACTGCTAGTCTAGAGGTTGCCAGGATTGTCCTCCAGGTGCTAGCACTCCCTTCTACGTCGGGGAAAGATGTGGAAAGAAGACCAGCTACCAATGCCTCAGTTGTGAGAGGACTGAAGAACACCAGGATGCCTTTGATTGTGGATGCGATCTGTGAAGGACCTGCGTGAGTATCTTTGCCCCGGTGCAAGGAAGAAGCCCTAAAAGTAATGTTGAGGCCTCAAGCCTTGCTACTACAGTGGATATATTCTGCTGAATTTGTAAATGAAATCTTAGAGCTATCAGTCTGGGCCACTAAGCCCCAACAGAGACAGACTTGATTGGAAATTGTGTGGATGCATTTTGCCTGCTGCCTAAATGGCCAATTGCAGGTGTGTCAAGATGTTTTCATAGATAATCATATAAATGTGTTGATATTTGACTGTGCCTTATGGGTAAGTTTCTGCCCTCATGGAGTTGCCAGCCAAGCCACGTTTGTCACTTCATGGGACAGGAGGCCCTAGAGTTTATTGTGCCTGATTTATTCTGGAGATAATCTATTTCTGTCTTGCTGAATTTCATCTGAGAATGTTTGCTAAAAGTGTTCTAATATCTAGACGTGCTGGATGAGATATGTCTAAGGATGCCGGTGTGGTAATTAAATGTACTGGATCTGACTTCATTTCAAATGAATATGGATGCTTGATAAAAGTATCGTCTTCTAATTATACTGGATAGGACTTTGAATTATTGAGCTGAATGTTCAGGATGTGAAATCCAAGATCTAGCCAAGTAGCTTGTCCTGGAATATTCAGTTTCTGTGATGCACAAGGCAATCCCTGTCTTGCTGTGATCAGCAGGGCCAAGCCTGCTACTCAAGTGCAGGGCAATCCCTGCCTACTTGTTCTTTAAATGTCTACAGCCATTGTAGGAATATAGTCTCCAAGTTTTGCTCCTCCCTTCAAATCAAAAGCTGGCCAACTTGACCAGCTGCAACGTCCACCAAGCCTGCAACATCTAGGACTTTGGTATCTGGGTACTCAGTATGGTATGAGATTGTAGGGTTTCAGCTGTATCTGGTACTTGTACCAGTGTTGGTAAAATAACAATTGTCTATGTAACAACTGATTTTTCAGCAGCTAGATAGCCAGGGCTCTGGGTATCATTTGGCAAATTGAGAAATTTGATTGCCTTTTTTCTGTTAGTGATGTAGTTACCCAGCTGGAGGGTTCACCAACAAAACCAATCAAACTTGTACATATGTAAATAGCCAATCAGAAAACCTCTATTCCACTTCCTCGTTCCTAACTCCTTGTCCCCTAAATAAATTGATTGTTACTGTTTTTGAAATCCTTTGTGTGAGCATATTATTAGAAAGAGTCTTTTTTTTTATTATTTCTCCTCCAGAGCTCCGTCTGTGACCCCCGCCATCCGTTGTTCCCCCAGCGCCATCCCTGAACATCAGACCCCCTCCCTTATGCACCCCGTGACTTACCCTTCACGGCAGGGTGGTGGGGAGCGACTCAACCCACCCCAATGGATCCATGCCAGGGAGATGCCCTTCCAGGAACGGCGCTGCGGGGAACAACTTCATACTGCCGGGCTCTCTTTCTCCACTGTTTTTCCTCCCAGCAGGTCATGGCGTGCAATGACACCAGTGACTGGGTGCATGCACGCTCCCGTGCATGCCCCAATCAAGTGTCTGCCATGTCCTGCCCCCCCATAGCTTGCAGCTACGTGCTGTCAACCCCCAGCCTCCGCTAGGGGTCAGGCAAGCACCGGCCGCCCGAATCCCTCCTCCCCGGAGATGGAGAGCAGTCCCTTGGATGCTCAATCCATCTCCTCCCCGGTGACCCACGGCAACCCATGCCCGTTCCCGAACATGGGTCGCCGGTGTGGCGCGAGGTGTGGCGTCCAGCGCCTCAACCCTAGCACCACCGAGCCGGTCAGAAAGTGTCTTTAAATGCAAAATGTTTAAGTGTGGGGAAATGTCTGTTGGGGCACGTCAGGGGAAGGCAAATGGTTATTGTGGGTGATGTAACATCTCAGGGGGTTATACCTAGTAACAGCTTGCTCACGTGAAGCACACTCTGAGTGGATGCACTGCACATTGTTTAAAAGTGTTATCAGTTAGCGAACCCAAACCCCTTAGCCCATTGTCCAGAGTAGTAGGCAGGGGTGTAACATTGAGGATAGTGCCACCCAGGGGTTACACAATGGAGGCACAGCTGAGATTCTGTTGTACGTCAAGCACCAAACCAGCATGGACCCCCCCCTCATTTTGTATGTATTGGGACCCTTAAAATGGCCGCCACCGCCTAGCTTCCAGAGATGTATTTTAGCACCAAAACTGCTTTAAGCCCTTTGTTCACTGCTGGCTCAGTGGCAATATGTAAGAGGGGGATGCCCTCTAGTGACCAAAAGTGGAATTGCGCCAGATATGTATTGCAGTTTAAAATCTTGTTTGTTAAGGGCCCCCTTATATGGTAACATCAGCTAATGCTCACAGTAATTAAGAAAAATATGTTTGCTGTCTAGAACAGGATACATTTGTCTAGATTAGGATGTTGTGGTGACCAATACTAGTTAGGAAGCCATATGCCAAGATAGATAAAATGTTTTCTAAATGTTTAATATTTATTGTCTGATGGTACCCTGGTGTGCCAGGCTTGGCACACCCTTGCTGCGGATACCAATGTCTGTTGCCATGGGATAGTGTAACCCCCCTGACAACGGGGGTTCCTAAAATGCCAGCTTGGGCTTACCTGCCATCTTAGCCTTGTATTTTCCTGTCTCTCCCAGGTTTCTCCCAATATCCTGCCACATTTTTTTCTGGCCCCCAGGTCTTGTTTTCCTCCTCTGGTGCTCCAGCCTGCAGCCCATATGAAAATAAAGCCCCTCAGGGCTTGAAATCACACTCATAATCTACTGCTATAAAAGTGCTGCACCCAGGGCAGTGGGAATCGCATTGGCGTGAAAAGTTCCTTTGAAGTTAAACCGCACTGTATTGCGGTCACCTCGGGGACTGTGCAATCAGTCTTGGGATCCCTTCCACCTATTTGGGATCCAGTGACCATGGACAGCCTGCTGGGGGGTTGATCCAATGAAAATTTAAACAGTTTGACTGGGGCTCATTTAAACATGCCTGAGCCGGGCCTCGGTTATATGAATAACTGCATAATGTCTGTCTGGCTGCCTCCAGGGTAGCTATTCTCTGCTTTGGCTGAAAAAGAGAGAAAACAAATGTTTTTATGGTTATAAACTGTTGCTGCACATTGGGTCTGTATTGTGCTGGTGGGGGGGGGGGTTAATAAATGAATAAATACTGTTCCTCCTGGCTGAACCAGAACTTTGGGACTCTATGTGTCAGTCTGTCAGCTGCTGCAGTGGGATCTTGAATATGTGCAGTAGTGACAGGAAACCAATGAAGCCACACCCTTCATCTGTGCAGTGACAGCAAGTACAACCTTTGGGCTACAGAACTATGGGGTACTGGGGCAAATATTTATTTCTCCCTGGATGCACCAGAACTTTATTCAGGAATGTATCTGATCTGCTATAAGGGACAGTGGGTAAAGCAGCCATTGCAAGTAGCCACAGCCAATTGGAATGTCAGGAACAGAAAGCCAGGACTTGTGGGACATTCACTACACCTCCTGGGTAAACTCCCAAGTACTCATGGGGACTTACAGGGCCATCATTTTAGGCGTGAATTCACCAGACCAACTCTGCTTTGAGTATTGTGATTGATGGGTCTTACAGTCATTCGGAGACCAATCACCCTATCTACTTAGCCAATCAGGAATCATAAAGGAGCCCTACAAGAGACAGTGTCTGCCAGCATTTTGCCAGAGTGAGAAGAGGACAGCAGGCTCTAGCCTGCTGGGAGCCCCCACAAGGGTGGGGGCTCAGGCATCTGCCATGCTTCCAGGCCTGGGCCACATAGTTAAGCCTCTCCAGCCTGGAGGCAGTGTTTGTTATTTTCTAGTTAACGTTAAAAGTTAAAGTAATTTAGTTTGCTGTAACTGCTAGTCTGGAGGTTGCCAGGATCATCCTCCAGGTGCTAGCACTCCATCCCACATCGGGGAAAGCTGTGGAAAAAAGACCAGCTACCAATGCCTCAATTGTGAGACGACTGAAGAACAGCAGGATGCCTTTGATTGTGGATGCGACCCATGGAGGACCTACATGAGTACCTTTGCACCCCCCCCCCCGGTGCAAGCGAGAAGCCTTAAAAGTAATCTTGGGTGCCTCAATCCTCGCTATTAGATATTTTCCCCCCGGTGCAAGCGAGAAGCCTTAAAAGTAATCTTGGGGGCCTCAATCCTCGCTATTAGATATTTTCTGCTGAATTTGTGAACGAAATCTTAAAGCTAGCAGTCTGGGCCACTAAGCCCCAACAGAGATTGCCTTGTTCGGAAATTGTGTAGATGCATTTTGCCTGCTGCCCAAATGGCCAATTGCAGGTGCATCAAGATGTTTTGATAGTTAGTCATATAAATGTGTTGATATTTGACTGTGCCCTATGGGTTAGTTTTTTGCCTTTGTGGAGTTGCGAGCCAAGCTGCATTTGTCACTTCATGGGACAGGAGGCCCTAGAGCATATTGTGCCTGATTTTTTCTGGAGATAATCTAGTTCTGTCTTTGCTGGATTTCATCTGAGAATGCTTGCTAAAAGTGTTCTAACATCTAGACATGCTGGATGAGATATGTCTAAGGATGCCTGTGTGGTATTTAAATGTACTGGATGTGACTTTATTTCAAATGAATATGGATGCTTATGTACACCCCCCCCCACAAATGGGGGTTCCCGAAAACTCTTTCTAGAGCTTGAATAAATGCTCACTGCCAGGCTGGGGTCCTGCGGTTTAGCCGTTAAATATTTTGCCAAAGAGTGCCTGTGTAGCCTTTATGTACTGTTGCTTTAAGAGCTGCTTAGTTGCAGTATTAATTAATCTGGAAGGGGGGCTGAGTGTTGTCATGCTCGAGTCCCACTCGGGCTACCAGATAATCGCTCCGTTTCTGCCATCGCTAATTGCGTAGAGGGAGCCCTGTTTGAAGATGCAACTGTTTGCTGACCATTTGTTAGGGCTGTGAAGATATTGTAGTTTGTTCTAACCTGCTTTCTTTGCAGAGAGGACTGTTCTGAATATTTCCACCATCTTGGCCCTGAACTGCCGAATTGGACCAATCAGTGCTATGGGACTCTAAAATGGAGCCTGCTTACAGGGGCTGTGTGGATTGAAATCTGTGGGAATTGTAGTTTTGGACTGTTGGTGCCTTTCTGCAACTGAAGGGGGAGCTCTTGCTTTGACTAACAACCGGATCAGCCAACTGAACCTTTGGATCTGAGGGAAATCCCCAAGCTGCCTGCTGTTTAGGGCAGATCTACATTGGAAGTTGAGAGAGTAACAGCTCGTTTTACTGTAGTTTGAGCAGCCATCTATGTAGTAGTTCGCATGGGAGAACTGTGGAAAGGCCTGATTTCTGGCCTGCATATCTGCTTACTCCCCTGAGAAAGAGAAGGGAAGTGGTTTTGGACTAAATCCGATCTTGTGAGAATGAAAAAGCCACTGAAGTGTGACCAGACTCAACCTGTAGAAGACCGAAGATTTTGCAGAATGCGATCAGACTGTCAGGGATTCCAGCTGCCTCTGGGCTCCTGGTTTGAGCAGAGACTTTGTGATTGTGACTGGAGAGCCATTTGCCTAGTATTGTAGAATCCTTTGCATATAAATGTGCTGTTTGATGATAGTGGGTTGTGCTGTGTTTCCCCACTGTGCGAACTGTGTTCTGCTTGCTGGCAGCTGTGTCTAGCCCATTTGGACTGTATCCGTGGTTACCTCCATGTGGCTGGGCCTTGCCACGAGGGCCCTGCCAGACTACCCTACTGCACAGAGAAAAGCCATCGACAAGAGACCAGACCAAGGATCAGCCCCCTGTTCCACACTTGAACAGGAACGACGCCTCGGTGAATCGTGTGGGCTCTGCTTCTCCTGGCATTTCAGAGGAACCAATTGCTGTCTTGATTTTCGTCCATCCTGTGTCCAGTCTTGGGTATCGTGAGTAACCATCAGGGTAGCTCCCTGCAACTACAGTTTTATCTAAGTGTGTCATCTGATTTTTGTGTTATTTCTCTTTCTTCACGAACTGAGCCATCTGGCTCTGGATTACAAATAGTGCATATTGTGCAAGTTGTTTTTTCTATCACAGGGCCCCATCCAGCTGCAATGCCGGCCTACCCCGGGCAAAGGTTCTGGCTAGCCCACCTTTCCTCCACCTGGGTACCCAGAGTGTGCGACTGTGTTAGGGACTCTGAGTGCATACACAGCTGTATGATTGATAGAGCATTTAAGCTAATTAACCTGATTACACCCCTCCCTTGTTCAAATCCCCTGAATAAATCCGATCTACCTTTTTCTGCATTCAACCTGACTGTGGTTCCAGTTTGTGCTCGAAGTACTGTACTGTTTCTATTTACTCTGTCTAACCTTGTTTTTCAGGGGGTTCCCAGGATCGAACCTGAAAAACTAGCCCTGGTGGTAAGTGCAAACAGTGTGGGTACTTGCAAGGTATATCAGGGGTATTGTGAAAGTAATTACTGTGTACTGTATCGCCACTAGCAGGGAAAGAGGAGGGTTACAGTGTCCTGCAGGGCTGTACCCAGGCTAGTTTGACCACTACCAAACCTGACCTCTGGGTGGAAGCACCCGTTTCAGAACTCAGGCCCCTTAACCTGCTACTAGCCAAGCAAGCAGGGGTAGTAGCCCTTGGGATAGCGCCACCTAAGGGTTACATCTTGGAGGCACCACTGGAATTAGCGTCCTCTAGTGGCCAGAAGAGGGAATTACCCCAATATGTTCAGACTTGGTGAGAAAATGGAGGATCTTGCTAGGACCAAGCTAAAAATTGCTCCCCATAAGCTGTTAGTGCACCGAATGATGGGGTGGAGCGAAGCTGAGGGGTTAGATCCCCGACAGACCCTCCTGTTGCTGGATGTCCCATTAGGGACCACAAATGCTAGTATTATAGAAGCTGTGGAACATGTCAAAGGATTGGGCAAAGTTGAAGAGAAGGGGAAGGATTCAGACCTGTTTGAGCAGTCCATGGTGGTGTTACTCTCCTACAGTATTCCCATAGATCCAGAGAAGGTACCCCCGTTATTCTACCAGAAGGGACCCAGAAGGGGTGGAGGGTCATTCACCTGCATAGTGATCTGGCTACCCTGGGTGGGTCCCCCAATATAGAGGGGTTTAAGGACAAGCTGCTCAAGTTATTAGTGTCTGAAGGACGAACTGCTCAAGAGCTAGTAAAGTGCTAGACCTTTTGGAGGAACACACACCATTGCAGTCCCTGGCCACATCTTCTGCTTCCCCTAAGAGTTCCCTGTAGTCCCCTTCCCCATAGTAATTCCATCTGTGCATTTGGACGCTTACCGTAAACTCAGACTTTTCTCGGGCACCGTCCCAGTGCCTACGTGGGGAGGATGACCTTGAAACATGGATGGACTATGCTACCCCCTTGGTACAGGAATGGCAGTGCTCTGAAGGGGAGAAAGGAAAGAGACTAATGGAAAGTTTAAGGGGCCCTGCACTGGAGGCCATCCACTTCTTACGAGCCACTAGCCCAGAGGCTATTGCAGCTGAATACTTCTCTGCCTTGGAAGGAGTGTTTGGGAGCACTGAATCAGGGGACTATTTGTTGTGGAAATTCAAGTCTGCCAAGCAATGGAAGAATGAGAAGTTGTCGGGGTTTGTCACCAGAATTGAGCGAGCTCTGCAGAGGGCCCACAGGAAAGGAGGGGTGCTGGCTAAGGAACTGAACTGGGTCAGATTGGACCATATTCTCAAGTTGGCCAGGTACTCCAGTGTGATGATGTTAAAGCTTAAACTGCACGACAGGAAGGCTAATCTCCCTGAGTAGTTACCTTATGAAAGAGATTCGAGAGGTAGAGAATGATGAAGAGGGCTGGGAGCCCTATGCTGGGGTTGTTGGTACCTGCCAGACTCCTGAGAAAAGTGACGCAGAGGAGGCGCAGCAGCTGAGAGAGCTAATTAAAGAGTTGACGGAGGCGGCCAGAGAACCTGACCTTTATCAGGCACCCCCTGAGACAAAAAGTGGGGTTGGGATGCATGTTGTTTCTTCAGAAACCCATACTGAGGGTAACCTATTGGAAGAAGTATGAGAGTTGAGAGCCCTGGTGGGGGACCTACTGCGAACTACACAAACCCCCAAACTTGGTGACAGTCCAGAGGAGCAAGAGCGCAAGTCACCCGTAAAGGAAGTACAGCGAAGAGCCCCTGGTGTACCAAAACTGGGAGACGGCCTGTGACCCCCCAGAGACCCTAGAGAACCTACATTTTGCTACCATTGTGGGGAGGATGAACACACCCAGTTCTATTGTCACTCACCAGAAAATCTGAGGAAGGTCACTACTAGACTATTAGCCTTGATTCGACAGAACAACAATTGGCTGCCAGGGGGAGCTGCCCGAAAGAGTTACTCTTCAAAGGCCACTGCCAAAATGACACCCAAGTCTGCACCACCTGAATGGTCCGAGGCGGTGGACCCTTCAAAGGAAACAAAGGTGAAGGTGAACAGGGTGTCTACCTGGGCTGTGCTTGATAGTGGGTCTCAAGTGACTATAATGTTTCAAGACTGGTATTGGAAGCACCTGCCTGATGTGCCCCTACAATCCTTGGAAAGCTTGCATGTCTGGGGGCTGAGTTAGAAATCGTATCCGTACTCAGGGTATATTCGGATCTGGCAGTCTTTCCCTACCTCTGTGGCTGGAGTGGATGAGCAAGTCGAGAACCTGGCCTTAGTGTGTCCCCCTACTGGACTGTATGATGAGGTTCCCCTGCTAATTGGGACCAACGCTCATATGTTTGGGAGACTGGTACAGCTCTGCTACGAGAAATGGGGCACCGGACTGGGAGGGCCCTAAGAATTCTGGCCCTGATTAAGAAGGCCTATGATTTGCAACAGAATCTCGAAGAAGTAGACCGGGATGAACCAGTAGGAGTCATGTGGAAGAAGGATCCTGATTCAATGGTGTTGGCCCCTAATGTCCAGTGTACCCTTCAAGGGGGAGGTCCACCTGAAGAAAGATGTCAAGAATAGAATATTGATGTTGGATGCGCCAGGTGATGGAAAATTGCCAGAAGGATTATTGGTCAAGTCCAGCATCTTGCCAGCTCGTGCTCATGCCTATGCATGGTGAGTGATGGTCCAGATTCACAATGTGTCAGATCGGGAGATCTGGGTCAACAGATGCTGCATCCTAACTATGGTACACTGCGCAGACACTGCAGTGTTGCCCAGCAACAAGCATCATGGTGCGACAGATAGAGTGACCCCAGACGCGTTTGACTTTGGTGACTCCCCCGTTGTCAGCTGAATGGAAGACTAGAATTAGCAAGAAACTTGCCCAGAGGGACCAAGTATTTTGATTGAAGGAATGGGATGTGGGATGTGTCCAGGGTGTGGAGCATCACATAAGTCTGCATGATGAAAGGCCATTTCGAGAGAGGTCTCGACACCTAGCTCCAGCTGACATAGATGATGTGAGAAGACACTTGCAGGAAATACTTGCGACTGGTGTGATACAAGAATCCAGAAGACCATATGTTTCACCCATTGTGGTTGTGCATAAAAAAAAAGGGGCTGTGAGAATGTGCGTTGATTATCGAACCCTGAACCAGCAGACCATCCCCGACCAATACACCATGCCCTGTATACAAGATGCTCTGGATTGTCTAAACGGGAGTAAGTAGTTCTCGGTGTTGGATCTTCGCAGTGGATACTACCAAATTCCAATGGCCCCGGAGGACCATGAGAAGACAGCTTTCATTTGTCCCTTGGGGTTCTATGAATTTCTAAGAATGCCACAGGGGATCTTGGGCACCCCGGCCACCTTCTAGCGGCTGATGGAACGTGCGGTGGGACATATGAATTTACTGGAATGCCTGGTGTACGTGGACGATGTCATTGTGTTTGGGAGCACTTTGGAGGAGCATGACAACAGACTGTTTAAAGTCCTAGACCGACTGGAAGATTTCGGCCTTAAGTTGTCCATCGACAAATGCCAGTTTTTCCAGACCTCCGTGAAGTATGTGGGGCATGTAGTATCCACAGAGGGGATAGAGACTGATCCCAGTAAAGTTGAGGCTTTGAATAATTGGTCCCAGCCCCATAATCTGAAAGAACTGCAATGCTTCCTGGGGTTTTGTGGCTACTACCGCAGGTTCATAAGAGACTATTCCAAGGTGATCCGACTACTCTTGAATCTCACCCAGGGTTACCCTCTCACCAATCGAAAATACAAGAAAGGGGCCACCCCAGGACCAGAAAGGGTATATTTCCATCCAGGTGAACATTTCAGGCCCTGCTGGATGCCTGACTGTGAAGCAGCCTTCCACGAAATCATATATCAGCTCACCCATACCCCCATCCTTGCCTATACTGATCCCACCAAACCCAATGTGCTACACACTGACGCTAGTCTACAGGGTTTAGGAGCTGTGCTGTACCAAAACCATGAGGATGGTTTGAGACCAGTGGCATTCACCAATAGGAGCTTGACCCTGTCAGAGCAAAACTACCCTGTGCATAAGTTAGAGTTTCTGGCACTAAAGTGGGCCATCGTTGATCAGTTCCATGAAAACTCTATGGGGCAAAGATATTGGTGAAGACTGACAATAACCCGTTGACCTATGTGCAGACTTCAACTAAGCTAGATGCCACCTGGCATCGGTGGCTTTCTGCGTTATCTACCTATTATTATGCTGTTGAATATAGGTTGGGCCTGAATCATACTGATGCTGATGCCCTACCCCAAAGGCCCCCTTTCAAGAGTGACTGGGTCAGGTTGTCTGAACCTGACATTTGAGCGTTGTGCCAAATGTTTGATAGAGATGAACAGATGTCTGCAGACACAGTGGACTGCTTAGTAGATTGTTTGGGCCCTTCCGATACCTGCATACCAGCTGTGTACTGTCACTTTTCTGCTCTAGATATTAGTGCATTACCTCAATTTGACAATGACAGCATTCAGTGGGCTCAGTCCCAAGATCCTATGATTCAGCCAGCCCTTGATGCCCTCCGTGCAGGGAAAGATGTGTCAAAATTGCATTCCTCTGACTTGCGAACTGCTTTACTGTTTAAAGAAGGCCCCAGGTTGAAGCTGCTTAATCAGCCGTTGTATAGAGAGACAGTAGATTGGGGTGGCCAATTAGACAAGCAACAATTGGTCCTGCCCACAGCCTTCAAAGATTTGGTGCTGAGGGCCCTCCACAATCATATGGGGCACCTTGGTATAGACCAAACCCTTGACCTAGTAAGATCTCATTTCTGCTGGCCCAGGATGGGGGCCGATGTTGAACACGATGTCAGGACTTGTAGTCGCTGCCTGCAGAGGAAGACCCCACCTCAGAGGGCTGCCTCCCTTGTCAACATTACTACCAGCACCCCAATGGAACTAGTCTGCATAGACTTCTTGAGTTTAGAGCCTGATCAGTGAAACATTAGTAATGTGTTGGTAGTTACAGATCATTTCACACGGTATGCACAAGCTTTTCCCTCCAAAGATCAAAAGGCATTTACCGTGGCCAAGGTGCTAGTGGAAAATTTCTTTGTCCACTATGGTGCCCCCCAGCGAATTCATTCTGACCAAGGCAGAGACTTTGAGAACCGGTTAATCAAAGAAATGCTCTCCCTATGGGGGTGTATAAAAGTCAAGAACAACCCCTTATCACCCGCAGTGGGACCCTCATCCAGAACGTTTTAACCGCACCATGCTAGACATGCTAAGCACCCTCCACCCAAAAGACGAGCATAAATGGAGCCATCAAATTATCACCTTGGTACATGCCTACAACTGCACAAGAAATTATGCAACCGGGTTCTCTCCCTACCTACCATGTTCGGGAGAGAAGCCCGGCTGCCAGTTGATGTCTGTTTTGGAGTCTCTCCAGATGGGGTCCGAGCCGAGAACTACTTGCAATATGTACAAAAACTGAAAGCTCAATTGAACCACGCCTATCAACTGGCCCAGACAATGGCCGCCAAGTGAAATCTAGCTAACAAAGAGAGGTATGATAAAAAAGTCAAGGATCAAGAGCTCCGACCTGCAGACCGTGTGTGGTTACACAATCTTGGACTGCATGGTAAACATAAAATTGCTGACCAATGGCACCATCTCCCCCATGTAGTAATGAGGTTGGATGACTTACCAGTGTAAAAAGTGCACTCTGAGAACAACTCCAAAGCCGTCAAGACCATGCACCATTACCACTTGCTACCTATCGGTCAAGTCATGATTGAGGCTGAATCCCCAGAGATTTCTCCCCCTGGACCAGTGACTTGTGCTGCTGCCAAAAAGAGTCAGAGTCAGCCTACCCCAGTGGTCACAGATTTAAGGTTTTCTCTGCAGCAGGCCCAGAATGATGATGACTGTCAGTCCACTTCTGACGAAATTGAATACGGCCATGCCTATTACCCCTCTTATGAACTGAGCCAGCTGTTTCGACGTAACCCCCTGATAGATTGTGGGGATGAAGCTGGGCCTTCTGGACTGCTTAACCCCCCAGCTTCATCCTTGGAGCCAATGCTCCCTGAAAGTGAAGTGCGAAGTATCAC
Source organism: Neoceratodus forsteri (assembly GCA_016271365.2). Classification (NCBI taxonomy): domain Eukaryota; kingdom Metazoa; phylum Chordata; order Ceratodontiformes; family Ceratodontidae; genus Neoceratodus; species Neoceratodus forsteri. The sequence goes on along the minus strand of CM057458.1, from coordinate 1,200,295,774 downwards.
ACCTGAAGATGTTGAGTCTCTGTGTATGGTGGAACTGTATGATTTGCCTGGGGGGGTGGGTGCTGATGATATGAGTCATTCTGGTGACATGCCAGAGCTTGAAGAATGCAATGAGAGTGATGATACTTCCTCTTTAGTGCCAGAGTGTCATCAAAATGAGCAAAGTGTTATAGAAACAGAGCCTACAGAGCAAGGAGCTGGCAGTGCTTCAAGTTCGGACAATTCTGTCCAGGCAGAGGAACCCCTTCCAAGTGTTGAAAATCCAAGGACCGGTACTGAGAGTACAGAAACTGTGATTGTTCCCCCCAAGACGGACTGGCTGAGCTGTCAAGCCTGTAGTGTGTTTTAGTTATGATTCCCCTGGGAGGCCAGTGGATTTGCCTCTCAATGTGGTCCACAAGGGGGTGTATGTTTCTCAAAGCTCACTGCCCAAACTGAGCATAAGTAACAATTCCAGGTTAATTGTCCTGCTTTCTAGGTATGGTGCCCCTGCTCCATCTAGCCCCAGGTTAGCCGATTGCAAAGGGCCCCCTCTTACATTGTTCAGTGTACAAGAAGTTATTACATGAACCCGTATAGTAATGTGCAAATTAACTGTGTGAAATATGCATGATGTAATTCAGAATAGATATAGTATTGTGAGATGTACAGAATATGTATAGTAAAAGCTGAATATGCTGACTGATGCATCAGAAGTTACTTGCCTAACATGCTAATGGTACAGATGTATAGTATAATTTGCATTTGCAGTTATTGTGATGGTACAGACTTGACACAGACGTCAAGTTTTCTCCAGGCAAGGAAGGGTATAACCTCCCTACAAATGGGGGTTCCTGAAAAGTCTTCCTAGAGCTTGCGTAAATGCTCACTGCCAGGCTGGGGTCCTGCGGTTTAGCTGTTAATGTTTTGCCAAAGAGTGCCTGTGTAGCCTCTATGTACTGTCGCTTTAAGAGCTGCTTAGTTGCAGTATTAATTAATATGGAAGGGGGGCTGAGTGTTGTCATGCTAGAGTCCCACCCGGGCTACCAGATAATTGCTCCATTTCTGCCATCACTAATTGTGCAGAGGGAGCCCTATTAAAAGATGTAACTGTTTGCTGGCCATTTGTTAGGGCTGTGAAGATACAGTAGTTTGTTCTAACCTGCTTTCTTTGCAGTGAGGACTGTTCTGGTTATCTTCACCATCTTGGCCCTGAACTGCCGAATTGTTCCAATCAGTGCTGTGGGACTCTAAAATGGAGCCTGCTTACAGGGGCTGTGTGGATTGAAATCTGTGGGAATTGCAGTTTTGGACTGTTGGTGCCTTTCTGCAACTGAAGGGGGAGCTCTTGCTTTGACAGACAACCGGATCAGCCAACCGAACCTTTGGATCTGAGGGAAATCCCCAAGCTGCCTGCTGTTTAAGGCAGATCTACGTTGGAAGTTGAGAGAGTAACAGCTTGTTTTAGTTCGAGCAGCCATCTGCGTAGTAGTTCGCCGAGAGAACTGTGGAAAGGCCTGATTCCTGGCCTGCATATCTGCCTACTCCCCTGAGAAAGAGAAGGGAAGTGGTTTTGGACTAAATCCGATCTTGTGAGAACAAAAAAGCCGCTGAAGTGTGACCAGGCTCAACCTGTAGAAGACCGAAGATTTTGCAGAATGCGATCGGCCTGTCAGGGATTCTAGCTACCTAAGAGCTCCCGGTTTGAGCAGAGACTTTGCGATCGTGACCGGAGAGCCGTTTGCCTGGTATTGTAGAATCCTTTGCATATAAATGTGCTGTTTGATGATAGTGGGTCATGCTGCGTTTCCCCACTGTGTGAACTGTGTTCTGCTTGCTGGAAGCTGTTTCCAGCCCATTCGGACTGTATCCGCGGTTATCTCCATGCGGCTGGGCCTTGCCATGAGGGCCCTGCCAGACTACCCTACTGCACAGAGAAAAGCCATTGATGAGAGACCTGCCTGGGGATCAGCCCCCTGCTCCATGCTTGAACAGGAATGATGCCTCGGTGAATTGTGTGGGCCCTGCTTCTCCTGGCACTTCAGAAGAACCAACTGCTGTCTCGATTTTCTTCCATCCTGTGTCCAGTCTTGGGTATCATGAGTAACCATCAGGGTAGCTCCTTGCAACTACAGTTTAATCTAAGTGTGTCATCTGATTTTTGTGTTATTCCTCTTTCTTCATTAACTGAGCCATCTGGCTGTGGATTACAAATAGTGTGTATTGTGCAAGTTGTTTTTTCCATCACAGGGCCCCACCCAGCTGCAACACCGGCCTACCCCGGGCAACGGTCCTGGCTAGCCCACCTTTCCTCCACCTGGGTACCCAGAGAGTGTGACTGTGTTAGGGACTCTGAGTGCATACACAGCTGTGTGATTGATAGAGCATTTAAGCTAATTAACCTGATTACGCCCCTCCCTTGTTCAAATCCCCTGAATAAATCCGATCTACCTTTTTCTGCATTCAACCTAACTGTGGTTCCAGTTTGTGCTCGAAGTACTGTACTGTTTCTATTTGCTCTGTCTAACCTTGTTTTTCAGGGGGTCCCCAGGGTCGAACCTGAGAAACCAGCCCTGGTGGTAAGTGCAAACAGTGTGGGTACTTGCAAGGTATATCAGGAGTATTGTGAAAGTAATTATTGTGTACTGTTTTGGCCACTAGCAGGGAAAGAGGGGGGTTACCGTGTCCCAGAGGGCTGTACCCAGGCTAGTTTGACCACTACCAACCCTGACCTCTGGGGAGAGGCACCTGTTTCAGAACTCAGGCCCCTTAACCTGCTACTAGCCAAGCAGGCAGGGGTAGTAGCCCTTGGGATAGCGCCACCTAGGGGTTATACTTAATAAAAGTATCATCTTCTAATTATACCAGATAGGACTTTGAGTTATTGTGCTGAATGTTTAGGATATGAAATCCAAGATCTAGCCAAGTAGCTTGTCCTGGAATATTCGGTTTCTGTGATGCGCAAGGCAATCCCTTTCTTGCTGTGACCAGCAGGTCCAATCCTGCTACTTCTGCAAAATGCAGGGCAATCACTGCCTACTTGTTCTTTAGATGTCTACAGCCATTGTAGGAATATAGCCTCCAAGTTTTGTCCCTCCCTTCAAATCAAAAGCCGGCCAACTCAACCAGCTTCAACTTCTACCAGGCCTGCAACATCTAGGACTTTGGTATCTGGGTACTCAGTATGGTATGAGATTGTGGGGTTTCAGCTGTATCTGGGACTGGTACCAATATGGGTAAAATAGCAATTATCTATGTAACAACTGATTTTTCAGCAGCTAGATATCCAGGGCTCTGGGTATCATTTGTCGAATTGAGAAATGTGATTGCCTTTTTTCTGTTAGTGATGTAGTTACCCAGCTGGAGGGTTCACCAGCAAAACCAGTCAAACTTGTACATATGTAAATAGCCAATCAGATAACCTCTATTCCACTTCCCCTTTCCTAACTCCTTGTCCCCTAAATAGATTGTTACTGTTTTTGAAATCCTTTGTGTGAGCATATTATTAGAACGTCTTTAAATGCAAAATGTTAAAGTGTGGGAAAATGTCTATTGGGGCATGTCTGGGGAAGGTAAATGGTTATTGTGAGTAGTATAACATCTCAGGGGGTTATATCTAGTAACAGCTAGCCCACGTAGAGCAAACTCTGTGTAGAGGCACTGCACATTGCTTAAAAGTGTTATCAGTTAGCGAACCCAAACCCCTTAGCCTAATCATCCAGAGTAGTAGGCAGGTGTGTAACACTAGGGATAGCGCCACCCAAGGGTTACACAAGCATAACATTTCAAGAATAATTACAAGTTTCATGGGCTTTATCAGCTCAGGGAGAGTGGCGAACCACTGCATTTTGCAAGCTGCAGTGAGACTGGATTTCTTCCACAGTCCTGGGACCACTGCACCACACAGGATATGCAGAGACCACATTACAGGGACCCTGTGGCAATAGTGATTGGTGGAATCACTGTTGGACATCCAGTAATCTCATACCCCCTCAGCATTGCAGGATGAAAACTGTGTATGACAGCCACCCCGGTTGCTCCTGAATCCTTGGGAGATGGCTGGAGTACAGTTTGCTTTCCCCAGCTCATCAAAGTAAATTACATGCTATCTGTTTTTTAGAAGCATGATCACTGCTTAGTGCCAGTCATAGTGCTGTACATGAAACACTTACCAGGGATGATTTATTTAATGAAATGAGTGTGGAAAGTCAAATCGTGATGCAGATGGATGTGACACTTTGGCACGGGAAAGGATAACAATTTTAAGGTATGAGAAATCAATATGCAATGGTTAACGTTAGATATGTTGAATGCATTATAATGGAGTGTAGGGAATGTTTTCCTTAAAATTTCACTCTCTGTGCAGGTACCACATTTGATGAACTAGCAAGGATTAATGAAATAGTTGACAACTAGTAATTAGTAAGGTATCATTTTTGCTAGTGTCAGACAAAGTAAATGTTTAGGAATTACAGTAGCATAAGAAATGCATGATTATTTAACCGATTTTAACAGTGATATTAGCATAGTGTGAAATGTACTCTTGCAGTTTTGGAGGAAAGATGGCGTTGGAACATCAGTGTAACAGGAGAATAAGGGAGCTCTATTAGAAATAAGGTCGGGCAGGGAGCATTTTGAATATACTAGGTTGTGGTGGCACTGGGTGTCATTATGCTGCAAGAAATGTTAAATATGTTACCTAGATGTTGTACATATTACTTTTAGATATGAAAAACACAGCTCATATATGGGCTTGATGAAGCGTGAACCTGGCTATGAAACTTTACCCAGATTCACTATGTATTCTCTGATAAAGAAGTTGAAGAGAATATATAGACTGAGTGGTGCTCATCCTACAAATTTGTGGATTTCTTGCAAGTGTCAGAACGATCATCCAAGAAGAAGATTTGCATTTACACTCCTCTTATGAGTAAAAGCAGCCCGGACACTTTTTAACTTTAAAATAAGCACCTTCATAGAAGACTACTGATTTAGAGTATTATAGGGAAAGCGTTTAAATCAAAACCTCATGCATTGGATATGAGGAAGGGTCAGGGGAGACAGAATCACACTAAATACTGAAACATTCACATTTTAGGGAATGCATATTCCTCATAGATGGCTTACAAGCCTCAAGCAGAAAATTAGAAACCATCCAGGGGATCCTGAAGCAAACACGTTTTACATCCTCAAGAGCCAGACATGAAGGTGCAGGTACCAAAAGTCTTGGAGTAATAGACAGCCCTGCTCCTGCCACAAGAGTACCACTCATAGAGAGAGTTGGACCAGGGAGTTCTACCAAAAACTGTCAAAGCAGAGGGAACCAAATCTGAATCAGAAGAGAGACACCAATGTTAAGTGATGTCCCCTGTGCCCATAAGTTGACCAATACCATCTGAAATAGAGGGAATGGAGGAAAAGCATACAGAAACCTCTTCTTGCAAAAGAGGGACAATGTGTGTCATAAAAAAACTCTAGGTCTTGGAGTGAGCATGCAGAAATGCAACAATTTTGCTTTGAGTAGGGATGCAAAAAGGCCCAACTCTGAATGACCCCAGCAGTCAATGAGGTCTGTGGCTGTAGTGACCTCACATTCCCAATCATGGGTAAACATATCGACTGAAATTGATGTAGGCACTTTCTTCATGATGTGGTGAGCAGTTGATGGTGGGAGAAAAAACTTAAGAAAGGATGGAGCCATCCACATCATATAGGCAATGCTGATATGTATTAACATGGGCAGCCCCTGCTAAGCACACATTTTTGAGTGATCCCTAATCTGACAGGTTACAGTTGCAAAGGTGTGGCTTTATACAGGGAAATAAATATCCTCATGGAAGATCATTCATTAGAGTGAACAGGCTCTGTTATTCTCTTAGAGCATTTTTATTAGATTTAGTTGTGAGACTTGGACAGAGGGGGTTGCGGTAGCCCTTTTATTTTATATTCTGTGTACTCTGTTTGGGTAAAGATCTGCTGGTAGTTAGTTTGTGTATTTTAAGTTTATTGATGCATCTGTTTTTAAAGTCCTAAAGTTTTTAAGTATTGTTCGAGTGGATTTTTTTCATTTTTTTTAATTTTCCAAGTAACCTTAAACAGTTGATGTGAGTAAGATCTGAACAAGCTTAGTGTACTTTTGCATACCACGTGGCCCCCCTCCCAAATTTAGCAGTGCAAGCCTCAGTAGTATTATTTGTTATCTTTAGGAAATAATTCAGCAGGGCTGACATGCAGCAAATGGGAGAACAAAGCTTCTGGTCCGGTGAATAATGATTTGTTTGCCTCTCCTTTCAGTAAATGAGCTGTAAATGGTGGTATATTGCTAAATTCAATCCTAATATAGTATAGTTACTGAAGTTTTAAATTTATTGATGCTGATATATACAGTTTGTGAGGTCCATGTGTGGAGAACCTCTGAAGTTTTACTTGTACTGATAGGCTGAGCTGCTGTGTTGCCATGTAATGGCCCAAACTCTAAATTAAAAATTTATAGAGAAAAAAATGCAAGTGAAGCAAACTCCAGTAGATGCCATAGAATAAGTGCAAGTTGCCTACTGTCATTGGAGATTATGTATGGTCTTTGTATCAGTCTGGTTTCTTAGCCTAAATTATTTTCTTGACATTTTATATTTTAATATAGGCATTCCCAGGGACTTTATTCCACTCTGGCTGGCAGAGACTTATTGCATTTTGAAAGTACATGTCCTTGTTGGACTATGCTGCTGCTGGAATCCTTTTGGATATTTTATAATTTAATATCAGTGGTAGACCCACTGCTGACTTGAAGATTGGACCTGGGAATTTGTGATGCATGCCAAATATGTACAAAGTAAAATGACCAAAAAGTTACTGTCACCTGATAAACTCTCTAATAATTACATTGTATAATGTTTGTGTTATAAATAAACGTGTATGTGAATGTCTGCTTAGGAAACTAAAACCAGCAAGTAAGCAGGCTTGACCTTTTTGACCTCAAAGGTGTCAGTGTGCTGAGTCAGTTGGCTCTCATAAAACTGACCCAGTGGAAACTCTAATTGAACACTTCCTTCCAGGGAACCAGGTGGTTACACCTTGTAAAACCTTTCTACTTTGAAAGGCAGAGGGCCATAGAAAATTGCATCTTTTATGACATCCTAGGAAGCAACAACTTGTCACAGCTACATGTTATTAGGATGTAGATCCTGAGCCTTCAAAGGAGACTGCTTGATCAAAGAGACTGTCATATTTTTTTTAATTGGTAATGACTGATTTCCAGCCAGCAAAAATAAAACAACATCCTTTTTGGATTCTTACTCAGATTAATGTTTATTGCAGAACTAACAGTGACCTCATGAGTGTTGTGACATCACAAGGAGGTGGACAGACTGACTCTTGAATGTTGCCCAGTAATCAGAGGGAATGAACACAATTGCTTTCTGGACTCCAAACAAAGCATTTCTGGTCAACACAGTGCACCCTCACCTGCAATTTAGCTAGGCTGGACCATTTTAAAAACAACAGGCATTTTGTTCTGTAAAATTCCAAATTATTTCTGGATTATAAGTACAGGCTATATGCTCTATATGTGTTTTGTTTTTTATTTATTTTTTTAATCTTAGTAAACCTTTTTGGTTCTTCTAAAATCCTGCTTGAGTCTTTCTTTTGCATGTGTGGGCTGAAAACTATATTGGGAAATTCTGAAACTGTTAAGAGCTCAAAAAGGGTGTGTTACTATCTTGCTAAATGTAAGAATATACCTAGGTCTCATATTGAGTCATAAGGGTAGATTTCTGAACCTGACTGGGTGTCCATTGGGTGAAGTATTGTATTGCATTTCCCCGAAGAGAATTCATATCTGAGCCTATTAACTGGGTGTACTAGAGAAAGGTTCACATTTGACCCCCAGGACTCAAGCCTAGTAGGTGATTTAGACCCAACACAGACAGGAGGGTTACCCTGTTTGTCTCCTGTTCACATTATTGTGCTTTGAGGTTTGGCACTGTGGGAGCAGAGGGCCTGACCTGTGGAGATCTTTTGTGACAGTTACTACAGACTGAATTGTTCTATCTTTCTTGTTAAAATTCTCCCTCTAAGCGATTTGGGACTTTCTGACTGCATTTTTACACAGTATATGAACTACTTGAAGGGGACTTTTAGATTCCTCTGTGTTTTGTGATATTTATGATTTATTTGTGTTTCACAGCTACTGGAAGTAAGACAGTAGTTACACCTAAGACAAATGAAAATAGCAAAGAAGAAGGTTCAACTTGCTGGACTAACTGAGAAGATTAAGCAAATTAAAAACAGGAATTCCCAGTGAGATTCATCATTGGTCTTTTTATCTGACAATATGAACACTAACAGTGTTCTCAAAGTCTTTATCCTGAAAATGATTTGTGATATGAATTATCACCTGATCTTTCCATTAGCGAATATTCCAAAGGGCACTCCCTGAATACAGAGGTCACATCTTGCAAGTAATTAAAGGTAGAAGAAAATAAGATAAAAAAAGGTTGCCCAACTAACTGAGATTGCACTACCTTGGAAATTTCAGCAGAGGTGGGTCTTGGTAATAAAACTAAAGGAACTGGTGAATTAACCAGTGACTCCACTACCAAAATACTCCTCTTTTGTCAATTCTCTTTTCTCACCCATTTCCAGTCTGGATTTAGAAAATGCCACTCCACTTCTACCTTCCTCATCCGGCTTACTGATTTCATCTCTTCAAATATAGACCAAGGTCAGATCACAACCGCCATCATTGTTCATCTGACTAAAGCTTCTGACATTGTGGCACCCCCCAATTTTCTGGATAAGCTTAAAGCAGCAGGCCTCTCTGCCTACTTAGCCAGTTGGTTCTGCTTTTTAACAAAGAACAGTGGTGCGCAGAAAAAATTCATTAGCAAAATGTATCAAAATTGTTACCTTTGCTTAATAAGCCACTCTACAACACAAAGAGGTGCTAGATAGTAGAAACCTGCTGCTCGCTTGCTGCTCCTTGCTCAGGGAGGGTGAAAACACAGTGCTTTGAGACAGATTTTTATAGTCTAAAGTGTTACCAAAATGTGCTAATTTGCCTAAACAATCTAGGGCTGTTAATTAGTTCCAACAGTTGTTAATCCATGATTTGTTGAAAAAATGGTTAAGGGCATCAGTAATAAAGTGTGATCACCCTTTACAGGTGGTGTGAGTTATTATTTTAAAGCCGCAACAGCACACAGGATTATTTTTCCATGCTAATGTAGGTGGCAGTTTTATCCAATACAATTAGGCACCTTTTTTTACTTTAACATTTGGATCACTTCCATAACACTGCACATGCCACTATCTTTACAATTGTTCCATTATTTTATTATAAATCCCATTTTAAAGTGATACAGTGCAAGTATGAAACACAAAAAAGGAGATGCAGCACCCACAACAAGGAAACAACAGCACACGGGAAACAGAAAAAACCTAACCATTTTATTGAAGGCAAACATTGCACATGCACTCACATAGTATGTATGAGCATAGTAACCATCACCAGGTTGCAAGCAGAGAAACTGTGCCAACAAGGACTAATGATGTAGTAATTTGGTGACTAACATTTTGCTTAGTGGCTACTTTATGGACTTTCTAGTAACCGCCCATTATCTAAAGATTCTAGTAAGGCTGTTTCTAATCCGGCTATACAAAATAATCAGTATGCTCCGCTTACACATATTTTGTTTATCTGATAACGAGACTGTGAAATAATCAGTATTTCTTCTTACGCTAATGGAAATGTACTCCCCAATTATAGTTTAAAAATCTTGAACTGGAATATCTCAAGTCTTCTGTATAAATTAAGAGACAGAGAACTGACCAATTTTATTGAATCCTGTGATATTCAGAGTCTCCAGGAGATGTAGTTATCTTATGAGCAGTAGTCTTTGCTAAATAGATATGTAACTTTCTATGCTTTTGCTAAGAATTAAAAAAAAAAAAAAACAGGGAAGGCCAATAGGATCCAGTGACCAGCATAAAGATTGCTGCAGTCTTCAAACCAAGTGATTTATTGTATAAATCTGATAATATTCTACTTATTACTTTCGAAATCATTAGAACAGTCTGCCATCAAGGTAATGTTTATGTTTCCCCATTGGCCTGCAGCTCTTATTTTGAGGGAATTTAGCAGATTTTGCAAATTCATGTCAGTGCATATATAAAAGCAAACCCAGATGCTGGATTGTTATTGACTTCAATGTTAGGATAGGACAGAATGCCAATCTTTTAGGCTCCAAAGGGTTAACAAGTGGGAAGAAGTTGAGCCAGTTGTTAAGTAAATGTAGCCCAGTGGTCCTGACTGGAAAATTTTAAAGGAGACAGTCCTGGGGCTCTGTCTTCTTTCTCTCATATGCCACCCTCTGTGCTGACTATGCTATCATTAGCATTTTTGCTTTAGATACATCCACAAATTTTCCAGTACTCACAAGATCAGATAGTGACCATAGATGACCACTTGACACGCCTTTGATCTGCAGAGCTCCTCTTGATTGCTAGTCAAAGCAGGGGCAGATAGCACCAGCCCATTGATGCAGTGGTAGTGGTACTGCTCACAACACTGCTGACTGGGATTTGGAAGCAAGCCCTGGTCACTGGGGTCTGGCCACGGGAGGAGGACTGAGCATCCCAGAGGATGCTCTACTTCTACCTAGGGGAGGTTGGCTGCACTCCACAGCAATACCGCCACCTGGGTAACCACATATGACAGTGTAGGAGAAGGCAGCATGGTCTGGGAGGATGTCACTGAAGTTGAGCAGTCACAACACACATGATCAACTTGTATTGTTGCACTGATGGCCTGCCATGATACCAGCCTCAGAGATGGGAATAACAATGGGAGAAAAACCCTTCTTACTGCAGTATCATAAAGGCCCAGGCACTTGCAGGTCTTGTACCTACGGAGTTGGGGAAGGATACCATGGATTAACATCTCTGTCCCCTCCTGGGTGGGGCTCCACCATAAGGGGTAAGTCATTTCCTCCCATTGTATAATGTAAGTTGCTGGGCAAGGTGGTGTGACAGCTTGGGTGACTCAGTGTCAGGCCTGAACAAGGTACATTCCCTGTCCCCAGCTAGCCAAGGAGCAAAAATAGAACAGGAAAATAAATAGGGTCAGATGGAAAATTGACTTGGACTATGGTCTGTGTGGCATTTTTTATTCACAGGATTTTTTTAAACTGCAAAGTTTGAATAATAAAAATACCGATTAAGTGAAGTGAAATACTCTCTCCACTTTATTTCTTCAATTTATTCCATATTTTATAGGCAGACACTCTTACATGATAGATCAAATCCATTGTAATAATAGGCAGGGGAAGAAGAATATTAACAGATTTATTAGAGTCATGAAAACAAATCCTTCTAGTAGCACTGAAGATTCATAATAAGTTCAGAGAAATTATAGGGGACAACTTACACAGGCAAGAGCGAAGTTCTAGCAAAGTAAATGGAATATCATGCTAAATGCTATATGGATTCTGGAATAAGGACAATAAACTGTACTGAAACCTTATAGCCAAAAGGGAATTAATATTTTCTTGGCAGGATCAGAATCCTGTATTAGCAAAGATTGTTGGGTTACACATTTCAGGAATTTGTTGATGCTAGAGAATGTAGTGATAATCCTAACCAGTTGATGAATTACATTTATTCTTTATCTGTGATTTACAAAGAGATCTTTTCAGCAATAATTTGGGTCAAATTTAATAATGTTTCACACATTAAAATAATGCTAAATGTTATCTATAAGTTAGATTCCATTTGATGGACACCATTACAGAAAAAATCCTTCATTCTATGTCATATTGAAAATCATATTCCAGATGATTAGGGAATATTATTATTCCTTTGCTTAAGAAAAGCATAAAACAGAGCCATTGAACTATAGGCCTATCACCCTAATAACAGTGTTGCTAAGATTTGTGCTAGAAGAATTCTGGAAAAATTGGGGAAGGGGATTGATAGCTGTACTGTTCTGGTTAATTTCAATGTGGCTTTGGAAAGTCACAGCCATCTGTTTATAATTGTTCTTGTACATTTAGTATATGAATATTCTATTTTGAGTAAACAAAAGCTTTATGCATCCTATATAGATTACTCATCATCTTTTGAATCTACGTCTAGTCTGATATCGTGGACAATTTTAAAGGATATCTTGATTCTTCTTTGTTAAAGGCGAAGTAAACATTGCAGGGGCCACTCAAATTGTGAAAGTGCAAGACAAGACCATTCAAATGAGGTACTAGGCTTAGCTGTAGGTGTCAGGAGTCCTGAGATATGAATATCAAATTATCTGTAAATCAAAACAAAGCAGCAGACATTTCATGTAATCTTAACACACGAAGTGATGTCACTGAAGGGCAAGCTCTATGTTGTTAATTACAACTTGCCCCTCATTGACATCACTTTCTGTATCAAGATCCCATGAAATGGCTGCCTCCTTGTTTTGATTTACAGAGTATTTAGATATTCATATCTTAGGACTCTTGACACCTACAAAAAAAAAGTTCCATACCTCGTTTAAAATATCTCTTTATGAGCTTTCACAATTTGAGAGACCCCTGCAATGTTTACTTCCCCTTTAAGGATTATCTGTAATCTTTATTCACAAACATAGTTTAAAGTTTGTTTTACAAGGAATATCTCTTTAAACTGATTGAGCCTTTATATGCTAAGGGGTGATAAGGCAAGCATGTCTGCAAGCCACTCTTTTGTTTTGCATACAGTATATATATATATATATATATATATATATATATATATATATAATCCCAGACTCTTCAACTTGCAGGTCAGCCTACCATGTGGCACTGAGTCAAAGACCTTGCTGAAATCCAGGTAGAGGACATCCACCACATGCCCTCTGTCCAGTGTCCTCATAACCCAGTCATAAAAATCAACCAAGTTCATCTGGCAGGATCTGCCCGAGACAAACCCATGCTGCTTGCTGTCCTGGAAGTTGTTATATCCTCAAGAAATTGTACTAGTCTTTCCTTGAGGATTGTCTTCATCAGTTTTCCCACAATTGCAGTAAGAGTCACTGGTCTGTAGTTCCTTGGGCCCACTCTTATGGAAAGGTACCACATGTTCTTCCCTCCAGTTCCTGGGCACACACCCTGAGTTCAAAGAGGTATTGAACAGGTCCACCAATGGCCCTGCCAGGACCTCTGCCAACACTCTCAGCAGCCTGGGGTGGACTCCATCTGGGCCAGGTGCCTTGTCCACCTTCAGTGACTTAAGGCACTTCCTCACCCTTTCCACCATGATTTTCCCATCCATGGTTGCTTCTCCCCCACCCTCTCCTACCTCACCCTTCCTCTCAGGTACGGGCCCATCCCTCTCCTTGGTAAAGACTGAATAGAAGTATTCATTAAGTACTTTTGTCTGCTCAGCCCCCTTTTCTACCCACCCATGTCACCTCCTGATCCTAAAAATTTGATCCTTGCTCTTCCTCTTCTCTCTGATATATCTGAAGAAATCCTTTTCTCCTTCTTTGATCCCCTGTGCTAACCTCTGTTCCCTAGCCACCTTTGCTGCCCTTACCACTCTGGTTACGTCTCTGGATTTCTTCACATATTCTTCTCTGACTTCTGCCCTGTTGGATCTCTTGTAGGTCCAAAATGCATTCCTGTTTTCCCTCACCTTCTCCACTGCCTCTCTACTCATTTAACTTGGTTTCTTGATCCTAGCTTTCTTGCTCTGGCTCCTAACACAGGTTTTAGTTTCTTTAGCCAGTCCTGCCTTGATGACGGCCCATTTTAGTTCCATGTCCATTTCTGTGTGGATGCATGCCATATGACTTTCCAGTATGTGTCCCATCCTGCCAAAGTCCACACTTTTGAAGTCCAGGATTCCAGTTTTTGTAGTGGCTACTTACCAGTGGATACTGGGATGTATAGGGAGAGGCATCACCAGTAGAAAACAGGAAGTTGTTATCCCTCTGTACAGACTGTTGGTGAGACCCCATCTGGAGTACTGCATGCAGTTCTGGAGACCTCATCTCCACAAGGACATAGACAGGATGGAGGCAGTCCAGAGGAGGGCAACTAAAATGGTGCAGGGTCTGCAACAGAAGCCATATGAAGAGAGACTAAAGGAGCTTAATATGTATACCCTTGAGGAAAGGAGGGAGATGGGGGACATGATAGAAACTTTTAAGTACCTCAAGGGAATCAACAAAGTCCAAGAAGGTAGCATCTTTCAGAAAAAGAGATGTGCAAGAACAAAGAGACACAATCTGAAGATGGGGGCAGCTCCGGGGCAATGTGAGGAAGTGTTTTTTTCACAGAGAGGCTGGTGGATGCATGGAACAACCTTTCTGAGGAGGTCATGGTGTCAAAAACAGTGGGGGATTCAAGAATGCATGGGCAGACATAAGGCAGTTCTTGTGGAGGGTAGGAAGAAGTAAACTGTTGGTTAACTAGGATCTGCAGCTTATCCAATAGGTGGGGAAATGGGTAGGCTAGGTGCTCCAAATGGTCCTTATCTGCCATCAAGGTCTATTTTTCTATGTTTCCCTATCCAGATTGATTGAGAACCACACTGCGTGGTGGTCACTGCTTGCCAGAGGTTCCTCCACCCTTACATCCCTGACCAGTTCCCTATCTTCCAGTATCAGGTATAGTATATTCCCCTTCCTCATTGGCTCCTTTACCCCTAGGTAAGGAAGCCATCCTGGAATACTTCCAGGAGGATCTGCTCCCTGGTGCAAGAGGTTGCTAGGATGCTCCAATCCACCCCTGGTAGATTAAAGTCCCGCACCACCACTGTGCTCCGTTTGCCTCTATTTCTCCTTATCTGCTCCACCAGTTCCCTGTCAATGTCCTAATTCTGGACCAGAGGTCTATAGACAACCCCAGATAGATCTTGGTCCCTTTATGACTGTGCAGTTGCAGCCAGATTACTTCCGACCTGCCCTCCTCCCCTTCCTCCCTGTCACATCTGATCCCTTCCCTTACATAAATGGCAACCCCCCTAGTCTTCCCTTTATCTCTATCCCACTGGAATAGTTTGTACCCTGGGATGGTTAGGTCCTAGTCATGGTGCCTGGTTGCTCACGTCTCAGTAATGGCAGCTATGTCCACCTCTCCCTCTGCCATAAATGCCTGCAACTTTAAGAACTTGTTCCCCAGGCTCCTAGCATTTAGTGAAACTATTTTCCATGTTGCTCCTATCCTTCCTGCTTCCTTACTCTTAACTCCAACCCCTGTTTCACCTATGGTCATATCTATCCTTGTGGTGGGGGAAGGTCAATAGAACCCCCTCTCCTGGTGATTCCCAGCCCCATTGCCTCCCCCCCACCTAGTTTAAATGATACTTCTCATTGATGAAATCCTCCAGCTTCTGCTTCAACACCTGTGGTCCTGCCCTGCTGAGGTGTAACCTATCCCCTGCATAAAGATCTGTGATAACATTGTCGGTGTTGCAATTGACAAAGCCATCTGATCAAGAATTTCAAACCGATTTAGAGATGTTATAGCATTTTAAACATTTTGGGAAAGTTTTTTCTTGCTTCTCATCTGAAATTTTAAACTTTTTTGATTACAGGATATTTTGAGACCTTGAGGAATTTTTGGTTTATTGGCGATTTTTCTCTAAACTTCCTAAACTTCTGTTGCAGCCTTATTCAAGAATGCTGCATTTCTTCTGTTTCTGTATTGTGTGCATATTGAGAAGCCAAACAATGCTCTTTCTTAGCTCCATGTCACTGCAAAAAAAGACAAAATGCTATGCTTATGTGAGAATAAGTCTTATTGTAAAGAAGAAACGTTGTGCCATTCAGTGGTGAGACTGAGTTTTAGACTACGCATAGTGGTAGAAGTCAATGGAATGCACCAGCTCAGACTGAAGTGTTCATGTGACCAGTGTTCTGATATTAACTTACCAACCAGCCTGATCAGAATAAGATCACCAACTGAACTGATCTGGAATCAGTCTAACATGAGAATACTGCAAGATCTATACTTTTTTTTTTACTTAACTCCCCCTAATATAGATGTATTATTCTACTACCAATCCACTATAGATTATCACCTTGGTGAAATTTGAGAGAAAGGACATTTGTTCTATGATTTTTCTGTGATTTACCCCAGATCACCTGGTTCAGAGCCAAGTGCGCCAACCACTGTGGTATAATGAGTGCTGTTTTGCAAGCTTGATGTTGGCTGGTAAACTGACTTTGGATCAGTTTTACTGAGAAATGCTGAACTGGTAAACTAATCCTGGATCAGATCTCCTAGGAAATTGATTCTGGAGCAGTAGTCAGGGTCTGCATAATTGTACCGAGCAAGTTTCTAGCTGGCCACTGAGGGTTGTACTGCAGTCCGAGAATCTACTCTCATCTGCCCATTAGATAGTGTCATACCGGAGGAAAAAGTGCTTTTTTTCTGTGTTTCACAAAAAAAGCAAAACAAAATTCAATCTACGTACTGTACCATTGGTGCAGAATGGGATAAAACTGTCCCAACAAAAGCAAGATCTATTGCAAATGAGCTGTGGCATCTCAGCAAGACAGCAGTACAGCTATATACTAGACACTAGACATTAACAAAACAATAATTTAGATGATCTGCACAAAAGAGTTTGCATGAAAGCAATAGGCACCACACAACTGGGCAGTTCACTTTAGGGACAATAAATGCATGTGCAGATAGGCAGTTGGCAGGGCACCACACAATTAGGCAGTCAATTGGCAGGGCAGCACTCAATTAGGCAGATCACTTTTAGGCTCCCAAATGACAGGTAGTTTGTTCATGCAAAGGGGTACCACACAAATAAGCAGTTCACTTGGAACCAAATAGAAAAGAGTTTGAAATAGGCAGTCTCTTAGAAATGGGGCACAAATGGGGATAGAGAAGTTATAGTCCCTTTGTATCAGGCACTGGTGCAGCCCCAATTGGAGCATTGTGCTCAGTTCGGGGCACCTCTCACTAAGTGCAGTATAAATCTGCTGGAGAGGGTATAAAGAAGGGCAATGAAAAGGTCAATACTTTATCAGAACTGTCGTACAAGAAAAGACTGGCAGAATTAAAAATGTCCCCTCTTGAATACAGAAGACTTAGGGGTGATCTTTGCTTGGTATATAGGACTTTCAGAGAGGATGATTTATGAGAATGCTTGGTACTAAAAAGGAAAATAATTGAAAGTGATACTAGACTACACACATTCCAACTAAAAGGAGACTTGTATAAAACAAATAACGGGTATGCATGGATAAACCAGAGAGTGGTGATTTATTAGAATAGCCTTCCTGAGTCTATGGTACAAAGTACCTCTATGGACTCCTTCAAAAAAATACTTGAATTGTTTGGGTAACGAACTAACAATGTATATCCACTGAGAAATGTTGAGTCAATTTGGCTAATGCTTACCACTTATATTGTCCTATGAATCTTATGAATCCAATCACACTTAGATGTAGTTCATATGGGTAATAGTAGAAAGGAGCACACTTCCCCTTTAAATGCAAGGTAGGCATGTTCATTAACATTCATTGCTTTGTTTAAATAATCTGCCCCTCAGTATTAGCTCCTATGGAGCTTTTGTTGCCTAGCCCTCACTGTGTGCTTGCTTCTATGGAGCTTTCTTTAAATAATTACTCTGCCCACAGAGTAACCCATTTTTCTTCAGGGCCTAACTGTCCTGACACCAATCCTGTAGAGCAACTTTTTTCCCCATCCCTTGGGAGGTCCTGGTGCATGTTGGAGCCCACCCTTCTGATGCCTGCTCCCTGGAGGAGTCTTGTTCCAGATCTGCCCTTGCTCTGCCTTATAGGCAGTCTCAACACAGGGCTTGGCTTGTCCTGAAGTGACATCTATGGTGCCTCCCTGCAGCCTGTATGGGTGGTCTGCTGGTTGGGTCAGCCTGCCTAACCATGTGGCCTAAGATACTTTTACTCTCTGTGCAGAGTGGTGTGACTTGTTTATTTATTAAAAAGAAAGAACTTTTATTTGGGAGGTTGGCACTTAGCAGACTGGGAGATGCAGCTCCCATGATATTGTCCGGGGTGTTCTAAGGGCCCAGTTGGCCAGGATGCTGCTTCCACTCCTCACTCACCACTGTGGCTATGCTGATGATGACAACACTTGCTCCTGAAAACTCACTGCTTCTGCCACTCTGACATCACCAAAGAGGGACTTAGGAATCAACTTTTAAATAAAAAAAAACTATACAGAGCTTGCATTGTGGCCATTGATTCACTGATGACTTCCAACTTTGGCTCACTCGACTGGACTGGATCACCTCACCCGCTGCTGACTGCTGCTTTGTGGAACTGAGTAAACTGCTGGTGCATTTGAGGGAACTGGCTCCTGTCAGGAAGGCGGAACCCACCAAAAACTCACTAACTGTGCAAGGGGACAGAAGAGGAACACAGAGGCCACTGGCACAGGAGCTGCTTTTACCTTTGCTCTCAGACAGCCCTCTGCATCCTCTCTTCTTCAGGCTACACAATTTGCCTGACTGTATTTCCTAGTGCCTGAGAATGTTGATGACCTTCTCCACCCAACTGGCTCTTGACAACCCCCCTTTCCTGCTATTATTGGTTCATAAGCAGCCCCCCAATGTTCAGAACAATGAGTCCCTGGCAACATTGTTGGCAATGAATTGGCCAGCACAAGCTGGACAATTTAAAAATAATGGAGGCCGGCACTTGGCTCGTGCCAGTACTGTGGGGAAGGGAAATGGGATCTGTGTGTGTCTAGTGCAACTGACAAGCTGGGAAATGGTGTAGGGGAAAAGCTGGCAGGGGAAGGAACTAGCAGCTACAGATGGATATTGGGGGGTTTACTGGCACAAGGGCTTCCAGGGAAAACTGGCTACTGGGGTATTTCTTTAGGGCCATGCTACAGAGGTCACTAATATGTGTCCTAAATCAAAATTCAATTCCCCCGTGACCCCACTTACTTTACCTGATGGCCCTAATATACCTTTTCTCCCCCAATTTCTGTTCCCTTGGCCCCTACACCATCTAGAAGGGCCCTAAGGGGTCTGCTATCACCTTTGTGCTCAGTTTATTGGGGTTGCTACCGCTCTGCCCTCACGGGTTTTGCTGTCTATTGATTGAGGGGTTCAGTGCCTCGTTCTCTGGATTAGTGTCACGATTCGGATTTGTTGGTTAATCATTTGCCGGTCTTCTAAGGGGAGGTATTTGATCAGAGGACCTGACAGGGCTGTTCAGGACTGAAAGGCCAGGAGACTACTTGTGAAGCGTCAATTGAATGAACTGCTGATGCTGCCCTGAAGTGTCGTGAGTGGGGGACCCGATTCATTGATCGGTGTCACCCTCCTTTTTGGGATTTTATTTGTCTGACTATACTCTGTAATCTGGAGTGTCCAGCATTGAATTAGGGGAAGCAGGGCCTGTGTGGTGTATTGGTTGAGGGAGGATCCTACCCCCTCTTTTGTGCCTGGATGATCATAGACTACGCTGTCCAGGACTGAGCAGGAGTTGCCTCACTTTGCCTCTGGGGAGCTAGAGGTTTTTTGGGGTACTCCTAAGTTATTCCGGGGTCGGCCTTATTAGTCTGACCTCTGGGCATCTGAGGCTGTGGGTCTTGGGTGGTGTGATAGAGCTTGATTAGGCAGTTTGGGGGTGTGGAGGGGGAAGTCTTCACTCTCTGCTGGTCTGCCTGTGTACATTCCTGGCCCATATGGACTCAGGACTTCTCTGCTTCCTCTGATTAATTTGTATCGAGACCAGTCCTTTCAGTTTTCCTTAAGGGTTAACTGGCTTAAACTGCCCTGCCTAACTTCAAGAAGAGGATCTTAATTTTATTTGAATTTGTTGTTATGGTTAGACTTTGAATTTTATTTATTTTTCTTTTGCTTTTCATCTGAAGGCAGTGAGAGTGCCTTTTCGGTTCCCCCAATAGTGAGAGTGCTCGGAGGCGGAATGATAAAATAAAAATAAAGCTCTTGGGCTCAGGAAGTGAGAGTACCTGTGCTCTATTGGCCTCCCTAGACTATGAGAGGGCCTTCGGAGGCTGAAGAACTGTTCTTTATTTTTTAAATTTTTCATTATAAACTTTACATCTTTGGACTTAAGTTACAGTTATAATTTTTAATGAACTATATTATTTATTTATTTTTTGCTGATTTTTATTATTTTGGTTTGAATTTGATTATTTATATTTTTTCTTTTGTGAGGGTGGGTGATTGGGGGGTATTTATTGATTTTATGGTTCTTGAAATAGTTGATTATTGTATGTTTGGGCATGGGTATGGGCTAAATCTGTAGTTTGGGATTGTTTATTTGTTGGTATTTGATTAGCATAGCAAATATGTGTTGGGATGGCATAAAGACGGTCAGGTATTATTTCCCCTTCCAGGCTCAGGGACCTCTGTCCTTTCTTCTGTCCTCCCCTGTCACCAGAGGTGTATAGATGGTGTAGGGCTCTGAGGATTACTAGGAAAAAGGGGAGGACGAGGGTTGGGCCTGAAGAGGGACTGGAAAAGAGTGGGCGGATAGGGATAGTGGGGACAAGGAGACACCCTGGGGCGAAATGGGTCCAGGAAAGGGGTCCTCCCTGGCTGGTTCCCATACCCCAGGGTTCTGCTGGTAGTCAGCAGGTAGTACGGTCATCCTCGGATGCTCATCCTACTCGGGTGGTGTTATGCAATGCCAGGTCCATTAAAAACAAGACCGCTATTATAGCGGATTTTGTTGGAACATCTGACCTGGCGTGCATCACCGAGACCTGGCTGGATGAAAATGCTGGCCCAGTTTTGGCTTCAACAATCCCAGCCGGGTACTCGGTGATTCACCACCCTAGGATGAATCGTAGGGGTGGGGGTGTTGCCATTTGTTTTAGATCGGAACTGGGCCTAGTGGAAGTACCAGTGGGAACTACCAACTCCTTTGAATGTATCATGGGCGAGGGTATGGGGTGCAGGATTCTTCTTGTTTACCATCTACCAGGTGATGGGAATGTTTTCCTGCAGGAAGTCGCAGACTTCATTGTCAACCTGACGTTGGGATCCCCCAGATGGTTGGTTCTGGGGGATTTTAACGCCTGGGTTGATGATGAACTCTCGCAGTTTGGTCAAGACTTCTGCCAGTTAATGATTTCACTGGGCTTCACACAGGTTATTTCTTCCCCAACCCATATTGGTGGTCATTCATTGGATTTGGTGTTCCTACTGGGGATGGAGATATCTGATTTGGTGGTGGAACCAGTTGGATGGTCTGACCATCATTCCATTGGGTTCAGTTTTGGGGCCACCCTTAGTAGGCCAGCCCCTATGGAGATGGTCCGGTACCGCCCTTTGAGGGGTGTTTCCCCAGATGGCCTGATGGTGGTGCTGGACCTATCGGGTTTACCGAGTGATTGCATGGACCCAGGGGACTTGGTACTTGCCTATAATAAGGCAGTAGCAGGGGCTCTGGACTCCATTACTCCTGTTCGTGTTTGTCCCCTCACTCTTCGCCCTGGGTCTCCTTGGCTTGATGAGACTCTAAGGGAGTTGAGGAGAGTTGGACGAAGATTAGAGAGGCGCTGGTGGAGATCGGGCCTGGATTGTAACAAACTTAGTTTGATGGACCATTACATGGTCTATCAATCAGCAATCTCTCGTAAGAAGGCAGAATTCCCATTCAGAGAGATTGCTGCTGCACAGAATAGACCAGCTCAGCTTTTCTGGACTGTGGACAGATTGTGTAATCCAATCTGTCTTCAGCCCAGAAGAGCCTTTTCTCAAGAATGGTGTGAGGAGTTTGCTCAATTCTTTTCAGATAAGATTGCCACAATCAGGTCGGATGTCCGCTTGACCCTCCCTAGTGGGATTTGTGATGGTCGACAGGAGATGTCGGACACCCGTTTTGTGTGGTCTGACTTCAGCCTTCCCACAATCAATGACATTATGATGGTCATCCAATCATTATGTCTGACCAACTGTGGTTTGGACCCGGGCCTCATACGTCTCCTAGTGGGCTGTGTGGATAAAATCGGTCTGGTCCTTGCCGAGATAGTCTGGAGGTCTTTGGAGAGGGGGATTTTTCCAAATCCTCTGAAGGAGGCTGTGGTTCGGCCCCTTCTTAAGAAGTCCTCCTTGGACCCAGACTGTCTGGCTAACTACAGGCCTGTCTCTAACCTGCCCTTTGTGGGTAAGGTTATTGAGAAAGTGGTCGCGTAGCAGCTGGATGATCATTTGACCAGCCACATTGTCTATGATTCTCTCCAGTCTGGATTTAGGAAGAGACATAGTACCGAGACAGCTCTTGTCCGGGTACTAAATGACCTCCTAATAGCGAGAGATCAAAGGACTCGTTCCATCTTGGTCCTTCTTGATCTCTCTGAAGAATTTGACACCATGGACCACAGTGTGCTATTAGAGCACTTTCAGTTTATCTGTGGGCTGTCTGGTACAGTCCTCAGTCGGTTTCGATCTTTCCTTGAGGGTAGGACTCAGAGGGTGGTGTCTGGGATTTTTTCCTCAGCATCATTCCCCCTATCCTGTGGGGTGCCACAGGGCTCCATTTTGGTGCCCATGTTGTTTGCGGAGTACATGCTGCCGTTAGGAGCAATTATTAAGTGGTACGGTTTGAGTTTTCACTGCTATGCAGATGATACTCAACTGTACATGTCCTTTGTGCCGGGCCAAAATGCTGCCTTTTCGGTCTTTAACAACTGTCTGGCCAAAATCCAGGACTGGATGAATGTGAGTTGGCTGTGGTTGTATCCAGAGAAAACTGAGGTGTTGGTTGTGGACCTAGGTTGCCGGGAAGTGGGTTTGTTGGCAGGATCACCCTCGGGTTTATGGCTTGAGGGTGTTCAGCTAACTACCTCAGACTGGGTGCGGAACCTGGGCGTTGTGTTTGATGACTGTTTAACACTGAAATCTCAGGTGTCAGCAGTTGTCAACGCCTCTTTTTACCATCTGAGGAACATCACCCGGGGGAAGCACCTGGTTCCTCCTGATGATCTTCCTACTTTGGTCCATGCCTTCATTACCTCCCGCCTTGACTACTGCAACACCCTTTATCTTGGGCTACCAGGGGTTGATATTCGCCACTTGCAGCTAGTGCAGAATGTGGCAGCCAGGCTATTGACTGGTTCCTCTAGGTCCAGTCATATAACGCCTGTGCTCCGCAGACTGCACTGGCTGCCAATATGCTGGCGAATCACCTTCAAGGTCGGTTTGCTGACCTATAAGGCCCTACACAATCAGGGACCTGGCTACCTGAAAGATCTCCTTTGTCCCTACTGTCCCTCCCGCTCTCTCCGATCCACTGTCGAGGGATTGCTAGAGATTCCTAGGGTTCGCTTAAAGACCTCTGGGGCCAGATCTTTTAGTTTTATGGCCCCAAACCTGTGGAATTCTCTACCTCATCAGGTGCGAGATTGCCCGACTGTCCAAAGCTTTAAGGGGGCATTAAAACACATCTTTTTAGCCTTGCATACAATGATTTTTAAATGTTGCTGTTTTGGATTAATTTTACTATTGTTTTAATTATTTATTGATTTTATTATGTTATGTACAGGCACCTTGGTTTTGGAAAGGCACCTTTTATAAATAAAGTTTGATTTGATTTGATGTGGCGGCCTCCTCCCAGGCATGCTCCCCTATGCCTACAGCAATATACCTTTTAGTCCTCCCCCTCTCTAGACCCACTATACGCTATCAGTAGCTGCAACATTGTCCTTATCCAGCTACTTGCTCCATCTTATAGACACAGGGGTCTCTCCCTGTTTTTGACAACACATGGTAATAAAAGCAATGTTAAAAATCCCTACTTTGTGAAGCGAGGCATCTCTTTCTGCTGCTCCTTCTAATCATGGAAGATGTGCATCCTAACCCAGGCCCACCTCAAGAAGGGATGCAGGACAGAAATAAGGTCTCTGGCCTAAAGATAGCTGCTGTAAACATAGGCAGTCTACTTCCAAAATTAATTCAGCTACAAGTGTGGATACAATTACACAGCTCAGATGTACTCTGCTTAACAGAGACCTGACTTACCCATAAGGTTAAGAATAATTCTATAGCCCTACAAGGGTACTGTACCTTCAGGATGGATAGATCAGTAAAAAAGGGAGGGGGATGCCTTATTTATGTCAAGGACTTGCTTCAGGATAGCGTGCTGCTGGCTTCAAGCAACTCTAGTGACTACGAGGTGCTCACAGTGAAACTTCTTATTAGGAAACATTGCAGGTAGCTCATCATTGCTTATGTCTACCTTCCCCCTATCAAGGCTAACTGAGGGATTGGCTCTGTTTTGGACACAATCACAAAACCTAATGGGGTACCGAGGTCATAGTCACCGGTGACTTCAACACAAACTGGAACTGCAAAGCATTGGATCCTATCAGTGACCAACTTGCCAGTATACACCTCACCCAGATGGTAACCACACTTACCAGAATGAATTATAAGACCAGGAATGGCACTCTCCTTGATTGTATCTTGGCTAGTAGCCCTGCCAAAATCAAGAATGCTGTGGTGTTGCCCGACTGTCTTAGTGATCATTCTCTGGTCACCTGTACCTGGGTAAATAAAGAAGCTAAAGTTTCCCGAGTTACCATCCATAGCAGAATACTAAGGTGAGGGCAATTAAATGCATTCAAGGAAGCACTGTCACTCATCAACTGGTCTCCCATTGATGAGGCCAAGGATGTCGACACAGTTCTGGTATACTTTACTGATAAGTTCAATGTTATCTGTGATGTCTGTGTTCTACTTAGGAAAAGGAAAGTCAGGGGAGTTGTTAATGGGTGGATCACCCGAGACCTCCTTGATGAAAGGAGGGATAGAGACAACTTGTGGTATAAGGTGAAGCACTCTGGCAATAGTACCGACTTTCAGAATTATAGGGCAGCAAGGAATAGGTGCACGCACCTAGCCAGGCTTGCTAAGGCTAACTACTATAAAGACAGACTGGGTAGGAATTGGGGAAAAGGTTCTGGGAGAACTTAAGGGAACTTATGGGTAAAGAAGATAGAAAACACCCTACTATGCTTAACCTGAATGTATCCCAGACTTTGGACCCTCTAGCCATTGCCAAAGCTTTCAAATCAGGTTTCACTGATCGCAGCACCATCTTACCTCCCAACCACTTAAACTCCTCAGTACCAACCCAGCCAGCACCAAGCAATAACCTTAATTGCCCAAAATTCTGTTTTAAGCATATCTCTGTTAAGGTGGCCAGAAAGTACGTGCAAAGGGCACTCAGGGACACTAGACAGGGCAGTGACAGTATTGATGTGAAGCTGTTGACTTTGACTCTTAGTGAGGTCATCACTCCCATTTCCAAAATCTTCAACAAATCTCTTGCCTTGGTGGCATCCCCAACTGCCTGGAAACTGGCATTAGTGAACTCAGTGCATAAAAGTGGGGAACACTCCAATGTTGCAAACTACCAGCCTATTTCTATTCTATCCCCGCTCTCCAAAGCACTTGAATGAATTGTAGCAGACCAGATTTCTTAGTATCTTCAAAAGTATGATCTTCAATGCCCCCCAACAACACGGCTTCCGGAAGAACCATAGCACCACCCCAGCGCTCATGGATTTCTCCAACTACATTCACAAGGCCATGGAAGAAGGCAAATTTGTGGGATCTATCTTTATAGATCTCACAAAAGCCTTCAACACTGTCAATCATCCAATTCTTCTGGAACAAATGCTGTCCGTGGGACTGTCTGTGAATGCAGTTCACTGATTCAATAATTACCTGTCACACAGAACTCAGATGGTTAAGACTGGTTCCACTACCTCTACATCTAGGGATGTCTCTACTGGAGTACCCCAGGGGTCCATACTGGAGCTTTTATTATTCAGCCTGTTCCTAAAAAACCTACCTGCAGCCTACAGCAGTAATACAATTCTTTATGCAGATGATGCTGTCAGACTGGGCAATAGCATTTACCATGACCGACTTCAAAATGAACTGCAGTCCACCTTCAACCTTCTTGAGGATTGGTTCAGGGAGCAGAAGCTGCTCCTTAACTACAAGAAGACAAAAACTATGCTGACCTCAAGCCACCAGCTCAAGATGAAGCATCCAGTTCTGCCTATCCTCAATAACTGAGGCACCGCTCTGGAGCAGGTGCACTCTTTCAAGTACCTGGGGGTCACCATCGATGATACTCACTCCTTCACCCAACATATTGACCAGGTGGTAAAAGTGGTCAACAGCAAATTGGGAATTCCCCACAGACATAAAAAAATACCTGACGCCATCAGCCTTTTGTCTACCAGTCTCCAGCTCTATTCTATCTATTATCGATTATGGTTTGGTCATGTATGGTTTGGCGTCCAACACTGCTCTTAAATGTGTTGAGACTGCCCTTAACAAAGCACGCAAACTCACCATAGGGGCCAACCTATAAACTCACACATGCACGCTCTACAAGCTAACCAACTGGCTTAAGCTTAGGATCAGAATAAAGTACCAGACATTCTTGCTTGGAAATAATGCAATGCTCAGTAATGCTCCCCCCTGTATTACAGGATTACTGGTGGCCAAAAAAATTGAGTTATTCAACATGGGGCTTGTTTCACAGTCCCGTCAGTGTACCCTTCATGAAAACTTCTCCAGGACAGCAGGTCCCTGAACATGTATTAAGCATGGGTACCCTCCCACTCTTCAAAACCTTGCTGAAACAATTTCTCTCTGAAACCAGATCCCCTGAGTGTAAGCTAGGGTCCTGTTCCAGGTGCCTGTGACAGGTTATCTCTAACCCATCACTCCCCTGTCTCTCTGCGTATCCCTGCTGAGTGGACTATTCACTACTGTCTGTCTACCATCTCAGGCCCCCCTTCCACTTATGTGGCACTTATTCAGGATCTTTGACTCCACCTCTTATCTTCTGCTCCTCCCCTTAGTAGATGCTCTCTCCTCATCTCTCACCCACTCGTCCCCTCTCATTGTATTCAGTATCCCTCCCCTACCCCCTTTATCCTCTCTTCTGTCCTTAGCCTGGACTCCTCCTTTCTCCTTTCCTCCTTCTTTGACAAAGCCCACTCTGTTGGGCAGCTTAAGCTCAAGTCCTTGTTGACTATCAGTTTTGAAGGATGAGCCTAATGTAGAATACCAATCTAGGTTTAAGAACATTGTTAACCGTATTTGTTTTTATTATTGCACTGTCAACCTTAAATGATGTACTAAGCTTGTGCCAGCTCCTGGATTTTTCCATGCTGTCCTGCTGTAATTGTTGTATTTTTGTATATGTTTCTATACTGTAACCTGCTGATGTGGAACCTTTGAAAAAGAGTACCATGCTCAAAGGTCTTTTCCAAAGACAAATAAATAAAAAATGTTCCTAAGAAGTTTCTAAAAATAAGTGGAATTGGGTCTCTAAAAGACCATTGCAGCTGTGTATGGGACAGTATCTGTCCAAGAGCTGTTTGTGCTTGAGAGTGTTCTGGACACTTAAACAACTGTGACAAGTAAGCCACACAGTTTCCCAGAGATTAACAGGAAATCGGGCGTCAGTGAGTTGCTTCAAAGTCAGAGCAGTAGTTGGTGGAGTACCACAGGGGAAAACTAAGGGCTCTGAAAAAAAAAGTAACTAAAACATAGTCATATAAACCCTGTGTGACAATGTCATGAAGATGTCATGGCCCAGTTCCCATTGTCAAATTTTCTTAAGAGTAAGGCTTAGATACTTAGGGTGTGAATCAGGTTATCAGGTCAAGTAAGAAGTCCAATTTCCATGTTACCAAACCTGTAAAATAGGATCCAGCCATCATTGGATCCAGTATTTCTAGTCCACTGTAATGTTTGAAAAATAAGTCTGAAAAGTAATAGAAAAGAAAGTGAAATAAAGAAAAACAACTGGGTTCACCATAGTCAAACCTTCCTGTTTGATTGAGAGATAAGTAAACTGCCTCTTAATCGAGTCAAGTCTACTACCCCAAGGAGCTCAAAAAAACGAACTATGCAAGCAAGACTCCAAGCCTTGTGTGGGGGGTGACGGGATATAACTTAAATAAAGAAATAATGGCAGTAATAAAGTTTTAATAAGGTAAACCCATTTTTTCCTTTGAAATTTGCATAGAATTCCATCTAGCCACTAATGGTTCCCTGTCCTAAATTCTGGTGTCCCAGTTAGCCTGGTTCATATCCAGTGCCCCAAAACTGAAACCCTGAATTTTAAGTCCAGTAGTCTCAATCAGGATATTGTCGAGTTCATAAGTCCCAGTCCAGACATATATCCCAAGCATAACGCTTACTCTTCTGGGCACTGACTTTAGCTCCAGAAATGAGAAAGAACAGGTTCAGAAGGTACCATGCATTATGGTAAGTGGTCTGCTCAAGTAAGAAAAGACAGATGTCATCAGCATAAGCACTGACTTTAAGAGGCTCTGGTAGCAGTAACTGTAATACCTCTAATATTTGGAGACATGCAAATGTTATGCAACAAGATGTCAATGCAAAAGACGTAGGTATAAGAGGGGACATAAAGAGCACCCTTGTCAAACCCCTCTATCAATAAGAATTTGTTTCCCAAGAAAGCCATTAATTAAGGGGAAAAAATTAGCTTCACTGTATAAAAATCAAATCCATGAGATAAACCGATGGGGCATCCCATGAAAAGCCAGGGACTGAAACAGAAACCTAATAAAAGGTTTTTTCTTGGTCTAATGAAAGAAGGAAACCATAAGCGTCATTCATCAGTCCACAAGTGACAATTTCCAGAAGTCGAATTAAATTATCACCAAGCAACCTACCTGGAATGGAACAAGTTTGACATGGGGAGATAACATTGCCTGCAATTCTATGAAGTCTGTGAACCAGGAGTTTTGCCAAAACTTTTAAATCTGAATTCAGAAGGGAAATAGTCCTCCAGTTACCCAGGTCAGTTCTATTGCACTTCGTATACAACAAAATCAAGATGGCCAGAAACATATCCCTGGGGGGCAGACAAAGTGTTCAACATCACATTATAAACCTGTAGAAGAAAGAGCTTAAGGATGTCAACAAATTGTTTATAAAATTCTGTGCAAATACCATCTGGGCCCGGAACCATCCGAAGTCTTAAAGAAGTCAAGGCCAATTCCATCTCCTCCAAACTAATGGGTGCAATAACAGACGGCTGATCCTCAGGAGTCAATATGCCAGTCAAAGGGTGTGGTAGGTAACTAATGCAACCAGTCATTGGGAGAAGTGTGCCAAAAAAGGACTGTAAACTGGATTCAACAGTAGACAATAGCAGAGCTTGCATGTCCCAAGGGATCAGCAACAGAGGTAGTAACTTTGGAACAAATAACCTCTTGGAAGGTTTTAAAGACATCCAGGGAAGAGGAAATATTATGAGCCCCAAATTGTTGTTCAACCCTCAAACATTTTTCCCTGTCATATAAATAACAGCTCACTCAGCCTGCAGGTTGTCAATCTGAGTCTTATAGGATTGCTTTTCTTTAGTCTGAAGGGTAATAACATAAAAGACCTGGTTCCTAAGCTTTAAATATTTAAAGTGATCTATCTATCCTTTATGTTTACCTAACACCAGAAAAAAACGTTTCAAGTCAGCCTTTGTGTCCACCCACCAGTCAACCTTGACTTTGCCTACTCCTACAGTTCCTCAGGTTTTAACTCCCAGCTAACTGTCCAGAGACTGCTCTAGTCCTGGTCGAGCCAGATCAGCTCATACTCTCAAGACACTTGACTGCTCGCCACCCTCTGTTGCTACTGTTGACAAGGCTCAAGCTGCCACACTGTTAGTCTATTTTAAGATTAATAACAAGTCTACTGTTAGTCTATTTTAAGATTAATAACAAGTCTATATATTCTGTAAATGCACTATTTCTTAACCCTATAATTCAAATTGCCCTTACTTGCAAATTGTATTGTAAATGAGGTACCATTATGCCTGTAACCTTATGTCAGTATTGTTGTTCACTGATCTGATGGAACCCTTAAATCAAAGTATCATCACTTTGCCATTTGTTTCTTACTGATGTAACACTTACACCTGTAACCTTATGTCTGTAATGTTTGTTCACTGTTTTTGACATGGAACCTTCATAAAAGTGCTTGCACTCCAAGGTGTTATCCAAATTATCAAATAAATAAAATAAATAAATAAAACCAAAGAATCATAAGAGGCCACCACCATTTCTCTAGTTTTAAGAAGGTCTCTACACTGGAGAGCAATGGCAGGATCAGCCAGTAAGGAATTATTCAGTTTCCAGTACCCGTTCCATATGGGCTGTTGAACCCTGAGGCCAAGTGTTACATGAACCTCAAAATGGTCAGAGACAGCCAAGACAACAGTAAGTGCTTTCAGCACCTCACTCCCTGGGGACACAAAAACGTAATTGATTCTGGTGGATAAAGGATCCTTGTGATAGGTATTCCCACCATGTGGATGCAAATATCTATATGCATCCCTAAGACTTGTTGTGGAGATCATTTGGCGTAAACAGTTGGTATCACAAAATAATTTATTGGTTTTACCAGGCTTATCCCCAAACTCCCAGGGGCAGTTAAAGCCCCACCCAAAAATAATAAACTTTGCAGCATGTAAATATGGATGTAATGCAGCAAATAATGCTAACTTGGCAGCCTTAGTTTGGGGATCTTAAATAACCCAGAGCATCATGGGTAAGTCATGAATAAGGACATCCAAAAATGATGTCCTGCCTGGGTCTATAGCCATGACTTTCACAACTGGGACAGAAAGAGAATGGAATAAGATCCCTACCCCTAAGCAAGGATCCGCCCCCATGGACCAGACTGATGGACTCCAGGGCCAAGCCTTCTGAGCTTTATAAACATTACAGTTAGTACTCAATCTGGTGTCCTGCAACAAGATGATTTGAGCACCACAGGAACTCAAAGAAGCAAAAGTAGTAAGTCTTCTCCCATAGTTCTTGAGACTATTCACATTTAAGGAAATCACATTCAAAATAGGAGAAGACTCGGGAATCATTGCAAGGAAGGAAAAAAATCAAGTAAACATGATGCATCAAAATAAACACAGGCAATCAAGACCCTCCCCCCCCCCGAGTCCTTTTTTGTGTAACTGTGACATCAGTAATGTCTCCATCAGTATCCGAACAATCCAGTTGCAAAGACTGGATCGAAGAGACATCTGAGCCACCTTCCTCCCCCTTAACCTCCCCTTGAAAGACTGAAAAACTGTTGTGTTTAACCATGGTGTCTTTACATAAGATTTTAGTCTTAGGTTGGGAGTGGATACTCCTGCATTTCTCTGTAACAACTTTAAATCCATCTGGTGGAAGGGCAGGTGGTGGCATAACAGAGGGTTGTAGGCCTACCATAGTAGCAGTCGATGCTGAGAGAGCAGAAAGCAGCAAGTGAGATTGCTGAGCCTCAACTGGAGGGGGGGCAGCCTCCACCAAGGCAACCAGGACCACAGGAGCAACAGTAACAGAAACAGAAGCAGGACCCATAGGCAGCTAAGTGTTCATCAGTGAAGGTTCAGGCAGCTGAGAAAGGACTGCAATGGAGGCCACAGATTGTTTTTGTTGGGACTGTTGTAACTGCACCTCCTGAACCATAGCATCCTGGTCATAGAAAGAGCCTTTATCATGAACTGCCCATGGACACTTTCTGTAAGAAGGCTCCTGTAAACCTGTAGTGCACGAGAAGTGCACCTAGCCAAGTCTTCCAGGTATCATTATGCTGGACATCCAAAGGGCAAAGAGCATTTCTGTACAGAGCACCTAGCTGGTTTAACAACCTCCCAGCACATATCCATTTAACTCCCAACATTGGCCCATTTAAAAACTGTCTTCCACAACACCTAACCAACCTCAGTAGTTGTGACTGCCACATTTTATCTTGGTTACCTGCTGTTTAGTACTATCCAGCCATTTGTTGACAATGCCTCCCGGGCTGCTATTTCAGTGTGATCTCTGAACTCTTGGATCTCCATTACTCTACACTACTTCCTTCAGGGTAACCTCCATTATTTTTCCCTGCCCGCAGGGATCCACCACCCCTTCTCTTCTTCCACTCTTCCACGTCCATCTATAGCGCATCCAACATCTCTCTCATCCCTGTCCTTGTCTACCTCTAAGCTGGCTTTCTTTGCATCTATGCTCACTTAACAACATCTGATTTGCTTGTATTGTTAGCACTTAGTCATTGTTTTTTAGTATGTTATTGTTGTCTATTATCCTGCTTGTTGTATCTCACCATGCCTGTTTAAGTTGTACTCAATTGTTACTTTGTCTGTTAATATTGTCTGTGTATAATCACAATTGTTTTGACATGGAGCCTTTGTAAATGAGCCCCTGGTGCAAAGGTCTTAATTCCAAGTTTCAATACATAAATAAAAATAAATAAAATATATAAATAATGACCCGCTCATCGCACAAATTGCATCTCACTGGGTTTGGGCAGTTGTGATCAGAGTAACCTGTCCCTAAGCAAAGTTCACAAACCACCATATCACAAGTACTGCTCAGAAGAGAGAGAGGGAAAACACACCTATGACAGATCTTGGGCTGTCCTGCATAAAAACAGAGCCCCTGTCACAGTCAATGTAAAAGCTATTCTGGAGATGCTGAGTGCTCATGTCCATTGTCCACAGCTTCACTTTGATCTTTTTTTTAAATTCAATATACTTTATTAAGCTTTGGAGGAAAGACATACAAGTACAACACTACCAACATAGTCACAAACAGCAACTCCTACAACAGTAAATAAATGAAGATAATAAAACCAACTCCATCCCCATCCCCTTCTCCCTTCCCCCATTTTCCCTACCCAACCCCCATCCCCTCAGATGTATAGAATCAACAAAATTTGCAGTCCATGTAAAATTGGTCTAGAGTTGTTAAGGGTGCAACAAATGAACTATGCTCAGAAGTATACTAGAACATTATCACCCAGGGGACTCCCTCTGCATATTAGTAGGCACCTAGGCCCAAATATCAGCAGGTCCCGTAGGCAGGTCTTGTACAGAACTGATCCCCTTAACCCATTCAGAGAGAGCATGAAGTCAAGAACAGGGTGTGCAGTCTACTACACCTCTTATTACACTCTGGTAAGTGATTACAGAGACTGGTGATCATCTTTCCAAGCCACAGATTATATAAACGCTCATTGAGCCATTCAGAATAGGGGATTTCTAACTGGTCTTTCCAGTGGTGCAGTACCACCTTTTCCAATGAGAGGGAAATCATGGCCATCCAGCATTTTCATTCCCTGACTGGTATCTCTGAATAGTCACCCACAAGGCAAATCTCCGGGAGAAAGTAGTCATCCAACCCCAGTAGGGGGTTCATCTTTTGTTTGATCTTCTCCCAAAGGGAGGCAATTTTTGGGCAGTCCCACAACACATGTAACTGATTTCCTTCCACTTGCCCACACCTGGTACATAAGGAGGAGGAAAGTTTCCTCATTCTGGCCAAGTGAGTCGGGGTAAGATCGATATGCAAAATATGAAATTGGGTGAGGGGTAATTTGTCATTGGATACCAAACGATATAAGACCGACCAGATACAAGACCACTCGAAGCTAGCATAGGGGAATAAGGGAGACCAGTAGGTAGAGTGGCCCGTAATGTCTGGAAAAAGCTTAGAAAAAAGAACATAAACTAACTGGGAGACCGAGTGGGGTTGCCATGCCAGGGTTTGGAGCAAGTGGAGGCACTTCCCTTGGTTAGTGGACCAGACTGCCAGATCAAACTAATTAACCAACAGGTGTCAAAGCTGATAAACTTTAAAAATGGACTTGGCTGGCAAATTAAGGCACGTCAGCAATTCCTCACTACCGAAAATATGCCCATCCAAAAGAAGGTCCAAGACCCTCTTCTCCTCTAGAAATGGCATGTCCTTGGCACTTAGCATGCAACCACCAAAACAAAAGTTGGGATTCTTGCAAAGCGGCTGTGAAATATCAAGGGTGTCAGTGTAACGTAACATTCTACACAACTGAGCATGGACCTTCAGAGAGGTACAAATAATCAAGTTCTTAAGTGACATAGGGAGTCACTTAGGGGAAATGTAACCTAGTAGGGGATATGCCAGCCTCAACAATTTGCAGCCACTCTATTTGGAGCCACAAGGACACATATGGGGTGGTGGTTGGCAGGGACACAGAAGTATCCCATCTAGCATATTTGGCCACATGACTTGATAAATAATAGAGGAGAAAGTTGGGTAACCTGAAACCCCTTAGATTTTTAGGGGCTCCCAAGTGAGTTTAGGCCTTACGCAGAGGTTTACCTATCCACAGAAAGGTGGAAATAAGGCTATGAACCTTTATAAACCAATTAAGGGGTAGAAAAACAGACATCATATTCAAGGGATAAAACAGTCTGGGAAGAACATTCATTTTATAATATTTACCCTGCCTTGTAGGGATAAAGGGAGGGAAGCCCACCTGTACAGATCCTGATGGATGTGTCGGACTCATTCATCTAAGTTAGATTTCTTCATGTAACTGACAGATTATAAAAGAATGATGCCTAAGTATTTAAGCTTGGTGTTCCATCCCAGACTAAGATGGGTAAAGTCTGAGGGGACCACCAAGGAATTTAAGGGCATTATTATCATTTTATCTATATTGAGTTTATAGTTGGAGTACCTACCAAACTCTTGGATAATATGCAGGGCAGCTGGGACAGATGTGCCGGGGTCAGAGAGATGCAGCAGGGTATCATTGCCATACACAAACAGTCTGAGGTCGAAGAGTCCAACTGGGATCCCTTGAATAGTAGGAGAATGTTTAAGGAGGTGTAGTAGATGTTCTAGATAGAGACTGAATAAGAAAGGGGGACAGGGGGCAACCTTGTCAGGTACCCGAGTTTAGCTCGAAACCCTTAGATAGTAAACCATTACAATACATTTTTGCACAAGGATGAGAGTATAACACCCGAACCCAATCAAGGAAGGAAGAGGGAAAGCCAAACTTGTCCATAACTGCAAACAAAAATGTCCAGTTAATCCTGTCGAAAGCCTTTTCCACATCCAGGGGAAACCAGAGCCATGAGCAGGTTTGCTTCCCTAGAAGCAGAAAAGATGTGGGTCAGTTTCCTTAGATGATCAGCTGGGGAGCAACCTTTCATAAAGCTCACCTGCTGTTGCACAGTCAGCCCAACCCAGACCTGCATAATCCTGTTAGCCAGTATTTTAGCAAATATTTTATTATCATAATTCATAACGGAGATTGGGCGATAGTTGTGGACCTTATTTGGGGGTTTCCCAGGTTTGGGTAATACCACCGTTAATGCCTCTAATAAAGAAAAGTCTGTGAGGCTGACAGTACAAAAGTAGGAATACACTTGTTGGAAAATAGGGGCTAGTTCGGCGGTGAAGGCCTTATAAAAATTAAAGGGAAAGCCAACTGGCCCAGGGACTTTATCTGAAGGGAGAGAACCAATGGCATCTAAGATTTCCCATAAAGAGATGGGGCTATTAAGGAATGCTTGCTGATCTGGGGATAAATGAGGGACAGGAATGGAGTAAATGTAATCTTGGATGTCTGGCAGCAAAGGAGAGTAAGTGGGAGGGCTATAAAGTTGTAGATATTACGATTCAAATTTATGTAGTATACTGTATCTCTAGGTGAAACCTTAAGGGAGTTGTCAGTCTGAAATGTGATAGAGAGGACGAGGCAGGAGATTTCTTGGTTTCGCAAGCAGAAGACAAGGAGATGCCCTGCTTTGTCACCTTGATCAACATTTGTCAAATGAGTTTTAAGGAGAACGTATGCACCTCCCTCTCTCCCAGACCCTCGAATATTGATTCCTCAAGGACACCAATAATTCTTGCTTACCCTCCAAAACACTAAGAGAGGGACTGTTCTCCAAAATTCTAATTCTATCAAGGAGATGGAGCGATGCCTCTCGCTTTCTCTCCCTTGTGGAGGCCAGACAGATAAATTCCCCTTGCAGGACACATTTAAGGGAACACCAAAGTTTATTGATGGCTGGGATAGAACCTTCAATGTAGTCCTTGAAAAAAGCAATGAGATCCTTAACCCCAGACAACAGCTCGTGCCCCGTTTCCTCCGGGGATACAGTCGGCGGTGCGGCTCTCTGTCCAGTTGCTGCCCACCTCCCCTGACCAGCAAGCCCGATCATCGAATCCCTCACTCCTACAGCTCATGCCACATTTCCACCAGGGATACGGCTGGTGGTGCAGCTCTTCATTCAGCTGCCACCCGCCTCCCCTGACCAGCAATCCCGATCGTCGAATCCTTTGCTCCTACATTTCGTGCCACATTTCCACCAGGGATACAGTTGGTGGTACAGCTCTTCATCCAGCTGCCACCCACCTCCCCTGACCAGCAAGCCGATCGGTGAATCCCTCGCACCTACAGCTCGTGCCACATTTCCACCAGGGATACAGTTGGTGGTGCAGCTCTTCGTCCAGCTGCCACCCGCCTCCCCTGACCAGCAAGCCGATCGTCAATCTCTCGCTGCTACAGGTACAGACACTCTGAGGCACAACTTTTTGAAACTTGGGTGCTCTCGCTCATCCCCTGCCTGACTGGATAGATGTGCAAGAGGGGCTCAGATGATTGGCTCGCCTGCAATACCTCGCTGCTGCTGACAGCCGGATGTGCTGATTTCTACTGAAACTTCTACTGCAGTTTAATTTTACAGCTCAGTTTTGCTGATTACTTTTAAACTTTCTTAAATACCGCATTTTCACTGCTGAAATTTAATTTGTTATTACTACACTGCCTGCTGTTTGTACTTATGTGCCTGTACTGGTCCTACTCAGTGTTCTGCATTAATTTAATGACAGTTAAGTGATATTTTACCTGCTTAGTTGACCTTAGACTGTGATCCTGCTTGGTGATTCATTTTGGCTTTTTTTCTTTTCATTCTTTTATCCCTGTGCTCTGTCCCTTCTCTACTGCCCACTTCCACCCCCCCTTCGGTGGTGCTCATTGCTGACCGACCCTGCCCCCCTGCAGTGTCTGTCTCTCTCACTCTCTAATTTCCATGCACTACCTCTCCAACCCACTGTTTAAGCTAATTCCCTGTTTAAGTATAATTCTTTCCCTTCTGTCTCTGGTCCCCTGCAGTTCTTTGTTCTCCCTCTGTACCTGCCACTTGATTTAGCTGTTCTCTGTCCTGAGTAGCCTCTGTCTACCCTGCCCATAGCCTTTCTAAATATCCAACCCTTGTCTCCTTTCTCATTTCCAGCTCGTGCCCCATTTCCACAGGGATATAGTCGGCGGTGCGGCTCTCCATCCAGTTGCCGCCCGCCTCCCCCTGACCAGCAAGCCTGATCGGAGAATCTCTCACTCTTACAGCTATGAACACTCTGAGGTGCAACTTTTTGAAACGTAGGCGCCCTCGCTCATCCCCTACCTGATTGGTCAGATGTGTAAGAGGGGCTCAGCTGATTGGCTTGCTTGCAATACCTCTCTGTTGCTGCTGTGCTAGACAGCTGGCTGGGCTGATTTCTACTGAAATTCCTCCTGCAGTTTAATTTTCTCCTGCCCCCCCAACCCCACACTCTTTAAATCCCCCTGCCTTGCTCAGCACTCCGCCCCTTAGTATTCTTCACCCAATCACATCCCTTCCACTCCCCTCCCCCCACACTGGATTCTGGTTCCCTTCCCACCCATATACTGAGACTGTAAATCGTAAATCACTAGGAAATTCCTTGGACATCCACTGGGTTAACTTTCTATCTTCAAATAACTTAATCCTATTCAAGTACCCACTGTCCCTCTACCCAATCTATATTAGCAGAGAGGGGATCACCCCTGCTGTAATCTACCTCTCCTTCTCCTGACTGCCTCTTCCTAAAACTGCACTATATGCCACCTCAGCTTCTACCTCTACTGCCTCTCAGGCTATTGCTGTCACTCCTCATTACCCTGTACCTCCCCTTTCTCATGCTCATTTCTGCTTTACCTCCTACTACACCTGTCCCTATCTCCCCCCCATGCTCTCTACCTCTACATACACCCATGCAGTGACCCCTTCACCTGCCCTCTCCACTTGGATGTACTACCCCTTTCGGCCCAGCACCTCCATCCTACCTATGCTTTCCTTCATCATCTTAATACATTTACTAAAATTCCACTCTCCTCCCACCCACCCCCTACTTCTGTCTCTACTAGTTCACAGCCATGGTATAAGAGTACTAAAATTCACTTCCTAATCATTTCACTGTTACTATTATCCTCAGGGGACATTAACCCTAACCCTGAGCCATACCCTCCACACACCTCCACACACACACATAATACTGTGGCTTAAAAATACTCCACCTTAATATACGCAGCCTGCTCCCTAAATTAGATCTTCCCCAGCCACTTGCCATCTCACATGCCCCTGATATTATCATTCTCTCCAACACATGGCTAAACAGCAAAGTGGACGACCTCACCCTCTCTATCCCTGGGTTCTCAATATGCCAACAAGACAGACCCACCAGGGGAGGAGGCGTGGCTCTATACTTCTCCTCTAACATCCAATTCACCAGCATCCTTGCCACTTCTGTCCCTAAAGCTTATGAGGTTCTCATTCTAAAATTAACCCTCCCATACTCGGTACCCATATATATTGCTGGTGCCTGCTGTCAACCTGGGCTCCCTCCCTCCACTGTTATCGACCTTATTAGATGCATAGTCTCCCACTTTCCCTTGGGAGAAATTTATATAATGGGAGACTTCAACCAAAACTGGTTTTCCTCCTCCCTCCCTCTCTAAACCAAGAAACAATGTAAACACCCCCAATTTGTCCCAGCTCATTCTCGAGCCGACACAGTCAAATCCAAAAAACAGAAATAATTCCCTAATTGACTGGACTCTCACCTCCCAATCCCACTGAGTTATCAAATCTGGACTCCTTCCTGATGCCCTGAGTGATCACCATATGACCTATGTTGTGCGCAGAATCCACAGAAGTAAGGCACCCTCTAAAGTTGTACATTGCCGCTCGTATAAGTCCTTGAACCTCACTTCCCTCCTTCAAGAACTGGCCCAATTAAACTGGGAACCCATTATCTCGTCCCTTACCATTGACAATGCCTACAGCTTTTTTCAGTCTAACTTACTGGCATGCTGGAACAAACATGCCCTTCTGCGGCATTCCAGAGTCAGGGGAAACCGCCTCCCTTGGATCTCCCCTGAAGCCCTGGCATGCCAATAGACCCGAGATCAAGCCTGGAAAACATAGAAAGCCCCAAATCTCCCACGTGACTATGACATCTACCGCTCACTGCACAACAAGTGCACCAAAGCCACTTGCCTAGCAAAATCCGAATACTTCTGCTCAACCTTCCAGTGCAATATAATTAGGCCATCTATATTCTGGAAAGTAATCCACTCCCTTTTCTCTTCCCCTCCTCCCCCTAAAGATCAACAACACCCAGGTTTCAGATCATCTAAACATGGCTACTGAATTTAATTCATATTTTACCTCTTGTGCCGTGACCCTCTTCTCCTCCCTTCAACCTCCACACCCAGTCAACCCCCCTCCTCTAATACTCATCCACCCTCATTGTACTCCTTCTTCTTCTCCTTTATCTCACCCTCAGACACCTTACAAGTGCTTCTGGCTCTCAACCCTTCTAAAGGAGGCTTGCCTGATGGTCTGGACCCTAAGTTACTGTACCTTTCTGCTCCTTCTATAGCTACTTCTATATCTTCTCTCCTTAACCACTCCCTTGCTACTGCTTCCATCCCTTCTATCTGGAAACACACCATGGTACTCCTGTTGTCCAAGGGAGGTGATCCCTCCATTCCCTCTAACTACTGTCCCATCTCTTTCCTACCTACCTACCCTTGCTAAGTTACAAGAACACCTGGTCCTCTCATAGCTCTCCTCCTAACTCTATGACTCTAATTTTCTCACACCCTTCCAGTCTGGCTTCAGGAAGAACCATTCCACCACCACCTCCCTGATCAGGCTCACTGACTCCATCTTCTCAGGGATGGAGAGTGATCAAATCACTTCAGCCATTTTTGTCGATCTAGCAAAGGCTTTCGATACTGTCTCTCACCCCATACTCCTTGATGCCCTCTCCAGGGCTGGCCTAACTGCATCTGCCACTAACTGGTTCAAAGCTTACCTAGTAGGCCAGACCCAGTCAGTCAGAATTGCTAACGCTATTTCCCCTCCTCTCCCCATTGACACTTGTGTACCCCAGGGTTCAGTACTGGGTCTTGTCTTATTCTCCATTTCCCTAAATGATCTTCCCTCAGCTTGCCAATCCTCTTCTATCCATATGTACGCTAGTGACACTGTCATTTTCTTTTCTGGCCAATCCCCTGTTGAAGTGAAACCAGGTTGCAGAGCGACTTCAGTAATGTACAGCACTGGTTCAGCTCCCATCAACTCTCCCTCAATGCCAAGAAGACCATCTCCATGATATTTGGCACCAGGCAGAGACTTGCCAGAATCCCCTCCTTGCCATCTTACCATACCCTTGATGGAATAGCCATTGAGGATACCTCATCCTTTAGGTACTTGGGGGTCTGGCTTGACTGATACCTCAACTCCGCTGAACATGTAGGCACCATCTTGAAGAAACTGCGCCCCAAGCTTGGCACATTATATAGGAACTGTAGCTGCCTCCCACTATTGGCAAGGTGTGAACTTGCCAGAAGATGATCCTACCTATCTTTGACTACTGCAATGTAGACTACAGTGCAGCTCCTATGTCTTCCCTAGCTAGACTAGACACACTTTTCAACTCCTTCTGTCGCTTAGCTCTTAACTGCCCCCCTTCCTCTCACCACTGCCACCTCTATCACTGTCTGTCCCTCTTCCCTCTCTAGAAAATCACCACCTCCTCCACTGTGCCAAATTTGTGTCTAAATTCTGGTCCAGGTCCCTCTCCCCTCATCTCTCTTCCTTATTAACCTCTCTACCTCCTAGAGACCATTGCCTTCGATCTTATGACTCTTGTCTACTGGTAATTCCTCGCTGTGTGACCACGATAGGCCAGTCAGCCTCTTTACATTTCTTCCCTAAGCTCTGGAATGCCCTCCCCTCTCAAATCCGCTTATCATCCTCCCCTTTTTCCTTATCACTAGCCCTAAAAAACGTCCTCTTAGTAAACTGTAACTGATCCTAGCCCTCTGCCTCCCTCACTTCTCTACCCAGGTCTTGTGCCCTGCTCTACCCTTCACTCACCTACCTACCACCTTGAATAAACTGACAATCTCATTGTCTGCACCTACTGTTCTGCTGAATGTCTAGTGGATCATCAACTGATGTACTTCACTAATGTACTTATTGTATGTTTTCCTTAAGTTCAGTGCCTTATGTAACCTGTTATGCTGTTACTATGTCTTGCTTCTCCATTATACTGTATGTATCTATTTGGTATATATTTCCTGTGAATAGGTTGTTGCTGTATTACTGTACACTATGTAACCAGCTAAGATATTGCTTGTCCCACATCACTGTTTAAACAAATTAATTATCTGTTGCCTGATTGTATTCTGTAGTTATGTATGCATTACTTCTCCCTGTAACCCTTCCCCCAGGATGCACCGTGAGATGAGCAACGTGTTGTTCAGTGTGCCCTCCTGGTGAAACTTTTCAATAAATAAATAAAATAAAAAGACAACACTACCTCCTCTTTAAGAAGTTGAGTGTTAAGTTTCCAGATTTTGTCCTGACAAAGAGTAGGGGAAAGGTCACATTTTAGCCAAGTGGGTGAGTGGTCAGATAGTATTCTGGGAGAGATCCCTCCATTTACAACAGTATGTAGTAGGGTACTGCTCACTAAAAAGTAATCCAGCTGGGAAGAAGACTTATGTACTGGTGAGTAAAACATATAGACCCGCTCATAGGGATGGTACACCCTCCACCGATTGCATAGGCCACCCACATCAATTATCTCATGAAGAGATCTTTGTGCAGGTGAAAACTCTGGGGACCTGTGGCCTGTCCTACCCAAATCTTGTGTCAAAGTTAAGTTCCAGTCCCCAGCTAGAAGAATAGGTAAGTGTAAATAGGTGGTTAGTTGTGCCAGTAAACCAGAGAAAAACTCAAGGGAGTCAATATTGGACCCGTAGACACATCCTAGGAGGACTTCAGAATGATTCAACACTCCTCGTATCAATAGGTAGCTACCTGGGGGATCTTCAATACACTGCACCATTTGAAATTGAGTACCCTTAAAAATTAAGATCATCACACCCCTTTGGGTCCTCGAGTCCCCAGCTGCAAAAACCTGCCCTACCACCTGTCTGGGGAAGAAAATTCCTTCCTCAACAAGGAGGTGGTTTTCCTTAAGAAAAGCAATGTGACATTGCAGTAGTTGGAGATGGCGCAATATCTAATACTGCTTCACCCTGTAGCAGGCACCCTTTACATTACATGTGACATATTTCAACCCCATATAGAGAGGTATGAAGGGCTAGGACTATGTAGGCTAGAAATAAATAATGGACTGCAAATGCTAAGAAGAATACAGTTCCTCTGAGTGCCCAAATACCCACCCACCTCCCTCCCCTCCCCCTCCCCAATACACAAAACAATATAATTACATCCCCCACTCCTAATGACTGACTCTCCACAAAGCTTCAGTCCATGATATGAAGATCACACCCACAACATATGCCCACCCCACTCCCCCAGGCATATGTAGGAGGCTACAAAGGGTTAATTAACATATATTCTAATGACAAAACAGAGCCCCAACCAGAAAACCATTCCCCCTCCAAGAAGCCCTACAACTCTCAAACTTAGCATTTACTACCAGTTAATGAAAACTAAGGTACAACTGAGTAGTCCATAGGCAAAAACAGCAGACTAGATCCAAAGGAGGAGAGGGGTGGTGATCCCCCAGATATTTCAGGATCATAAAACAGTTTCAAGCAAGCTCTGTCAGTAGAGCATATGAGACAGTCAGGACTCATCAAAAAAAGATGCAAGCCTGGGAACGTGGCTGTATAATCTGGCAGCTATGACTTAACAGGGAGCACCTAAATCCAGAAACAATATTAATGTGAACACTGCCTCAAACCCAACATGTCCTCCCCAGTATCAACGTTGAAAGCTATAAACAGCATCCAGAACTAAGAGTGGAATGAAAATAAATAAGCTTAGTTAGGTGAGGAAACTGCTGGGATAATTGTTCAACTTAAGGAGCCAGGCATTTCTCACAAGGCAGCTTCTGAAGTGCCTCATTGCCGTAATGAACATTAAAAGAAAAGGAAGCAGCGTAGTAAATTGGCCCATGTTCACTAGATGGAGCCCTTGGAACTTAAATGTGGAGGCTACCCCTCAGAATAATGTCCAAGTCAAACAGAAAACATTTACTGCCCCATATAAAGCAGGCACAAATGAAATGATTCCATATATAGAACTTGGACTCTGTGATAAGAGTGACTCCGAGCAGAGAACCACAGAGGTGAAACAGAACAAAAGTTAATAAGGAATCCCAGATAATCTAGGCAGCATAAGCATACATCCAGAGTGAGCATGTAAAGCACAGTTCACTTAAATAGGTCCAGGTAAAGGAGTTTGAGCTCTACAGAAACCAGATCCTAAGAGTTGAAAGTGTGCCATTGGTCACCTTTACACACCTGAAGAGTGGCAGGGTACCTGACTTGAAATTTAACACCAGCAGCAATAAGCTTAGAGACTAGAGGGTGAAGTGTGATCCTCTTCTGAGAAACAGAAAATGGAAAATCCTGCTTGATGTGAAGTCTTTTGCCTTCCCAGAGAAAATCTTTGATTTTATTTTTAATCCAGTATGTGCTGCTTATCCCTAAAGTTGAGGAGGCGAAAAATCAGTAGCCTTGGGGAAGAACCTGAAGGAGGTACCAGTCAGAGCGATCTGTGTGCTCTCTCTATTATATAAATGGTGTTATATTGAGAGGGACCAGCTAATTTAATGCATAGTTTTTGTATGAAAGAGATTGCATCTGTGCCCTCTTCCTTCTCCGGTAAGCCAAGAATGGCTAGATTATTCCTACATGAGCGACCTTCTAGGTCCTCAAGTTTGTTTTCCATGAGCTTCACTCTGCAATGCAAGGCCACCACATCAGGGTCCATATGGTCATGCCAATCATCAAGAGATGAATCCTGACCTCATTATCAGTGGTCCGCTTTGCAAGTTGCTCTATAGTCAGCTGCATAGTTTTAAAGCTTTGTGCCAGGGAGTTGAGCGTATCTTTTATGGTGGCCAGTTCCTCCAGAAATTTAGCTTCAGTTAGTGTGGTCTGGGGAGTAGCATGGCTAGAGACACTGGAAGCCTAGGCCTTTGCAGGTTTAGCTGTCTTGTCCCATGTCAAAGTTGCCGGCAGGTTGTGTTGAGGAGGAGCGTCGCTCGTTTCTGCCTCCATTTGCTCCAATCTTGGAACCAGGAACTACTCCACAGGACACAGGCAAGCAATCCAGTAAGCAGGTGCAAAAATAATCCCAGGTTGTCAGAAAATGAATGTTTATTTAGGAGGAGGAGTGGAAGCAACAGTGCAGTTCATCTGATCAGGCTGACATCAGGTGACCTCCCTCCATGAATCAGCTTCACTTTGATCTGAGATTCCCCAGTCAAAATATGTTTGGAATCCAAAATGAGGAGAGGGAGGTCCAACACATCTGTCCATTTCTTAATACAGTACAAGATATCAGAGATGTTAACCCCTTCATTTTTGAACAAAACAGTGACTGTCATAAGCATAGGTTTCATCAAGGGGGTAGCAATAAAAGGGGACCATAATGGCAAAGATTTCAGGACTGTGAACTTTGCTCAGAACCAGTCCAAAAGCTGAAGTCTGAAAACTTATGTCAAACTGGATATCCCTTGAGATATGAATAAGCACGAAGATTTCAGAGG
Source organism: Neoceratodus forsteri (assembly GCA_016271365.2). Taxonomy (NCBI): domain Eukaryota; kingdom Metazoa; phylum Chordata; order Ceratodontiformes; family Ceratodontidae; genus Neoceratodus; species Neoceratodus forsteri. The sequence goes on along the minus strand of CM057458.1, from coordinate 1,200,251,108 downwards.
TCAAGAACTGCAAGGATTCTTTGAGTAGCCTGTGTGCCACATAAACACTGTCAGGGGATCCTCAAGCCCTCCCTTATACTTAAGACAAACAACATTGTGCTGTTTAGCCAGTTCCCCCAAATTAGAAAACAAATCTGCCATAGGAAAAGGACCTTTTGCAGAATCCATCCTGCAAGGCAGTGCAGAACCTACATCCTAAGGTAAAGTGTCAGTAACCCCCACAGATGAAGTCCCGGCTATGGGGGGGGGGGGGCAGAAACAGTTCTGGTAAGAGAAGTCAGGGAGGGAGTAGATTCCTTATCTGCCAGCTCCATAATATCAGCCCACACCCAAGGTCAGGCAGACAACAGACAAAGAATTGTTACAGGGCTAGTAGCAGGGATTAAGGCTTGCTAGACATACCGGGTGGGCAAAGAGTGACTCATAATAGAAGAAATAGCAGCACTGAACTCAAAACCAGAAGGAACAGTGTCCATGGTAGTCACCAACCCAGCAGGAGCAAGTGTGAATGGAGCCATGGCAACAACATTGGGAGTTTTCATAGCAGTAAAACATACCGCCAAGGATGACTCACCCACTTGGTCTGCTATGCCATCAGAATTCAAAACATCAGAAACAGTAGAAACAGAGCTAAGTGGCCACTGAAAAGTAGCATAATGTCCTTAGCAGTCAGAGCTGATCCTGTCTCCCACCTGGCTCCCTCAGGGGAACAGTTCCAGCCAGCCACAAGTAGAGCCACCTCCACCAACCTCAGAGCTCCTATAACAGCAGCTGACATAGGGATCCAGCAGTTGGGAGTTCAAGGGGCATCATCCAAATGAGGGACAAACAATGGAGAAACCACAGGAGCATAAGGAGGAACTTCTATAAACACTGGTAATGGGTCAACCAATGCTTGCTAACTGTGAAGTACCCTCAGTGACACAGAGAGCTTGCTGCAATGCTGCATCCTCAGCATCCAACAATCTCAGGAGCTCAGTCTGTCAAGCAATCCTCTCCAGCATCCAGGATCAGGTATTGAGCCCACTTTTAACCATCTGCATCATACCAGGTAACTGCAGCAGCAGAACAGAAATGTCCACCAGTACAGGTGCAGCAGTGGCAAATAGGGTCATTGGAGTCTGCATTTCTTCAATGGTAGGCACAAGTACCAGGCTCTCTGGTACCTCCATAGAACTCACAAAACTGACACTGCATGGGTCCTTACACAGGAAGGGGCTGTTCACTCCCGCACCTCCACCACCCAGAGCAGTCAAATGTCCCCCCTACTGGAAGAGTAGAGGATTTTACCCAGTGTTCTGGCCAACATTTCCCTTCCCATAAAATTGGTTCATGCAATTGTCCAAGGCTCTGTATGGGTGTTGGTGTGCAAAATGACTGCCACTAAATATTCAGTCATTTTTCTACCTGCCTGTCATTGCTTGTAAAGCACTTTGAAATACAACGTGTATGAAAAGTGTTATAGAAATGCTGATTCTTCTTCTGCTTGTAACGCAAGAAACCAGCCCACATGCGGACAGCAGTGAAAACTGAATAACGCCCTACTGCTATCTTTAAATGCACTTCATTATGAGCTGCAGATAGGGTAAGCAATCTGAGCATCATTCTGGTCAGTGGACAGACTCTAGAGCACAAGGTATAGCCTGCTGTCTGCAGTGACTTTCAACACTTGTATAATTTGGCCAAATTCAAATCTATGTGGAGCCGTCCGAACTGGAAACACTAGTTCACACATTAGTTACTGCCAGCCTGGATCACTGTAATGCTCTCTACCCCAGGCTAGCTGTGGGGGTTGGTGTGTTGCTTATAGCTGATGTAGAGCTCAACAGCCCAGCTGACTGCAGGAACCTTACGATCTAGGCATATTTTGCCAGTCTTGCTGAAACTGCGTTGGCTGCCAGTGCAGTGATACATCAATGCCTAAATTATTTTGTTAATCTACAAAGTTCTGCATGATTTTGGGGCCTGGCTACCTGAAAGACCTTTTGACTGAATACACTCCCACTTGCCCCTGTTCCTCTGAGGCGGGCTTCTCATGGTTCCACATTCTCGTCATGTCATCGGGAGACAGAACCTTTAGCATTGCTGCACCTATCTTTTGGAACTTGTTGCCTGTTCATCTTAGAGGAGCAACATCAGTGTAATGTTTTAAATGGTTGCTTGAAACCCCTTTGTTTAAGTTAGCTTTTAGGAACATCTAAACTCTTAGTGGTGTATTTTCTAAATTCCAGGTGTATCCTAACCTGTTTTATGCTAAGTCTGTATTTTAAGATGTTATGTTTTGTCTTACTTGAATAATTTCTAAATTGTTACTGTGTTCCATGCCCATGGATTGCCATGGCTTGCCTAGAACAAGTTATACTGAGGAGTAATACCAATGAAATGGAAAGGAAAACAAAGCTAAACAAGTCATTGCACATATTTTAATTTGCCAGTAAGCCTTTGCTACTGTGGGATATATACACAAACACGCAAGGATGCAGCATGTTCAAGCAGTAATGCTATTTTTAAGCAAAACACAAAAAACGTAGTTGGCAAATAAGAAGTTAGACAATTACAGACTTTAAACCTGTTCTTACATGTCTTGTTACTGCACCTTACTTCAATGGCCGAATGTAATTGTTTTAATTAGTTATTCTTTTACTTTGATGTGGATGTTTCATTCTGAAATGTTATGGATTGATATTGCACTGTGTGACATAAGTGTATGTCTTGTTTTATGTGGGTCGCACCTGTAAATGGAATTTCATTTTCCAGTGTGCTTTCCCGTTAAGCAAATAAACAAACAAACAAACAGAATAATGTGAAAGCAAGGTGAGGCTAAACACACATTGCAATGTTTTGTGTATCACCTGGGGGAGACCTGGAAACCATGGATAAGAACCCATTTCTTATAAAAAGTGCCACTGGATCTTTATCTCTCCTTGGAGGACAACAAGGATTGAGCAGAAGGAATCTTGATTTAATGCTTTATTCAAAGGATGGCACCTCTGACAGTGCAGCACCCCCAAATTCAGCATAGCAGTGTGAGTGTTTGGTATTAGCCTAACCACCTGGTGCAGGACTTGAACCTATGACTATCTTATTGCATCTTCCTGGCCCAGAGGTCAGAGTACTACCAACTGAGTCATTGACATGGACATTGTGAAAAGCAGCAAGAATCTGAGTAAAAGGAAGGGGAGGGGAAGAGAAAGATGGAGCGTAAGACTGAGGGAAGGAGAGAGGGAGAGGGAGAGAGAAATAAAGGTAATCAGAGAGTCTTGGATTGCATGTTATCCATTTGGCAAATTTTAGTATGTGGGCAAAATATTCCAGGAAGCCTGAGTCTTGTCTTGTCAAATAGAACAACTTAATCCATTTCTGGATTCCACTGAGCCAATATCCCAGCAGGTTAAATGTCTTTTCAGTCTGCACTGGCAGGAGCTTGCAGATAGTCAAGGGCTTAGTCAGTCATTGTGAGCTAGCATGAGCACTCCCTTGTGTCTGAGTTCTAATTAGTTCTATTCATGCTGATGCATCACAGAGAAATGAATGTTTAAAAACATTTCTATCATACATTTCATGCTTGCCAAATTAATAACATTTTAAAGGCTTCTTTTAAAAATAGATGTAGACTCAGCAGATGTCACACTGATGAGCAGAACACTGTAAATCTTAAAAGCACAGCAGTAGTTGGCAGAAGGGTCCAAATGTTCTACAAAGGTACCTATGAGTTTTTTTTTTTGTTTCAGACGAAAGAAGACAAAAGGTCTACCAAGTCCACAATTGCTATCCTAGCAGTTTGTTCCTAAATTCTGGGACATTAGGAGTTGGTCTATGTTGGTGGGTTGGGCTACAAATATCCTTGACCATGTCATTGGCATCTTTTTACTGTTTGTAAGCAAAATAATGTGACAATCTATATAAAAGAGACACGAATAATTCCCTCATGATGATCTGTATATATTACCTGCAGTGTCCAAGATTACGGGTGTCTGTGTAATTTTTAATTTTATATAAACTAGGTTTTGTTTGCCAATGCCCTTTTTGCATAATCCTTGTTCTAGTGCTTTTGCACTGAGGGTATTTTATTTAATCAGAATGTTGCCTAACTCACAACCAGCAAACTGGCAGAGGGCAACTTTTTTATTTATTATTTTTTTTAAACTTATTTATTTAAATAAATGGTTGGATGGACTCTGAATATCTGATTGGGTTTCAACCTCTGCCTCAATATCTATTATTATCTGGAATCAACACATGAAACATTCAGGAAGACCAAGCAGCAAACAGTTAAGAGTGAATGAATGTGTGCAGAAGTATAGCACTGCCTTCAGGAAAGATAAAAGCTTTCAAGCAGGCAATAGCCTGAACATGCAAGGGAAATGCTTTTTGATTACAAAGTTTCAAGTAGCTCAAAAGTCATCACACATTCCTGTTTTTATGTCTTAGGAGTAGGATCACAAGTCCTACTGACTGTCATCAAAATGACACTGAAAATTGGAGAGAAAAGGATGCCTAGAAGTAAAGAGCACTATCTTCCACTTAGCTGAGTTAAGCATAGGCCTGACATAGATATCAGAAAGATATTGGGCTACAGCTGAGATGGCATTGTTGGAGTCTGCAGAGGAAACTACAGTAAGTAAACCTGAGCAAGAAATGCATGCTGATGTTGACCTAAAGTATAGTGATGGCTAATGGATCAAAAAAATAGAATGTCAATATTTAAGAATAATGTTGATACGTAAGAGCATAAGAGCCAAAATAGAGTACTGGGAAACACACAACAGATATCAGAAACCACCCCCCTACACACACACACAAAAATCTAAACAGTGTGTCATGCTGATATTGTTGACTGTAATAAAATTTGCACTCAGAAAAGGAAGTTTGCTTATATTCTTGCATGGAATTCTATTTACAAAAAAGGAACCTGTAATTATTTATTCATTTATTTATTCATTAAAAATTGGGTTTACAACCTTTGAGTCAGAGACTCATTTACAAAGGCACCTCATCGCGGGGAAGGCAAACATCAAGACAGTTATTACAGTGCAGATTAAAACAGAGGATTACATTACAAGTGCAGTAAAAGGAACATTTAACGTAGATACACTTAGATTACATAATGTAGTAGTTTGTATGTTACTTAGGTTACATAATGTTACAAAATTGTGAGTTACACTCATGGATATAGTAGGTTCTCAGAGAAGACAGTGAGTTACATCCCTGTTTGGACCTAGTAGGGAAGGGGTAGGTCTGGGGGAAGGAGAGGCTGTCCAGTGGACGTTGTCGAGCCAGGGGGCAAGGCGGGCTGGAACCACAGGTTACAACAGGGGTTAAGTTGCACCTACAACAGCGGGTATTAAAGATATGGTTCCAAAGGGCTGTTTTGAAGGAGCCAATTTTTGGCAAGTTGGAGATGCAGCTAGGGAGGGAGTTGAATCAGGTGGGGGCTTGGTAGAGGAAGGATCTCTGGGCAAGAGAGGCCTTGGTTCTGGGCACCTTGAAAGTGGCCTTAACAGAGTTATGCGTGGTGATGGATGAAGATGGCTGCTGTAGGGAAGTGGAGACCCCGGGGAGAGTCCTAGCAGAGATTTCTTAGCGAGATGGCAGGTCTGGTACATCAGTCGCTCCTCGAAGCTGAGAAGATTGGTGGTAGTATAGAGAAGGCAGGTGTGAGTTTGGCTGGGGGAGAGTTGGATTTTGGAGAGGGCAGTGTTGTCAGCTGCAGAGTAGATGGGCAAGCCATAGTCCACGAGGGACAAGACGGAGGAGATGATGGCCAGCCTGAGGGCAACCTGAGGCAGACAGTCCCTGTGCCAGTATAGCAGGCCAATCTGAGAGTTAATGGTGGCTGACAGGGCATTAATGTGGGTGTGGAAGGAGAGGGCAGTATTGAACGTGATGCCTAGGTACTTGTATGTGGTCACTTGTTCTAGCAGGTGCAGAGTGCTAGGGATAATCAAGAGGGGGGTATTTTTAGCTTTATTTTGGTGGTGGGAGAAGGGCATTGATCTGGTTTTCTTTAGGTTAATGACCAGTCTCTGAACCACCTTTCGGCTTGGTTGTAAACTTGCTGGAGGAATAATTGGAGGGAGGTGGGATTGGGATGTGAGGCAACGAGGACTGCAGCATTAATGTAGAGGAGCATTTTACCGGTACATGAGCTAGGAAGGGTGTTGAGGTAGAGACTAAAAAGTATTGGACCCAGGATGGAGCCCTGAGGGACCCCGGGGCGAATGGGAAGAGTGCTGGAGTGGGAGCCACTGATCTTGACACGCTGGGATCTAGCAGAGAGGCAGCTAGAGAACCAGGAAATGGGACCACCAGAGAAGCCAAGTTGGTGGAGAGAGTCAAGTAGAAGGGGATGACAGACAATGTCAAAGGCCTTGGAGAGGTCAATGAGCACTGCTCCTGCAAGGCTGCCAAAGTCAAGAGCAGCAAGCAGGTGTTTGGAGAATTCCAGGAGAGCTGTGGTTGTACTGTGTCCTGGGTGGAAACCGTGCTGCTTTGGGCACATAATGTCATACTTGGTTAGGTATTTAGAGAGCTGGATCAACACCACTTTTTCAAGGGCTTTAGACAGTGGCGGGAGGATGGAGATGGGCCGGTAATTGTTGGGGGTGGATCGGTCCCCACTCTTATGTACGGGTGTGATTTCAGCAGTTTTCCAAGCACTTGGGAACTGACCCAGGCATAGAGACCGGTTTAGAAGGTCAGTCAGGGAGACTAGGACTTCATCCTAGACCATATGGAATATCCTGGAGTCGAGGTCGATTAAACAATAAACTGGGCTCAATTTTTCTCCATAGGGAAACCCAGTTATAATTTGCTGCTATATCCAGCTGGTTATAATGGCATTCACATACCAGATTTCCCTAAAAGCCCAGGTGCACAGTATGCAGTTGGAAAGTAAAAGTGGCAACCCATATGGAGCTCAGACTGTGACCTGCTCCATGGGGGTTCAGAGGGGGCTTGCCAACCTCCGGATTGGGTGCACCCCCATCAAATGGAACTCATTGGCACAAGGCATCTCTATTGTAAACCATATACTAGTAAAAGGAATGGGGCTACTTAAGTCCTTCTTCCAACTTTAGCAGTAATTTACTCTGCCCAAAATGGACTACTGGAAATATCTGCAGTTTGATTTATTTTGATTTAGGTTTTGTTGATCGGGTAAGTACACTAGACAAATCCTGCCTATTTTCAGGCACGATCCGGGGAAGGGGATACAGATGAATGCCAACTGACCTTGAACCAGATTAAGCTGTTGGTGGTATTTTTTTTAGTGAATGAGGGAAAGTTGGCCAGGACACCAGGGAAATCCCCTACTCTTTTTCGATAAGGGCTATGGGATCTTTAACATCCACCTGAACTACCACCAATTCAGGCAGATGGGACCTCGGTTTTAACATCTCATTCAAAAGACGGCACCTCAGAAGTGCAGCACCCCTCTCTTGCTGCACTACAGTGTCAGTACTGGGATATTAACCCAAGTGCCAGATGTGGGAACTGAACCCACAGCCCTCAGTTGTGACATGCTCTGCAGATATGGCTCACCCTTGGACAAGCCACACAAAGGAACTCTATGATGGAGGAAGTGACAGTCTGGCTAAATAAACAAAAAGGCAGAGCAGGGGTAATATACAGAAATGTTCAGTCTCACCACCTATCCTTATTGGACTCCCGTAGGGAGAAGAGGGTTGGTGAGTTAAGCTGCACAATACACCAAACCTGATGGGGCAGATACTGGAAAGAGGCCCACATGGCAACCCCAGACCCAAATGCCAACTAATGCAAAAGAAAATGCTGAGCAGGTGGCATGGAACCCCAGCCAAAGCCGGTGCACATGGGACTGGCAACCTCACGTGTGTGCTGGCACTACATCCAATTGCCAGACATGGTTTCCCACATACTGTGGTCATGTCCAGACAGTCAGGACTGGTGGCAAGCCATCAGCAATAAACATGCATAACTCACAGCAGTAACTTTACCCCATGACCCACTCTTCTGGATACTAGGTAATCCAGAGCAACTGCAGGGAGCTGGCAGATGGTACATGCCACTTCTATATGTGGCAGCTATGGAAGCAAAGCATCAACTCTTCACAAGATGGAGAATGGTAAAGAGTAATCCAGGCTTTATACTGTGCATGGTTCTTTAAAGGCTATTGCTACAGGTATTTGGACTAAGATATCCAAGGAGACTGGGCAGCAAGCAGCAGTTTTTCTTAGTTGGGTATATGTGTTATAGGAATAACAAAATAAAGAGCTAAAAACCTTAAGGATCAACTGCAAATATATAAATATTTTTCTCTCAGTTTTTTTAATTTCCTAGTTGCCTGTGGAATAAAAACTGTATAGTAGTAACACAATAGCATGTCTTTTGTGTTTTTTTTTAACTAGGCACTCATTATAATAAGTTGAAAGCCAGCCTGATCCTAGACCATGACATTCATTTTTTCACAGTCAGATCTGATTTACCAATCTACTTATGACCTGTGTCTGACAGCTCAGCAAGATTGCCTGTTTACCTCTAACCAGGAAATGAAACAAGATGAGCTCTCTTATGTGCAGTAAGCATTCAGATTAGACATCACTTCTTCTTTGACATCACAAACGGACTCAAAGGAGCTGACTATGTGAAAAAAAAAATGTCATGGTCTAAGACTGAGCTGGCTTTTAACTTATTATAATGAGTGCCTAGTTAAAAAAAGCACAAAAGATATGCTATTGTGTTATTAGTATACAGCTTTTATTCCACTGGCAGCTTGGAAATAACAAATGGAGAGAAAAATGTTTATATATTTGCAGTTGATCTTTAAGTGATATTATTTTAATAACTATACAGTATGGATTGTTATTTAATTTCTAGTGAGTTTATTCTCTCTTGCATTTCAATGTTATAGAATCTTTTTAAACTGTTAACATGATAAGCCACTTTTAGAATTGTATCTCCAAGGGGGATTCCCCCGGCCAGGTATTTAAGCAAAAGTACTATATTGTTGTAATGTGTTTGTGTTGTTTATTTGAAAATGTCAATACATTTTTATTTTAAGAAAAGGGGAGGGGCTTGTGGCAAACATTGGAACCCAGTAGTTATAAAACAAAATCTGGGGTACTGTGTAAAACTCAGATTTGTATACACACCTGAGGTGTGGCATGCTATTATAAACCCCTTGATCTTTGCTCTTGGGGGTTTATGTAGCATCCCACACCTTGAGTGTGTATACAATTCTCATTACACACAGTCCCCCAGGCATTATTCTATATATAATACCAACAAGGTGTGCAGTATCATGGGATATCATCCTGCCTCAGTAACATTGTGCAGCATGAGACCATAAGCTGAGTGACTTCAACCAACTGAGAAGAGATTATATCTTATAATATCATACGCCTTAGACTGTTAATGTTTTTTTTTACCAATTATTTTACCAGGTGAGACACACTAAGCTGAAAGCTTGTTTGCAGGTGCAACCTGGGAGCACGAGGAAGTTAAGTGACTTGCTCAGGGTCACACAGTATGCACCTAGGGGGCTGTGGGATTCAAACCCAGGTCTCCAGATTTGCAGCTCAGAGCCTTAACCCACTGCACCATACTGCATATGTGCAATGTGATTATGAAATGGATCTACTTTGATTTTGTGACTGATGGCGTGCCCTAATTTCAGACCAGGATTATGTAATAAGATATCATTTGGCTGAAAGTAGTCTAATGCAATTAGGTTTGAGGATTTCAACATCCATTTCATAATATTTATTAATGAATGTAACTGATTGATCAAGTAATTAAAGAATGGAGAGAGGGGGCTGCACAATGGCTCAGCAGAAACATGTTGTTCTTCTGTGTCAGTGACTAAGGTTTACAAGTAGACTGGGGATGCTGGAATTGGGAGCCAGGGCTGAGGAAAGTCCCATGTAATGTGCAAGGCTACCATTAGGCAGAGCATCACCTGCACAGTGGTGGAACAGAAATAATAAAACTGGAGACAAAAAAGGGCACAGTTATCACAGTGAAATGACAGTATTCCTGGGCTCACTGCCTCTGCCTGATCCCAATGTCCCTAGTTGATGGTAAGTTAGGTACCAAGACTTAAAGGAATCGGCTCTGATAAGGGACCATGGCTGATTTCCAGTGAGAAAAACTTTTATAGAAAACACAGAATGGACAGAGCATCTGTGTCTGTCAATAAGAAGCTCCTTGTAGTCCTTTAAACATACAATTCTAATAGTATGACCACATCATTGTCTTGAATGAATTGGAAGGCTATAGCCTGTAGTTTAAGAGGGTGGTGCAACTGGCCACACACACACACCTTTCTGGCCTATTTAAGGGTTGCCCTCCTCACTCCACACACAATCAATTTTGCCTTGCTGGCTGGAGGCTCTGTTCATCTGTCTTCTCACTTTAGGCCAGCTGTAGCCTTGCCACCCACCCCAATCTGGTTTGTTTGTGCTCTGGACTCTGCTAGGTTTCTGCTGGATGTGTTCCTGTGTTTATCCTATTTTGGTTAGTATTTGTTTTGCTTCCGGCTGCTGTCTGATGTTTTCTGTTCTACTGGGTTCATGCTTTGGTTTTGTGTATTCTTTTTTTTTCTTTTGGGTCTTTCTAATTGCCCTTTATTTGTGCTGTGTTGCTCCTTTGCTGTGCTCTGGTTCCCTGTCCTCCTCAGTTACCTGGCATCATCCGATTCCTGCATTGCTACCTGGCATTCTCAGTTTCCTGCATTTGTTGTATGTTTCAGTTCCCATTCAAACCCTCTGCTGCTGTTTCCACTTAATTGCCTCCATTTGGTCTAAGCTCTTGCTCTCAGCTAGTTGCAGGGTGTGGCAGCAAGGTACTTGCTGCATTTCTGTTGCAACTCCAGGTAATTTGTGTTGCTCTCAGTCCTTCCTTCTTTATCTTAGGGATTTCTCGCTACTGTCTTCATTATGTTTGAAAATTATTCTACCTGTCCACTGCATTTACTCAGCTTACAATTGTACTTCCTTATTATTTGAGCAGACAAACCTATATCACTTTGCTTGGCTATTCAGTGCTACTAGCTATGCAACAGAATATCTCCTGATTCTTCTGCACTTCCATGTTGCTCTCCCCTTGTGTACAGCCCTTTTGGGGTTCTTAATATGCTCAAACACATGCCAGTCCAGCTACGGTTATAGATATTCATCAATTTAATTTCATCTACTAGTTTAATTCAACTGCTGGTACTTAAATTATTTTATCCTACTGGTTTAATTAGCTATTTGGCATCATGGTGCCTCTCTGTGGCTTCTCCATTTTGCCCACGGGGGGGGACTATGTTATTGCAGTGGGCATCGTGGCTCCAGGCAGTGGGAGCTGCTTTCAACTTCTTATATGTTTAATTGGTCACTGGCTCGCCCCGGCCTTCTATTGCTGCTCCACACAGCCTTTATGGCATTTCACAACCAGCTATTCCAGGCAGCTCTCTACCTTAGGGCAGCTGGCTCCACCCAGCCTTCTACCATCCTTTCTTTGCTATTCTGCACCAGATTTACACAGTCATCCCAGCCTTTATGCCCCTTGCACTACCAGTATTGTTCATATACCAGCCGTCATGGCACTAACGCAATCAGCTTGCAAGTCGGTTCATTCCAGGACCTCTCCCTTTTCAATACTGGCATCTCCTTCAAAGTCTGAGAGCATATCATGTTTACTTGCTTGGAACTGCATCTCCTACCATACTGGCTTTGCAGCCTCCTCCTACCTAACCAGCTTCACAGCCTCCTCCTCTCCAACCTTTGGCCCTGGGCTTTGCCCGGCCTCGCTGTTCTCTTACTCATAACATACTATCCAATTCACTCCCAATTTGGCTTTCTAATAGACTTAGTTGGCATGCATTCATGTGGTTGACGACTGCTATTTGCCTTTCCTAGACCCACGAGAGGGTGCATATTGCTCAGCCTGACCTACGTACAGGTCTCATCCAGTCAAGACCCACGAGAGGGTTCACAGTGTTCAGTTTGACCTACATACAGGTCTCCCCATGTCTGCTATCACCTATTATGACTTACGTATGGGTCCCATGCTCCTTACCATGTGCAGCTCTCATGATCATTACAACTCACTTTTCCACATTTTGGAGACATGCCAATCATATCCATTACTCCAGGAGTCAGGGCTAGCCCTGTTGCCGACAGTCTCTCTCTCTGCACTCCAAAGTCTGCATCTTGAGCATGCAAAGCTTGGGAGGCAGGGTCATTCTCACCTGGCCCATAGTTGGGAAGGTCCTCGCTCCAGATGGACCTTCAGTCATCAACTGTACTGATGGCACCTCTCGATGTAGCATTTAAGACTTCAGCAGTAAAGGGGTAGACGGAAGGGCCCCTTTAGCTGCCCGAGTGGGTTCAGAGGCAACCTTTCATGCTATTCTCCCTATGACCACCTCTAGTTCACCTGGTTTGTTCATAGATTGGTAGGCCAGCTGAGCACTTCAGCAGTCGTTATTCTCCTCCTCCCGCCTTGGTCGACTCTTGTTGCAGAGTGCATTCACAACCCTCTACAGCATACCTATTAGAGGGACAGAGTGAGAGTATTCCCTGAAATTGCAGTTCCCTTTGGCTTGGATCCCCAGATGTTTCCTCCTCAAAGGGGGTTTTCCTCTTCTCCATGCCACTGATCATAATACTAGATAGGCAACCTTGTAGTCCCGAGGTCACATAGGTAGGTTTCCCACTTAGGTAAGTTTCCGCTGTAAGATGGAGTTGGGCGGATGTCCCGTAATCACCCCATCTCCCCCTTTGGCTGTTCTCTCTCTCTCTCTCTCCTTAGGATGCCAAGTCTCCAAGCCTTACAGTCAGACCTCCGATTGGGTCACTGTTCACCTGTCATTTCCAGTCTACTTTACTCAACAATACTATCAATTGACCAATGCTACCAGCTGAACTCCATTACCAACTAACCTATATACAGGTCTTCACTGTCCCATGCTACCAACTGAACCTATACTACTACTCAACCTGTGTATAGGTCTTCACTGTCCCATGCTACCAACTGAACCTATACTACTACTCAACCTGTGTATAGGTCTTCATTGACCCATGCTACCAACTGAACCCATACTACCAATCGACATACGTACAGGTCCTAGACCCCGATTCGTGTTCACTACCTTGTATGCTTTGCTTGACACTCTTTTTGGGCTTCTTCCTAAGGTGCCTTTAGCCAAGGGAATCACTCCTGTGACACCTTAAGGGTGGAACCATCCCCTAGGATTCCTTACCTTCATACCCCCTGTTGGTGGTATATCCCATGGATAGAGAGGCGAACAGTTAATGTTTATCTACATTACACAAGCATGAAACCAGTTGCACAGGCACATTGAATTAGAAGGCTATAGCCTTTAATTCAAGGGGGCTGTGCAACTGGCCGCACACACCCCTTTTGACCTATTTAAGGGCTGCTCTCCTTACTCCACACACAAGCATTTTTCCCTGCCCCTCCATCCACCCCATCTCCTCCAGTGGCACGCCTCTCTCTCTCCTGTGGGCTTCTTCCTAAGGTACCTTTAGCCAAGGGAATCACTCCTGTGGCATCTCAAGGGGTGGAAACCTTCCCTAGGGTTCCTTGCCTTCGTACCCCTACAGGGTGGTATATCCTATGGATAGAGAGGTGAACAGCCAAGGTTTATCTACATTACACAAGCATGAAACCAGATGCACAGGCACATTGAATCTACATTTAATCAGCCTGCAGCTAGGAAGCCATCACATTTTTAATACTTTCACCATGTACTTGGGGTAATACCCTTAACTGACACTGTAGTGCAGTACAAGGGGGTGCTGCACAACTGAGGTGATGTCCTTTGGAAGAGACGTTAAACTGAGGTCCCTTCTGCCCATTTATTGTCACTGTCAATGTGGAAGTACAAGTTACTATGGCACTTATTGATGAAGATTAGGTGAGTTTTTTTTTCATTTAAAAGAAAAGTAAAATCTGAAATAACCAACATAATGTAGAAATTATACAAAAAATAACTCAATATAGTAAACTAACTGTAGTTTATACATGAAAGAAATAAAGCAATTCAACCTAATTATAACAAGAAAAGAAAAGGAAAAAAAATGATTCCGGTTATTAACTCATGTCAATACTGTGACTAAGAACAAATCTTTTAGTCTGTAAATCCCCTGTTCAATATCCATATTTCAATATAGAATTGTAAAAAATTCTCCACAAGTTTTAGCCTTGGCTGTTGTGACCATCTTGGCGTCATTTATATATGATAATTAAAGCAAACCTCATATGGAAAACAATAGTTTGAGGTAAGACACTGTTTTCTTTTGCAAAGTAAAGGCACATCTAGCTTGCCAAATATGGTATTTAAGAATGGCTAATTCGATTACCAGTGCATCTCTTTCATATTTGTGCCATTCTACTGGAAAAATACCTAACATCAAAATTTGGTAAGGAAACCCTAGTTGTAATGGTTCCTTCCATTTAGCTCCTGGATAGTTTGAGAATCTTTTAACAATGGGGCATTTGAGAAATAAATGAGACTGTTTCTTCTGTTTGACCACATTTGGGTAGAGGACAGTATCTCTCTTCAAGTCATTTGGGTTTCATGGATTCTTTTACTCCTAACCTACCATAGCAACTCAGCCACATTAAGTCCCACATGGGGGGGGGAGGATTCTGTCTTTTACCAGTTGAGTTAAAACTATTTTCTCTTGACCAGCTGTGCATACCTTAAAGGTTAATGGAATCTGGTAGTTTTTCTGCAGTATGTGTTCATAGTTTTATGGTCTCGTATAATCAGTTAATGCACCCTGTGTTGGCCACCTCAAGCTGAATGAGTTAAAAATGGTTCTCCAGTAAACTCAGGTAGGTGGGACAGGAGATTGCTGTTTATTGCTTCTAGTTTATTTGTTTTCAATGACATCATAACTGGATCCAACCATTCAGTTATCCTTGGAACCCAACATTTTTTCACAGATTTACCAATGACTTGAAAATTTACCATACAGTACATGGAGAAAAAAATGTTACCAGATTTATCATCTCAGTACCCATTCTTTTACTAGTAGTATGTAATATCTCTTTTTATCAGGTTCTACTACTCCCTTCCCAAAATGAAGAGACTACAAACCTAATTGGCAAGGGAAATACATAATTAATATAGGGAATCTTTTTCCTCCCTGTATCATGGTTTAAATGGATTCATAGGATGATTTCTGATTCTATTTAGATTGTGAAAATGCCAAGGTGGGCATATAACTGGCTTTCAGTATCCAAGTCATCTGGTGGCCTTTGGCATCTGCACTTTTTTGTCTATTATTTTGCCAGCCACGCTTATAAATACCTAAGGTGGTTGGCCCAGATTCCTCAGGAAGGTCAATCCTCCTATGTTCTTATTTGGCATGCTCTAGAAAGAGATCAGATTAAAGGGGTTGACCTATCTCCCTCAACTATGTTTTTTATTCCCCCTGAGTCTCTTCTTGTAAGTCATCGAGACTCAGTCATAGGTACCCCTGTATGGGTACATGTACAGTTAGATATGTTTATGCATTATACATTTTCTAAGGATGTTTCTCAGCCCATGTTTTGCAATCTCAATTCAAAGTAGGTGGTTCCATGTTGACAGAAGCCTGGCTAACTCAGCTTGCTGCAATCAAGGTCTGATCCAGATGGGGTGGACAGAATGAGAAAAGATCTGGATAAACTAGCAAAATGGTCTGAACAGTGGTAACTGGGGTTTAACGCAAAGAAGTGCAAGATCATGCACATAGGGAAGAGAAACCCTGAAGCCACCTATAGGCTGGGAGGGGAGTTGCTGGTAGTCACAAGGGAAGAAAGAGACTTGGGCATCATCATCACCGATGACCTGAAATCATCCAAGCAGACCACTAAAGCAGTAGATAAGGTTAGGGGGATGTTGGGGTGTATTAGTAGGGGTATCTCAAGTCGGAAGAGGGAGGCAATAATCCCTCTTTACAAGACACTGGTTAGGCCCCATCTGGAGTACTGCATGCAGTACTGGAGGCCACACCTTCACAAGGATATTAACCAAATTGAGTCAGTCCAGGGAAGGGCAACAAAAATGGTGCAGGGACTGCATCAAAAAACATATGAGTACAGATTAATGGAGCCCCACCCGAGTCTCTGAGATCTTAGTGTTTTTTCCGTAAATTTATTTGTTTCATGTTTAGATTTATTTAGCACGTGTAACCCCGGGGCTGACTGGTGGAAATCATCCTTTTTGTAACTTTTTGTTACATGCTTTGGCGTGAGTATGTAGTAAATATTTTCTTTGTTACTTGTTTGCCCTGTGTTTTCCTTACTCAGCACATGCATACAAGAGCCTGAATTATAAGCTGGACTTATAAATAACATTATAGGCGATCCATGGCTGATGCTGTGACTAGTTCTTTAAAAATGTGGATAGCATAAGCTTCATTTGCCTGTTTGCCCTTTTTACCTGCCCTGATGATTGTGGGTGGTAACGGATGTGAAACTTCTGACTGAATCCTAGGAGTTTTAGAGTTTTTTGCATCAGTTGACCTGTAAAACTCAAACCTTGATCAGAGTCTACCTTCAAGGGGAGACCCCATCTGGTAAAAAGTTGTGTAACCAGAACCCTGGCAGTTATTTTTGCAGTGTTATTTTTTGTTGGGAATGCCTCTACCCATTTAGAGAACATATCAGTGATCACCAATGCAAACGTGTTGTTGCTTTTGGTTATTAGGAGTGGCCCAATGTAATCAATTTGGATGGAATTCCAGGGGCCTGAGTGCCTCTGGGGTAAACATCAAAGGGGACATAATTAAAGCCCTTTATAGCTTTAAAGTGACCTTGTAAAAGGAACACATGTCTGCGTATCTTCGCCATTTTAGCAAAACATTTGTCATGACTAACCTTTGCATTTGTAGCAAACAAACCTCTAGACACATCATTTTGTAACACCCTGTAGTTGGTAGACAACTCTACGTGATCTAGCTTTAATTGTTTTAAATCATGACTCCCCTGTTTGCAATGAGCTATTAAGTCATCATTCAGTCTTTGACCTTGCTTGTCCTGTTCGCCTTTGCAAATGGATTGTACTGTCTGCTAAAGTAACTTATTCATCTGATGGAGAATTTTGTGTCGTATCCAACCTAAAAACATTCTGCTATGGTAATAAACATTGTGACACTCTTCAACCGAACTTTTGTCTCACACCTCATCTCCAAACTTTTATTGGTCATACAGTAATCACACCTGTCCATTCTATAAAAAATGGACATCATTGAGTCTGACCCAGACTACTTAAATGCTTTGTATCAATATGTGCCTATCTTTAATGTCCATATAGGACCTCTAAATCTGTCTTTTCAATCCCTTCTCAATTGTACTGATACTCAATTAATTTACATTTGTAATGATATTGCAAAAGCTACTAAATTTTTGAATTATTTAATTGATGATGATATTGGTTTCTTTTTAGACAATCCCATAGTTGAATTTACATTTAAAATGTTTATTATCATTCAGTCCTGTTTGACTATATTCAAAATACTGACTCTTTGCTGTCTTGTCAGACCCTCCTACAACACAGGAGGCAACTAGATTTATTTTACAACTCCCATACCTTAGGCTTGTAAACAAAATAAGACTTATCATTACTACACCTAACCTTCTTCTTTTTGTTGTGGTGCCCTTTGAACAAGGCAACAAAGAGGGGACTGTTATGCCTGGGTTATATACCACCAACTGACCCACATGTAACTGTAACCTTATATTGCTACAAGTATTAGTGCCTCACACAGTCTTGTAATGTTTTACCTTGTTTTATTACTTATGTTAGTGTTCTTTATTATATTTGCTATGCTTATAGCTGTCTGAAATATAATTACCTATATGTTATGCTTCTGCCATATATATTCTGCTATACTCATAATCACTCATATCCTGTAGTTTTCCACCATTGTGACATGTAGTGTGCTTTTCTGATTATGTTGTATATATTTCCAGACAGTCTGGAAATAACAATAGATAACACTTATTCTAGCTGAGCTATCATTTTCTAAGATATATGCCAACCATGCACTCTTGCTTCCTGGGGTCCACCCTGATATTACACTCGGTATACTATATCCAATCGTATTTGTCTGCCTTATCCAAATGTTGCATTCTTATTAGCAGAGTATATATGTAACTGCCAGGCAACCCCTCCCCAGTCTCTGAGATCTTAGTGTTCTTTCTGTACGTTTGTTCATTTCGTGTTTAGATTTATTTAGTACGTGTAACCCTGGGTCTGACTGGTGGAAATCATCCTTTTTGTAACTCCTTGTTACATGCTTTGGCGTGAGTATGTAATAAATATTTTCTTTATTACTTGTTTGCCCTGTGTTTTCCTTACTCAACACATGCATACAAGAACCAGAATTATAAGCTGGACTTATAATTAACAATACCCTAGAGCAAAGGAGGGAGAGGGGTGCTATGACTGAAACATTCAAACACCTTAAGGGCATTAACAAGGTCAAAGAGTCTAACATGTTTTAATATAAGAAAAATAGCAGGACAAGAGGACACAACATGAGATTAGAGGGAGGCCAGTTGAGGGGTAAGGTGAGGAAGTTCTTTTTCACAGAAAGGGTGGTGGATGCATGGAACGGCCTACCTCAGGAAGTGGTGGATATGAATACAGTGCAGGGCTTCAAACAGGCATGGGATAGGCATAAGGGAGCAATACAGATGAGTATGAATAGCTAGGCCATTGACAGAACAAGGCTGATGGCACATTCATACAGTAAGGTAGAAAAAGAAATGGGCAGACTGGATGGGCCTTGCAGTCCTTATTTGCCATCAACTTCTAAGTTTCTATGTTTCTATGAAACTTGCTCCATGATGGCACACTAAAATCATGCCATGACATCATCTCCTCTTACCATTTAGACAATCAGAGTATATTCAAAATATTTCAACTTAGACATGTTTTGCTTGACTGGTTTGGGTCCATGCCCTGGGAGACAAATTACAGTGAGTTCCTGCAATCAGCCACTGATATGGTGTCACTACCACATGCAGTATTGCATTGATACTCCTTCCTTTTTCCAAGTTTATTCCCTGGCATCACCGGTGAATCCTCATATTGGAATACAATTTTCCTACATCTTGTTTCCAGGTGGAATAACATCTGAGAAGATCTTCATGTTTAGATTTACCATGATAAGTCACTTCTTGGTCGGCTCCACATTTTGCATAATATGTATTTCACCCCTCCTAAATTAGTTAAGATGGGCAAATTAAAATTCTCCCCTCTGTACAAGATGTGGACAAGCCAATGACACCCTGTTACATAATTTTTGGGCATGCCCTAAGGTGGCCCTAACCCCCATGGGATCTGATTGAATCAAGGGCTGATCTTCTTCTTAGCCTTGAAGGGGCTTTTACACCCAAAATTTGTAAAGTCAGGGATTATAGTAGGATTCCAGTGAAGGAAAGGAGATACTACCGGCCATGATTTCCTTCTCGGTTAAGAGAGTAGTTCTTCATCATTGGCTTGATCAGGTTTTGATTACTTATCAAGAATGGTTGCAGGAACTCTTATACAACCTACATTTAGAAAAATGATAGTGATTGTGCATAATAGGCTTTTCTTATATAATAAAAGATGGAGCAAGTTGCACGTCTTGTACACTATTTACAGTAGTTTGTCCTGGAGCAGCTCCTGTATGACATGTGTATGTCTTTATTTTCTGTTCTTTCATTCATATACTGTTAATATCTTTCATTTTTGTATACATTTATGTTCTTTCATTTATGTAGTGGACCTTTTGGTCATTTGGATATCGATTGCATTTTGGTGGGGACAGGCTAGATCTCACTCTGCCTTTTGGGTGGGTAGGTTGGGGGGGTATGTTGTATGTTATTTGTATGTTTGTATTTTGTACTGTTCTGTTATTCTTTTTGAAAACAATAAAGCATGCTGAATTTCTAAAAGAATATAAGGAAACATTGGCAATATTAAGGACTTTATCAAAAACACCCTTTTTTCTTTGAATTATTTTGAGTCTTTCACTATTAATTCTTCATTGATGTTTTCTGAATTGCATATTCCAGTTTTTTATTGTCATATTTTCTCATGTACCAAATAAAACTCCCAGGGCTGGATATTCAAAAGGGTTGTGCCATGCGCAATAGGGTTGCACCTGCGCAAGTACAAAATTGTGCCATTCTGCCATATTCAGCAGGAGGCAGTTGCGTCCCCCAAGTCAAGCTGAGCAACAGCGCAATGCAAATGAATGCATGCTGAACCGGAGGGGGAGGAACCATGCATAAACTGTGCAGCCCGATATTCCGTGGGCTGTGCAGAGTTGTGCAGATGCAACCCCCAACCTGTGCCTGCACAACTTTGAGCCAAAAGGAGGTAAGTGGGGGCCAGCCACGGGTGAGCTGCCACATTGCAGGGTGCAACACAGCAGCTGCCACCTGTGGCTGCCCTCAACCTCCTGCCCCTGCAGCCCGATCGTGGGCAAAGTGCTAAAAAATCCCCACCCCGACTGGCCCGATTGCGGGCAAGCGTAAAATCCCTCTGACTGGCCCGATCATGGGTGTGGTTAAAGACCCCCCACCAGCCCGATCAGGGCATAAGTTTAATAACCCCCACTAACCCGATCGTGGGGCATAATTGTAAAATACCCCCCACCAGCCTGATGCGGGCAGCTGGAGTCCATCCCCCAAGACCAGATCCCTGGTGGTCCGTGGACCACTAAGCCCAATCGTGGGCTGCAAAATGTAGCAAACCCCGAGACCAGATCTCTGGTGGTCAGTGGACATCAAGCCCGATCACAGGCTGCAAATGCTGGCAACCCCCAAGACCAGATCCCTAGTGATCTGGTGTACCCCACCCACTCACCCATGACCCCCACCTGCTCCTCCCGGCAGCTGGCGGGTGACAACATCCCACCTGCCTGCCACCCACGCCCACTGACTGACTGCCCTGTGGTAGGGCTGCACGCCCGGTGGTGCAGAGCAAAGGCCAATGGGCGTGCAGCCATACTGCCTGGCAGGGTGCCAGGCGCAGTCCTCAGGGATCAGTGCACCTGCATGCTAATGGCATGCAAATGGGGCTATAAATAGATGCAAATGGCCCCACGTGCCTTGCATGAATTATGGCCCCATTTGCATGTCACCTTTGAATATGGGAAATTTAGTTCATGGCGAATGGTACTTAGCCCACCGCGAACTTGAATGCTCCACTCTGAACACTTCATGGGTGGCGCAAGTTCCACTGCGCCATGCACAGTGTTGTGGTCGGGTGATATTCAAGGAGTTGCTCAATGGCGCTAACTCCTTTGAATATCGCCCCGGCCACTCCCCTGCACAACTATTTTGTGCAGCGCAAGGGCTTGTGCCACAAAATAGTGCAGTTTGAATATCCAGCCCCCAGTATTTTTTATTCTGTACCTTTAATATGATCTCCTGCTAACTTTATCTTACAATTTGCCATAGTTCTTATCCCTATTCCTATTCATTTCCCATAATTTATGTGTGATCCTGACACAAATTTGTAATTTATTAATTCTTGTTTTACCACCTCTCTCTGTGTGTCTGCTGATAAGAAAAAATGAATGTCATCAGCATAAATCATTATTTTTTACCAGGCTTTCCTGCTATTGGTGTTAGTCCCATTATACTCTGTTGGGTGGCCATATTTCTTAGTAAGAGGCCAATACATGATGGCCCAGATATTAAAACTGTGCCAGGCTGTGGCCCAAGCTTGGGTGCAGGGGCATTGACTGGGCAATATTCAACGGAGCTGCACCATGGCACAGCATCGTTGAATATCGCACCCTGGCCACCCGCAGTGCGCATGGTGCAGTGGCACTGCACCAGTGCAAGTGGCCAGAGTGGAGCAGGGGGATGCGCTAGAGCAAGTTCCATTGCACTATGTGCAGCAACTGCGATATTTAAAAGTGCACATGTAAATGGGACCATAATGTATGCAAGGTGCAAATGGGGCCATTTGCATATCATTGTGGCCCCATTTGCATGCAGGTGCACTGATCCCTGGTGACTTGTGCCTGGCGCCCTGCCAGGCATCAGCCGTCATGAACCGACGCCTCCTGCAAAGTGTGGCAATGTGCCCCACAGCCCGATCGCGGGCTTCAGTATAAATAAAAATAATCCAATATCCCTGGTGGTCCAGTGGACTGCTGTCTGCCGTCGTGGGCATTTGTAATAAAAATATCGTCCAATATCCCTGGTGGTCTGGCAGTACCCCCTCACCCGCCCACTAAGCCCCACTGCCCGCTCCCCCTCGGTCAGCGGCGAGGCGGCAGTACCCCTGCCTGCCCGCCGCGCCGCCCGCCGACACCGTCGTGGGGCTGTGCGCCCACTGGTCCAGCAGCATGAGCCAATGGGCGTGCAGCCCATACCATACTACACATTCAGATATGTGATCTGGAATGTGAGTATCAGCTGAGCTACTGCGCCCATTGGCTCCGCTGTGAGACCAATGGAAATACAGCCGTACCCTGCGGTGTCAGTCAGTGGGTGGCAGGACAGCAGGCGGATGGGGTGCCGCCCATGGCTGACCTGGGGGAGTGGGGTGGTGGGGCTCAGTGGGTGGGTGGGAGGGGTACCGCCAGATCACCGGGATATTGGACATATTTATTTTTTTTATTACAAATGCCCATGATCGGGCAGTCAGCGGTCCACTGGACCACCAGGGATATTGGAATCAATTCTTTTTATTAATACTTAAGCCCGCGATCGGCAGTCAGCGGTCCACTGGACCACCTGGGATATTGGACGTAATTCTTTTTATTAATACATAAGCCCGCGATCGGGCAGACCATGGTCCACTGGACCACCAGGGATATAGGGGTTCTTTTATTTTACAAATGCCTGCGATCGGGCATGGGGGGGCGCCGCCAGGTGCAGCCGGAGCTCAGGTGGCCACCCACAGGTGGCAGCTGCCATGTTGTGCACTGCAATGCGGCAGCTCACCTGTGGGTGGCCATCCATTGTTCCTTTTTTTTTGGATCAACTTTGTGCTGGCACAGGTAAGAGTTAGCATGACGCATGGCTCAGCACATCCGGGCTGAATATCGGGCTGTGCAGGTATGCATGGGCATGCCCCTCCTCCTGTATACATTACTGATGCACTCCGAGGCTTCAGGTTTGTGCCGCACTTTCCCTTTGAATATCGTGCGGGGCACATCAGTGGGTTGTGCATGGTGCAACACTGTTGCGCCATGCTCAACCCTTTTGAATATCTGGACTGATATGTTAAGGAAGGGGTACAAGATGTAACCTTGTCTTACGCTTCTCCTCACCTTAAGTACTGTTCCCATCCAGCCATTCATAAATGGTCTTACCCTTGGGGATGCATACAAAAATGTATAACTGATTTATTAATGTCTCTGAGAGCCCATACATTTTTAAGCCTTGGAATAAGTAATCATGTGCAATTTTATCAAAAGCTTTCTGCTGTACAATTAAAACAATAATCCATCTAACCTCTTAGTATTAACTCTTTCCATTATCTCCCTAGTTATGAACAGATTTTATTGACTAGGTCTCAAGGGTACTGAGCAAGTTTGGAAGGGTAAGATCATTTTATACATTACACCAGCAAGCCTTTTTGCTAACATTTTGGAAAGAATGTTCTGATCAGTGCTGTCTAGACTGATTGGTCTCCAATTACTGAGATCCAGTTTATTGTACTTTTTATACAAATACTGTAATGCTGCTGTAGACATTGAATCAGTGATGTCGCCTGAATTCTAATATGGAATTACTGTAAATAATGTTTTAAAGTAGGATAAAATGTGATGTGAAAGTTCTATAAAACTCTGATGGTAAGCCATCATTTCCAGGGGCTGTATTATTTTTGAGAAATATTTAATGGATTCTTCTACTTCCAACAATATTAGAAACATAGAAACACAGATTAGCAACATAGAATTTGTTGGTAAAAAAGGATCGCTTGGCTCACCCAGTCTGCCCAGATGGTCCCTGCTTGTCTGTCTCCACAGGCTCTATGATGCCAGTTTGACAACACTTTTGTCGACCGGCATCTCCCCGACAGGAATTAAGTTGCTGTTGACATAATTCCTGTATGTCTCCTAGTTCATTTTTTTGTAGCGGGGCTTTTCCCTAGACCCCCCATCTGGGGGGCTCTGCCCATCCCCCATCTTTAGGATTATCAAATCCAGTTGGAGTGGATTCAGGTTGGGGGTGCAGGACTGGGAAAGAGTCTGTCCCTGTGTTGGGCACACCAACACAGCGACCTGTCAGCAACCTGTCGATTTTGTCAACGGGTTGGTAGGTCTCTGTGGTGGTGTCACTGTCGGGGGGGCATTCCATCTCCATAGACCTTACTGGTCTCTGGTGATCCTCCCTGCTCGCTGCTCATTTCTTAATATTCCCCCACATCTATCTCATGCATACTTAAAGCCCCGTACTGTTTTCACCTCCACCACTTCCTCTGGCAGTCTAGTCTAGGCATCTGCCACACTTTCAGGGAACTAAGACTTCCTCACCTCCCCCTCTCTCCAGCTTCATTGCATTCCCTCTGGTTCTGATGCTCTTCTTCATTTGAAAGAGACTCCCCTCTTGCACCCTGTTCACCCCTATTAGTTACTTGTAGTTATCTATTATGTCCCCTCTCACTCTCCTCTCTTCCAGGGTATACATGATGAGCTCCCTCAGTGTCTCCTCATACAGCTTTTGTTGCAACCCCAGCACCAGTTTAGTAGTGCTTCTCTGGACTGCCTCCATCCTGTCTATGTCCTTTCTCAGGTGCAGGTGCAGCCTCCAGAATTGGACACAATAATCCAGGTGGGAGGCAGTATAGTGCAGTGGTTTAAGGCTCTGAGCTGCAAACCTGGAGACCTGGGTTTGAATCCCACAGCCCCCACTTGCATACTGTGTGACACTGAGCAAGTCACTTAACTTCCTTGTGCTCCCAGGTTGCACCTGTACACAAGCTTTCAACTTAGTGTGTCTCTCCTGGTAAAACAAAAAGATAAAACAAAACAGTAAAGGTCTCACCAGTGAACAATATAGTGGCAACACCTCCTTCCTTCTCATAGAACATAGAAACATAGACTTTGATGGGAGATAAGGACCACTTTGCCCACCTAGTCTGCCCATTTCCCTACCTACTGGATAAGCTGCAGATCCTAGTTAACCAACAGCCTATTTCTTCCTACCCCCACAAGAATTGCCTTATGTCTGTCCCATGCATTCTTGAATTCTCCCACAGTTTTAGACCCCACAACCTCCTCAGAAAGGCGGTTCCACGCATCCACCACCCTCTCTGTGAAAAAAATACTTCCTCACATTGCCCCTATCAGCTTAACATTCTCCTGCTGGGGATACTACAAAATATGCATCCCAGCATCCCTCTGGCCCTACCCACTGCATTGTCAAAAAGAGCACATCTGATGCTGTGCACAAAAGCAGGGCAGAGTCTACAGTAGTATCAATAAGCAGTGCTGTTTATTCCAGTAAGGTATATACCGGGTATTGGCATTCTCATCATAAATCAACTTTTTTGGAAGCCATCAAAAGTAAAAGTAATGTCAGTAAATCTGTTATACAAACTCTGAGTTGTGGAGTGCTGCATTGAATCCACATTTCTGTCTGACTTGTTCTTAAAGGATGTGTACTTGTCTTTGAGGTCTATTCACAACCATTTTGATGAACAAAGGATTTTTACATCCTGCATATGCCCCAGGCCAATGTTCATCACCTTCAGGAATTTAACACCTTCAGGAATTTAACACATTCTGGGTCTCTGATCTACAGTAACAACAGTTTTCTGGGCCCCAGTAGTTCACAATTTCCTGTGGATTTGATTACTTTTTATCAATCACATGGCACATCTGAGAACATGGCATTATATATTGTGCTCTGCAATATCATGGGGCAAACACAGACCAGCAAGGCCAAGAGGACTAGACGCCCTACAACAAAACTAGTCTGCAAAATGATTAAAGCATAAGTTCTCAGGATACTACTTATGCTACTTCTGATATCTGGAAATGTTCATCCAAACCCGGGGCCTACCGGCCTAACGCCCCATGCCACAAAAAGGTGGGAGGGGTCCCTCACATTAGCCTCAATCAATGTCTGCAGCCTCCTTAACAAACTTGACATCTTGCAAACCTGGGTCCAGCAACATAGCCCTGATGTACTCTCTGTTGTCAAAACGTGGTTTAACCTCAAGATACCAGATTCTTCAGTCACCATCCCTGGATATGCTATATTCAGGCAGGACAGGGTTTCCAAACGAGGTGGGGGCTGTGCCATCTACCTGAGGAATTCCTATCTGGGTCAAGTCTTCCCTTTCTCAAACTCTAAACCACGCTCACAGATTCTCATTATTAAAGTTCTACTTGGGGCACACACAAGCAGCTCACCATTGCCTCCATGTACCTACCCCCTAAAGAGCAGCCCAATGGATTTATGAGCATATTGGAAAGCCTACAGGGATTACACCATAACTCTGAACTCATAGTACTAGGCAACTTCAACATAAATTGGCTATCGTTGGAGGCCAGAAACTATAAGGATGCTGTCATGGCACAGAGCCTCACCCAGCTTGTTACCACCCCCCACCAGATGCAACTATAGGACAGTGTCGCACACACTTCTGGACTGGATTCTTACTAATCACCCTGAATGAATCTCAAAAGTCTCAGTGCTTCCTGATGAGATCAGTGACCACTCACCAGTCACATGTACCTGGACAAACAAATTCATTAAGCTCCCTCCTAAAATAATCCACACCAGAGTGTTAAAGCAGGGGTACCTTGAGCTACTAAAGACACACCTAAGCCATCTGGACTGGACACCAAATCGACTCCACCATTGATGTAAACCAAGCCTTAGACCTTTTCATCAGCCACTTCACTGCGGCCTGCAATATCTTTGCACCTCTCAAAAAGCTGAAGGTCAGTGCTAACCCTTGGATAACCCCCAATCTAATCACTTTACTCAAACATAGGGACCATCTCTATGCCCGTGCAACATCCAAACCTGGGGATATTCATAAATATAAAGCTGCCAGAAATTAGTGCATGTGGGCAGTTAGGAGGGCCAAAAGCAAATACATCAAGGAAGCTCTTTCCAACTGCTGGGGTGATGGAAAACATTTTTGGAGTAACTTGAAAGACCTTACAGGCGAGGACCCTAAGTCACCACCCACCATGCTCAACATAAATGGAACACCAACATCTGACCTGTACACAATCACCAACACCTTTAACAATGCGTTCTCCAATTTGGATAGTGTCCTCCTTTCTAATTTCTTCAATGCCCCCTCTGATAGTAACCCTCCTGCCACTGCTCCTCTCCTACAACCTGCCCCACAATTCTACTTCAAGGAGATCCCAGTGCATGAAGCCAGAACGTATATTCAGAAGGCCATTCACAACGCAGGCTACAGTGGTGATTCCCTTGACCTGAAGTTGTTAGTACTTGTCCTTGAAGAAGTCCTTGAACCCCTGACAAAGATCCTCAACCTATCACTAAGGATGTCCCAGTTCCCATCTCGCTGGAAACAGGCGACCATCACACCAGTACACAAAGTGGAGACAAATCACTACACTCCAATTACAGACCTATCTCCATCCTCCCTCCCTCCCTACCTCCATTGTCTAAGGCCCTGGAGCACATTGCCTCAGACCAACTAGTCGAGTACCTGGAAAAGTATGACATCCAGTGTCCTGAGCAACATGGTTTCCGAAAAGGGCACAGTACCAGCACTGCACTATTAGAATTCACGGGCTGCCTCCAAACCACGCTTGATCAAGGAAACTGTGTAGGATCAGTTTTCATTGACCTTACGAAAGCCTTTGATACTGTAAACCACCCACTCCTACTCAAGCAATTATCAAACATTGGGCTCTCCATGAAGCACTGTTCTGGTTTTCAAGCTACCTTCTGAGAACCATAGCAGCCTCTTTTTCATCTTGCTTTTTCTCACTTGCTTGACATAGTGGTGTGTCGCTTTATTATGCTCCCTTTTAGCATTGCCCACTGTTCCTCCACCCCAAACAAGACATACTTCAGCAGGTCAGCCCTGAGGTATTCACTCATCTTTATAAAATTTGCACTCCTGAATTCCAGGACCCTCACCCTTGTGTGGTTTGATTCTGCAGCTGTCCTTATATTAAGTCATACTGTATGGTGATCACTGGCCTCTAAGTGACCCGACACGTTGATGTCTGCAACACTGCCCTTTTAGTGAGTATCACACCCAGTATTGCTCCATCACAAGTGGGTTCACTGACTAGCTGCCTAAGGAATGCCCCCTGCATGGAGTCCAGGATATTCCTGCTTCTAGATGAAGCTGCAGCTGGGAGGCTCCAATCTGCATTCAGCAGATTGAAGTTCCCCAAAAGCAGCACTTCCCCATTTTCTGCCGTCTTGCCAATGGCTTCCACCAGTACCTTATCTAACTCCTCCCCCTGTGCTGGAGGTCTGTAGATCACCCTCGTGCAAATAGTGTCACCATTCCTTGTCTTCAGGGTGACCTACAGTACCTCAGCTCCCTGTATTCCTTGTATCTCCATCACTTTAATGGGTTTTCCTCCCATAAAGCACCACATCCCCTCCTTTCCTTCCCATCCTGTCTTTCCTGAACAGAGTATAGCCTTGTATGGCCATGTCCCAGTCCAGGTTTTCAGTGCCCCATGACTCAGTAATGGCCACAATATCAAGGATGGCCTCTGCCAGGATGGCCTCTAGGTCCAGAATCTTAGTACATAGACTTTTAGCATTTTCACACATGGCCTCCACGCAATCTGCTTATTTTTTGTCCTCCTTCCTTCTCCCTTTCTTTTTAATGTTTCTATTCCCATTCCCATCATTTCTGTCACCCTGCCTCCTTTATTAATTTGCACTCTTGGGGGTTCTCTCCCCACGGGCTCTCCCAATTCTCTACTTCTGCATGTGTGGGGACAGTTTATTGCTCATCAATTTCTTCCACCACCACCCTCAACTGGTTCAAATGTTCATTTAAACCATCCACTGAAGATTGCGGGTTTTCTCCCAGATGGATGCAGGCATCACCCCTGCATAGGCTTTTATCCCTACAGGTGAATCCCCAGTCCCCAATGTAGCCAAACCTCTCCTCTCTGCAACATTCCTTCAATCATGAGTTGAAGTATCTGGTGTGG
The DNA here is from genome assembly GCA_016271365.2 of Neoceratodus forsteri. Lineage (NCBI taxonomy): Eukaryota > Metazoa > Chordata > Ceratodontiformes > Ceratodontidae > Neoceratodus > Neoceratodus forsteri. Next base: position 1,200,221,982 of record CM057458.1, on the reverse strand, counting down.
CGATACCTCTCCTCCCCCCCATCATAGACAGGCAGCACCTCAGCGAAAGCCACTGAGAGTGCTACCTGTCTAAGACTTCTCCTCAGTTCCCTAGATGCCACCCTGCAATGTCCCAGCCCCTTGCTAGTTGTGTTATTGGTCCCTAAGTGGACAATGCCATCCAACTCCCCCCATCTCTATAGCTGCCCTAGTTGTCCCTAGGATCTACTTCCCATCCTTCTGGACCATGGTGCCTTATAGGCAGTCAGTGTCAGTGGCTCAGCAGGTAGCACACTCCCCTCTAAGGCCAGGAGATCAGAAGGCTGTGGGTTCTATCCCCACATCAGGCACTTGGGTTAATATCCCAATACTGAGACTGCAGTGCAGCATGGGGGGGTGCTGCACTCCTGAGGTGCAGTCCTTCGGATGAGACATTAAACCGAGGTCCCATCCACCTGTTCTGGTGATAGTTCAGGTGGACGTTAAAGATCCTATGGCACTTCTCAAAAAGAGTAGAGGAAGTTTTTATTCAAAAAAAATCATACAAACCATACAGAGAAAATAAACAGAAACCAAATTAATGAGAGAAAAAACAATAAAAAACAAGCAACATTCAAGTAACATGTACCTCACTATCAGTGATCCAAGGTAAGTTCCTCCATAATTGCAGTAATTTAATGCATTCCGGAGTCTGTAATTCCTGAAAATAAAGCTGTTGCAATTCATAAAGAATTTTCCCAAAAAGTGCATCATAGGAAATATCCAGTTGTTGCAAAATAAAAAGACACTGGGTATTCCAGATATACCATTTTATAACTATAAACAAAACATTTAAAGTACTCCTGTCCCAGCATGTCCATGTAAGTGGATAATCCCCATGAAACAGCCTGGCATAAGTAACACTTCAAAAAATAGACATACCTGTTTGTACAAACAAAAAGTTCCAAAACAAAGAAATATAGGAACAAGAAAAGAATAAATGATCAAGAATTTCAGGTATCGAAGGGCATAATGGATGAGCACAAATTCGTTCTTCCACTTTTTGGTTTTTGGTTAGCCTTCACATTCAAGCGCTCATGGAAAGTCAGCCAGTGTACATCACGCATCTTAATAGGAATTCTGCCTTCAGTAATACAATGTTGTAATGCTATACCAGAAATCAGTGGACATTTTGGAAAAGGATTTAATTCATGGAAATGGTTCAAAAGAGTAAGGGAATAGATTTGTTTCTTCGAATTAGTCAATAGCAAGGTAGGAGTAAGACTCCATAATTTAAGTTTAAAAAATATGTCACGAAAATATGTCAAAGCTGAACTAGAATTCCGAAGGTGCCGTTGATGACCAGACTGCCAGTCTTCAAACCATGGTGATAAAGAATGCAATAAACTAGTACACCAATATTCAGCAGGGGGAAGTAATAAGGATTTTAAATGTGCTTGTAAAAACTGGCAGAAAAAAAAAGAATAGAGTTCACCATATTTTGACCTCCCTCCCGAATAGATAAATAAAGAATATTACGACATAAGGGGTTCGACCTGCTACCCCAAAATGATTGAAAAAAAAAGACTGTAAAGTTTAGCCTCCCTGGATTCGGGTACAGGGAAGATTGCACTGAGAAACAAAAAAAATGGGGACAAAATGTGTATTTATTAAATAAACCTTTTTCTGAAAAGACATTTTCTGCCTGGACTAAGTAGTCATTAGATTCATACCCAATAACAGTGTCTTATCCCAGTTTAGAACATCCATGTGAACACCTCCCAAAAAAATCCCCAAGATACACAGGACCTCCTGAGAAATCTGAATCCCTAACACTGTCATAGGAGAAGCATCAGGAGCCCCCAAGAATATCCTGTGGCTCTTTGAAACATTTAAACAAGATCCAGAAAAAAAAAAATTCTGTACAGCGATGTACCACACTTGCAGTGGAGGCGAGGTCCCTAGTCAAGATAACTAGATCATCTGCATATGCAAGGGCAACATAAGGAACAATCTGGCCCGGCAAACAAATTGGAGAAATGTCTATAACAGAATTCAAAAGACGCAAAAGAGGATCAATGCTGAAAACATATAACAAGGGGTTAATAGGGCAGCCCTGACGTACTGCTTTATGAATAGGAATATAAGGACCCAGATACCCATTAACACATGCTTTCACCATCGCAGTCCTATACAAAATCCTCAGCCAATCAACAAAAATATCAGGGATTCCATAACTTTGTAAGGTAAACAATAAAAAAGAATGATCAACGTTATCTAAGGCCTGCGTTTGGTCTAGAGAGAGAATTAAACCATCAATTAAAGAAGTATTATGATGATCAAATACTTCACTGAGGAGAATGAGAGGATCAGTAACAGAACTACCTGGGGTCGTGCAAGATTGGGCTGGGGAAATCAAATGGTGGGCCACAGCCAGTAGCCTGTTGTTTAGAAGTTTTGCAAGTAACTTGAAATTGGTGTTCAATAAACTGATCGGTCACCAATTAGAAATGTTTAATTTATCACCTGTCTTATAAAGAAATATGAGTACTCCAGTAGCCATATCTAGAGGTACGAAATGTTGCTGCAACAGACTGTTAAACACCGTAGTTAGTTCAAAAGAAAGTTCTTTTCCCAGGATGGCATACAGCTCTGCAGATAAACCATCAGGGCCAGGTGATTTATGAGAAGCAAGAGATTTGATAGTAGCCAAAACCTCAGAGACAGTAAATGGAGAAGTCAGAGTCGGAAGAGAATAAGAAGGCAAAGAAGGGATTGGAAATTGTCGAAAAAAAGTGTCAAAATCAGTTCTTTTAGAAGTCTGACCACCAAACAAGGAAGTAGCATGCCCTGATACTATCTGAAGGAGCTCAGAATCAGAAGTACGGACAATCCCCGCCAGGTCCCGCAAAGCCGAAACAACCTTTCTTGCTATGTAATCCCAGTTGACAAGCAAGGGGCAAGCATTAGAAAAAGATCCAACTGTGCAGTGTCGCTGTTTAAAGCAAAGACCTGCTTGCTGAGCAGTCTGATACTGTAGCATAGAGCATTTAATATGGCGATTTGGTCCTTAAAATTATAGGCAGTGGAATGAGAAAGGGAATACTGATGCTGCAATTGTTTATGGTTCTTTAAATAGTCCGTATAGTCAGTAGATCGGATAAATCGCCCAGCAGACATGAGGAGGGACCGAAGTTCAGATTTGGTATCCAACCACCACGTGATCGGAGTCTCGTAAAGATCAAAGAGAGACTTCCTACAGTTTAAAAAATGAACAAGTTGCTGGGCAACACATTACGGCTCAGAAGGGAGGAGTTCAATTTCCAGTAACCAGGACCAAGAGAAGCCACCTGTTCCCCCAATCGAAGAGACAGAGCACAATGATCAGAGTATTCCACAGGCTGAACCAATGTGCTGCAACTGTTTAAAGATTTAGAAATAAACATAAAATCTATTCTGGTAGACAAGATTACCTTATAAAAAGTTCTCTCTCTTTTACCAGAAAAGTCCAAAAATGCATCTTTAAGAGCAGCCAAGTGAGTAATCGAACAAAGAGCAGACATGTCTCCAAAAAATTTGTCAGTGGAGGTAAAAGACCCTCTATCTAGCTGACTAGTACCACGATTAAAATCTCCACCCCAGATAATGTAATGAGCTACATGTAAATAAGGACTGAGATGGTGAAACAGTGAAGTGCTCTCAGCCTTTCGTTTGGGGAGCATAAATTGAAATAACACGATAAGGAACATCATGAAGCCTAAAATCTAATAGGAGCACTCTACCAGGAACAAAATCCAGTAACTTAGTCACAGTAGGTTGAAGGCAATGAAAAAGGATGCTAACCCCAGAGCAGCAGTCTGGGCCAAGGGACCAAAAAGAGACTCTAGAGATCCATTATGAGGTGACTTTAGAGACTTCCGAGACCAAATGAATCCGAGTGCCTTGCAAAAGAAAAATTCCCGGGGGGTAGGAACAGAGGAGGTGAAAAACAGCACCCCGTTTCCGATCATTTTTAATACTGTTGATGTTAGACATCAAAAAGAATAAAGAGGGAAATAAAGAGTGAGCGAAACAAAAAAGAAGCATTAGCTGCATTTCTTCTTTTTAGTACGGCCATTCCGGGGAGCAAATTTCTGTCCAGTGTCAAGAATCTCAGAGGGGGTTACCTCATTGGCAGTATCCTGAGAATGAGAGTCAATGGAAGAAGCCTGGGAGTCAGCATCAGAAACAACATCATCTATTAAAGCCAAAAATCTATTAGAAGTATGAAGGGCAGGATTCAAATCTTTAGTGGTAGACTGGGACCAAGCTTGCTGCTTCCCAGTAGCCATTCTCCCCACAGTGGAGTCCTCAACACTTGAAGGAGGGGGCATGATAGGGTGTACAGCACTAACTGGCACAGAAGGTGGGCTCTGCATTGATGTAGTCAGGAGATGCCCGTAAGGGGAGTTGGGGTGGGGTGGGGGAATAGGATCAGATGTAGGCAACAGCGTCGAGGATTGAGCAGTAGGCAAAGAAACTCCCACCACCTCAATGGATTGTGGGAGGATCCGAGAAGGGGCCTCAACCAATTTCTGTTTAGTAAATTCCCTTTGGACAGTAGCAATCAACAGTCGTTGTTCTTTAGGATCTGCAGTAGAATGCTTCCCATGCGCTGCTTCAGGACAGGAAGCATAAGCATGACCTAGGGCCCCACATGGGTTACACTGTACAGAATTCTGACATTGAGCACTGGCATGCCCTGTTTCTTGACAAAAAGAACATTTACTGAAACCACAGGCATTACTTACATGTCCCATTTGGCCACACCTATAACAGGTCTTAGGCTGGTCGGGTTAAAAGACAACTCCCTGGTCCCTCCCCCCCCCAAAAAAAAATTAGGAAGGTGTTGATATCCAGCATTATCTGACCTTAGGATAACCCTTATCCTCCAACCCCCTGTCCAGATACCTTCAGAATCAAAGATAGCATCAGGGTGCCCTGTTACAGTGCATCTCGGTTTCAACCAGTAAACAAGATCTGTTACACTAACCCCCTCATTACGGAATAGGACAGTGATGGTTTTATGCGCAGGTCATGATAAGGGAACAGCCTCAAAGGGGGCCCATAAAGGAGTATTCTTTTTCTGGTGGTATCTGGCCAAAATTTATCTGATCCATTCCCCAATTTAAAACTAATATTGAATGTGGATTTACCAGACACATGAATTAAAGCACACAATTCTGCCACATTAAATTGGAGACTGTCCTTCAATAGTTTCCTCCCCACATAGTCATGATCAGGAAAAATGTCCAGACCACCCTTATAGAGAAGTCAGACAGCATTATGTCGCTTAGCTGGGTACGCTGTTTGCTGAAAAAAAGAAGCGTAAGACTTCTGGTTCAGAGGTGGGACCTGGAAGGGAGGAACACGGTTAGGAGAGATTGGTCTGTTCCTGACTTCAGCAGGAATATGGAGAGGAATGTCAGAAAAAGTAGAAATGTCACTCATGCCATCCTCGAGAATGTCCTGACCAGAATCCAGAGGTTTAGCAGGCAATACAGTGTGTAAAACAAGGTGCTGGGTAAGCTCTAGGTCTTCAGGCAAGTGCAAAGAGGAAGAAACATGCTGGGTCACAGGGTCAGGATGCTGGGCCAAAGAATCCTGAGAAGCCACCAAGTCAGGAGAAGGGTGAACAGGAGAAGTAGAGGGTAAAACAGTACTCACAGTGTCAGGAGGGTGTGGAGAGATCAGGTAAACTCCCAGTATTTTAATCTGAGCAAACCCAGAAATCCAGTGTTGAGAGTCAGGGGAGTGAACCCAGCCCGCCGCCTGAAGGGAATGTTCAATAGACCACTGGCCAAGCTCTGGTAACAGAGTATCTGCCCAACAAAGTTTGCTTGGGGTTCCTTTTTTAAGTATCAGATCAGACTGTGGTGTAGCAGCTTAAAAGGAGAAGACAGTAGCCGAGTCCTGAGTCTTACCATCGGAAAAAACAGTCAGTGGTTTCTGTTGAGAAATCTCAGGAACAGTAACTATTGGAATGGTAGACACAGGTGCCGTAGCAAGCAGAGCTGCAGCATCAGAACCAGGCCACCCCGCAGTCACCGAAACAGGTGAGGAAAAATGGCACTTCAAGTCCTTAACCCTCTGTAGATGGTGGTCATTTTCTCGAAGCAGAAGTTGTTACAGGGTGCACAGAGATGCTGCCGTAACAGGAGGGGTAGTTTCAGATAAAAGATGCAAATCCAGGGCCTGGTCACAAACAATACTTGAAGCACGCAATGCAAGATCCATTTCACTAGCAGAGTGCGAAACCGTGGAGGCATCAAAGAATTCTTCTGAGTCCAGCAAATCTGGAGCCGAGGAGGAGACAGAGACCACGACCTGCCGTGCTTCCTGCTCCATGCCCGTCAGCGTAGCAACTGACTCAGCCATCCTTCGACGGCCAAAAGGGTCCCCCTACTGGAGAGTAGGGGAATTTCACTAGTGCCCTGGCCAAATTTCCCCCCATTCACTAAAATACCACCAACAGCTTAATCTGGTTCAAAGTCAGTTGGCATACATCTGCATCCCCCCCCCCCGGGTCATGTCTGAAAATAGGCAGAATTTGTCTAGTGTACTTACCCGGTCAACAAAAACTAAAATAAAAATACAAAAACAAAAAAATAGGCACCTGAACTCCCTTTCCACCTTTTTCTATTTCCAGATCTATCAGGTATGCTGAGTGTGTGCGATGAGCTGGGGCAGCTAATTTTGACCTATAACAGGGTTATTACTGAAGCCCTTGACTATATTTCACCTTTCTGTGTTTGATCCCTTACTTTGCACCTGTGATCTCCTTGGTCTGATGGGACTCTCGGGGAGTTGAAGAGGAGGGGTTGAAGGTTGGAGCGGCTCTGGCGGAAATCAGGATCTGGGGAGGACAAGCTTAGACTGAAGTTTCATTATGGAGACTATCAATCAGCAATATCCTGTAAGAAGGCAGAGTTTCTGACCAAGGAGATTGCTGCAGTGACTAACAGACCAGCTCATCTCTTCTGCACTGTCGATAGGCTTTGTAAGAGCAGACTGGATAGGTGTAAAAGGGTGTAGGAGTCCCAAGACCCCTTAAAAAGTTTATTGCAGCAGCACCCCACTTCTACTTTCTTCTCTGCCTAAACTGTATTTATTTCATTTTCCCCACAGACAGGTCGGCCACCTGTCTTGTGTTCTAACTATCCCCTTTTCTATAAAATCCTCTTTTGTTTCTATTTTCAGGCTATAGGAGCTCCAACCCCCCTTGCTATTGCTTTATGAGAGCAAATTTAGTAGTCCTAAGTCGAGCATGCACGCGACTTCCTGCACGATCATGCGCACACTCACCTTCACGAACATGTGTGCTTGCTGACGAGTCTACTGTAATTAAAATGGAAAAATGTGCCTAAAATAAGAAAAAGCATTGGTGCTTTCTTAAAAACGTGGGGTACAGTTGTTTTGCCCTCTTTTGTTACTCTTCTGGTGTTTTCCCTCCTTTGTGGGCTATATTTTTAAACAGAACTACTACCTTAAGTAAAAAGTAAGGGAGTTGTAATCACAAAGCTAACTAGGGTGTTCCCCTCACCCCCATGCATCCAGATGCAATGTTTATTTCCTTCACTTCTCAGTATAGGAGTGTACCTGGAGCTGCTTCAAAGTAAAAAAAAAGCTTAAAGTAAGAGAGAAGTATGCTAGAGCTTAGGATATTGTTGTTTACTTCAGAACTGTTTAGCGCTGCAGTTCTGAGTCACTTCCTAACTCTGGCATAACAGTCCGCTAAGGCAAAATAGGTAAAAATGCTTCAAAACCTAAAGAAATATTGTAAATGATGTTTAAGGGTGGAAACTGTATTTTTTTAAAGCAGTTTTCTTTTATTAGGGCTTACCTAAGAAACTCTTAGACGTTTGTTTTGGGTTCAGGTTGCTAAGGACCAGTTGGGTGCTCATTTTTCTACAGGCAGGTTCTCCTCAAGTCTCTGGCCTATTCCTATAGTACTGGTCGGCTCAATCCTTGCTCTTAATATAGGACAGAGGACTTGTAGGAGGAGTCTGTAGCTGAGATGACACCCAGAATACACTGTAGTTTTGCAAAGGCTTAAGGAAAATTATGTTATGCACCTTATGCTGTTTACTTTTGTTATTCAAATCAGAATAGTGTTTTGGAAATTTATTTTAAAGCCAGAATGAAGCATTTTCTTTGTTTTATTCAAAAGTGGGCAAAGCTTAGCCTCTTCCTGACTGTTTTCTCAGTATATAAAGAGCTTCTATCTATATGTCATTCAGTAAGCTGGAGGGCTCAGCAGGGAGCTGACCCAACCGAGACCCTAGTTTCTTCTAGTGGCAATTTTTTGGAAAGAAAGTATTGTTTTGGAATTTTGCCTTCTTTTATTTCTTTTGTTGTTTCCAGTTCATTTCTTCATTATTTTGATTTGCCTGCTGAATAAAAGCTATATTTTTGTTCCTGAAACCTTGGTGTCTGCCTCTTGAATCCCACACCCATGTACAATGGGCCTCAAGGCCCTTATCTGCTGACAACATCTATGTATCCATATGTATCTATGTAATCCTGCTTCTCTTCAGTCTGGAGGAGCCTTATCGCAGGCAAGGTGTGATGAGTTCACTCTGTTTTTTGCTGATAAGATTGCCTCCATCAGGTTGGATATCCGGTTGGTGCCCTCTAGTGCGATTTGCGGTGGTAGGCCTGATGTCACGGGCATTCAGCCTGTCTGTAGCTTGACTTTAACCAGTTGGCTCTCATGGATGTTGTGAAGGTCGTCCAGGGGTTGAGGCCAACAAACTGTAGTTTGGATCTGGGCGCAATGCACCTTTTAATAAGGTGTATTGATGTCATCGGCCTAGTCATGGCCAGGATAGTCAGGTGTTCCCTAATGATGGGTCTTTCCTGGACCCCTGAAGGAGGTGGTGGTAAGAACACTCCTGTAGAAACCTTCACTGGCCCCAGCTGCCTGGCCAACTACAGACCTGTCTCTAACCTTCCCTTTGTAGGGAAGGTTATGTAGAAGGTGGTGGCTCTTCAGATGGAGACCCATTTAACAACTCATGACATCTACAACCCTCTCCAGTCAGGTTTCAGAAAGAGGCACAGTACTGAGACTGCATTTGTCTGATGATCTCCTTGTGCCGAGAGAGACCAGGAAGCCATTCCATCTTGATTTTCCTTGATCTCTCTGCAGTGTATGGCACCATGGACCATGAAGTACTGTTGGATCATCTGCAGGCTTGTTGCAGACTCGCTGGTACAGTCCTTAACTGGTTTCGATCTTTCCTCACTGGCAGGATGCAATGGGTGGTGTCAGGTATTTTTTCCTCATTATCCATGCCCCTGCCAAGTGGGTTCCCACAGGGCTCTATTTTGGTACCCATGTTGTTCGTAGTGTGTATGCTGTCACTAGGGTACATTATAAGATGGTACAGGCTGAGTTTTCACAGTTATGCAGATGATACTCAGCTATACCTGTCTTTTGCTTCCTGGTAGCATGAAGCGGTCTCGGTGTTCAATCAGTGCCTCACTGAAATCCAGGACTGGATGAGTGCCAACTAGTTGAGGTTGAATCAGAACAAGACTGAAGTACTGGTGGTGGACCCCGGTCACCTGGGGGGGAGTGGGCAACCTTGACAGGTCACTGGGCTTAGGCCTGGGGACTTACAGTTGCTCACTTCGGTCAGAGTGAGAAATCTTGGCATTCTACTGGACTGCAGCCTGACACTTAGAGTTCTGGTGTCGGCCGTGGTCCAGAAGGCTTTTTACCATCCGAGAAACATTGCCAGGATTAAACACCTGATACACCTTGGTGATCTGCCATCACTGGCCATGCTTTCGTGATGTTACGGCTCAACTACTGCAATACCCTATACCTTGGGCTGTTGGGGTGGATCTTCACTGCCTGTAGCTAGTGCAGAATGCTGCAGCCAGGCTACTGACCGGGTTGTCAAGATCTGTCATATTACACTTGTGCTTCACTCCCTATACTGGCTGCTGGTTAGGTAGTCGATCACCTTCATGGTCAGTTTGCTGACCTATAAGACCTGCATGGTCAGGGACTTGGTTACTTACAAGCCCTCCTGTGATCCCACCACTCTACCCGCTCCCTCCTTTCGGTGGGAAAGGGATATCAGAATGTTCCTAGTATGAACTCCCTCCCTCACCCTTTGAGAGACAGTTCCACAGTAGAGATCTTTAAAAGGGAGCTGAAAACATTTTTGTTTAATCAAGCATTTCCATCAAACTGGATTTAGTTGTTAATAAGTTAATTTTTATTTATAGTATGTTATGCATTATGTAATCTATTTTAGCTGTTTAAAATGTTTTTGCTAGCTTGTAAAGTTGCCTAGGTCAAAATGAATGGAGTGCTATACAAAATAAAGTTGATTGATTGAGATCTATCCCCCTCACAATCGAGTCTCCCACCAGACCTAGACATTGCTTCCTCCTTCTCTGGAATCCTCCACCATCCTCCTGGAGAGCTCCACCATGGAGAATCCCCACATCATTTCTGGTCATTACCACGGGTACCTCCTCCTGGCATTCCCACCCTGCTAAAATGGCATAGGAATTTTTTAGTGGTACATGCTGAGTGATGTGCTTCTGACCTACCATTCCCATCCTTCTAGAGCCCACCATAGTTCAGCCATTCCTCCTCCCTGGCATCCTTTAAGGTAATGGTGAAAGACTTGGTGGCCCCTGGGTGGGGGGAGGAGGTCCCCCAAATGCTTGCCAACTCAGCCAGGAGTCTAGCAACCTCCTCCTTCAACCCAGAGAGATGAATGAAAATTGGGCAGCACAACAGTCTCCAGAAGATCTCTCTGAAAACTGCCACCCCACAGCCACTGCACTGCAACACTCCCAGCATTCCCAGTTCCTACTCTCTCTCTCTGTTACTTGGAAATTCTTATGTACTCTTACCCTTGATAGGGTATTTCTAGTTTTTCTCCTTCTGTTGTTTGTCATTCCCGTTTGTAATCCTACCCTAGCTGGGGAGTTGCTCCTAATCCCTGTTTTGGCCTATCCTTTGCCTTCTACCTGTTCCAGTAGTGAATGCAACAACAGGAGCAAACAGGCATCATACTTTCATTGATCAGGAGAGTTCCTTGCTTTCTTGCTTCCTACTCTGGATGCCTGCCAATGCCTAAGACCCCAATTACCTGCTTTACTCCTTTAGTGTTCCACTCGCTCAGTGGGACATGATGGGGAGGATAAATTAGAAGTGACTTCTTTTGTACACCAGCTGGGACTTCCTACCCTGCTATGACTGGTCCATGCATTCATGTGACCTTCACAACCCCTTCCCCGCTTACACCAAACTCTGACCCCTCTACCTTTGGCTCCTCTCGTGGATTGAGGTGGAAAGAGGCAGGTTACTGAATTTCCAGTAATTTCCAGCTATTTTCTGCAGCTCCCCTCTGCTGCAGACACTAGCAAATTGCCTCCATTTTCAGATGCACCTCGAGTGCTGAAGAAACAGAAGTTTTAAGCTCACTTTGGAATTCCTGCCCTACCCTCATTGATCTGTGCACTCATGTGATCTTCACAACCCCCTTCCTGCTTATACCAATCTCTGACCTCCATAGGGTCATCACCTTTGGATGAGGTAAAAACCAGATGCTAAACCACATCCCAAACTCCGCCTCTGGCTCCACCCCTTTTTTATGACTGATGAGTTTATCGCTCCTTATCCAAAGCCATTTGTAATGTCAGAATGTAATGATAGGAAATCATTTGTATACTGTTATTTTATTTATGCATTTTTATTCTTTGGCAACTAGGTTAATTCCCATAGGCCACATGGCCCATTTTACAGGAGTGACCCAGGAGTTCAGGAAGGTTAAGTGACTTGTTTAGGGTCACACAGTATGCAAGTGGAAGGTGGTAATCAAACTCAGGTCTGCTGGATGTGCCAAGCTCATTCACAGCTTATTGCTCAAACCTCTGTTAAACACTGTCCCATTTTCCTTTCCATGTCAGTTAGTATTGCTATCTTTTGACCAATGTTCGATAACTTAATTAGTGATGCTTGTGGTACCCTCAATACTGCATTATGTTCTGGTTGGGAGCAGGAAATGACGTCAGTTCCTATGACAAGCAGAGGCTGAACAAAATGCCAACACACAGCAGCAAGTGCTCATGGCAGCAGTTTGGATTTTTTGGGGAAGATGGAAGCTTCTTGTTCCTCTTGTTTGGCTGCTAAATAAGAAGAAAATTTGAATGTCAAAGTAGTTTAGATTAAAACTGAAATTTTTTTTGTTCTGTTTTGGTAAGGTATGTCAAAGAATATCCGGTGGGTGAGTGAAATAGCAAAGAAACAGAGACCTCAGAAATCAGTACTGAATGATTCTGTGTCAGGTATCTCACAACAGGTACCTCAAATTCCATCATGCTCCAGTTCACGTAACATTCAGCACAACCTCTGAGGCTGGAATTTCCTCAGCTGGTAAGTCAACCTCCTATTTCTCCCCTTCCGGATACTCCTAAGGGCCAACCAGCTTTAAAACCAGGTAATATTTGCTTTTATTTTACTGGTAACAAAGAAAGTACTGTTTGTTTGGGGCTGGAAGGTATCGCCACAGCAGAAATGCCTGGAAAAAAAACAACGGGTAAATTTCAAGACGTATTGAGGAGGAAAGCAGCCGTAAAGGAGAATTTGACAGCTATATTTCCTGACAAAGATGCACTGGTGGAATTAAATGAGAAGGAGTGTTCATTACCTGAAGGGGAGGAGGAGGGGGGCTAGAAGAAAGGAGGGACTCAGCAGCAAAATGTGATGGCAAATGATTTAAATACAGTACATATTGGGGCTGAAGAGCACCAGGAAGAAATTGCACGTAAAGCACAACATGCTGAACTGATTTTGGTTCTCACTAGCTTTAAGAGTGAAATGTCTTTGAATATGGGTGATCTAAAAAATGCTCTGCAAAAGGTATCTGATTCAGTGGGTGTTTTAACTGATAAATTTGAATTTCTCACCATTTGTACCTCTGAATTAGAAACTAGGGTTTCACGGAGACCACGTGACGCAGGGTACCGAGTAGAAGCTCCTCCATGCAGCTCCAGCTTCCTAACTTGATAATTTGTTATTTTGGACTGTAAAAACTATTGAAAACCCTCCACACCCATCTAATTTTGCCTTCTAATCATCCTGGGCTCTGGTTCAGCGAGTTTGAACATCGATGGAGGTTTATATGAAAAGGGCACCGCAGAAGCACACTCCACTGGTCACCCCCGAGAAGGCCCCGTAGAAATCTCGGGCCTCGAATGGGCTAGACAAGCCTGAACACTCGAGCCAGGTCTCAGAGCAGGAGCCGTTAACCTTAAACAGGTTTTTAGAAGAATTTAAACCCTTCCGTGAGGAAGTAAAGGAGATTTCGTTGGAGCTTTAATCTCTTTCTAAAAAGCTTGATGAGGTCTCTGTCACAACCTCAAATAATACAGCTCGTATTGTTTCTCTAGAGAGACTTGTGGAAAAGTTTGTTCCTGGGCTTGTGGCTATGTGGCAGAAACTTTCCTGTCTTGAAACAAAACTAGAGGATCTCGAGGGCCATAGCCGCAGGAACAATGTTGTCATACTGGAGCTTCCAGAGGGTGAAGAAGGTCAGAATGCCATAGTGTTTGTTCAGAAGCTGGTGGAAATGATTGCCGGTCCCTCTCCCTTCAGGTCCAAGTATATCATCGAGAGGGCGCATAGGTCCTTACGGCCAAAACCTCCCTCAGGAGCTGCTCCTCTCCCAATTATATGCCATTTTTTAAATTACTTAGAACGGCAGCATTTCCTGGAAAAAGCAAAAGAATTACAAGAAGTCAGATGGGAGAACAACAAGCTCAGAATAGTGCAAGACCTACCGGGTTCTGTCCAGCAGAAACGCACAGCATTCCACCCTATTGTGTCCAAGATCATCACTGCTGGGCTTAAGTTTAGAATGGAGTACCCAGCTAGGCTGCAAGTGCAAGTGGCTGGAACCTGGTCAGCCTATGATGATCCAAATGCTGCTCTCTCTGGCTTAAAACTGGCCCTACCTTATCTGTTTCATGACCCATGATGTGTCCTGTACCTCTGGTAATGGGGAGTTCTGAATCATTGGGTTGTGATGGCTTTCTGAGAGGCATGATGGAAATGAATGTAATTACCTGCCCGAGTTCGGGAGAACCCAATATCGAAGGCTGAAGAATCATCACATTGTTGTGTTCACTTATTTTATGACACTCCGGCATCAAATTCAAGTTTGGGACTGATGCTCCTACCAGGAGACTGTTTCTACTGAATGGTCTGCTTATTTGGGGGAGGGTATTTTTTGTCTAAGTTCTAGTTTGGAGCTTATATGTACCTGCAGTAAGGGGATTGTTGACTTGTACCCCTTTGGCTCACCTTTTAAAATTCAGGAGAGACTATTTTGAGGGATGTGCTGGGCTTTTCTTTTTCTACTTGCGCTGTGGTGCACTTTCACTCCGGTACCACCAGAGGGAGCTCAGATTATGCACTTTGCAGGTTAGCGCTAGTTGCCAACTTGGGACTTGTTCTCTTTTGCAGGGCTCTTTTACTTGAGGCCTGAGTTATTTAATATACCTCTTACTGGACTACTTTGTCCTGGCGCCAGCAAGATCCCGTGGTAAACTGGCCCTATCTCTTATTACCTGTCATTTGTGGTACTTGGGCAATTATGTTTCTTTGGCAGGCTGCATGTAATCCTTTAACTACACCAGCACATTCGCTGAGCCCAAATTCTATAAGGTGAACATTTCTCTCTGGTTACCAGGAGTTGGTTAGGTAACAGACTTTTGTTGGAACGTTGATTTTCCTTACATTTCTATTTAACATTTACCTGTTCTAATTATTGGGGGTTGGCTGAATCTGTTTGGGACTGCGGGGCAATGTCAGGAGGCTGGGGGGGGTGAGGAAGGGACGCGGTATTTTGTTGAGCATTGTTTGTGACAGTTGGGGTGGTTGGGTGGGTGGGTTTATGGTCAGACCTAAGGGTTGGTAAATTTACGTTACATGAGGTTGGGTTGATTTCAGGGGGACGGGAAGATTAGGTTTGGATTGGAGGTCGGGGGGCTGGGTGGGTGGTACAGCAGTATTCAAGGGGTTTTGGAATGTGGATTCTTGTTGCTGTTACACCGAGGTTATCATTATGTGCTTATTATTATCAGTCTAGATGGTTAGCAATGTTATCTTGCTACTTGGAATGTGAAGGGGATAAGGAAAAAATCTAAACAATACCAGGTGCTTAAGCACTTAAGTTTATTGCGTTCCCAGATAAAGTTTTTACAAGAATCCCATTTGCTACATTCTGAAGCTTTACAACTTAGGAGGCAACAGGTTGCTCAGGTTTTTAATGCCTCAGGGTCCACTAACAGCTGTGGGGTCATGCTAATTGTTAATAGAGGCATTCCCTCCATTTCCTCACACGTTCTTAGGGGTCCAGGGGACAGGTACATTTTGGTTCAGGGCACTCTTTGGTCCATGCCACTTTTACTCTGTAGTATCTACGGGCCTAATACAGATGACCCTGGCTTTTTTATGAAGTTGATTACCATTATTCTCCCTATGCTCCCTATTGCGATTGTTATGGGTGGCGACTTCAGTTTGGTCTTGGACCCTAACATGGACAGGTCTGGCAGCAGATTGAGGGGACTGTCCCCTGGGCAAAGGGCTTTTAGGGATCTGTTGGACCAGTGCAGGTTGTGTGACGTATGGCGAGTACTGCATCCTAACTCTAAGGAATATACTTTTAGCTCACCAGTGCACGGTTCACAGTCTTGCATAGACTACCTATTAATTTCCCAGGGGCTCTTGCTGGGAGTTTTGTCCACTTTGATTCAGCCTGGTCCTATATCTGATCAATCCCTGGTGGTATGCAATTTAGCTTTTCTTAATATGCCTAGGAGGGAGACCCGTTGGAAATTAAACGAACAATTATTAAAGGATGCTAGGTACTGTAACCTTATAAAAGAACAGATTGATTTATTTTTCTCTACTAACCTGATAGATAGTACAGAGCCGGATATTCTATGGGGCACCTTTAAGGCTTATATGCAGGGAATTCTTATTAGTTTAGCTACTAAGAGGAAAAGGACTCAAGAAGCAGAACTATTATCCTTACTGTCCCAAGTACGGTCTCTAGAAGCTAACTTATCTTCCAGCATTCCGAGTGAGGACAGGAAGAAACCTTTGGTAGCCAAAGACAGATATTTAGATTTGTTGAGGAAAAAGGCAGAGTTAGCCATTATCCGAACTAGAGCTAGTTACATGGATCAGGGAGAAAAAACAGGGTGCATGCTCACTTTAAGGTTAAAGCAGCAGGAGTCTGCAAGATTTATCCCTCCAGTCCGGGCTCAGGTGGATGGGTCTCTGAGGGTATCTCCTTCCAAGATAGTGCAAGAGTTTGCATTGTATTATGAGCAACTATACAGGGACATGGACTGTCCTCCTCCCTTGGAGATGCTGGAGGCGTATTTGAGGGACTCCCATCTTCCTTCTCTGTCAGATTCGCATAGGAGTTTCTTGTCCTCCTCATTATCCCTGGAGGAAATTTCAGAGGTTATTAAGGCCTTGCCCTCTGATAGAGTTCCATGGCCAGATGGTTTTTCCTCATTATTTTATAAAGTTTTTCGAGAACAATTACTGCCGGTGCTTCACTGGTTGTACCTACATATTCTCTCCGAGGTTGCTGTAGATGCCTACCTGTTTGAAGCCCTGATTGTCCTTCTCCCCAAACCGGATAAAGACCCTGAGTTAGTACAGAGTTACAGGCCTATATCCCTTTTAAATCAGGATATCAAAATCCTTTCGAAGATACTGGCCGATTGGTTAACTTTGGTCCTTCTGGACCTGATTGGCATGTCCCAGGTTGGATTCATGAAGGGGCGTTCATCATCAGACCATTTACGCATCCTCTTACATGTCTTCTCGGAGTCCAGGGATGCCACCTTTCCTGCTGGGTTGGTCTCCCTGGATGCTGAGAAGGCATTTGACCATGTGAATTGGAATTTTCTATTCCAGGTCCTTAAGGCCTTTGATTTTCCTACCATGTTCGTGGACTGGATTAGTGCTTTATATCGGGCTCCTTCTGCTAAGATTTCCAGAAATGGTGCATTTTCAAAACCCTTCCTTTTATATTCAGGTACCAGACAGGGATGTCCCCTTTCCTCTCTTTTATTTAATCTATATTTGGAGTCTCTCATTCAAAATATCCTTAACAATGTGGGGATACAAGGTATTCTGGTGGAGAGTAATGTGGTTAAGATCACTGCATATGCTGATAATCTTCTCCTTTACCTGTCTCATCCAATGACATCTATCCTGGCCTTGTTGGGGAAATTGCCAAGTTTAGTTCTTTTCCAAATTATAAATCGAATGCTAATAAATCGTCATTTTTTTCCTACCCCTTTTGGCTTGTGCTGGGCACCCCGGGTTCTTAAATATTTGGGTATTAAACTAACACGTAACCCTTTCTTATGGTTTAAGGAAAGCTTGGAGCCTTTCTCCCAGTTGATTGTCCAGGACCTGGATAGATGGTCTAAGCTTCCGGTTTCATTATGGGGCCGTATCAATATAATTAAGATGAATGTTTTTCCCAGCCTTTTTTATTCCCTTTCTCACCTTAACTCATTCATCCCATTATCCTGGTTTCAGAAAATGCATAGAATCTTTACTAATTTCATCTGGTCGAACAAGAATTCCAGATCGGCATACTATAAGCTGGCCGCCTCTAAAACAGATGGGGGACTTCGGATTCCCCACTTGGCGATCTATTACTGGGCTAGTCATCTTGCTAAATGCCTGAAATGGGTGAGCCCGGGTTCCGAGAGTTTGAGGCCGGCTTGGCTCAACATTGAACTAGACTTCATCCGGTCTATGAACATGGATCCCCTGACTATGCTTTATGTTAAGTTGTCTCTTTTACAAGACGCTAGCAAATGTACCACCCTTATGACGTCACTAAAAGTATATGCGCAGCTCTGCTCCTTTTTGTGATATATTCCATATCTGGACCTGTCCCAATCTATTTGGAACTCACTGGCCTTTACTATAAATAAGCAGAAGATCTCTTGTACATGGTTGCCCCAAGTGGGAGACAGGATAGTATCCACGTTTCTGGACGGCGAGGGAGCATGGCTCCCTGTTGCTAAAATCACTCAAAATTTTGTATCCCAGTATCTTTTCAATTCAGGGTTTTCCAATTAAAGCACTTGCTTACCATTGTGCTGGGTAATACCCCCCTCACCCACTGGCCTTTGCACTGATACCTGAGCTTTCCTTCCTATTGGGTTCTTCTAGTGTAATTTCATAAATATATCAAGTTTTGTTTCATTGACGGTACGGGGGTTCCTATGGTCCGACTAGGTTTTGGGATTCTATTTTCCACCAATACACCTTTAACTGGTTGGTTTTATGGAAGTTCTTTCATAAATATGTGTCTTAAGACAGATTACGCCTTATGTAATATCACATTCTACCTAATTTGTATTACACGCCAGCTAAATTGGCGAGCTAGGGCCTTCTCGAATCAGACGTATGTACCAGATGTTCCCAGGGAAAAGGAACACTTCTCCACATATTCTGGTCAAGTCTCAAGATAATCCCACTGTGGTATTCAATCAAAACCAACCTAGACCCCTTATTGGGGTTGCAGGACTGCTTCACACCTGATATTTGTCTCCTGGGAGATCTGTCCTCCATCAAGGTTAAAGTTCGGAGATTTCATATCTCCATGATTGCATTATCTGTCAAAAAACTTAAATTAAGGTATTGGAAAGATAAGGTTAGCATGACATATCAGGAATGGGTTCATGAAATCCTTGCTAACCTTCGCAAAGAGAAAGCCATAGCTAGTCTCCACAATCGGTTACCAAGCTACAAACATATCTGGGATCCCCTTCACATCTTAATCATGGTTGTACGGTTATAGGAGCTGTTGGCTGTTAGTTATTTCTATATGCATAACATTATTGTTATAGGATTCCAAGCTACAATGTGGTATTATACTGCTGTACGGGAGGGAGGGTTGGGGGCAGCTTATGTAATGTACCGTGACCATGTTGTATATGTTATAATTTCTGTCTCCTGTATTGTAAAAATGTGTTAATAAAGTTTGAATTGGAAAAAAAAGAAAATAGGGTTTCACAATTGGAAGACGGGAACAAACCAGTAACGCAGAAATTGAATGCTCATGAAAAACAATTACAGGCTCTTATTTAGACAGTGGTTGAGCTGGAAGACCAGTCTCTAAGAGGAAATTTGAGAATTAGTGGGATTCCAGAGGGTCTGGAAGGCCCGGAAGACCCAAACATTTATATGGAGAAAATACTTACTTTAGCAATGGGTCGAGAAAATCCAGAACAAAAAATGTTGCTTGATCGTGTCCATAGAGGGGGAAGTAGGTTCATAGGTAGTAATCAATCTTTAACCAGACCCTTCTACATTAAGCCACATTATTATCAGGACAAAGAATCCTTATTACAAAAGGCAAGAATGGAGAAAGGTTTGAAGCATAAGGATTTGTTTTTTTGTGTTTACCTAGACTTATCCGTGGATACGGTTAATATGAGAAAAACATTTAACCAGGTAAAAGAAAAACTTTTTCAGATAGGTGCTAAATTTTCTTTTTTGTATCCTGCTAAACTTAGGTTTGTGGTAAATGGAAAACTAATGGTGTTTGAGGATGCGGAAGATGCCATGGAAGCATACGAGCAGACATATGGTGACTTTCACTTAAGAGATCAGCTATTAAACAAGTAGAGAGCACATCCATATCAGGAAAGCAATGGCAATTCAAGGCAGTTAAATGACCAACCTTAAGGAGGCACTTAGCTTTGATTAGTACTGGGCTTCTTCTATATATTGTTCATTTAAGCTTTATATTGTAGAGGAATAAGGAAAGTATATGTTAAGGAAGGAAAAAAAAATTTTACACATTAGGAGAGTCTTGAGCTATGCAGTAGGGGCATATGAGATGGCAAAAAAAATAATAATGCCATCTTGGCTACTTTTGGGGGGGATTTTTCCTTTTGGTGCTATTGTGTTTTTGGTTATGGATTTCTATATAATTTTTTTGTTGTTGTTTGCACACAAAAGAATTTGAGGGGGTCTTAATGGGATTTTTTAATATGTTAATTAAATTTGATTATGATTGGCAATGTCTATGGGTCCAAGATTCTAGTTATAAAAGTAGTTTTAAGAACAAGTCTGTAAACTACTGGTTTGATGCTGTTGCCTCCTTCTCATATTGGCTGAGTAGAAAAAGAATAATACTTAAATGGTGGAAAAAATAAAAATAGTCACATGGAAAGTTAATGGGTTACAGAATAAGAGGAAAATTTCTAAAATCATTAACTTTCTAGAAACCAAGAAAGTGTCATGCATTTTGTTACAGGAGACACATTTTTTGGAAAAAAATTTCCTATGGTTTCAAAAGCATTGGGGGAAGTTTTTTTTTTCTTAAATCACACAGGCTTCTCGGGGAGTAGCCAGTTTCTTCCATAAAAGGTTAATATGTACAAATCCAATTATTAAGTCTATTAGGTCGGATGCATATGGCAGATATGTTATAGTGGAAAGTTTGAGTTAGTGGGATATCACTAAAACTTCTTTGTATGGCCCAAATAGTAATAACCCTTTTTTTTTCAGAATTTTTTTTTGCAGTTGTCAAAATGTAAGACTCCATATATAATAGGTTGAGATTTTAATTTAGTTATGAGGAAGGGGGATCATATTTCTATAACATATAATCTGTATAGACCTCAATAAGGGTTATTGATAACTTTAAATTAGATTTTAAATTAGTGGATCCATGGGTGTCAGTAAATCCAAATAAAAAATGTTTTTCTTATTTTTCTTCCAAATAGCAAACGTATTCTAGGTTAGATTTTTTTTTTATTTCAGATTCATTGTTACATAATATAAATGATATAAACTATTCTGGAATTGTAATATCGGACCATTCACCTTGTGGTTTACTCTTACCGTTCGGTCATGAACAAAGGGAGCTTGTCCAATGGAGAATGGATCTATCTGTACTAAATCAGTATGAAAATGAGAGGAGAGTTGGTATAGAAATGGATAATTTTTTTTCTTAGCAATAAAGATTTGGAAACTGGGTTATATTCAATGTGGGGCTCATTTAAGGCTTGGACCAGAGGTTATTTGCAGCAACTTAAACTTTATAGAAAGAGGAAGTGGGCAGGATTACAGCTGGAATTGGAAAAATGATCCAGACACTCCAACAAATACATAACTCTAATTTTGATTTAAAAATTTATAATACATTATTTAAAAAGGGAAGAATATAATAAGCTCATTACAGCTAAGGCAGAAAGTCAAATTATGCATACACGGAAAAACTATTATCTCACGTCGGATAAATCATTAAAGTTGCTGGCCTGGCAGCTTTGTAAGGAAAGAGAACAAAATAATATAACACAAATTAAAGATCATG
Source organism: Neoceratodus forsteri (assembly GCA_016271365.2). NCBI lineage: Eukaryota > Metazoa > Chordata > Ceratodontiformes > Ceratodontidae > Neoceratodus > Neoceratodus forsteri. Next base: position 1,200,200,581 of record CM057458.1, on the reverse strand, counting down.
ATGGTCATTTACAGAGGGACCCAAAAGTGATTATTAATATATTTCAGGATTTTTATACCAACCTCTATGCCTCGGAAGTAGATGGTGCTCAATCATCTTTTGATTTTTTGGATAACTTACAATTAAAACAAATATCTTTGGAAGTAAAAATCCATTTAGAGAAACAAATAGAACAATGGGAGGTGGATAAAAACTATTGATACTTGTCAGGAGTGGAAGGCTCCAGGCTCAGATAGGATTCAAATAGACTTCTATAAAAAATATGGAGTGAAACTTTCTCCATTATTAACACATTTATTTAATTCTATTTTCAATTTACAAAGGTTGCCATAGTCATTTAATTTGGCTAAAAGTTTAGTGTTGTTAAAGCAAGAAAAAGATCCAAACTGTTGTACATCTTATAGACCAATTTCCTTGTTGAACTCTGACAATAAGATCTTTGCAAAGGTGTTGGCAAACTGTCTGGAGGGGCCACTCCCTGCCTTGGTGGACCCAGATCAGAATGGTTTCATAAAAGGGCATTCTATTAGTGAAAATTTAAGAAGAACAATTAACATTATTGCTAATAATACTATCCAAGATGCCATTCTTTTGGTAGTCGATGCTAAGAAAGCATTTGATAGGGTAGAATGGGGTTTTCTATTCTCCCTACTAGAAAGAATGGGGTTTGGTCAAAAATGTATTGGTTGGATTAAGTGTATTTATAAAAGCTCTGTAGCAAACATTAAGATTAATAATAAGATTTCTGAGACCATTCATTTGACTAGAGGGCTGAGGCGGGGTGCTCCCTCTCACCCTTATTGTTTGCATTGGTGATGGAACCTCTGGCAGAGTCAGTAAGGCAAAATCCTGATATAACAGGAATCAGGTTCAATAATTTTATACACAAAATAAGTCTTTATGCTGATGACGCTTTGTTGTATCTGACGAATGCATATCAATCACTAAAAGAATTTATGAAGGTAGCATTACATTTTGGGGTTCAATCAGGATATAAAATTAATTGACAGAAATCAATAATTGTAAAATTATATTCAAATTTAAATCTTCAAACTCCCTCTGATTGTCCATGTTGACAAGTGGACACAGTTAGATATTTAGGTATTATGATTACATCGAAATATGAGGATTTGTACCAAGCTATTTTCCCAAATTTAATAAAAGATATAAAACAGGACTTTCTTAATTGGCAGCATCTTCCATTGACTCTTATTGGTAGAGTGAAAGCAGTTAAAATGAAAATTTTACCTAAACGCTTATCTTTTTTCAATCTCTTTCAATTATTATTCTGAACTCTACTTTTGTCCTTTTAAAGAGACTTACAGTAAAGTTTATTTGGAGGAACAAAATGCCACACATTGCTTATAACAAATTAATTCTTCCAAGAAACAGAGGGGGTTTGGCCTTTCCGGATTTTAGGAGATATTATATAGTGGCTCAATTGGTGATAGTGTGGCAATGGTTGAAAAGGGATGAGAGCCAACTTTGCTCTATCCAATTAGAGCACAGTGGGTTTTCTTATAGATCAATGAAAAACTTTCTTTTTTCTGGGCTATTTAACCAGAAGGAAAATAAGAGGCTTTATAACCCTGTTTCTTATGTCACGTTTCAATGCTGGCAGAAATTACATAAAAATTCAAAAATTAAGATTCCAACCCCCAAATATACCCCATTACTTAATCATTTGTATTTGCCTCCTTTAATTAGGGATCCAATTCTTAAGATCTGGCAAGAGAAGGGGATTTATGAATATGGTCAGTTATGTGAAAATAATTATCTTACACCATTTAATTTAATTCAGTCTCAATATAATATTCCATGTAGTCATGTCTTCAAATATTTACAATTGAAGAGTTTTCTGTATAGAGCAAATGGATCTCTACAACTCCACAGCACCCCCTATGTAGACCTTATGGAAGAGCAATTGGTAAGTAAAAAACTGATTTCCAGGATATATAATGGGGATCATAAGGTTATTTCATCTAGTGAAATGGCTAAATTAAAGGATAAATGGGCTAACAATCTGGGTATTCATATCTCAGATGAATTATGGAAAGAAATCTTAATGACCCCTATTTCTATAGTAAAATCTAATAAATTACAGGGAATACAATATAATACATTGCATAGGGTCTATTTTGCTCCACATTGACTTCATCAAATAAATAATTCCATATCTGCCAGCTGCCCCTGACGTACTGGTACTACAGGAACGTTAATTCATTTGATTAATGAATGTCCCTGTTTGTCCAATTATCGGTTACAATTTTTTGCAGCATTGACTAAAGCTTCGGGCATTTATGTTCATAGGGAATCATTAAAATCGTTATTGGGATTTTCACAACAAATGGTCCAATTTAATAAATATCAAAACATTTTTGTGACCAATGCAATCATTTTGGCAAAGAAATTTATTCTTATTAAATGGAAGGATGCGGCTCCCCCAGAGTACAAGGTGTGGCTTAATTATATGGTGGACACAATGAAATTAGAGCGAATCCACTATGTACAAGAAGGAAACTTTCCATTTTAGAACAAATACGGCTTTCTTTCTCCCATGTATTATAAATGGTAGTTATTAATAGGAGATATCAGGTAGTAAAATTAAAAAGTTAATAACAAATAATAATAGGGTGAATCTTGCACCCATAGGTAATATGGTTACGATGATGAGGACTTGTTGGGCTCTGAAGGGTTTTGTACAAGGGATTCCCTTGTTTTGGCTGAGGATGTAGCATTTACATTTCCTAAATGAATTATATTACAAAAAAAAAAATACTGCATTGTGTTCCCTTTACCTCAGCAGCTGCTGCTGTTTTTTTCATATATCTAAGACATTCCACAATTTCAGACACACCATTCCATGCTGCTTATCTGAATGACCTGTAAAAGTGTAGCTAATATCATGGAATGTTCAGGTAATACAAAATGAGAGCAGTAACTGTTGAGGACTCATGAGAGAAGTAATCAATGTAGTGATAAAGGCAATACAAATTAGATCATTAATTTACCAAAAATTGGTCTAAAATGTATCAGAATATAGGACAAACAAAAAGAAACACATGACAGCATATAAAGGTGTAAAAGCTGTTTCCAGTCATAGCAGTAAAAGATCATACTTAAAATTCAGAATAGAAAAGATTAGGTTAATTTACTGCTAATGGTCTTAATGGCCATATTTTACACCTCCCAGACAGACTGGTTTTACAAACAAATGCAGGTCTGAATGAAATCAGAACTTTGTAACCTGGACATGCAATGCAGCCAAAACAGTGACTGATTTGATACAGACAGTTTTAAGAATATATGAGCACTCAAAATGGCCCAAAAATCAGACTACATTTAATCAAAACCGGATGAGCGGACAAGGACCCTAAAAACCAGATTATCCAGTCTGAAACCGGATAGGTGGCAACCCTAGACCCCCAGACCTTTGGTTCCTTCTATGGATAGAGGTGGAGAGACATAGGTTAATGAATTTTCAACAATCTGAAGATCTTTTCCGTAGCTCCCCTCTGCTGCCTGCACTAGCAGCTTACCTCTGTTTTCAGATGTGTTGCAAATACAGGAAAAACAGAGCTTTTAAGTCCACTTGGGATTTCTTCCCCTGCTCCAATTGGCCTGTGTACTCAAGTGACTTTCACAACCCCCTTCCTGCTTACACCAACCCCTGACCCCTGGACCTTTGGCTCCTCCTGTAGATTGAGGTGATGAGAGGAAAGTTAATGAATTTCCAGCAATGTCCAGCTCTTTTCTATAGCTCACCTCTACTGCCCATGCTAGCAGCTTGCTTCCATTTGAGGGAGATGAATGTTAAATTCTGCTAGCAGAATTCTAGAGGAATTTAAATTCCACTTCCAAAATGTTTTACTCTAGTGAATAAATGGAATTTTAATGTAACCTACCTCATTTCTTTTACTAAAGTAAATGAAAATCACTGATCCTCTCACACACAGTTATTCAAGTATTTAGAATGCAACATACATCACTATAAAGAGCCAAATATTTACTAAAATAATGTAAACTATAAATGTTTTTGTGCACTGGAGAATGTTGCCAATTTGGTAGGAAAACAGTTAGAATTCATAGATTTGGCATGGGTGGTAATCCATGACAGTCACAAAAGTTCACAAAATTGTATCGGACGTGGAATTTTCAGTTCCACCTAGCATTAGTCCAAATCTGATTCTTCAATTCAAGTAGATAAAGGCTGAGAATGCTACAGAAGGTGACAATCCTTAATCCATATCATGATCTTCATTCTAATTATTAAGCATACCGCCCTCCTAGAGCACTTAAAGAGGTTTTCCAGTATTCAGAAAAACATTTTAAAATATCACACCTCAGCAGATATTTAAAATCAAGTCAGTGATGTGTTCCAAGCATGGATAGGACATACTCAAGGGACTAGATAGGTCTAGGAGAAAAGGTAAGTCTTCGCAGCCTGGGGAGGGGTTTCAAGACACCATTAGGGTAACTGACTTATAAATCTGGCCTGGCAGTATGCTGGACACAGACTCAGGCAGGTGGTGTGCAGACTGATGGACTGCATGATCTTTATCTGTGGACAAATTTAATGTATATATTATTCTGATACAATGTGACTTTTATTTCATGTGTCTGTATTTATTTATTTAGTCTTTGGTAATCATGCACCTATACTAGGCAGCAAAGTGCCTATTTTCAGGAATGTCCTGAGATAAACAAAGCTAACAACAGGTAAACAACAGTAACTAGAATAACAAAACTTGTGACAGAAAACAGTATCAAACAATACATTACACATTGATGATCCAGAATACACTTACTAGGTTAAAACAGATCAGTAACAAGAACAGGTAAAAAAGGTATGTCAGTGCCTTAGGAGGGACAGCTTAAAGTAACCAGGAGAATCTGCACGCCTGACCATGGGATGAATACAATTCCTAAACCTAGGGGCAGAGACACTAAATGCCACATGTCCCATATTCGTTGAGTACTTTATGTTCCCTTGTTCTTTACTATTGAGGACATTTACATGAAAACAGGATTTTTGTGTCCTCTTCAGACTTCATCTCATCCTTCCTCTTACCCCCAACTGAAGTCATAATCCTCTGTGAGATTATAACCATTTCAGATTATAGTCATTACTATAGTAACAGACTATGGTGTCACATACAGATAATTATGACTTCAGTGGGGGGGAATGCAAATATCCTCAGTATTTAAAAAAAATCAAGAGATACAAATCCAGAAAATTAATAAATGATTGCAGGAGTTCAGTTGTGATTGAATGTTATATTTAAAAAAAAATATCCTGGATACTGCAAGCTGGCTTTATGTTATACTTACAGTTTTCTTCATTTGTGCTTGTGGTATTGATGCAATCCTAAATATTCAAAAATTGTTCACTATTTCAGAAATAATGAAGGCACAAAAAACATATTATTCAACATTAATGTAACTGCAAAAATGGTGACTAGGAAAGGGACCCCATATTCTAAAGTTGGGGTTAGTTCCACACAAAGTCCCTTATGATAGTGCTATTGTATGTAATGGGCAAATTGTGGTATATTTATACTAGTACAGAGCACACCGTGAGTGCACAAAACATGTATGAATGTACCTTCAAAGTGCAGCACCAAGCAAGGCCATAATGGCTGTGTACAGTCACAAAGTACAGCACCTTGCTGGCCAATAAAAGAAATGACACTAGACAGAAATCAGGTAACCAAAGCATAAAGTATCGGTGCCCCAAATGTGTTAGTACTGTTGTGCAAATGTGCTATACTCAAATGTCCCCATGTAACTGTACCCATTCCCCCATTCAAGGTGCTAAAGGGTCAATACCTGCTCATTATGTGCCCATTTCAGTTTCATTGCAGGACTTTACTACTTAGATAGCAGGGAGTCTGGGTCAAAGCTCGGTGTTAACAGATGGCTTTTGAAACTGCAGTATCACAAACTACTAAGCAGCACTTTATCACAGGTGCTTTTTTGCTGTGTTTGAAGTACAGTTCATTCCTTTGAATCATTTATGTTTCAAAGGCATGGATGCATTTGTACATGTGCAATCCCTAATTTTGTGCCAACACATCATGTAAACTGATATTTTAAATATACTGTAGGTCACTCCATGTTGAATCCAGACTGGCATTAAGTCATTTTACATGGCACTAAAGATTTGCATATCTAGCCCGACGTCTACTATCAGAGTTTATGATCTTTATTTAAAATAATTCAGATTTTGCCTATCAAGCGTTTAGAGCAATGACTGCAGACATATATGAGCATTACTATATCTATCTATCTATCTATCTATCTATCTATCTATCTATCTATCTCTCTCTCTCTCTCTATATATATATATATATATACTCTGTGTGTATATATATATATATACATATATATATATATATATATATATATATATATATATATGATACATGATAGGCATGAGTGTGATATGGCAAATATTGTCACTCCTGCAGAGTGAGCTCTGGATATCTCATGAGTGCCGAAGGCACGAGTGAAATATCCAGAGCTCACGATGCAGGAGTGACAATATTTGCCATAGCACACGATCTGCCCATCATGTATTCGATATGTACAATAGGGCCAAGAGTTTTAGAAGTTTTGTTATGCTGTCTTGTGTTCTGTTCCTGCTTATGTGTTTGCTCATTCTGTGTGTGAGCTTTTCTGAATGGGCTGGCAGTGTTATAAACTCTGGGAGACACATGAGTGTGTTTTGCAATGCTAAACAAGTTAGTTTTAGGTAGGAGTGAGAAACATCATTTTGTAAGGCTGTATTGTTTACAAGTCTGGCTGCAGTGAAGCTGAGAGCATCACAGTAATTGTAATGAGCTGAGAGGCAGAGTGTCAGAACAGCTGATATTGTTTTCAGTGGTAATTAAGTTAGCTGCAGGCAGTGTGCAGAGTGTTCTATGAAATTGTGTTCGTTAGGATTCTGGCTGCAGTCAAGCTCAAAGTATCACAGTAATTGTAATGGGTGAGAATCAGAGTTTGGGGAACGTGTGAGAGTGTGTTTCAGTGGTAGCTGAGTTAGCTGCAGGCAGTAGTTTAGACTGTTCTGTGAAGCTGTGCTGTTTAGAATTCTGGCTGCAGTCACAGTAATGAGCTGGAAGTTGGTGGGGGGGATAGGTGTGTTTTGTAATGCTCACTGAGATAGCTGTAGGCAGCAGTGAGACCTCTGAAGTAGTTCTGCACTTGTGTCTATGGTAACAGCACAGGTGTTTCTTGCATGCTGAGGGGAAAGCTGCATAGAGTGATGACCTTTTGTGACCTGTGTGTGTAAGACCCTGTCCACACTATGCCTCTGTAATGTTACAGAGGGCTCAAACCGTTACCACAACAGTTTGCGTTTACATCTGTAACGTTACAGAAGGCATTTTCATAACCGTTGTTGAAACCACTGATGAGGTGGTTTGCACAACGGTTATGAAAACGGTTGTGCCCCTGTAACGTTACCAGCCATAGAGTGGATGCGTGAGCATGTAGCTCCTGTATTCCCCCAGTGCAGCATGAACTGCATTGTGGGATAGGGTGCAGCTGTAACATTACAGGGCACCCACAAATGTGGACGGGCTGTAACGGTTCCAAACCATTATCAACACTGTTTGCAGGCAGTGTGGACACACTGTAATGGTTCCAGTCTGTAATGGTTTGGAACTGTTACAGACTGTAAGTGGTATAGTGTGGACAGGGCCTAAATGACTGATATCATCACAGTAGAGCAGAGGATAAAAATATCACACTGCAGTGGATGATACACTGTTTTATCTCACTCATTTACCACTCAGCCCTGTTGTGTGTGTGTGTGTGTGTGTGTGTGTGTGTATGTATATATATATATATATATATATATATATATATATATTGCAAAAAACTTCATTAATGCTGTAGTTAGGGTTAAAGCCACGAAAGTAAGGAAATGTGACATCAGGGTTTCCAGCACTAACACCCTACCCCCACACTGAACACACCAACAGATGTCAGGGTGTGCCTTGGGGTTGTCAGCCTTAACACTCACCCCATTCCATAAGAAAATAAGCTGAAATGGATACAGTATAAGAGAATGGGGTGAGGGATAGGGCTGATGACCCCAAGGCACACCCTTGATGCCTCCTGGTGTGTGCAGGTTGGGGCAGAGTTTTGGGATTGGAAGCCCTAATGCCACATTTCCCTACTTTTGTGGCTTTAACCCTAACTACAGCATTAATGAAGTTTTTTGCACTTCATTTCCTCACTTTTTGAGATAGCGTAACCATATCCTTATTTACCTGTGGAAGCTCAAGACCCTCTGGGCCCTGCACTCCCATCCATCCATGACAAAGAGGTGGCGGGGAAGGTTAGGGAGAAAAAGATAGCATTCAGGAAGTATAAGGAAACACAGAAGGAGCAGGACAGAGAACTGTACCAGTTAAAGCAGAAGGAAGCGGGGAAGGCAGTCAGAATAGCAAAGGCCTAAACCGAGGAAAAGATAGCCAACTCGGTTAAGAAGGGGGATCAAACTTTTTATAGGTACATTAGGGAGTGAAGAAAGACAAAGGGAGGGACACTGAGGCTAAATAAAGAGGAAGGAGGGTGGGCAGAGAGAGAGACAGTGAAAAAGCAGGGAAACTGAATGAATACTTCTGCTCAGTATTCACAAAAGAAGAGGGGGGATGTACCTAATCCAGTCAATAGAAGCACTCTGGATGGGGGGGTAGATATTAGTCCTTTCACAGAAAAAGTGTTCTGAAAGAACTCCTAAAACTGAGGGTGGACAAAACAATGGGGCCTGATGGGATTCACCCCAGAGTTCTAAAAGAACTAAGGGGTAGAACTAGTAACCCCACTGACTACCCTTTTTAACAAATTATGGGAGGATGGTGTGGTACTGGAGGACTGGAGGAGGGCAGATGTGATTCCTCTTCATAAAAGTGGGAGCAAGACAGAGGCAAGAAACTACAGACCTGCCAGTTTGACCTCAGTGGTAGGGGAAATGATGGAACCACTTCTGAAGGAAAGAATTGTTGAGTACCTAGAGGCCAGCAGGGCACAAGACCCAAGACAGCATGGATTCACAGTGGGAAGGTCATGTCAGATGAATCTAATCAATTTCTTTGGCTGGGTGACCAAAGTAGTAGACCAGGGAGGGGCTGGACATGGCCTACCTTGACTTTAGCAAGGTATTTGGCACAGTTCCACACAAAAGATTAATAAACAAATTATCCAGCCTGGGAGTGGGTCCCGGGGTGGTAGCCTGGGTAAAACATTGGCTGGACAACAGGGTATCCTGTGACATGGAGCACTAGCGATTGGGCACCTGCCAAAATGGTGACCCACTTTTGGCTCGTGCCCCGATGGTGGGGGTGTGGGGTAGGTGACTAGATGGGGGTTGTCATGAAAAGGTGACAGGATATCGTGTGGGTATATGTGCCCGGGGGGGCAGGAGTGAGCCCGATGGATGTGGGGTGGGATGGTGTGTGAGGGGTGGTGCCACGGGGTTCCAGTGAGCTGGCGTTGTGGTGTGGTGGGATAGGTGTCTGCTTTGGGGTGGTGGGGATACAAGATTTGGGACAGGGTACTGGTGGTTTTTGTTGTGCCCAGCTAGAGACAGTGATTTGTTTTACTTGCACCCCTCAGACATGCACCCCCCATGGAGCTGAGAATACTAAAACAGGGGGGTGCAAGAGTTTTTGTGCACCGGGTTTGGTGTGGCTGGGATGCCACATCACCAAAATTGAATTTCGGTGATGTGAGGTTGCCATAAGGGTGTTCAGCATGCCGAATTCAACCTTATGACATGGTACCGGACAACAGGACGCAGAGGGTAATAGTAAATGGAGTCCACAGTGAAGAAAGGGGGGTTACTAGTAGGGTTCAGCAGGGTTCAGTACTGGGTCCGGTCCTTTTAAATGTCTTACTAAGTGATATTGCAGAGGAACTGGAAGGAAAAGTATGCCACAGATGACACAAAGATCTGCAACAGGGTTGATACACAAGGTGGGGTGGAAAGGATGAGAAGGGACTTGGCAAGGTTGGAGGAATGGTCAAATGTATGGCAGCTTAGATTCAATGCAAAGAGGTGCAAAGTAATACACCTGGGATACAAAAACCCAGGGGAAGAGTACTCAATGGGGCTGGTGAGATACTGACAACAGCAAAAATGGAAAGGGACCTGGGGATAGTTATATCAGATGACCTAAAGGTGGGCAAGCAATGTGAGAAGGCAGTAAGGAGGGCTGGGATGATACTGGGATGCATAGGGAGAGGCATCACCAGTAGAAAACAGGAAGTTGTTATTCCTCTGTACAGACAGTTGGTGAGACCCATCTGGAGTACTGTGTGCAGTTCTGGAGACCCCATCTCTACAAAGACATAGACAGGGTGGGGGCTGTCCAGAGGAGGGCAACCTAAATGGTGCAGGGTCTGCACCAGAAGACATATGAAGAGAGACAAAAGGAGCTTAATATGTATACCCACGAGGAAAGGGGGGACATGATATGAACATACAAACATACAAATGTGCCAGCAGAAACAGACCACCTGGTCTATCTAAGTCTGCTCAAGTGTGCAGCCAACACCTCTGGTTTGCAGCTGCCCAACCCCCTCCCCTTTGTCATCCCACTGCCACCCCCCACCTAACCCACCCTCACTCTCCCTGTTCCCTGTCCCATGCCCTTTTGAAGCTGTTCACAGATTTACGTGATACCACTCATTCTGGCAGGGCATTCCATTTTGCTACCACCCTCTCTGTGAAATAGTGTCTCCTCATTTCCTTCCTAAATCTTTCCCTCTCTATCCTTAGCCTGTGCCCCCTGGTGACCCTCCCCCTTCTTAACTTAAAGACCCCATCTGCCCCATTCTTATTGATTCCCCTCAGATACTTGAATGTCTCTATCATGTCCCCCTGTCCCTTCTATCCTCCAGGGTGTACATATTCAGGTCTCCCAGCCTGCTGTCATAGTCTCTCCCCTCCATTCCACATATCATCTTTGTTGCCCTCCTCTGCACTCCCTCCATTAGCCTAATATCATGCTTTAGGTATGGCCTCCTAAACTGCATACAATACTCTAAGTGTGGCCTTACCAGCAACATGTAGAGGGGCAAGATCACCTCTCTTCGCCTGGACCAAAAAACCCTCGCTATGCACCCCAGCATTTTGTTTGCTTTTGCAGCTGCTCTCCTGCACTGGGCAGTGTTGTTCATGGTCCCTGTTATCATTACCCCTAGGTCCCTCTCCTCCTCAGTGATCCCCAGCTTAACCCCCCAACCAGTATTCTCTCCTTGAGTTCTTCACCCCAAAGTGCATAACCTTCACTTCTTTGCATTGAACCCCAGCTGCTACCTCTCTGACCACTCCTATAGCTTGCGTAGGTCCCCCTGCAGCTGCTTCCATCCCTCCTCTCCATCCATGACTGCTCTGATTTTGGTGTCCTCAATGAGCAGACTTACCTTGCTCCCTCAAGGGAATCAACAAAGTCCAAGAGGGTAGCATCTTTCAGAAAAAGAGATGAGTAAGAACAAGGGGGTGCAATTTGAAGATGGGGGGGACAGCTCATAGGTAATGTGAGGAAGTATTTTTTCATTTAGAGGATTGTGGATGCATGGAACAGGCTTCCTGAGGAGGTCATGGAGTCAAAAACAGTGGGAGAATTCAAGAATGCATGAGACAGACATAAGGTAATTCTAGTGGGGTGTAGGAGGAAGTAGGCTGTTGGTTAATTAGGATCTGCAGCTTATCCATTAGGTAGGGAGATGGGCAGACTAGGTGGGCCAAGCAGTCCTTCTCTGCCATCAAATTCTATGTTTCTATGTTTCATCTGTAGATGTGTGTATATATATATATATATATATATATATATATATATATATATATATGTAGCAGAGGGCCCTGCACTTCCATTGATAAGACAACAGTGACCAAATTGTCAGCATAGCCTTCTTATTACCCCATATCATGTACCCATTACAGAAAATTTTCAAATCCCAGCCAAAACATAATTCTGTGCAACTGCAATGCCATTCCATGTCACAGGTGTGATAACATATTTTGGCCCGGATTTGAAAAATAACAGCTGTCACATACATGAGGTGGGGCAATAGGAAGGCTATGTTGAAAGTCTGGGGTCAAAATATAAAAAATTTCCAAAGTTACAAGCGTACATAGTAAAATTGCAATGGGTGGTCATAACATTGCCATTTTTAATAACTGTGACCCAAAAAGTGTCAACATAGCCTTCTTACAACCCCACCTCATGAACAAGGTCAGGAAAAATTGTCACATCTCGCCCAAAAAATGATTTCATCAACCAACCTTGAAATCACTTTTCAGGCAGGAGTTGTGTAATAACAGTCACATTGTTCATGAGGTGGGGTCCCCAAAAGGCCATGTTGAAAATTTGGGGGTCAAAATCTTATAAAATGACAAAGTTATGCATAAAAGTTGAAAACCCACATTGAAATACATTAATCCCATTTACCTTAGTTTCTCACATTGCAGTTGCTGGTTCCAGCAGCAAAACCTGTCTTTGATCTGAGAGTGGGTCTTGAACTTGGGACCTGTGTGTGTGTGTGTTGTGGGGTGTACTGGGGCATGTTGGGTGGTGGGTGCTGAGTGGGATGTGGGGCTGGAAGGGGCTGATTGGTGAGGGACCATTTTCTTTTTTCACAGGTTTCCAAACAAACAAACAAAAAAAAAAAACAGAGGGACTGTTTTCTTAATTCCAGGTTGTGCCTGAAATGGGAGGGTGGGGGTGCCACTAGACACCAGGGGATATATCAATTTTTAACAGGGACAGCGATAGGTGGGTGGGGGGGTGCCACTAGGCACCAGGGAATCAGTTGATAATGGGAAAAGTGATCTGCAAGTGGGGGGTGCCACTAGACACCAGGGAATAAATTAAATCATTTATGGGGACCACGATCAGAAGGTGGCGGGGGGGTGCCAATAAGCACCAGGGAAATCATATGGCAAGGTTGTGGTGCCTCTGCCCCCTGAGAGTGAAAACTGAGTCCCCTCTGCAGCAGTTCTTTGTACATTATGGACTCATCACTGGGACTACAATCAAGCTCTGCTGACATACAGATTGATGTTAGTAGAAACATACCTGTATGGCCGATGTATTTTGCATGTTGTTTGTAATGTCAAGCGACTGTATATATGTACTCATGTGACATTTTTCTCTCAGGAAACATGAGTTACCAAAAAAAAGAGAATCTGATAGAACTGTGATGAATATGAGTGTTTGTTTTTTGGGGGTTCTGATTCTGTCATTGTGGGAGGGCATCGGTCCCCCAGAAGTCTGCAAGCTTGATATGATTCAAGTTATAAAATCACAAGACATACATGGGCCCATCTTTCTCTATGCCAGATATTATGCAATTGTTCCTAGTAGAGAAAGAAAGAAAGAAAGAAAGAAAGAAAGAAAGAAAGAAAGAAAGAAAGAAAGAAAGAAAGAAAGAAAGAAAGAAAGAAAGAAAGAAAGAAAGAAAGAAAGACAGATAGTGGCTGTTGGGCGGGGTGCCACTAGACACCAGGGAATAGATAAAATCATTTATGGTGACCATGATCCATGGATGGGGGGGTGCCACTAGACACCAGGGAAATCATACTGTGATTGGTGGGTGTGGGGTGCCACTAGACACCAGAGAACATCACAGATTGCCAGGGACCGCAATGGAGTGAAAGTGTGTAGGGGGGATGCCACCAAACCCCAGGGAAACAGTATCTCACAACTAACACTGCAGTCAGCAGCAGCACAACTTTAGCTGCAGTTGCAGAAGTCAAAGAAATTCCCAGTGTTCTGATTCAGAGAACACGGGGGAAGCACTCTTCTTGCTAAGCTGGGCACCCGGGATTTTGGGTGCCCTGAAAACATATCCGTGGGCACAATATTAAAAAACAAACATCAGATCTAGCCAAACGGGTTCCATTTAGCTAGGTTCTGATGTTTGTTTTTAAAAATCTCAACAGTTTTATGTATTTCTACCTTTGTCAGTTCCTGGAAAAAATCAACAAGACGGTGACTGGCATGGCACAAAAAATGTGTGGTGCTCTGCCAATTCAGTGGTGCAAAAAAAAAAAACAGAAGCATTTGCTGCATCAACTTTTTACTTTTGCTGAGCAACATTATCTAAAAATCCCTACTGTGCATGCACAGGTCAGAAAACAATAACATTTAAAACCTTGTGGCTCTGGAGCCCTTTAATATTTTCTCACCAGACCTGTCAAAGGCACTACCTTAGTACATGGCACATGTCCCCTATAACTTTGGGATAAAAATTCCAGTCCATGTAGGCTGTAGGTGTGAGCAAAAAAAAAACATGTTAAGTGTAGGAAAAAAGTTTAACATTTACAAAAAAATGACACATGTGGACCTCAGAAACTGCAAAAGCTGCCATCACGAAAATTTCCACAGATTAAGATTCTGGATCTTAGACAACACATACAAAATTTTAGCTCATTTTGTCACATGGAGCCAAATATATTACTGTACAAACTTAGTGGTTTAACAGTGAACAGACTACTATATATATATATATATATATATATATTGATGCAACAGGGGTCGTGATAAAAACTGTAGAATAAAACCATTTATCTATGATACTACGGTGATAAATGTATTTATCATCATAGTATCCCATTTATCTACACAGTTCTCTTCAGAATTCATTTAGAATGTTCGGCCTCAGAAGCAGTACTAACCATATTCAAATAGCATGGTACTGTGAGCACGAAAATTGTTCAGCACAAAATAATCTACAAAATAAGCGGTATTTCATTTATAGATATCTTATATATTTTTTATAATTAGCAATAAAACAGAAGAAAATGTAATTGTTCACTTTTTTGACAAACAAATGTGAGTAACTTTAAAACAAAAAATGATAGCATGGTACTGTGAGCACGAAAAATGTTCAGCACAAAAATATCTAAAAAATGAGTAGTGTTTTCTTTATAAACACCATTTTTTTTATAATTAGCAAAAAACAGCATGAAATTCAATTTTCTTTTCCTTTTTTGACAAATTATTTACACCTACCAAAATCTAAATGTTCACACAACATCTAAACCTGTTGCATAAATGGAATATGCAGTGATTCAGTGTGTGATGATGCATTTATCTAGTACAGTTTCCAGTGAGCTCTAGTAACTCTCACGCATACCTTCGGCACTCGTGAGGTTACTTAAGGTCACTGGAAACTGTACAAGATAAATGCATTATTACACACTGAACCCCAGCATATCCCATATATATATTGTACACATATATATATATATATATATATATATATATATATATTAGAGGCAAAAACTCTGTTTAATGCATCAGTTAGGGTTGTTCCACAGTGACAAAAGTGAGGAAATTTGATGTTAGGGTTGAAACCCCTTTCCACCCCCAGCCCACCCCCAACTGGAATCGGGGTGCGCTGGAGTCATCGGTCCTAACTCTCACCCCATCACATGTGGAAAGAAGCTGAGGAATAGGAGAATGGGGTGAGAGTTAGGACCGATGACCCCAACGCACACCCCGATTCCAGTTGGGGGGTGGGCTGAAGGGGTGGAAATAGGGTTTCAACCCTAACATCGAATTTCCTCGCTTTTGTTGCTGTGGAACAACCCTAACTGATGCATTAAATGGAGTTTTTTGCCTCTAATTTCCCTTCTTTTTAAGAATGATAACAAGAAATAGTGAATGTAATGTGGTGGCGGAGCCAGGGCCCCCCAGCATGTCTTATCCATAGTAAAATTGTGCCTGCAAACACAAATCGAATACAGGGTGACAAAGCAAAACAGAGAGAGAAACAGTACTGCAGACAGAAATGTTAAAAACAACGCAAACGCAACCGTAAATGAAAACGCAAAGGGTAACGCACATGGTGGTGTAAACGTGAACTGTAAGTGAAACGGGTACGGAACCGCAAGTGGAAATGGTAATGGTAACAGTAATGTAAGCACACAGGCTGGTTTTCCCCAAAAGCTGTATTGAGAAAGACAGTGAGTACAAAGAATATATGCAAAATAATGACTCTCGAAACAGAAAAATGAGGACTTGGAATAGTAAATTGCTTATATCTCAGGAACCGTACAACATAGAAAAAAAAATTGAAAGTCATATGAATTATCACTTTCCTGGCTAGTTTTGTGCTTAACCCTTAGGGGGCTAAGCACTTTTTCAATGAAAAGTCTGTATCTTGCACCGTTTCCGAGATACGGGCCCTGAAAGGCGCGGTGAATGCCGTAATGTTATCCTATGGGAAAAAAACATAAGTTTGGAGTGCCATAACTTTGCCTCTCTGTAATATTTTTTCACCAAATCACTAAAATGCACATCTGTGGGATGTTGGCTGTGTTCCCTGCAAATTTCAGCCCAAAAGACTAAACCATTATTTTGCAGCAGGGCACCAAATGATTGCTGCAATGCGTTGCATGCCGTAATGTTATCCTATGGGAAAAAGCATCAGTTTTGGAGTACCGTAACTTTGCTGCTGTGTAATATTTTTTCAACACTGAAAGGCAGATCTGTGAGATGTCAGCTGCGTTTCCTCCAAATTTCAGCTCAAAACTCCAAACCGTTCTTTTGCAGTGGGGTGTCAAAGAATTGCTGTCATTTTCCTACAGCCCAGAAAAGTACTGTTGCAATTTGCGAAAGCTTTCGCAAAAATTTTTGACACTTTCATGAGTGCGACACTACTTTACAAAAGTACTTTTTCCAGAAATCTGAAAAACATATTTCTGGGGTGTTTTACCCCAAAATAAAGACATGGTAGCATCCTCAGGGTCCGACTAGGTAAATACAAAAACAATTAGGTTGCTAGAGGGTCCCAAATTTAAATGCCAAGCATTTTTCTGATCACCAACTGAAAACAAAATGGCGGATTTGCAACAGTAAAAGGGCCATTTGCGAAAGTAAAAACTGCATTTGCGACACTGTCGAACTTTTTGTTAACTTTTCCCATTGACTTATAATGGGAACTTGTTTTTTGAATAACTTTTTTGAACCGTTTAATATTTTTTCACGAAATCTTCAAAAGGCACATCGGGGACCCTGGCCGCACGTTCCCTGAAGATTTTGGACCGGTCGCGCAAACCATGCAACCTGTAGGCACAACCGTAGAATTCCAAAAAAAGTGTAAACGCACGCTCAGATCACGCTTAATAACTCCGCAGCTGTATATCTGAATGGTACAAAACTTGGCAGATCCTAAGGCATATGGGTCTTGATTCTGTATTCCAAATTTCAGGCAAAGCTGTTGAAGGGTTGCAAAGTTATTAAGGTGCAAAAATTGTGGGTTTAACATGTAAATCGCTCCTCAACCCTAACTATAGTAGTACTACCGTGCTACCATAATATATATATATATATACACATATTAATTAACTGCACTAGGTTCGCTGCCAAATATTGGTCCCTCTCCCTTCCCCCCCACCTGGCCTCTACCCTCTCCCAACAGCCTCCACCGGCTTATTACCTCAGAAGCACAGACCCCAGACTACTCCATGTCCCATTTATGTGCACAACCAAAGGCCAGGCTGCTTTTATCTACAGAATTCCACAGATTTGGAATGCCCTACCTGCCCCCGTAAGACACGCACCAAATCCCTATCATCGCAACCTACTACTCAGAGTGCATTTCTCCTCCAGCTGCTCCTGTTTCAACTAACAATTTTACTAGTATGATGATGAAGTCTAGTCACATATTAAATGTACTCTACCCTCCAATCTTTCCCACTGTATGTATCTACCCCTGTCTGTAACTTCCTGCCAAATGTTTGACCGGAGTAAGCTTTTGCATTCCAATATTGAACTGTCTATGTATTAATTCCATGTTATGTATTGGGTCCCGGCCCCCAGGTTGCATCTGGAATCGAGCATGTTGTTCAGTATGCCTTCCTGGTAAATCTCGTAAACAAATAAATAAATACATGTGTGTGTGTGTGTATATATACAGTATATATATATATATATATATATATATGTGTGTATATAAAATATATATGCAGTATATATACACACATTCATTGCCAAAAACTCTGTTAATGCATCAGTTAGGGTTTTTATTAAACTGTAAAAAGCTGGGAAAGTCAATGTTAGGGTTACCAACCTTGCCACCCCACCCCACCCTACCATCTACATATCAACAGGCATTGGCATGTGCCACGGGGTCATCAGACCCACCTCTCACCCCATTCCATGTGTAAACAAGCTGACACTCTACAGTATAGGAGAATGGGGTGAGTGTTAGGACTGTCAACCCCATGGCAGGTCCCAGTGCCTATTGGTGCCTGTAGGGTGGGGTGGAGTGAGGTGGTAAGGATGGTAATCCTAACACTGAATTTCCAAACTTTTTTCACTGTGACTTCAACCCTAACTGATGCATTAAGGGAGTTCTTTGCAATGAATTTCTCTTCTTTTTGAGAAAGTGCAATGTAAGTAGTTAGTTGGAATGTGTTGTGGGGGCGTGCCCTCGGCCCCGCGCTCCCTTCACATTGCCCATTTTTTTATGTAATGGTATGTGTATGTGGGCCTGTGCTCCCACTTACACTTAAATATAGAGCCATACAGCAGTCACATAGTTACGAAAAGTAACTCTTGTAGCACTTATTTAGCAATATCTCAGAAACCATAGCAATTAAGGAAAACCTTCCACTGTGGTTATAAGCATGACTTCAAAGCCTCCAGACGTGCTAAGCTGTAGGAAGTGAAAAATCTGTATCTCGAATAAATTTCGAGATACAGGTTCCAAAAGGCACCACGGGTGCTGCAATGTTATCCTATGGGAAATTTCTGAACTTCAGAATGCTTTAACTATAGGCCTGTTGAATGTTTTGGGACCAAACCAACAAAAAGCACATCTGTGGGCCAGGGTTAGCCACCCTGAAAATTTCAGCCCAAAAGCACAATCCGCCTTGGCACAATGAAGTGAAAAATAAAACAACACATTGCCAATGTTTTTGAGCATTGTTTTCACAAAAACAACACGCATTTGTCAATGCCGAATGTTGTCATGCTGGTATTGGCAGTGGTGGAGCTAGAGACGCAGAGCACTTTGATTTTGTTAATGTGTTGCAAAATGTGATTTTGCACAGCGAGCACGCCGTTGTGCACCACAGGTGCGGAAACGCGTTTTGGGCAGGCTGTGAAAAATGGCAGCTTGACTGTTGATAAGGAGATGTACACAAATGCCAGTGGTGAAAATGTGGCATGAAAATATTGCAGACTGACGAAGTTACAAGGGTGTGTGGAAACTGCGCAATGCACGCTTGCAACACAGTCATTGTAAGGACTTTTGCCACCAGATTTTCAACATAGGCATTTTAGGACCTCTGCTCATGAATAGTGTCACAGTCATTTCCTCAGACTGTCCTGAAAACTGATTTCGCACAGCGACCATGCAATTCTGCACTGGACGTGCGAAAACACATTTCAGCCAGCTGTACTGTTCATAAGAAGGCACAGGAAAATGCCAGTGATGAACAGCTAGAGTGAAACTGTTACAAATTCACAAAGTCATGAGCATGCATGCAAACTGTGCAATGCACGCTCGTAAAACACTCATTTTATTGACTTTCATCCCCAAATTTTCAACATAGGCATTTTAAGACATCTGCTAATGAACAGTGTCACTGCCATTTTCATAATGTGTCTCAAACACAGGCTTTTCACAGCAACCGCACTATTCTGCGCTGGAACTGCGAAAACAGATTTTGGTCAGGATGTGAAAAATGACAGCTGGACTGTTCATTAGGAGGTGCAGAACAATGGCACTGTTGAAAATCTGGAGTGAAAATATTATAAGTTTGTGAACTTACGAGCGTGTGTGCAAACTGAGCAACGCACGCTCATAACACAGTCATTTTATGGAGTATTGTCACCAAATTTTCAACACAGGCATTTTATGACCTCTGCTCATGAACTGTGTCACTGTCATTTTTGTAATGTGTCCTGAACACTGATTTCACACAGTGACTGCACTATTCTGTGCTGGAAGTGCGAAAACACATTTCGGCCAGGATGTCAAAAATGACAGCTATATGGTTCACAAGAAGGTGTGTTAAAATGCCAGTGTTGAGAATCTGGCATGAAAATATTGTGAATTCACTAACTTATGAATGTGCATAGCAACTGCACAATGCACGCTCATAAAACAGTCATTTTTTGGATTTTTCCCACCAAATTTGCAACATAGGCTTTTTGAGAGCCCTCCTCATGAACAGTGGCACTGTCATTTTGTTACTCAGCCCCTAAAGGTGATTCCATGCAGTGACTGTGAAATCACCTTTCAGGACCAGATAACGCTATGACAGTGCAAGAATTCATGAAGTGGGGTCCCAAAAACTCCATGTTGAAAATTTGGGGCCAAAATTCACAAAAATGCCCGTGATATGCAGCAACATTGAAAACACCCTATTTATTCCATTACGCAGCTTACCGGCATTTCTTCAGTTCATGGTCGGCTTTGAAGAGTGCAGATGTGTTCCTGGTCCACCGAAGATAGTCGCACTGGACTCTGGAGGTAACTATGGGGTGAGGGGGGTGGGGATGCAGGGTGCACAGAGGGTGGGTGTGGGTGGGGGCACGGAGACTACAAGGGACTGTTTTCATTTTACAGGTAATAAAAAATTAGACAACATGGCACAGTTTTTTTAAGGGGATCTGGAACACTGGGGTGGGCTCCCAGCATGCCACCTAACTGTTGGGGGGTCTGTAGCTGATGGGGGATTGGGCACCCCCGTCGGCACCCAAAGCAAGCAGGGGGGGCTGAGACAAGGTGGATTGGGCACCCCCTCGGCATTTAACAATGGTGAGGTTTCTTTATGCTGACGGGGAGTGAGCTCCCCTGTCGGCACATAAAGAAAGCGGGGGGCTGAGCCGAGGGGGATTGGGCACTCCACTCGGTATTTAACAATGGGGGTGTGGTGATTTATGCCGACGGGGAGTGGGCTCCCCCGTCGGCACATACCAAGGGGCAGGGGTAACTGACAGGGGGATTGGGCACCCCCAAAGTCAGCAGTTTGGTGGCCACTGTGCCGCCATGCTGATAATGTTGGCGAGCACATCCAGGAAAGGTCCGCTGCATCTGACGAGCTTTGCTTGGATTGCAGCGGACCTTTTCTTAGATGTGCTCGCCACATTATGTATGCATGGTGTGGCACTGGCATGCAGGCTGATTGGGGAATGAGGGATGTCCTGCATTCGCCCAACAGTGGCTGCACCTCCAAAGCCCCACTGCATCAAGATATTGGCTGCACAAGTGCGCCAACATAAAAATGTTTTCATGAAAACAAACATGCTTTTGAGCACCCCGTACCTTTTGATGAAATGTTTTTCTGCACAAAAAAATGTTTTCATGCATGTTTTCGCAAAGGTTTTCGCAGTACACATATACATTTTCAGATAGGCTAAAAT
Organism: Neoceratodus forsteri; assembly: GCA_016271365.2. Taxonomy (NCBI): domain Eukaryota; kingdom Metazoa; phylum Chordata; order Ceratodontiformes; family Ceratodontidae; genus Neoceratodus; species Neoceratodus forsteri. The sequence continues at coordinate 1,200,179,180 of CM057458.1, read as the reverse complement.
GGAACATAAAAAACTTGCATTACTTTTGAACAGATTAAGATTTTTTCACCAAATCTTCAAAATGCACCAGTTTAACCCAGGACACATGTAGGCATGCAAATTTCAATCCACTCAGATATGTTCTTCAGTCCTTTAAGCATGACCAAAAACTGCACAAAAGTTGGGGATTTTTCACTTTTTTGACATTCTACAGTTGACAACCATACATCCGACTGGAACAAAACTTCCCAGATCCAGAGAGCTATGGTTGGATGCTGTGCATGCAACATTTCAGGCAAACTGGACAAATGGTTGCAAAGTTATTAAAGTGCAAACTTTGGGGTTTAACATAGAAGTGGCCGTGCAACGTATCTATACTGGCCCTACTGGGCCAGTATAATATATGTGTGTGTGTGTGTGTGTGTGTGTGTGTGTGTATATATATATATATATATATATATATATATATATATATATATATATATATATATATATATATATATATATACACACTCACACATATGGGATACATGATGGGCAACTGTGGAATATTTGCCATATATCACAAGTCACTCATCATGTGTGCGATTTGTACAATAGGGCCAGGATTAGTAGGGGAGGCATTTATTTTGTACATTTTGTTTGTTTTGGTCATTATTTTCCTATGGTGTGTGGGTTTCTTTTTTGTGGTCATCCTCGTAGTAGGGCAGGTTGTTAAGGTCAGTCACAGTGTTGCTATACAGCCAACACATTTGTGTAGAACTTGCATTGCTATTGATTTACTGTTCAGTGTGGGAGGGCCAGAGAGTTTGAAGATTATGGTGGTTCTGTTTGTATGATGGAGACAGTTACGCCTTTTAACTTGTGTTGGGAGCAGTTCCTTTTGTTTCTTTTTTTCCTCCTATTTAAATGTGTCCTGTAATATTGGTTTATTTAATTTGTGTGTCTGCATTGCTAAGTGACATTGGGGCTGAGTTGGCCAGTGGAATTAAGAAGACTGTGAAGAGTAGAAGAACGCTATCAGGGAGGTTTGGACAGTGCAGGAACTGTCTGACATTCAGAAAGGTTAGTGTATGTTTTCATGATTTGAAAAGGAAGAGACAGTGCTGGTTTGGGGTTTTGTTTCTGCTTTGAGCAGTTTTTCGGTAGGGAGCTGGGGCTGTGCAAATGAATCGAGCCCTGTTGTATGTGTTTGATATTTATGGAATAGGCTTGGAGATATTGGAATTGTGTTGAAGAAGTGCCAGGAGTTATTATTGGTTTTTAGGGCATTTCTGGGTAGTGAATATTTAATTTTCTAGGACTCTTTTAGTTTAGTTCTGCTTTCCTGTATTGTTGTTTCAACAGATTCGTATCTAACTTGATCTACTGTGCACTTGTAACAGGTGGCTTTCATTTAAAAGTAGTTTGGTCAGGCAGATAACGTAAGCACTGTGTGAATATCACCTGCTGACCTAGTCACTGTTGAATGTCAGCAACTGATGTAGACACTGTAGAATATCTGTTAAGATATTCCATAGTGTCTATGTCAGCTCCCTGATATTCAATATTGGTGAAAATAATGACATTTATTCAAGTGTTATTCCTTCACCCCATTGTATAAATATATATATATATATATATATATATATATATATATATATATTATATTATATATATACTGTATATATATATATATATATATATATATATATACACATACATGCATGAACAAGCTGAGACATAGGAGAATGGGGTGAGAGTTAGGGCTGACAACCCCAATGCACACCCCGATGCCGGTTGGAGGGGTGGGCTGAGGGGAGTTTTCAACCCTAACACTGAATTTCCTCACTTTTGTTGCTGTGGCACAACCCTAACTGATGCATTAAATGGAATTTTTTGCCTCTAATTTCCCTTCGTTTTGAGAATGAGGACTATAAATAGTGAATGGAATGCTCCCACCACATGATTTTTTGTGACATAGCAACGGTAACAGCAACGCAAACGCAAGTGGTAATGATTACGCACATGGTGACACAAATGTAAATTGTAAAGCAAGTGTTGATAGAAATGCAGGTGCAAAGTGATGCCAAAGCGAACAGTGACGCAAACAGAGATGCTAGCACATACAGAAATGCAACTGGTAACATGCACGATCATGGTACTGCTATTGTAAATGCAAATGATAACTGTAATGGCAACAATAACACGAAAGGAAACAGAAACGCAAACGCAAGCCCATACAGAAATACAAACTGTAACGCTCACGGTGACGGTACCACAATTGTAAATGCAAATGGTAATGGTAACAGTAACAATAACACCAAAGAAAACAGAAACACAAACGTAAGTACGAATGGAAATGCAAACCGTAATGCACATGGGCACGGGAATGCAATTGGAAACACAAATGGTAGTGGTAAGAACAATGATGACACAAAACGAAAAACAAACGCAAATGAAAATGGAAGGGTGGCCACCAACAGAAATGGTAATGTGCATGGTGATGCTAAGTGAAAGACAAACACAAACAATAGTGGAGACACAAATGGTAACAGTAACGCAAACGCAAATGGAAATGCAAAGGGTAACATATACAGTGGCGTACACGGGAACGCTAACACAAATGAGCATTGAAACACAAGTGTAAAGCCTACATGTAACAGTAACTGGAGCACACACTGTATTTTTCCCCAAAAGCTCCATTGAGAAACACAGTGAAAACAAAGAATGTATGCATATTAATGGGCCTCGGAGCAGAAAACGAGCAGTTGTAATACTAAAATGGTAATATCTCAGTAACCGTACGACATAGAAAAAAAAAATTCACATGATTTCTGGCTAGGTTTTCATTGAATGTGATCGTCGTGATGAAATTCCGTATCTCGCACCATTTCAGAGATACGAGCTCTGAAAGGCGCGCCGAATGCCACTATGTTAGTCTATGGGAAAAAAACATCAACTTTGGAGTGCCGTAACTTTGCATCCATGCAATGTTTTGTCACCAAACCACCAAAAGGCACATCTGTGAGATGTTGCCTGCCTTCCTTCCAAATTTCAGCCCAAAAGACCAAACCATTTTTTTGCAGCAGGGTGTCAAATAATGCCTGTCATTTTGGCCATAGTCTAGAAAAGTAGTGTTGTGATTTGCAACACCTTTTGCAAAAATCTGTGAAAATGTTGCAAGTGCGACACTACGTTGCAACACTACTTTTTCCAGAAATTTGAAAAAGCTAGTATTCTCAGGGCTCGAATAGGTAAACACAAAAAGAATTATGTCCCTAGATGGTCCCAATTTTAAATGCCAAGCATTTCTGTGACCAGTAACTGAAAACAAAATGGCGGATTTGCAAAACTACTAGGGCCATTTGCGACACTAAAAAGCGCATTTGCAACACTTTTTGTTAACTTTTCCCATTAACTTATAATGGGAACTTGTTTCTGAATAACTTTTGAACCATTTAATATTTTTTCATGAAATCTTCAAAAGACACATCGAGGACCCCAGCTGCATGTTCTGTGAAATTTTCAGACTAGTCGTGTAAACCATGTGACCTGTAGGCACGAGTAAAGAATGGACAAAAAAACTTAAATGCATGCATGAATGTCGCTTATTAACTCCACAGCCAAATACCCGACCAGCACGACAGTTACGAGATCCGAAGATCTATCATTACGCCCCATGCCTGCCAAATTTCAGGCAAATCTGCTGAATGGTGGCAAAGTTATTAAGATACAAAGTTTCACCATTTAACCTTAAAAGGGATACTCAACCCCTACTGTGCTACCATAATATGTGTATATATATATATATATTTACACACACACACACATATGGGATACATGATGGGTGACTGTGGAATATGGATACTATTAGCATGAGTGCAGAGTGCACTGTGATATCATGATGGTGAAGCCATGAGTGATATTGTCTGGTACTCTCTGCAGAGTCTAATAGTATCCATATTCACAAATCGCACATCATGTGTGCGATTTATACAATAGGGTATGTGTGGTAATTTTTTTTAGGTGTTATTTAGTGTTGCTGTGTCATGCCGCCGTTGTTTGGTTTTTCAGGAATGAAGTAGTATGTGGAGGAGGTTTGTGTGCTCTTCTTCGTTTCTGTGGTGTCCATTTACTCATTGGTTTACTTTTCTGAATGGTGTTTGTCGAGTGTTTTTTTATTGGTTTCTGCTCGTTTCGGTGCATGATTCGTTTTGTTCTATTGGTTGTTGTGGTTTGGGGTGGAGTTGTCATTTGGTGCAGAGTTTCAGCATTTCATGGAGGTTCATGTGCGATTGGTATCACTTATACTTTTACAGTCTTTACTGCTGTATGTTACTTGAGTGTGACTATTTTATTTTTGTAGTGACAGTCATAGCTTGGTAATGTACCGTACAGTTGATGCTGTGGATATTTTGTGTGCTGATATTACTGTATTGCTATATGTGTGCCGTTTCATTCAGAAGTCTGTTGTGACACGTAACACAGTATTTATTTGTGAGTTGAACATACATTTTACAGTGTTTTACTAAAGGAAAATGTAGAATAAATTCTTTACATCTGTTCTGCTTCCTTCAGCAGTATAACTTTATACTGTTTTTCATTTATTGGTTGGATAGGTTGTGTTTTGCATACTTTTCTACACAACTTTTTTTCTTTTATTCAGTTATTTTAACTGTTCTGATAGTCAACAGAAATGAAATAAATCTAAACATTGCTCCATGTAGTTTTTTCGTTTGTAGTTCTTTCATTTATTATAGCTGGTTCATTTTTCAGTTATGGTTCTGTTTTAGTCCAAGTCACTATCTGATGAGATCAGAGGTGCTTTGCGCTTCCTTCCATGTTTGTGTTGTGGTCCTGTGGTAAAGAGGGAAAAAATACATGTTAATATATTTTACTATGTTTAGTGCTAACAGTTATACCTTACCTAAATATGAGTTCAATACCCTCTATGATACTGACGGTGATCTTTTCCGCATGTATGGTGGGGTACTTAAAGCATGCTGGCATACTCAGGAGTGTAGCCAGAAATTTCCATTTTGTACACAATCTCCAACAGTTACACCCCCCAATTAAAAAATGTACACATCCTTTCCAAATGGCACTCCCTTCCAAACAAGTCAGATTGTTGTCAGATGACTCCTCTAATCTCTAAAGATGTTATACATGTATTGGACACTCCTCAGTGGCCTACACTAACCCAAATACTACAGATTAGAATGAAAATATTAACAGAGTGGCTTATGGTTTGTGACAGGCACCCAACAAAACTGTACACAAATGTGTACAGTGAGTATGCCTGTCTACACCTTGGGCATACTGTTTGGGAATGAAAATGGGATGTTTTCATGTGGCTTTGTTGTACAGCTGTACTTATGTGAAGAAAAGGTGCTGCCTGTCTGTGGCTTTTCGTTTATATCAGCACTGGCCTTCTGTTCTTCTGTGGAGGTTGAGAAAATGTTACTTGTTACTGGGTTTTATTTGTATTGTTCAGAAGATATAGATGGTACAGGTTCCATGGTATTACTGATTATGTTAGATATATTTTTGTGCTTTTTGTCATTTAGCTTTGAATATGTATTGATAGACTGGATTTTTTTATGCCCTTAAATTTGAATTATTTCATTTGCAGGAACGTATCAGTCGGTTAACTTTTGTACTAAGTGTTTAGGTATAGAGTGGTTTGTTACCCATTTTTCGGTGTGGATTCCAGCACTGGTGATCATGGTTTTAACAATTTTGCTGATATAATTCACATCAAATGGTTGGTTTTTATACCAGTAAGTTGGATAGTCTGATTTTGTGATGTGATTGATGGTTAAGAAAAATGGTGTATCTTCTTGGTTGTATTTCATAGGTCTTTTGCTTTTATAGGTCAAATAATTATTCACTGGGCAGTTTTTCTGATTCTTTGCTTGGTAGTCTCTTGGTTTTACTTGTCTCACATCTTTTGGATTAGTTCCCATTTGAGTTCTGGTTTGGGTGGTGGGTGCTGAGTAAGAGGTCAAGGTTGGAGGGGTAGGGGCTGTGTAGGGGTGTCAGATCTGCAAGGGACCATTTTCTTTTTTTACAGCTTTAAAAAAACAAATGAGGAATGGTTTTATTTATTTCAGGGGACTTTCTGACACTGAGGATTAACACCCCAGTGTCAGGCTACTGTTTGGCAGGAAACAAATAAGGAAGAGCGACTCCAGACTATTGAATAAACACTAAAATAGCATTTTATTAGAGCCAAAGAAGTATGGCCAGGAACCCCTGCGCTAGCATGCCATGTAGTTCCTGGCCGCATTTTTGGTTTCTGATAAATGCTATTTTAGCATTTATTCAATGGTCTGGAGTCACTCTTACTTATTTGATTACTGCATTAATTTGAGGTTTGCTACCTCTGTAAGAGCACCCCCTCATTAGTGGTGCACTGCCTTGCTTTGTTTTGTTTTACTGTTTGTTAGGACCTGGAGTGGGCAGCTCAGTGTCATCGTGTATGGTGGTAGTCATAGAAAAAATTCTCAGTATGAGGTATACCTGAGTATGCTGAGGTAGAATGAGGCAGGATCACACTACAGTCAATGCAAATTGCCTCAGTGGTACTTCAGTATATAATGGGAAGGGAGGGGTGAGTGATCTGTGAGGAGGGGGTGAAGAGAGGCAGTATGAGGGGTGGACACCCTGGTCTGCTTATGAAACATATAATTAAACATGGAAAAGGGGGGGAGGGTAACCTAGAGGGGAGAAGGAAGAAAGAAGTGGTACTAGGGGTGGGAACCCCACTCCTTCTGATTACAATAGACACTGCAGATAGACAGACAGACAGACAAAGAGACAGATTCCAGCTGCAGCTTTACACTTCAAGAAAATCCTGCTGTTCTAATACTGAGAACATGGGTGAATGGCTCCTCTTACTAAGTGGAGTGCCCAGGAGTTTTGGGCAGCCAGAAACATTATTTCTATGCCAATTTTCCAAAAACAAACATAAGAATCTAGCTAAATGGTCCTGTTTACCTAGGTTCAGCATGGGGTAGTTGGTAGCGCATCTATCTCTGGGCCAGAAGGTCATGGGTTCTAGTCCCACATTGGGACTGGGCTCATACTTAAATGCTGGCACCCAACTGCAGTACTTGGGGGTTCTGTACTATAGGGGTGTGTGCCATCCTTTGGATAGGATGTTAAACTGTGGTGCCTTCTACCCATCTCTGGTGTTGTTCTGGGTGTCCAGGTCGAAGTAAAATAACCTGAGGCAGTTTTTGCAAGAATAGGGGAATTGTTATTAAGGGAAAAAATCAAATATACAGAGGGAAAAATACAGCCCATATGAAACAGAAAAAACAGAGTAGAACAACTAAAAGAAAAAAAAAATGAACAATAAAAATCGTATGCATAGACAAGGACGTATTCATATTTCATACAGTTCAAACCCCCAGCCAACATACCATCAGTAACGTAAAGCATAACAGAAATTATAAATGCAAGGTAACACATGCCATAGAATAGGATGGGATATCAGAGAAAAGTAAAGGGGGGGAGGCAAAACAATAATCTCCAGGTGGTACCTTAGAGCAAAAGGAAAAATAATAAAAAGGATTAAAGTAAATTTAGGAGTTACAGTAAGTTACCAGGTATGATTTACCTGGAAATTACGGAATAACAGAAATCAATAAGATACACTATTGAGGCAAAAAAAAAATCCTTGACACATTTGCCAGTAGTTAGTAACCGTTGATTTTATTTGTGTTTTTACATCATTTGGAAAAAACATATTCAAGCTACAGTATTCGTTACCATATGTACAATTTCATTTGGAGGTATTAGTGGTTGCTGGATTGTGAAGGCACATCTGGCTTGCCAAAGGTAATATGTACAGATTGCTAAACACACCTGTAGCATTCCTTTATGGAACTTGGTCCATCCATCATTGTAAATGCCCAGAATAAGTACATGGTATGTCATATGTGAGAACAGTGGTTCATGCCAAGGAATACTCAAGAAGTGCTAAAACTGTTGACTATGAAGCCATTCTAGGAGGAAGTGAAATTGTATTTCCAGCACTTCTGGACAGGAGTCTCCTGGGCATAAATGTTCCTCCAAACTCTTATGGTTCTGAGAACCCTAAACTGGAATGCAACCATGTACTTCTAGCTAAGTGACATCCCACATGGAGGCTGGTAGCCATGTGTAGATTGACTGAGTGCCTCAGGGATTTTAATTGAGGAACAGTATTTCAAATCAACTGCAGAACAGTAATCAGAGGAAATAATATACAAGTTACCTCTACTAGACAGGAGATCAAATGGTGTTGCTCTCCATTTCTTAAATTTCCAAACAGCTAAAGAAATATATGGTGGAATAACATGTGCAAAGTCCCTCCTAGCACCTGGATAAACATTTTGTTCCCATGAGTACAGTACTGGGAGTAACAAGTCCTCAGTGACTGAAAACCAAACCACTGATGAATTTCCAAACACCTGTCCAAAGTTCCAATTAAGGAATACACTATAGGGGAAGACGAGTGGATTAACCATGTGCACACACCCCTTATTAAATGGATTATAAGTGACCTCCCATTTAATAGGGTTTAACCTCAACCCCCACAGATTTTGAAAGAATACACTGTAGAGTTTGGTCTCCAAGTGAAGGGGAGTGCAATATACTGTAACTAAAGAAAAGAAAACAGGGCAATATCAAAGTTTTAATTAAATAAACCATCTTCTTCTTCTTTGAAAGGGCATAGTTTCTCCAGACAGCCAATAGTTATTCCACCTTTTGTATACAAGAGTTCCAACTGATGTGGTCAGAATCTGCAGGTGAGAACCAAATATCTAGTATTTTAACTGGATTAGAATGCATACTTTAAGATCCTGGAGCTCAGGAGTCATTGCAATCCCTTTAATGTGTGGATTAAAATGCAACAGATACAATAATAGGTGACTATAAAAATGTACAAACACGGGTTTAAGGAGCATCCTTGTTTCACTCCTTTCTTAACCACAACAGAAGTGCCATACCATCCAATAAGGCCTGTTCATACAGTGCAGAAAGCCAATGTAGAAACATCTTAGGTATCCCATAGCATGCTAAAATAGCAAAATGAAAGTCCTGGTTCACACGATCAAAGGCCTTCGATTGGCCCAATGACAGTACATATCCAGATACTGTTTTCTGTGAGCCCCTAATAAAAAGTTCTCTTAAGAGTAACAAATTATCTTGATTATGGCAGCATGGAATAGCACTTGTTTGCACTAGTGATTTTAAAAGGGGAGTTATGAAAACTAGACGGTTCACCAAAATTTTAAACCAAATCTTTTGGTCTGTATTTAATAAACATATTGACCTCTAGTTCTGGAAAAATGACTGGGTCTCCTTTTTTGAATATAAGGGTCAGGGTTGCTCCGGGTGAGCTGTGTCCGGGGTGCTAAAATAGACTAAACTAAAAACAAATCAGAACAGCCTGTAACATGGATGGGGCCAGGTTTCCTGTCTGCAAGAAACAGTTAAACAGAAATTGTAAAGTAGGACATAAATATGCCTTGAATTTTTATAGAATTCTGAGGGAGACCATCAGATCCAGGAGCTTTCTTATCTTTTAAACCATTAATAGCTGCTTCTACTTCTGGAAGCATTATGGGTTTCACAAGATCTGCCTTTACATTATCCAGGATGGGGGATATATATGCAAAGCATTCAAGATTTCCCGGCCATAGGTCAGATTGCAGGTCAGATGTGACAAAACATTCTGTAACGAAATTGTGTACAATACTTAAAATCCCATCCTTATTAGAGGCCTCAGACTAGACATACAATGGGGATTTTGCCATTGCTAGCAAGCTTTAAAACTGTCCAGGGATTGTTGTTTTCCCTACATGACAAATTTAATTTCCTGTAACAAGGAGATTGTTCTGACTAGTTGCATAGTTTTCATTTCTGATTTAATGACATAAACTTGTGTCAGTAGGTCTTCCCAAGTGGAGTACATGGTAAAAATTAATTTATGCAATTGAGTTCTTAGACCGATATACTTAAAATAGGTTGTTGTCCTCCCTCTAAACCAAGGATTTAAAGTCTATTTTTGTATCCTTCCATCATTGAGGAACATTATCATAAACTCCAAAGATAGACCACCTACCTTAAAATTGTTGTTCACATTTCATGGACATTTTTGTATCATCCAACACGGTCATGTTTAATTTCCAAGCAATGTAAGCAGAGGTTAGATCTTGCATCATTGTGCTTTTACACACTACCGCTAGGTGATCAGATGTCTCAACAAGGATTGTTCTAAAACCAGTAAGAGTTGTTGTGTGGGATAAAAATAACCAATCAATACAGGTGGCCAAGGAGCCTTTGTGAAATGGAAGTAAACCTTGTTGAAAAACCATAGAACAATCTATCAAGTTAGCAATGGAGATCATTTCACAGAGAAAGGCTGAGTCACGGTATGCTTTTGAAGGAGGCATTCGAAAGCCATCAGTAAGTAGACCGCAATTAAAATCCCCTCCCAGTATAACTGCTCTATGTGTGAGTAAATAGGGATGAAATTAATCCTACATGCTTTTATCTGGGGAGCAAATATGTCAATGAGATGGATGGGGATGCAGTCAATTAAAACATCCAGCAACAAAGCCCCCCATGGAATAATTTCCAGTAAATGTTGTACCAGGAAAGTGAAGGAAGGAAACAAAATACCAACAGCATCCCATCTATCAGGTCCTTGTGACCAAAAAGAGGGGCCAAAAGCCCACAGTTTCTTTGTGGCTGCAAAGTCATGCAGAGTTTTGAATGTAGTGTCCTGTAAAAAGAAAATGTTTCCAGGAAAAGTAGACAAAACAGAAAATGTTATTATTCTTTTCCTATAGTTGTTTATGCTGTTCACATTTAAAGACACTCAAGAAATATTAGGATCATGACACAGTAGGATGTCTTTGGGGGGGGGTCTAACAGTTTCTTTATTTGGGATCTGGTCCTACAGTGTTTGGGAACCACTTCTGTAGAAGTATCCTTTCGTTTGGACCCTTGCTCTCTGGTGGAAAAGATTATAGAAGACACCTCAGAGTCCTCTGATTCCTCATCAGTATCTTCCCATTGAGGATGTAAGCAATAAGACATAAAGGGTGGACATTAGACATTTCTAACGCATGGTCAGGGGTGTAGTGAGGCACAAGGATGCAGGTTGAGTACCTTCAGCTCCTGGCCGTGCATTAAAAATATCCAGTGCACATCCCTGGAGTGTTTTATTACACTTATAAAATGGGGCAGTGTATTTTACATACATGTAAAAATTAAAATTAAAATTAAGAGGGTTAGACAGTAAAATAAGCTCTTTGAGGGATAATGATGTAAAATAGTTCCTCCACCTGTGGAATTCCCTCCCTTCAAATAACTTTGTCCCACTGTGGCTACCTCAACGCTAGATGGTTGTCATGGTTTCTTCAACTTCCTCAGTTGGGACCAGAATGCTACAGTTAACAAATGTCCTCCAGACTGATATTTTGAATCTGAGAGGACAAATTAATATAGCCACAAAATCAGTGGTAGAAGATCAAGATTTGTTTTTTATTCTGCATTGGGAAAATGACTACACTAATAAGACAGCTCTTTTGTAGTACAGCAAGGGAAAAAGGCCAGACAGCGGCAGTACAAGGTACTCAGAGAGAGAGAGAGAGAGAGAGATCTCAGCAACATGGAGAAATTATACAAAACCACTTTGATATGCTGAGTATTTAATTTCAAATAGCATTGGGAGTTGGTGTTCAGAGCGAACTTGCAGTGGTGTACAGGAGCAGCTAGGTGCGGTTCAGCATAATACCAAAGTGAGGCAATGCCGTGACAGCTGCAGACTGGCTTACAATTTTGATTCCCAAGGCACAGATAAAGAAATCACAAGTAGGATCATTCTCCCAATGTTTACATTTTGTCTGTATATGCATCGGGAGAGCAAGAGAAGGAGCCAAGAGGAAAGCATCCGAGCGGTCAGTGGCAGTAGCTGGCGGACGGCTGGATGAACTGGAAACCTGAGTAACATTGACTTGGGAATGACTGACTAACTAGCAGGTACAGACAGGTAAGTGAATAAAAAAAATAACCTGCTAATACACATACAGTCATTTATTGGTATGAGGTTTTCTGGGTTTGGGCGAGTTAGTGTTTGGTGGCAGAAAAAAAATGGCACTGGTTCAAAACTTAGCATACTATTTGGCTCCTTAATATTCTATTTGGCTTCTTAATATATCATTTTTAAAAATGTGGCTGTGGTTACCTGGCCTGTTGCTAGCCATGCACTAGACACTTCTAATGCACGGCTACCAACCAATCAAAATTGATGATTTTCCCTGCCCATTTTTTAACAGTAGTTAATGCAGCAAATCTATTACAGTGACAATATTCTGGAGGGGCGGATGTGCTCTTCATGGGGCCATGATGCCTCTTCTTATGAGTTTTAACTAATGTCATGGGAGTGTCCTGCGGGGGGGGGGAGTCATTATGGAGGTACAGCATCAGACTCCATAGGTGGAAATTGGATAGCAGAACTCAGAACTTTGGATACAGAGGATCCCCTTGGTTGGGGAGGTAGCTGTTCATCAGGGTTTGGGGCAGTTTACACAGTTACTGTAGGAAGGATGGAAGAAGGAGTAGGGGGCCCGAGACTGGGAATCATCAGAAATAGCAACTGTTGGGGGGGACCACACTTGTCTCAACAACAGGCTCTGAAGGAGGAGCAGCAACTTTTCTAGCACTAGTAGCTGCTGCCCCAGATCCTGTTCACTAGCAATTGTGTCATCCTGATTCCAACCACCTCCTTTGAAGTGGATGGCCCACGGACATCATCTGAATGAACGGCCTTGCTCATCACAAAGGTTACACCAAAAAGGATTGAGGCAAGTATGGCTTAGATGGCTGTATTCCAAACAATTATTACACCTCTCAGTGTCACAAGCAGAGATAAAATGGGGTTTAGAACCACATTTATGACAGGACTTGGGCTGACCTGGGTAAAAACAAACACCCCTGTCCTTGCCTAAAAAGAAGTTACTGGGTAGGTGGCAGATACCCGTGTTTTTTTTTTTGCTGTAACTTACCTTGAAATTTCCATACCCTGTGCACACCTGCTTACAGTCAATACTAGGAATTTGCTTGTCCATAACCTCATACCTCTGCTTTAACCAGTAACATATATTGGAGACGTGGAGTCCCTCATTTTGAAACATGATAGTGATGGTCTTCACAGTGGGTTTAGAAAGTGGGAAAATCTGAAAAGGTGACCATAAAGCAATATTTTTAAGTTGATCATATTTCTTCCAAAACCTGTCTAAAGCCTTAATAGAATGGAGACTAACATAAAAAATGCTATCCCCTAAGACATGTAATACGCATACAAATCAGAGGTGAAAAAAAAAACATGGAGTCTTTCAAATTTTTCTAATGACAAATACTCTGCCTGGTGTCTTTGCAAGGCCTCCTGAGTACTTCAGGTAGACTGCATTCCATTTGGGGGCTGGTACCCCTGAAGCAGTGGAAAGGTCTGACATCTGAAAGGTTCTAAAACCTGAGTCTGCTGTTGGATTTTGAACATTTTCTGTGGTATGCTCTACTGGGTCATCTTCAATGCCAGAAAGTACTGTATGTCTTGTGCCAAGGACTGGGGGGGGAGTTATATGAAAGCTGCACCCTAGAAGAGTCAGCAATGGTAGGAGAGGCTATGTTAGCAATTGTGAATGAGTATTCCATAGAAACTAAAGGCAAAGTCTATTGTGAGGGCTGCGAGGAATTGCAGCAGGGATTCTCGATGGACACCCAAGAGACCCCACTAACAGCTTTCCTCCAGCCTGCAGTCAACAAGGAGGCTTCCGCAGACCATTTTTCAAAAGTTTTCCTGGCAGCAGTAAGTCCACTTTGCAAACCAAATCTTTGGCCTGAAGACACTGACCTCAAAGTACAGGCCCCCATATTAACAGGTGGTAATAGTGGCAAAGTAGGTGCCATAACAGCAGCAGCAGAGATTGTTGAAGTAATAAGCAGTGGGGAGTCAGGAGGCCTGGGCAGTAGGGCTGAATGTCCAAAGTCAGCCTTATCAGTACATTCAACCACAGTATTGGGAACTTGCCCAATGGAGGTCTCCACAGGAATTGGAACCTCAGGTGTATCACTGAACACCTGAGTATCACCATCATGGGCTCTGGGAGAGTCTAAACAGTCAGAAGAGCATGTGGTAGCAGAAATGTTATTGAAAAGCACATTATCAGGTTTGTCAGTCACATTAACAGGAAGAACACAAGGTAAAGGCTGTTTACCAGACTCAAGCAGCTCAGAAGTAGTTTCAATAGTCAGTGGTTCAGCTGCGTCAGCAATCAGGAATGCAGTAATGGCAGCATCCTGTGATACTGCTGCGTCACAGACTCCTGTCAAATCGAGCCAGGCCGGCCCATCAGAAACACTCAAAGTGGGTGAAAGAGTAATAGCAGTTCCCAGTGCAGACTGGGGTCAATTACAATTCTGTCGTTGATGTCATTTGTATAATTTCTCCTCCTCCTCTAGCAAGTGAAGGAGCTGCAATTTTCACTGGGATAAAGTGTGTGTTAAACAAATCTCATCATCATCCAAAACAGACTGCTCCAGCTCCTCCATGGCCATCTTAGGAGCTAATGGAAGGACCTCTGATTCAACTTGATCAGCCATAAATACCATCTCTATATCACAAGAAAATACAGAAGTCAAGGTAGCCTCTTGTGATCGAGGAGCAGGGGAAGAGTCTAACTTCTCTGCTCCTTCCAGCTCCAATGTCCCCTTCTCAGAGACAGGATCAGCCATCTTTGCCAGATGACCAAGAGTTTACCCTACAGACAAGAGTTTTTATTGGAACTTCAATAATGAATCTTAAGGCAAACATGTTCTATTCACATCCCCAGCCAAGACTGCTTTCTGCTCTATGTTTGCTTACTACACGAGTGCACCCTGTTGCCAACTCCCTACTTGTCTCTCTCTGCACCCCTTCCCCAAGCCTGGATTCCCTAAGCTCCACTCATTTGCCAACAATAGGCACAGGAGACTCCTCCTCCTCCTCCTGCTCCTGCTCCTCCTCCTTCTCCTCTCTGGGTCGATTCACCCAAACCCAGGACCTCAGCAGGCTGCCCCTAACCCAGGACTTCAGAATGCAGCCCCTGGTAACCCCTGCCTTCCTTCCAAAAATACTGGTCAGCTCAAAATTGTACACCTAAACCTCCAGAGCCTCCCAGCTAAACAATCACAGCTGGAAGCCTGGCTCTCTGCAAACAGCTTCAATATCATTGCCCTCACACAGACCTGTCTCTTCCTCAAGATCCCACACTGTGAAACTAGTCTTGAAGGGTATTCCCTCTTCAGAAGGGATAGGCAAGGGAAAAGATGGGGCAGATGCCTAATCTGGATTGGTAATCACCTCACAGCCTCTGAATTTGATCCCTAGGTAAATACCACCAGTGTGGAATCCATTTCTGTAAATCTCTTCCTGGGCAGAAACAAAATAATCACTATTAGTGTCACCTATCCCCCCCCCCCCTCCTGGCACCCCTCCAGTCGAGCTTGACACTTTTATCAACACAAAAAAACACCCTCCTGATCGGAAGAGAGTGGATAATCCTCAGGGATTTTAACCTCAACTGGCAGACCCCCCCCCAGGCCAACTAGGCTAAAGAAACCATTGTCAATCTAGGCTTCCACCAGTTAATCTCTACCCCCACCCATACCAACTATAGGATAGGGTATGAATCCATCCTGGACTAGATACTTGTCACTAACCCCTCCCATGTTATCAACTCAGGGGTTCTTCCTGATTCCATCAGTGACCACTGCACTGTCTTCTGCTTTTGGTCTGTAAAAAACCCCTAAAATTTAACTTAAATACATCCACATCTGCCAATTAAAGAATCTCAGTTTAGTTGAATTCACTAATGCCCTAGAAGCCACCAACTGGTCCTTCACTGGCTCCATCTGTGACATTAACATTGCTCTTGAAACCTTCAGCAAGACATTCCTTGCTATGTGTCACAACATCATTGCTCTCAAGAAACTTAGGGTAAAGGGGCATTGCAAGGAATGGGTCTCTTCTGATCTCCTCAACCTAATGAGGAAAAGGGACAAGGCATGGAACACATACAATAAACTTAAACTAGCGTATCTCCTTCAGCATTATAAGACACTCTGAAATAAATGCAAATCTGTGTTCTACAATGCTAAAATTAACTTCTTCAGAGAAAAACAAGAAAGCGCCAGAGGCACCCCAAAACAAACCTGAAAGTTTCTAAATGACCTCACTGGCAGAGTGATGAATAGTGAACCTATCAACCTCCTCACTGATGGGCAATCAGTCACTGACCCTCTCAAATTGCCACTCACTTCAACTCCTACTTTGGCGACCTCAACTAGTACAAGTACAACCCCCCACCCATCCCTCGTCCCCCCCATGAATAGTCATCACCCAGTTTTTGCTTCTGATATCCCACCCCCCAGGAGGTTATCAGACTCATCAAATCAAATGACCCCAAACCCAACCTGGATCCAGACATCGACTACAGCATCCTTAAGTTGGTGTGTGAGTCCATTGCCCTTTCCAACATCTTTAGCCACTCCATCTGTTTGGGTACCTTCCCCCTAAGCTGGAAATGTGCCACCATAAAACTCCTCCACAAAGCAGGCCCAAAAAAATGGAGTAGCTAACTACAGACCCATTTATCTCAATGCAGCCCTGTGTAAAATCATGGAAAAAAATAATTCTTGGCCAAACCATAGAATATCTGGAGAAGCACAACCTGTAAACAGATGCCCAGCATAGGTTCAGAGCTGGCCCCAGTAATTACTCACTTTCTTGATAAGGCCAATGATGAAGGCCTATACACTGGGTCAGTATTTGTAGATCTCACAAAAACCTTTTGATCTTCTCTCCAATCTGAACTTCTTCTCAGATTTTGTTAACTGGTTTGTCAATTACTTTAGTCAAAGGACACACAGAACTGTGATAGAAGGTACTCTCTCCGACCTCTCCCCTATTAAATATGGAGTTCCCCAGGGCTCCATCCTGGTAGCCCTCCTCTTCTCCCTTGTGGTCATCTCCCTCCCTGAGATCTGTCAGTACTCCAGGTTAATACTTTACGCCGATGATGCTGCACTATTCTGCAGAGTCTTCACCTCACTTCTTGTTACACTCCAACACAATTTCCACAGACTCCACTCCTACTTCTCTTTCTGAGGACTTGTCCTCAACTCAAAGAAAAAAAAACATGGTCTTCTCCAGTTCCAGAAAACCTGCAGCCTTTGATTTCTTGCTCATGGACAATGAAGGCAACCTCATTGAGCATGTCTCAGAGTTTAAATACCTTGGCCTGATCCTTGACTGTCACCTTTTCTACGATCTCCATGTCACTCAACTGATAAGGAAAGCCCATCAAAGGCTCAGCATGCCATATCAAGTCTGACCTTTCCTCACACCTGAATCTAGGACACCTCTCACCACCAGTTTCCTCCTCCCCCTATTTGACTATGGTGCACCGACATACTACGCCTTCTTCTACCTAAAAACCCAAGCAGACTGCATAGTACCCACCACAATGTCCTCTGGTTTGCCACCGACCTTCTCAGACTTACCCACCATTGTGATCTCTACAAGTCAGCACACTGGCCCCCTTTGATGACAGACTGGACAGCAAAATCCTTATGTTCTTCCACATACTTGCATGGGGTTACCTACCCTCCAGCATCACCTCCCTTTTCTCCAAGTCCACCTCTGTGCATCCCACCAGATGCTCCTCCTACCTCTTCTTTATCATCCCTTTCTGCCATACCATCAAAGGCCAAAACACACTTTACTACAAGGGTGCAAAACTTTTCAACAATCTCCCACTTGCACTCACCCAATGTCCCTCAACTGCTTCATTCAAGCGCAGCCTCAAGGACCATTTTTCCAGCTCACTAACATGCAACTGCCCCAGGCCCTAACTGGCCCCACAGTCTTCTTTTGTTTGTTTGTTTGTTTTTCTTTATTACTAACCGTTCTGTTCCTGCCTGTTAGATGGTCTGCATACCCTACTCATTTCCTATTATGTCTGTTTGAATAATTGCACCCAGTGAAAGCACTTTGTTACCCCGTTATGCTTCTTCTTATGTATCTGCACTTCATTGTACATTTTTGTAATTTCTTACTGTAACCCCTTTATGTTTGCCCTTACTGGACACTTGTGAAAATGGGCAGTTTGCTCACATGCCGTTGCCTTTTCAGTATAAAAAAATAAACTGAAACTGAAACATCGTATAAAAGGAAAAGTAAATCAAAGCACAAGTCAATTACTTGAAAAACAAGACAGTACTAAATTCATACTAATTAAATAAGGAAGTAACCCTTCCTTAAAAACAAATCATAAGTCACTGCAGTGTTTTTACTGAACCTTAGTATGTAAAACTGATAGAAATGTAAGTAATAATATCCAACAGGGTGGTCGTTATTTGACTATAACGGACCACTCAGGGGTGCATTGAGGCCCAACACTGCAGACGGAGGGCCTTTTAGCACTTGGAAGGTCTGTTATATCCCATAACGCCCACCCTGGAGGGTATTATTACAATTAGAAAATGGGCATGTGTATGAATTTTAAGTAAGTAATAAAATATCAGAGGAACTCCCTTTGAAAACTCCTACAAAGTGCAGAAAAAGCAATGTTTTGTAAAGTAGGCCCTGTTTGTGTGCTGTTTTATTTAGTGTTGTCACCCCCCCACCACAGACATAAATAAGTCATTCTATCTAGTATCCCCCTTCCATTTGTGGAATAAGAGAATGAGTTTTTATACCCCCAGCTGTGTGTTGGTATACTTTTTGTATTGGGCCCTGAAAAAGAAAAAAAAAAGATGAGTTCATTTACTTCTGTGCTCATCCGGCATTACTTTTTTTGGCTGGAAGTGTGATGGACAGGCACGTGATCTTGTGTGACCCAGAAGTAAGGTCCAGAGCATTATTATGACAGAGGCTGAACGAGATTGCATCATTACACAAAAGTAAGCTGTAAAGAAAAACATTTATTTCTCTGAGGAGTGCACAAGGAATATTTTGTGGACTGTAATGTTGGTGATAAAGATTTAATACAAGCGGAAATCGGAAGGAAAGTCAAGAACTTTTAATTTCAGGGTGGTCAAGTGAGCTGGCACCGTGAAAGAAAAAGTAAGCGTTCAAAACACAATGTCTTTATTTTTTCTCTGGCAAGAAGGAATGAAGGTAGCTTGGAAGGCAGTATGAAGCTGTGAGTTACTGGCATTTTTGTAGACAGTGGTGGTGGTGGTGGTGGGGGGGCTTATTATTCAAAAATTGAGGAAAAAGAAATGGTGGCTGCTCGGTGTCAGAATTCAGGGTGCCCAATAATACATTAAGTAATGGGGCATCCCGAATTGGCACTTGGTTTTTAACGGGCATTGTTAAGAAATAACAACACTGATGGTAGGGTGTTTTAGCCAATCAGAATGCAGCTTTAATTTGCCCAGTTTCTAATTAAATATAACACACTGGTTACCAACCACCCCCTTCCCTCTACAATTGTGTAGGGAATTTTTTTTAAGCCATCCAAATCAACTACAAACATGTCAGCTTCACATCAAAAATAAACTATATAAATCAGAAAAGAAAATTATGATACATCAAATAAATATGAATTCATACCTCCTCCCCACCTTCCCACTACTCTTGAGTAGGGGAATTTTATACTAACGCTTCTAACTAGATCATAAGAGCCACACATTAACCTCATGTGAGAACAATATGTATGTGAAACCTTTCATACAATTCAGTATTATTACTTGGCCACCCTATGCAGAATTAGGTTGATTACTATTTCTTAAATGTTTTACCTTCCCTCCCCATATAAAGTATGTGTGTGTGTGTGGGGGGTGTCCTATATAAATTTATAGATAAACATACTGAATACTAGAGTATACTTTATCGTTTTATGCCTCAGTCCAAACTAAATTAAAATGTGAAGCCTTGTTTCCTATCTTTTCTATAATTAGATCCCCACTTACTTTTATAGTCTACCCTACATACCAATGTCCATTGCATAAAGAGAGCATTGGATCCTGTTCTTTTTCTTGTTTTTTACTTAAATCATTCTAATGTAGACCATCTCTCAGAATATTGTGCCTGTGTGCATATTCTCTATTCTTTTTGTTTAATACATTGTATGTTTTCCAAAATGGAGCGAAGTACTTGTTCTGGTTGCCATTCTATTTGTTGTATGGTTAGCCTACCTCTAGCTTGCCATACCCAATACATTATGTGTGTAGTTATTAATCTTAACGGCAGGCATTAAAGGAGGAATCTTCCCAGGGAAATATTCCCTAAAATATTGCTTCAGGGGTAGTGTTATAAGTAGGGAGTTGTACCCTTCTGTTCTTGAGGAGATCCCAAAAAGCTACTGCGAAGGGACACTTGAAAAATAAATGTTGCATAGTTTCTGGTTGTCCTATACAAGAATCCCATGGGCAGTTCCTTTCTGTTTTATCTCTGTGCTTTAAATTATCCTTTACCTGTTGTTTCTCACGTGCACATAACCATACCTGGTCCCACATGTTGGGAGGGATCCTTTTGTCTGTCAGCATAGCTGAGATATGTTTTACTTCCCCTAATGGCCTAGTTGAGAAAATTGAAGGGAATACATAGAAGGTGTTCTGGATGTAACTGTAAAATTGCTTCCTATCTTGTGTGATCAGGCAAGTTTTGATAATTTTCCAGAGTTTTAGTTTACCTATGCAGTCTCTTAGATATTTTTTTTTATTCACTTTATTTTATTGGTAGCATAATAACGCATGAATTATACAACTCTGTGCAGGTTAACACTTGCAAGTTACATATGCCATTAACATGTAAACGTATTTACCTAGCTAGTATCATTAAGGTAAACAGGACTGACATAACACATAACAATGTGATCAGCGTAATTTTACCCTGTACCCCACCCACTACCCATTCCCTAGACAGCATCTACACACTACTTGGGATACTATGAGGAATCTCAGTAAAGGAAGAGACATGGATCAATAAATATGTCTATCAGGGGGATATTTCCTATTACTAGGTGATCTTAGCTTGCCAAGTAGCCAAGCCAGCATCCAATAGGCCCCACTTGGAGTCATAGGATTGGATTCTGTTACTCATCTTGGCTATGTGTTAACTCCAACTGTAAAGCAAGCATTATCTCTCTATACCATTCTAGGATTGGTGAGGTAGTAGTGTCCTTCCAGTGCCTCAAAATAACGGCTTTTGCCGTGGCCGATGTGATGGCCATATACAATTTATTTTGTTTGGTCATACCAATATGGAAGCTATTCAGCAAGCAGATTTCTGGTGTGAAATAGTACTCCAGGTCTGTAATCGGTGATAATGAGGCACTAATTGCCTTCCAGAAGGATTGAATCTTAACGCATTCCCATAGTACATGGAACAAATCTCCTTCCTTGGTTCCACATCTAATGCAGGTAGGCGAAGATAATTTACCCATTCTGTAAAGTTTAGCAGGAGTGTAGTACATATTGTGCATAATGTTAAATTGCTGAAGTTTGTATCTATCTTGTCTGATGTTTTTGTAATTATTTGCCCATTCTCTTAGATATTTTGGTAGATCTGCAATTCTTGTTTGCTTCGTTTTAGCCGTTGTCAGTTCCCAACTTTGTAGTACCTGGGTCAGCTGATCTGTTACCCATGGAGTCCATAAAGGCAAACATTCTGTTAATATAGTTTTAGGTTGGAAAAGATAAAAATACTATAGCATATGATAGAACGTCATTATCATTAAAAAGCGTTAGCTTTCCAGAGTTTGTTATGCTTCTCTAGCACAATCATGTACACGGTTATGCTGCAGTAGCTATGTATTCACTGCAGCATAACAGCATAGAATGCTCCAAGCTCACTTTTGGTCACTTCATATAATCATGAATCACGCAGTAGTGACAGTTGGTGGTACTCTGTGTGGCTTGTAGTGCTAAAAAAATCTGTGTAAAAAATGGCAGCTGCTTTTTTTTCTAAAGTTTTAACTAGCTGTGAGAAATTTATACAGGACCAAGAAAACCAGCATACATTAAAATAACAGCAACTGTGATTTGCCGTTCTTCCACAGTTTTCTAGTATTTACAGAGAAAAGTAGGTCAATTACAAACATATCTGTAGAGGTGCTTGACAAGTTGATTGCAGAATTCCTGTTCAAGCTGAAGAGGAGTGATGGCAGTCATTACGAGCTCAGCACCGTTCGTGGGATAATTGGTAGCTTGGACAGACACCTTTTAAAAGAGAAATACCCCTATTCAATATTCCATGGCAGCACAGGGTATTTCAATGAGACTCCTGCTACCTTGGAAGCTAAGCAAAAGTTCCTAAAGTGCATGGTAAAGGGTAACAAGGCCAGCAGGGCTGAAACATTATCCCAAGATGACATTGACAAGCTGTATGACAGTGGCACACTTCAATGTCAAAACCCCACCTCCCTCCTTAACACAGTATTTTTTAATAATGGATTATTCTATGCATTATTTATTTATTTAGCTTTTGTTTACCAGGTAAGCATACTAGACAGTCAGGTGCCTATTTTCAGGTGCGAAGCGGGAGAATTACAGGTACAGGCAATAACAGTACAGAGTCAAAGCAGGCAATCAACAAGGGACAGTCAGGTACAGGTTAGCCAGTACAGAGTCAAGCATGGCAATCAACAAGGAACAGACAAAATATAACATCAGATAGCAGCAGGGCAGGTAGGTGTGAATACCCAGTTAGTGCACAAGGGGGGGGCATAGAGTAGTAGTACATGAGCAGCAAGGAGAGAAAACATTTGCAATGAATTGCACCTGGAGGAAGGGGGCATGTGTAAAATTCGTGGCTGCTTTAGCCTGGCAGGGGACACTTATCCCTAGCAGGGAGTAGCAGAGTAGATCAAGTGCATAAGCAGTAGATGATGGCATAGGCATCAAGCAAGTTAGGCCAGGGAGCGCAGGAGTACTCTTATGTATTAAAGGAAAGCTGTCAATCTTTCATGCTCTTGACTCCACAAAGCTTACCCTCCGGTTAAGCCTTTTAAGTATGTTGCGGCATTTTTCTCATGCTGCAACATGCTTTATTTTAATTACATAAAGTCCGCTACCCAGAAGTATGGTGGATGCTAGTGGGGCTCCATTATCTGTAAAGTAGCGGTGATGTACCATGCACTTCAATGCCTTTGTTTTGAACCAGAGGGTAAGCCTTGTTGGGGCATGAGCATGAAATGTTGACAGCTTTCCTTTAAGAACTGACAAGCAGTATTCACTGAGGTGAGGGAATTTACACCTGGCTAGTGACATGGATGAATAGCAGTATTTAGAATACTTTGAGCATCAAATGAAGATGCGAACGGGAGAAAACCCCAGAGACGTAAGGCCAGTGAGATCCCGCATGTATGTGAATACTGAAAATCAACTGAGGTGGCCTGTGATGGCCTATCTGGAATACAGAGAGCAGAGACCTCAAAAAATGATGGAAGCAGACTCTCCTTTTTTATCTTGCCCATAGCCTAAACCAAAAACCTGGTTACTCAAAATGGTTCTGTGCCATGCCTGTGGGACAGAACAAAATATGCTCCATGGTCAAACAAATAAAACTGCAGGCTGGACTACCACTCAACAAAAGGATCACAAATCACTCAACACAAAAAAATGCTATTGAAATGATAGTAGATGGTGACATCCCACTCAATGAAGTGCAACAAGTCTCCGGTCACAAATCTCTGCGGTTCATAAATAACTACAGTGTGTTGTCAAGCTCAAAGCAGAAATTGCATAGGTTAATCCTTTGTGGCAATAACAAAACATCCAAGCAGCCATCCACATCATCTGCCTCTGCCCCTCAGCCACAGTGTGCGGAAAGTCCTCCACAAGCACATCAACCGACACCGTTTGCAGACTTAACAAACTTCAACCTTTTTGGAGCTAATCGTGTTTTCCAGCAGGGATTCATTATACAGATATGTAATCACTCTCCTACTAACCGTGAGATGCAGATCCCCAAAAATGAGCAGACAGAATGAGGTAAGTGCCCAAAATGTTTTCCTTCTGATCCGCAAGCATAATTAGAAATGAACTTGAATTTAACCTTTGACTCCATGTTTTTTTTGTTTATTGATTCCTCATAGGGCACACTGAGAGGCCAAAGTGTGAGGATGTCATGGTTGCAAGAAGATATTTCTTTTCCTGCAACAGGAGTTCTGTTTTTTTAACAATGGATGTTATTTTAATTTTGGGACTGCAAACTGTTCCATAGTTGTTGGAAACGTTTGTGGGATTTTTTTGAGTGCGGCGACTAGCTCATTGCCTCTGCAAGTCCTAAACAGTGTCATATGCCTATAACATGTCTGATGTTTTTGTAATTATTTGCCCATTCTCTTAGATATTTTGGTATATCTGCCATTCTTGTTTGCTTCGTTTTAGCCATTGTCAGCTCCCAACTTTGTAGTATCTGGGTCAGCTGATCTGTTACCCATGGAGTCCATAAAGGCAAACATTCTGTTAATATAGTTTTAGGTTGGAAAAGATACAAATACTATAGCATATGATAGAACGTCATTATCGTTAAAAAGCGTTAGCTTTCCAGAGTTTGTTATGCTTCTCTAGCACAATCATGTACACGGTTATGCTGCAGTAGCTATGTATTCACTGCAGCATAACAGCATAGAATGCTCCACGATCACTTTTGGTCACTTCATATAATCGCGAATCACACAGTAGTGACAGTTGGTGGTACTCTGTGTGGCTTGTAGTGCTAAGAATTGCTGAGAATTATTTTGTGTGAGTGTCTCAATGATGTTTAGCAAGAGATGCAGCCTCCTTCGGTCATACATTATACAAAACAATGAATGGCCGCTCATCGGTAACACACTGGTTAGATCTTCTTGGGGTTCCCATTGCGACCGAACCTCTCAAGGTACGCACTCGAGGGGGGTCCATGTCATTTCAATGAAACAATTATAGTGAACGACAATTACAGCGACTCAATAATAGTGACTTCAATTACAGCAATGTGTTTTTATAGCAAATGTATATTTTAGAGAATTTCAGTGATCTCAGCAACCAATATTCAGACATGCATTTGAAAATTGTTGGCAAGTCCCAAAAAATAATCAATCCATGAATGACTGCTGTATTCCCTGACCACCTGGACAAGTCATTCAGTCAGGTCCCAGTAACGCTGAAGGCTCCCAGCAGCAGCACAACCAGATATCAGTTGAGCCATCTGGACCTCTGCCGTTCTTTGCTCCTCCTTTATACATTCAAGAAACCTCCATACAGTGGGGGTGGCACCTGTACCACATTAATTGCCAGCTGCCACTAATTACTTCTGTTGATGCTGGGAGCCACATTCCCCTGCACCCCAGACCATTCCTATTTCTAAGATTCTAACACAACAGTGCACTTGGACACAGGGGGTATGTAGCATGTATATGATTGCAATTATTAGTACTCACCATAATGAACTGTCACCGTAATGTGTTGTCTCCGTAATGTGTGTTTGCTATATTGGCCTATTCACCATAATGTGCAATGCGCTATAATTGTTTTCACTATTATTGATTTGCTGTAATTGCTTCAAATATATTACTTCACTCATTTGATGTGCTACCCTCTTGAGGTTATAATGATCACAATGGGAACCTCTCGAAGATCTAACCAGTGTTTTACTGATGGATGGCCATTCATTATTCTCTATGTGGTAAAATACTACCGGGTTAACCATCTTTAATCCTCCTAAATCTGTATCTAAATATAAGGTACCTCTTTTTATTGGGTTTAGATGGCTCCTCCAAACACAGAGGAAGAATAAGCTAATAAATTTTGTTTCTAGCTTCTGGGGTGATGGGAAAACATAACTGAAATATAAGAATATAGGGATGAGGTAAGTTTTAATCATACAGTAAATACTATTTTTTTCTTGCTTATTCACCACTTGTTCCACTGAGCCACTGTATCTAATGCAATATTAATTGTGTAGTTTCAGTTAAAGTAAGCTGAGTCTGGTGTCTGAAATATATCCTCCAAATGTTTCTTTCTTACAGCTAATGGATATGCCAACAATTTCTGTAGTATATGTAGGGAATTGCCCAATAGGCAAGCATTTGCTTTTCTGTAGCTTCATTGTGGATCCTGAAATTTCTGAAAAGGAAGCAAGTATGGGTTCTATTAAGGCACCTGATTGCTGGTCAGCTATGATAATGCAGGTGTCATCTGCGTAGGCCAAAGTTTTTAAATCAATATCTTGGCTGTACATAGACAGTCCTTGTATGTGTGGGTTTGCGCTTATTCTACGGGTTAAAGGATCTAGCGATATGTATAAAAAAGATAGGACTTAGTGGATATCCCTGGCGTAGCCCCACCTTCAATTCACAGAGGTTGCCTCTCCATCTGTTAGTGTATGGGGAGATAGAAACGTGTTTGTGACATATCTGTATCTATGAGATAGAATTCTGGGGAAACACATAATCTGTCATGCAGGCCCATAGGCATTCAAATGCCTTGGTTTGATCCATGCTTAATATGTACCCTGTAATTTCTTCATTTTGGCCTTTTTCCAGGATTTCTCTTAATATAATTAAAATGCCTGAGATTCTCCTGTCTGGGAGTGAGCATGCAGGTGTGGGGTGGATGAGGGAGGTCAGAACAGAGGTCAATATGTTGCTGAGCAGTTTGGTAAGCAAAGTTTAATAATGTCATGGGTCTCCAGCTTTTGAGTTACTCTGTGTCTCCTGATTTATGGATTAGTCTCATTAGTGCTGAGTAAATGTCCTGTGATAATACGTTGTTGCTGAGAATAAAGTTATATAGTTCTGTAAGTTCAAGTAGTAACTGAGGGACTATTTATTTATAGAAGGTATGGGGTAGCCCGTCAGGGCCTGGTGCTATTCCTGTATTTATTTATTTATTTAAGTTTAGGATTAATACCTTTGAGCCAAGGGCTCATTTACAAAGGATCCAAGTCAGTCAATACAGTACAATACAAGAAATAGCATAACATAACATAACATCGCTAAAACAGAGGTTACACAGTACACACAGTTGATGTTATAACAGCAAATATGGAAATACTTACAGCATGGAAGTGCTAACCATGTCATCATTCATTGAGTAAGGTACAGCACTTTGAGATTGCCATGCAGGTTCACTACTGAGGGGTAGTGAAATGAGCAGCCAGAGTAGGCTTTGTCAGGTGTGGCTTCGAGGAGATGAGATATTGGCAGTCGGAAGAGCATAGAGACAGGGAAGGAACAGGGGGCTTGGGCTGCTGATAATGGTAGGAGCAGCAAGGGTAGGCTTTGTTAAGGGTGCTGAGGGGAGGAGTGTGAGGAGTAGGGACTGGAGGAAAAGGGGAGAAAAGGGGTATGAGGGGGATGGGGGCTGTGCAGGAGCAGAGGGAGAGAGGGTCAGGTTGAGGTGGGTGGATCAGCATTAGGATAAGCAGGCACAGACATTTTCATGGTCCATGTGACAGCGGAGTCCAGCTTTGAACTGGTAGAGTTTGTTATACTCAATCAGGGTAGTTGGCAGTTCATTAATCCATTTGGGTCCCCAGAAGGACAGAGATCCCTGAGCTAGTGTTGTGCACTTAAAAGGTACCTGCAGACACCCCTTCATCGAATTTCTAGTGTTGATGGCATGTTGTGTATTTTTGAAGAGCCTAGAGGTTGAGTTCAGCGTGAGTCCTAACACTGACTTTTTTCCTTGTAAGCAAGTCTGGAATTTTGTCCTGAGGTGGAGGGGGAGACATCTGGTCCCATTGTAGAGGGTGCATGTATGCGTCAAATGGTCGGCTCCCAAGACCAAGCAGAAGACCTTATTAAAGAGTATTTTCACCCTTTTTAGGGCAGTATCAGAGCCAGCCTCATAGATCACAAGGCCATAATTGATGGTCTACAAAACTGAACAACAGGTAACAAGTTTTAAGGTGTCCACGGTCATGGAGTGCCTTTGTCAGTAAAAAGCTGGGGTGTGCTGTGCCGAACAGAGTAGAAACATATTGTTCCAGTTCTGCCATTAGCTTGATATTCCCTGTAACTGTTCCTTTGTCGTCCTCCCACCCCTGCTGAGGGCAAATCTTTTTGGCACTTTTTTTTTTCTATTCTTTGAGGTGGGATTTCTCCTGATTATATCACTCTTCAGTTTCTGACATCTTGGCAAGTAGATTTGATTTTCTTTCCTCCAATTCAAGCGCTAGTCATTTTTTGGTTTCTTATATGGCTTCATCTGTAGTTGTATCCATCTGGTCTGATTCATAGGTTCATAGAAGTGTACGAGCAATGAAGGCATATGTAAGGATGCCCATTGTATGCTCGCCACCCATATGTCCTATGGGTGGAAATCAAATTTTTTGTTTCCCATATGTTTATCCAATCTTTGCTTAAATGTATTTAAATTATCACTATTAATGACACTTACAGGTAAGTTATTCCACAAACCCACAACTCTCTGTGTGAAAAATAGACTCCTTCTAGTGGATATACAATTTTCTAGAATGAGTTTATAACCATGGCTCCTAGTTGATTTGACATTGGAGGCAGTAGTAAGTCCAATTGTGGTTCTTAAATAATCAATTTTTAAGGTTTGATATACCAATATTAAGTCACCCCTTATTTGTCTGTATTTTACAGAAAATAGGTTACGTTTTTTTAATCTATCTTCGTAACTATTACTATGTAAAGATGATACTTTTTTAGTGAATTTATGCTGAACACCCTCAGCAAGTCTTAAACCCCTTATAGAAGTTAGTGCACAAAATTGAGAGCAGTATTCCAAGTGGGGATGTACCAGACTGGTGTAGAGTGGCATAATAACCTTGGAGTCTCTACTTTTGATATTTCTTAAAATAGAGCCAATTATTTTATTACATTTTTTAACTTTAATTATATTATTTTTTTTGAAAGTTAAGTTATCTGAGATTATGACACCCAAATCCTTTTCTTCCAAAATACTTTTTAGATAAACATTGTTTAAGGAATAATTGAAGGGGATGTTATTTTTGCCCAAATGTAAGACTTTACATTTGTCAACATTAAAAAACATACCATAAGCCTTTGTCCAGTTTGATAGGTTGTTTAAATGATTTTGTATGGAGCATTTATCATGAAAGGTGCTTACCAAACTACCCATTTTACAGTCATAAGCATATTTTGCGACCCATATCTTATCAGTAGTAGGCAGTGTAGAGACCATAATATTAAACAGTATCGGACCCAGGAAAGAGCCCTGGGGAACACCACTAGTCACCGCACCCGTCACAGATAGGTGACCCTTGACTGATACCTGTTGAGTTCTGTTTTCCAACCATGACTGTATCCAGTTTATAATATTAGGTTGCAACTTAATTTTGACCAATTCTTGTAGTAAGACTTTATGTGATACTTTATCAAAAGCTTTGGAAAAATCCAAAAATATTACATCTACCAGAATACCCAAGTCCAAAGCAGCACTTACTGGTTCAAAAAAATGTAGTAGGTTGGTCAAAACTGATCTTTCAGTCACAAAACTGTGTTGAAAGATATCTACTATTTTATTTCTTTCTAAATGATCTATAATATGGGCTTTAAGCAATCTTTCCATAATTTTGCCTATGATGGAAGTCAGGCTTATGGGCTGATAATTGTTAGGGTCATGTCTGGATCCACCCTTATATATGGGTGTAACTATAGCCTCCCTCCAAGCCTGAACAACTTTACCTTCTCTGATTGATGAATTAAATAACATGGCTAGAGGACCAGAAATTGAATGACTAATTTTTTGTAAAAATCTGGATGGAATACCATCAGGACCAGGACAGCTGTTTGATTTTAAAGATTTAATTTGTTTTGCAACCTCCATTTTTGTAAAAACAGGAAAACTAGAATTATTTACTAGAAGAGGCGTATTTGCAGCTTCCTTAGTTTCGAAAACTTTTAGAAATGTCTCATTTAGAATTGTAGCAGTAGTTGTTTCATCTAAAATAGGTATATCATTGATGTTAAAGGGTCCAATTGTATGATTTCTTTCTTTCATGGAACCAATATAATTATAAGATTGTTTTTGTTGTCTTTAACTTTAGTAACTAAGTTGAATTCAATTTTAGATTTAGATGATTTAATCATGTGTTTTAATTTTTTGGCTGCAATTTTGTATTTTTCCAGGAGACTGTTGGAATTAACTTTTTTATATTTTCTATATAGTTTTCTTTTTTTTTGTAATTGTTTCTTAATTTTTAAGGACCACCAAAGAGGGACACGTTTATTGTTGCAGTACTTCATTCTATAAGGAACCCAATTTGAGAATATTGATTTTATTGTTAATTAAATCCCAAATTTGTAATAAATTTAGGTTATTTAGTTCCGTCTCCCAATTCCATTTAGATAAAAAATCATTTATTTTTTTATAGTTTGCTTTATTAAAGTTTTTGATTTTAGTAATGCCATTTTTGCTTGGAAAGTCGCTATGTATTCATAATTGACCATGCAATGATCACTATCACCCAGAGGAGGAAGTATTTTGATGTCATCAATTTTCTCATTAACATTGGTGAGTACAATGTCAAGGATATTGTTACCACGGGTAGGTTTATTAACTATTTGTTCTAGGTTAGATTCAAGAAAAGTATCCATAAACAGCTTTTCAGTATTTGAAGCTGATGTATAATTGTCCCAGTTGACAGTTGGAAGATTGAAATCACCCATCAGTATATAGGGAGTATCAATGTACCTCAGATATTTCTTCTATTAAACTTTGATTTTCATCATTAGTTAAACTAGGAGATCTATATATTAGCCCAATTACTATTGGACTATGGGGGAGAAAAATTTTGACCCATAAGCTCTCATTATTACTTGTTTTAGTTTTAATTGTGTTTGCTTTCAAGTGTTCATCAATGTATAATACAACACCTCCTCCCTTTTTATTTTCATTTTGTTTTTTGTAAAACTTATTATATCCCTTTATGTCACTGTTCCAGTCTTCATCCTTGTACCAAGTTTCAGTAACTCCACAAATTGATATTTTTGTGCTTGAAGGATGTAAGTAAGTTCTTCTTTTTGTTATGTAGACTTCGCATTAGTTAATATAATATTTATATTTGGTTTAGAAATGACACCAGTAGTGTCTGCTTTTGGGGAATTTATGGTTGATTATGGATGCAGGGTTTGAAGAATAGTTGAAAAATTGAGGTTCAAGAGTTGTATCTATACATACAACTCCCCCCTTGCTGGAAGTTTAAACAACTATTGATAGAATGCACTATGCTTTCACCCAATAGCCTACTACCCCTTCTGCTGAGATGGAGTCCATCCCAACAATAGAGGTTTGATTTACCATAAAAGTCCCCCCAGTGAGTTATACATTGTATATCTTGTTTAAGACACCAGCATCTCAACCAATTATTTATTTCTCTCATTTTACATTGTTGGTAAAGATTTGCTCTTGGAATAGGCAGGATTTCAGATAGGACTACCTCACATCCTAAATCCAATAATTTGTTTGTTAATGTAACATAATCTTCTTTTAGTTTTTGAGAATAATCCTTTAGAACATTGTTGGCTCCTATGTGAACTATTACCAAAGGTTTAAAACTTGAGTTTTGTAAGATGTTGCTGGACATCTCTGTGATGTCAGTAATGCCAGCACCCCTGAAGCTTGAAAGAGTTCTATATGTGTTGTCAGGGTTGCAAATGATTCTATCAATATGTTTGATGATAGAGTCTCCTAGCACTATAACCTGTCTTTTTTTGCAAACATCATCTTGATTTAGGTCCAAGTTGTCACAATTTTACAGTTGTCTGGTTGTCTATGAAAATGGGCAGATTTTGCTCATAGTATTGCCAGACTTTAATAAATAAGCAATCAATAAAAAAGTAAAAACATTGTTAACACCATGGCATCACACAAGGAACATTAACACCAAACAAAGAATCATGCATACAACATACACCATACATTAGCATGAAAATTAAAAAAAATAAAAAAAGTTCTTGTTCCCTTCACTATTACCATACAGAAACTGCAACAAAAACAGAAAAAAATGCATTTAAGTGATATTGAGTGACTCCAACACTGATTAGTGAGCAAGTGCATAAAAACAAATTGCCTACATCTTATATTGTATTGGTCTTCAAGTATTACACATAACAAATTGAGAAAAAAATAAAAAAAATATATTGTTTCAAAATCTTGCCCTCAAATATATACCTCATAACATGTTGATCTGCCACAACATATAGTATATGCATTGAAAATGGATACATGTTACAAGTGCTGCCCCAAAAGGCTTGAGGCATATCTGAATACCAAATTAAAAAAGAGAAAACTGCACATTGTTTGCCCCATTTTCAATGTAAGTACAGTCATGACTTGGCAACTAAATAATTAAACATTTAGTACCTGTTCATGTACTATTGTTTTTCATATTTACCCAACAAGTGACCATGTACAAGAACAACATCAAAAGTGACTGGCACAACACCACCGAGTGGATACCAAGACCAACCATTTAGATTCCACACCAAAATATCTGTGACTATGACTTTTTCAAAGACTCTTAGGGACATTCTGCATTCATATAGGCCTACCTAGATGATGCTTGTTACTATACAACTATTTCATTACTGAACAAGACACACAAAAACAGACTGAGTGTTAAAACCTTGAACGTTTTCCTTCCTTGTGAAACACACTGTCAACATTATACTTAAAAAAAAATGACCTGTGCTATACTTCAGCTGTTCTAATTTGAATACATTTTAGGATCTTGCAACTCAGAAAGTAAGAAATCTTTTTTAAGTCCAGCAAATTAAAAAAAATAAATCTTTGGTGTTTATTTGCATAAATTAGTGATTTGTTTTTCCTATCTGTTCACCATTACTATGCCTATCAAAAAAAGATAGAAACTAATATGGATTAAACATGTTCCTTGAATCATTCAGTTACAATTTATCCAGCTTATGCCTCTCAGGAATATATCAAAGACTTGTATTGTTGCATTAGGTATTTGCAAACTTTTAAAAAGTTAAAGACGTTGTCTTCCCCTTTTTCTTTGGTTTACATAAAATTATGAACTTCTGTTTGACTTCCTGTGTCTTCTAATACCACAGTTACCATAGATAACACTTTTTAACATTTTAAGAATAAGTGTAATTTTTCACAGTTGAGAATGCATCAGTGCTGCCATAACTTCACCTACTGGGTGGTTGCAGACCCTTGGCTGTGCCTCTGGCCTCACAAACCTCCTATACTATTCAGTTACTACAGTATTGCTGTACATCATGTGTAATGCAGCCATCAGAATATAGCCCAACTCCCCCACAACCTCAGGGAAGTTTTGTGTGATTTATCATTGTTCCTGTTATATCTTGTGATCCTGAATGCCCTGCTTTTTTGCTGACCTGGCAATATAACATTAAGGAAGAAATATAAATAACTTACCAGATATTGTCCACTCTAAACAGACTGCTGTCCAAACCTAAGAAAAATCACCAAATAAAAATATCTGTTTCTCTTTCTTCTAAAAACAAACAAGACATCCAAGTAATGTACAGTTTATGCTTTGTCCCTCAAGTAATATATTTTTCTTCATGACATGAAGCCCAATACATCCTTAAACAAGCATTTGTCAATGCCAAATGTTTGCTTGCTGGCATTGGCATTGGTAGTGTAGAAGACTTGGTTTGCCTGCCAAGGCACCTAGCTTCACCTGAGCTCTTTCCTTCTAAGACTGCTTGAAAGGCAGAGTAGAGAAACTTACCAGAGCAAGGGAAAAGGATTAAGACTTAGTTTGGCTAAGCAGATTTACTGTGTGGTGGTGTTTTTATTTTACTCACAGGATTGCTACTGTTTGTTGCTAACATTTCATTGCTTTATTTTTTCTCTGATTCAAATTGTTGTTGCTGGTATACCTTCTTCTGCATTATTACAAGGTGTGCCTACAGGTGTGTGCTAACAGATTACTCCTGTAATCTTCTGATTCAAATTGTCTTTTGCAAGGTATATCTTCTGTTACTGCTTTATTTTTCTCTGGAGCAAAGTGTTTCTTACAGCGTATATCTTTTCTGAAATTACTGTATTACAGGTGGAGCTTACATTTTTGTGACTTTTTTATCATTGGGCTAAGCAAAATTATTGTTTGACACTGTGTTTTATTTTATTCTTGTTTGTTGAAAAGGTTTGTTGTCTCAGAGGTGTTTCAGTCCCTTCTCACATTGAAGGAGCTAATTGCTTTTCCTCCCAGCTCTTCCAAAGGATTAGGTATGTATGTGGGGTGGAGCTGGCAAACTGTCAGTAATTTCCAACAGAAAGAAGGGTTAAAAAGTCAGGTTAGTTGATATCTTGGAGGTAGAAGACTTGGTTTGCTGGCCAAGGCACCTAGCTTCACCTGAGCTCTTTCTTCTAAGACTGCTTGAAAGGCAGAGTAGAGAAACTTACCAGAGCAAGGGAAAAGATTAAGACTTAGTTTGGTTAAGCAGATTTACTGTGTGGTGGTGTTTTATTTTTACTCACAGGGATTGCTACTGTTTGTTGCTAACATTTCATTGCTTTATTTTTCTCTGATTCAAATTGTTGTTGCTGGTATACCTTCTTCTGCATTATTACAAGGTGTGCCTACAGGTGTGTGTAACAGATTACTCCTGTAATCTTCTGATTCAAATTGTCTTTTGCAAGGTATGTCTTCTGTTACTGCTTTATTTTCTCTGGAGCAAAAGTGTTTCTTACAGTGTATATCTTCTCTGAAATTATTACAGGTGGTGCTTTACAGGTTTTACAGTTTTATCTAACATTAGGATAAGCTTTCAGGGTTACTGCATTTGTTGTTGACTGATTGTTTCTGCTCTTACCTCCTTGTTCTTTCGTCCAGTGGTTCTTCTTTTAGGCAGGGAAGAGGTAGCCACCCACCCCATCCCCAACCACCCCACGCTACTCCTTTTATAAGGGTACCACAGTTGTGACATTTCCTGTGGCAGAGCAGGAAGGGGCTGATCAGTGGGGCCTCCACAAGGTGATCTCATTTACTGGGGCCTATTAATTTA
Organism: Neoceratodus forsteri; assembly: GCA_016271365.2. Taxonomy (NCBI): domain Eukaryota; kingdom Metazoa; phylum Chordata; order Ceratodontiformes; family Ceratodontidae; genus Neoceratodus; species Neoceratodus forsteri. The sequence goes on along the minus strand of CM057458.1, from coordinate 1,200,144,186 downwards.
ACTTGTTATAACAAGTTAAACAAAGCACAATTAAACCATTACTTGCATTTTTCCTTTTTTTTCCTTCTAATTACTCTGACTAGGTTACAAACCCAGCAACTTATTTGGAATGGATTTCATTAACTGCAGGTACTGTGGAACAATTTTCAGAAGGACAGTCTTACAGGATTTAGGACACTGTCCTACATGCTGGGCTTTGGAGATCTTAGGGCTCAGCTCCGGGCAGCATGGGCAGAGATTGCACACCTCAAATTTCATATTGAAGAGGAAATACATTATAAGAACCACCCGCCATTTCCCCAGCATCCAACAGAAAAACCTCGACTCCCAGAGGGTAGTTGGTCCAGGAGGTTGGCAGGTGGTTAGGGAGGGGAGCAAATCAGGTGCCCCATCACTCTGCTCTCCAAACACATTACCTCCAAAACCATATAAACACTAAAAACAGATATCTGCCTCTATCTCTGAAATCAAATAAAGAGGCAGAAGACACTGCAGAGCAGGACACTGCAGCACAGGAGCTAGCACAACAAAACTCACCCAAATCAGGAACCAAAACAAAAAAAGCAAAAAGGAAATCCAAAAAACTTCTGATCATGGGAGACTCCATGATTCGGGGAGTTGATACCCATCTCCAGCCAGGGGTAATGGTCAGATGTCTCCCAGGTACATCAGCATGGAGAGACACTGACCACATTGCTAAAATTGTTCACAAAGCAGGAGAAAACATTGATGTCCTAGTACACATAGGGACTAATGATCTCACCAGCCAATCAGTTGTGGAGACCAAGGAACACCTGACTAGGCTGGGTGACAAACTATCATCTATTTCGTCTGGCATCTCCTTCTCGAGATCCTGCCAGTCTGGGAGAGGGAGCAGATGGACGGAAGGTCAGAAGGGAGATAGGGAGCTAAACACGTGGCTCAAGGACTGGTGCCAGGAAAAAGGACACAGATTTGTGGGAACTGGCAACAGTTCAGGGAGCGAAAGTTCTTTAAATTTGATGGACTGCATCTGACTAAAGAGAGTCAGTGCATTAGGGCAGAAGTTTGGCAGCGTCTTTGCAGAATATTTAAACTAGCAAATGGGGAGAGGGGTGCAGCACCCCATACGTCCGAATGGAAGAACACCCTTCCCCCCTCAGCTAGTGGTCAAACAGGAATTCAGCATGTTTGCCATTCATTTGCATCACCAGGTAAGAAAAAAGGTTTGTCTCTCCATACGATGCACAGGGGTAATGCCAAACTTCACCCAACAACTAACACATCAAAATCTGGCCAATGGAAAATCATGTACACAAATGCTCACAGCCTGGGAAATAAGATCCCAGACCTGCAGACAATAATGTCAGAGGCTAAACTGGACATAGTAGCAATTAGTGAGACGTGGTTTACCAGTAACCACACTTGGGAGACTTCAGTACCTGGCTATGTATTGTTCAGAAGAGACCGAGGTGCAAAAAGGGGGGGAGGAGTGGCCCTGTATGTTAATGAAAATATCAAAGCTACAGAAATTCAGAACACATAAGGAACCAGAAGAACTGTGGGTCACCCCTGGAAACAGGAAATGGGACAGCCATAAGAACTGGGGTTGTCTACAGGCCCCCAGACCAGAGGGAGGACATACACACATTACTGTTAAAAGATACACAAAACATGACAGCTAAAGGGAAGGTTCTGATAATGGGAGACTTCAACATGCCAGATACAGATTGGTCAATACCAGCAGGAACATCTGCCAGAACTAGACTCATAGTGGATTCCCTGCAGGGGAGGGCCTCAAACAACTGGTACAGCAACCCACAAGAGACAGGGCTATCCTAGATCTAGTACTGACTAACAAAGAAGGGATCACAGATCTCCAGGTAGAAGGTCACCTGGGGCCAGTGACCATCACATGGTATGGTTCAATTTGGCTACTACATCTAAATCATCCCATTCCAAGGCAAAAATATGGGACTTCAGAGGAGCTGACTTTGATAAGATGGCCAACAGAGTTAAGCTAGCCCTGGCAAAAAGAAACACAGGTGAGGGGGTACAGGCAAAGTGGGCAAGCATTAAGGATGCAATACTTGAAGCAACATCCCATTGTGTTAGACAGAAAAGGAAGTGCAAAAGAAGAAGGAAACCACTTTGGTTCTCAAATACACTAGCAGAAAAGGTCAGAGCCAAAAGGCTGGCCTGCAGGAAATATAAGGGAACACAGCGGGATGAAGATAGGGAGGCATACCAAACTGCCCTAAGGGAAGCAGGTAAGGCAGTAAGGCAGGCAAAGTCCCAAACTGAGGAAACACTAGCACGAACAGTAAAAGAAGGTGACAAGACTTTCTATAGATACATTAGTGAAAGGAGAAAGTCCAGAAGGGTATTGCTGCTTAATGGAGAAAAGGGAGCATGTGAGGAGGAGGACCCTGTAAGGCATCTATCCTAAATAGATACTTTTTGTTCAGTATTTACTGAAGAGAAGGTAGGGCAGGGCCCACAGCTCAGCATCATGGACACAGGGGAGGGAGGTGAGCACTACTCCCTTCACAAAAGAAAGGGTCCTACAAGAGCTTGCTAAGCTCAGGGTGGATAAGGCAATGGGACCTGATGGCATACATCCCAGAGTACTTAAGGAGCTAAAGGAGGAACTAGCAGAGCCATTAGCAGAATTGTTTAGTGAGTCTCTGAGCACAGGAGAGGTCCCAGAAGACTGGAGAAGGGCTCATGTGATCCCGCTCCACAAGAGTGGTAGCAGGGAGGAGGCAGGGAACTACAGACCGGTTAGTCTTACCTCAGTAGTGGGCAAGATTATGGAGGCACTCCTTAAGGAAAGGATAGTGCAACACCTGGAATCCACAGGGGCACAGGATCCAAGACAGCATGGGTTTACAAAAGGAAGGTCCTGTCAAACTAATCTTATAGATTTCTTTGACTGGGTAACCAGAGTGGTGGACCAAGGGGGAGCAGTTGATGTCGCCTACCTTGACTTCAGCAAAGCTTTTGACACTGTTCCACATGGAAGATTGATAAATAAGCTGGGTAGGCTCGGGGTGGGTCAGAAGTTGGTCAACTGGGTGGCAAACTGGTTAACGGGCAGAAAACAGAGAGTGGTGGTAAATGGTATACCGTCAGAAGAGATGCAAGTCACAAGTGGGGTACCTCAGGGATCAGTCCTGGGGCCAGTCCTCTTCAATATCTTCATTAGTGACCTTGCAGATGGACTAGAGGGTAGGCTTGTCTGTTTGCAGATGACACCAAGATCTGCAACAGAGTAGATGATCCAGATGGGGTGGGCAGAATGAGAAGAGATCTGGATAAACTAGCAAAATGGTCAGAAGAGTGGCAACTGGGATTTAATGCATAGAAGTGCAAAATCATGCACATAGGGAAGAGAAACCCTGAAGCCACCTATAGGCTGGGAGGGGAGTTGCTAGCAGTCACAAAGGAAGAAAGAGACTTGGGCATCATCATCACTGATGACCTAAAATCATCAATCAGACCTCTAAAGCAGTAGGTAAGGCTAGGGGGGTGTTAGGGTGTATTAGTAGGGGTATCAAAGTTGTAAGAGAGAGGAATAATCCCTCTGTACAAGACACTGGTTAGGCCCCATCTGGAGTACTGCAGTATTGGAGGCCACACCTTCACAAGGACATTAACTAAATTGAGGCAGTCCAGGGAAGGGCAACCAAAATGGTGCAGGGACTGCATCAGAAGACATATGAGGACAGATTAACGGAGCTCAATATGTATACCCTTGAGCAAAGGAGGGAGAGAGGTGATATGATCGAGGCATTCAAACACCTTAAGGGCATAAACAAGGTGAAAGAGTCTAACATGTTTAAATATAAGAAAATAGCAGGACAAGAGGACACAACATGAGATTAGAGGGAGGCCGATTAAAGGGAATGTGAGGAAATTCTTTTTCACAGAAAGGGTGGTGGATGCATGGAATGGCTCACCACAAAAAGTGGTGGCTATGAATACAGTGCAGGGCTTCAAACAGGCATGGGATAGGCATAAGGGAGCAATACAAATGAATACGAATAGATAGGCCACTGACAGAGCAAAGGCCGATGGCACATTTATAAGGTAGAAAAAGAAATGGGCAGACTGGATGGGCCCTGCGGTCCTTATCTGCCATCAACTTCTATGTTTCTATGTTTCTAAGTTACAGAGCTGCACAATAGGAATGGCAGCGAAGTATTGAACTGAAGCCAACCCCACCACCACCCTGCAGAGAGTGACAGGCACTGGGGTGTGTCTTTGGGTCGTCAGGCATAACGACCATGCCATTTCACCACACCCTACCCTGCAGACACTGACAAGTGTCACAGTGTGCCTTGGGGTCTTTGGCCCTAATGCGCACCCCATTCCATCAGGAAATACGGTGAGATGGGTGCGGTATAGGAGAATGGGGTAACGTTTGGGCCCGAAGAGTCCGAGTCACACCTTGATGCCTCTCACTGGCTGCAGGGTGTGGGTGGGGGTGGAATGGTATGAGCATTACAGGCAAGAATCCCAAGTCACACCCCTGATGCCTGTCATTCTCCACAGGGTGGGGCGTTATGGTCGGAAACCCTAACGCCTCAGGCATTCGTTGGTATTTTCACTCCAAATTTTCAACATGGTTTTTTTGTGACCCTCACCTCATGAACAGTGGCAATATCAGTTTGTTAGCTGAAAACTGCTTTTACACAGTGACTACAGCATTTGGCACCACAGGTGCAAAAACACATTCTGAACAGGATGTGAAAAAGACAGCGGTACTGTTCATGAGGAGGTGTAAAAAATGGCAATGTTGAAAATCTGTGTGAAAATCTTAAAAACTGGTGAAGTCACGAAGTAGCATAGAAACTGGCAAACACACACCTGTAATGTAACTAGTTTGGGATTTTTTTACAGCAGATTGTTAACACAGGCATTTTGGGACCTCTGCTCATGAACAGTGTCAGTGTGATTTTCTTTATCTGTCCTGAACAATGATTTCCCACAGCGACCACGCATTTCTGCGCTGAAAGTGTGAAAACACATTTTGGCCATGTTGTGGAAAATGACAGCCGTACTGTTCATAAGGAGGTGTGGAAAAATGCCACTGGTGAAAATCTGGACTGAAAATATTACAAATTCATGAACTTACGAGGGTGCGTGAAAACTGTGTAATGCTCACTCGTAACACAGTCATTTTATGGTGTTTTGTCACCAAATTTTCAACATAGCCATTTTAAGACCTCTGCTCATGACCAGTGTCACTATGATTTTCTTAATCTGTCCCAAACATTGTTTCCTTAACCGACTGTACCATTGTCAGCTACATATGCGAAACAAATTTTGGGCGAGATGTGAAAAATGGTAGCTGTACTGCTCATAAGGAAGTGCGGTAAAATGGCACTGTTGAAAATCTGGTGTGCAAATATTACAAATTCACAAACTTGCCAGCGTGCATGTAGGAACTGCTCAACGTGCGCTCCTAAAACAGTCATTTTGGGAATTTTTCACCAAATTTTCAACATAGCCATTTTAACACCTCTGCTCATGACCAGTGTCACTGTGATTTTCTTAATGTGTCCCATACATTGATTTAGCACACTGGCCTAGCCATTGTCGCTACATAGATGAAACCGCGTTATTGGTGAGATGTGAAAAATGACAGCTGTACTGCTCATAAGGAGGTGTGGTAAAATGGCAATTTTTAAAATCTGGAGTGAAAATATTGGAAATTTGTGAACTTACGAGCGTGCGTAGGAACTCTGCAACGCATGCTCGTAAAACAGTCATTTTTAGGAATTTTTTCACCAAATTTTCAACATAGACATTTTAAGACCTCTGCTCATAAACAGTGTCACTGTGATTTTCTTAATTTGTCCAGTACATTGATTTCACACACCGACTGCGCCATTGTGCGCTACATGGGCGGAAACATGTTTTGGGTGAGATGCGAAAAATGACAGCTGTACTGCTCATAAGAAGGTGTGGTAAAATGGCAATGTTGAAAATCTGGAGTGAAAATATTGAAAATTCGTGAACTTACGAGTGTGCGTAGGAACTGCAGAATGCATGCACGTAAAACAGTCATTTTTGGGAATTTTTCCACCAAATTTTCAAAATAGGCTTCTTGAGAGCCCACCTTATGAACACTGACAGTATTGTTTCATTATTCAGTCCTGAAAGGTGATTTCATGCAGTGACTGCGAAATAACCCTTCGGGCCTGAATAACGCCATGACAGTGACAGCATTCATGAGATGGGGTCCCAAAAACCCCATGTTGAAAATTTGGTGCAAAAATTCAAAAAAATTCCCAAGATATGCAGCAAAGTTGAAAAAACCCTATCTATTACATTATACAGCTTACCGGCATTTCCTCAGTTCGCGGCCGGCTTTGAAGAGTGCAGACGTGTTCCCTGTCCACCGAAGATCATCGCACCAGACTCCAGAGGTAAGTATGGGGTGAGGGGGTGTGTAGGGAGGCAGGGTGTGCAGTGGGTGCGTGCGGTTGGGGGAAGGGAGACTGTGAGGGACCGTTTTTTAATTTACAGTTTTTTTTTTTTTTAATTATTAAGATGACGTGGACGCTTTGCCACACTGGGGTGGGTCCCAGTGTGGCAGCTGGAAAGGATGTTTTGGGGGCTGGAGCTGACAGGGATTGGGCACCCGTCAGCCATACAGGCCTAGTGCCATGCAGGGTGGGCTCCCAGGCGTGGCAGCAGTGCGACTGTTTGGGGGGCTGGAGCGACAGTTAGGCACCCCGCCAGCTACATCGATCGCAGCCATGCTGGGGTGGACTCCCAGCGTGGCACCAGGAAAGTTTTTTTTGGGGCGGTGTCGACGGGCATTGGGCACCCGTCGGCTATACTGTATGTGCATTGGGGGACCGTGTCAGCACGCAATATGCGTGCATGCGTGTTGAGGGGGGAGCTCTGCTCACTGAAGTGGAGCTCTCCCTTTCAACTGTATGCCACTGCATTTTCAGCTGTCATAGACAGCTGGAGCAGTGATTGGCACACTGCGACCGTGCCTGCAACACACTGACTGAATTGGAAGAGGCTGACACATCTCTGGAAAACTCAGATGATGGCACTATGTTTCTTGCACATGCGTGCAAGCAAACATAAAAATGACAAAAAAATAAACAAATGTAACCCTCCTTCATCACAGAGTTACCTAGTAATCCAACAGTCTTTACTTCCAATTCCAGAAAATCCATGCTGACATGACACTGACAAGTAGATCCCTTCTAGAGCACAACACTGCCCCCACATGAACCATTGACCATTGACCCCTCCATGATTGCAGGTAATCCACACTCTGAGTACTGTCACAACCACAAACCACAAGCTGCTGCAGATGTGGCCTAGCTCCCTTCTTGGCTCTACAGTGTCCTTCCCCTCCAAAAGATGACTACCGACCGAGTGCACAAATGCACACAACACCCTAGATACTGGCAATCAATCAGAATTGAGAATATAGAACAAATCAATCACAGATGTGCCAAATGGAATGCTGTGATTGGTTAGCTTCTGAATCCATTTTAACAGCACTAAGCCTGCCTGTCAGTATAAATGCAAAGTGAAGCCAAATACACACGGTAAGTGGAAGTGGTCGGAAGCAGTAATCCAGTACAAGGGCTTATGGGCAGACTAGATGGGCCAGACGGTCCTTATCTGCCAACAATTTCTATGTTTCATTGTAATTCACAACCAAAACAACACATTTTTTTCCCAGTTTAATCCCAGAGCATATGTTTTCACAAACTGAACATGACATGGCCTGACTGAAGAGATTACAGTTATCTTCATTTGAGGCCAAAGATATTAAGATATTTCTCTCATGGCCTTGCCACTTGCAATATCACAATATCATTGTCCTCTCATAAAGGTTAATGTGATATTTTCAGCCAGGCCATGACATATCCCTTATGTATTTATAATTAATGGTCTCCGTTTTTTGCCATTGACAAAACCGGGTAGAGCCGTAACACCTGAGTAGGTATACACGGCATTCGCTACCCCTTTCAACAACAAAGCACTCGAGACAACTAACTAAACATAGCGAAGCTTCTAACTGTCCCTGTCACTCCAAGTGGCACTGACTGAAAAACACACTCGGCATTGCCTCCATACCAAATAGCCTCCTCAGCCTCACATCACCTAGAAGTTAAAAAAAAAAATTAAGCCGATTCCAAACAGTGAACGAAACAAAAGACAAAAGTTCATTGAAGAGCAGGAAAACCACCCAACAATTCAGAAAACAAGCGACCTCAGACTTTCAACGGAACTTCAATTATATAAAATAAAATATGGGGAAAAGTCGTCAAACTCAAGATTTAACACACCCTCATTGCTGGATGGCATTCATAAACCCCTCGGGCTTCACCCTCGGGGTTTATGTGCCATCCAACAACTCAGGTGTGTGTTAAATTCTCCTAACACACTTCTCCCCATACTTTATCCTATATATAATGCAGGTGTGGTAGTGCCGGTATATTAAAGTTGAGTAAGCATTTCTATGTTAAACCCAGATTTTTGTAAGTTAATAAGTCAGGCTCTTTCTAATTAATTTGCCTGCAATTTGGCACACACAGAGACAGATCCATTATCTATTAACTCTGTAAATTTGGTGACAATTGCCTCAGCAGGGGCAAAGTTATAGAGGTGCACAAATGTATAAATTCACCATGATGAAGTTTTTTTTTTTTTTTTTGCTCACCTGAAACTGAAAAGCATTTTGGATTTTAAAACTGAAATTTTCAGGTTTGATAGAGTTTGGCCCAAGGTACATGCTTTTGTAATTTATATATTTTTAACATTATACTTTTTGATATGTAAGTTAAAAAACATAAGCATCTTCCCCACATGTTCAGTATTCAAAATGAACATTCTGTGGATAACTGGATTTTCACGATAGCAGTGTGACCAAAAAGTGATTCCTTCACACTGCTGTCATTTTCTGTTAATGAGCACTTACAGGGAGAGTGGCCATCTCTGTCAGCATGTAATGTAAGGAAAACAAAAGCTATGTGAAGGAAATAACTTTCATTCTCACTGCTATTGTTTCCTGATATCCCCCTCACCTGACCCAGATTTATGTAAATCAGTGGCAAATGATCAGTTCCACTGCCAGTATCCCCCCTCACCTGACTCTGGTGACTTAAACCAGCAGTGTGTAGCTAATCTCCCCACTGGAATTGCATCTCTGACACTGTCTTGCACAATATCCATTGTTGGCTAACATACCCCCCCTTGTAAGGGACACTGAGGTGCCCAACCACGGTGCTGCTGCAGAACATATCAACACTGGCATGTCCAATCCCCAGTGTCAGTGGTGCAAGGTTTGTCTCCCCCCAATAGTTGTAATGCCGGTGTGCCCACCCCCAGTACTGCTAAAGACTATGCTGACCCTGGTGTGCCCAATCCACAGTGTTGGTACCTGTAATAGAAAAAGTGACCCTTACCAATACCTTTTTCTGAAGATGTAAAAAAGAAAACCATCCCTCACAATCTGTCTGTCAACCCCCCCACCCCAACCTCCTATTCAGCACCCACCCTCCCACACCTAAAGACACCCACCACCATAATGCACTCTCTGCAATGGGACTGTCCTGCTGCTTCAGTGCTGATTGGGAACTGAATGACACAACGTACTTGCAACCAATTTTTTTTTAATGCATTTTGAACTTTTACTCATAACCTGGCCTTTTTTTCATATTTTTATTGAGGAATAATCAAATATATACAAATTCAAACAGCAACAGCAAACAATTTATTGAACAGATACATTGCAAGGTGGTGCATTCGTTGTTTCCATTTTTAACTCTGAAATAAGGTAATAGAACAAAGTGACATCATAGTTATAGAATCTAAGAGTTAATACATTTGAAAAAGTACATTGGTGAGGTTTAAGGAAATCTTTACACTTCGACAGTTGGAAAACATAACCACTATGTTTATTAGAATAAATGAATGAATGAATCAGTAGAACCAAGTTAAACCTGTTTCATCTTAAGGAAAGGGTCCCAGATGTTATGAAATCTACCTACACTGTGATTGACCAGATGAACTAGATGCTCATACTCTGCCAGTTTGGAGAAGGAGGACACTAGTCAGAGAGTATGGGGGAGGATCAGAGCACCATCTGAGAAGTAATTGCCTTTTGGCCTCCAATGCTGCAGGGAGGAGCCAGAGTACACACTGGTGGGGTAAGAGTCTGTCTGCATGAAGCCCATCTAGAAACCAGAATATAGAGTCTTGTTGGAGCTGCAAAAGTTCTGAAGGGCTGGGCATACCCATAAGATGTGGGTGCCAGTATTCCTGTGGAATTTCCAGCATATGATATTGGACATTAGGCCCATTTTCATAAAACTTCCGACATGCAATATCACCTATGAATAACCTTTTTCTGAATAAGCTAGCATTACATGCCCCTAAAATCAGTCCTTCTGACCATCATTGCCAGTAGATTGTCAGGGATGGTTACCTGGAGTTCTGCTTCCCAGGAAGTTTGTTGCTTTCTCAGAGTTGGATAGTGAGGCTACAACAGGAAGGAGTAGATTTTGCCTTGCATTCTATTAGAATTTTTCATCCAGCTAAAAACATGCTGTGGGAGGCTATGAGAGCCAGGAGTTGCCAAGAATGGTTTTCACATTCCAATTGCATGCCTTAGCTGGAGGTATTTGGAAGGAATCTAAACTTCAAGTAGTTAGGGAACCGGATGACTCAGTGTATTGGTAGTGGGTTAATGAGCCTTTCACCTCTCTCTAGGTCATAGATTCAAATCCAGCACAGGTTGGTAGAGGTCAAAAGCCATTATCCCCAGAGGGCTGGTCAGTGGTCTATGTGAAATAAGTTGTGATGGTCTCAGTTCAGTTCTCAGTGGACAGGTGTCCCCTTAACAAAACCACCAACACAGTTGGCACTAATTGATGCTATTTCTGGCAGTGAGAGGCCAAAAATTGAATGGGCATGGAGCCTGAACTATCCACTGACCTACATGGTGGTCCCTCCATGACAGGATTAAGGAACACTGGCAAGACAGTGTGGGGAAGCTTGCATTATGATTGTTCATGCTATATTTGTCATATGGATAAATAGGGGACATTTGTTCCCAGTGCTGTCTACCCAGCATCTTTTATGAGCACTAAAAATTTCACACAGAAAAAAAAAATAAGAAAAAATAAACTTCCAGTAGTTGGTTGAAGTAGGTTCCCTAACATTAAAATTCTTTTGGATATTCAGGAACTCCAGCAGACAGGTTTGCCCGCTATAGAGAAGGGGGACTGTGCCAAGGTGGTTCTCATTTGCCAAGATAATATTTATTCCATTTCAGACTCCTGAGCAGAGTGGTCCAGGTCTATTCTGCAAAGGCCAGTACTGGGAAGATTAAGGGGGTAGTACTCTTCCAGGAGATGTTCAGACAGGTGTTGCCCATAGTGGGTATACTATAGGGTCCTGCTCCAGTGGAAACCACACCAGGGTATTGTTAGATGGGGGAAGTTAGCCAATGACACTAGACATAAATGTGTAGATATAACAGGAGTTCTGTTGCAAGCTTTTGTACTTGGTAGGAAGGAACTGTTATGTATGGAGGCTGCTATGTTTATGTACCAGGCTCCACCACCCTTTCGGTAAAGCGAAACTTCCTGGTGTTGGTTTTGAATCTACTTCTCTGTAGGCACATGCTGTGCCTCCTTGTTTGTATAGATGAACTTTCTCTGAAAAGGTCTTGAGTTTGTATTGAGTTAATTCCTTTGTGGTATTTGAATGCCTCAATCATATCCCCCTATCCCTACTCCTTTCCAGTGAGTACATCTTGAGATGGTTAAGTCTTGACTCTTAGGGTTATTGATGAAGTTCGTGAATCATCTTCATAGCTCTCTTCTGAATAGTTGCCAGACAATCTCTGTCTTTCTCGAGGTGTGGTATCCAGAACTGGATGTAGTATTCCAGGTGTGGCCTCACCAAGGACCTACACAGTGGGATTATTACCTCACTTTTTCTACTCATGATATCCTACCTATGCATCCAAGAATGCCATTAGCTTTCTGTGCCATTTTTGCATTGCCTGGTTGTCTTTAAATCATCAGATATGAGTACACCTAGATCCCTGTCAACCTTAGTTTCTGTCAGTTTTTCTCCTCCTAAGGTATGTTTCCTACCCGGGTTCTTTCTCCTCAGGTGCATAACTTTACACTTCTTGGCACTGAATTTCAACCGCCATTGTTTTGATCATTCTTCCAGCATTTTATGAAAAAAAATATATTTTTTTATATATATCATGAGTTACAAAAAAATTTATAATGTTAAAAAAAGAACATTTCCAGGGCATTGGAGGATGGGAGGCACCACTAGACACCAGAGATAAAGTGGACATTAAGGCATGACACTAGACACCAGGGAGAAATATAACAGAGGGCAGTCGGAAGGTAGGGGTGCCACTGAACACCAGGGAAATAAAATGTTATTACAAGAACAGCAGTCCGATGGACAGCATGCCACTAAGCACCTGGGAAAAGATGCCAGCAAAGGGAAAATAATTTTTCACTCATGAAAAAAGATCTTTTTTTTGTGACTTGTGATATGAAAAAAGAATCATTCTTTTTTTTCTGTATCATGAGTCATAAAAAAGATTTATAATGTTAAAAAAAAGAACATTTCCAGGACATTTCTGTAACAGTTAAGTGCAGAATCCATCTAAGGGGGTCACTATAAGTAATCTACATATGTTGGTCATGCTCCACAATGTCATTTTTGTGGTTTTCCAAATTTGTATTTTTAAGGAAAAAAAAAAAACAAGATGGTGGCAAATGAAGAAAGATTATAGCCCTCATGAAAAGGATTCCCTATATGAAAGCTTCATATAGCTATTTTTGTTGGCTGACTGAGCATGCTCAGAACTTGAAATTTAAAAATGTAATAACTTTAGAAAGAATTAATATTTTTTTAACAAACTAGCAAAGGAAATCCTTCTGAGGCAAACCCTTTCTACCATGATAATTTCAGACCAAAATTCCAAACTATCTTGGCGCTACATGGTGGGGAAAACCCCCCAGTAAACAACAGCAATTTTTTTGTGTTTTTTTTTTGCTATTCACACATCTGACCAGAATGAAACTAGTCATGTCAAGAGATCTACCCCCACGCGATTATACATGCAAAAGTGTGTGCAAATCTGCTGAATGGTTGCAAAGTTATTAAAGTACAAAATTTGGTGCTGCACATAACAAGCCCTGCTCAACCCTAAATATAGTGGCACCACTGCATCACTATAATATATCTTGCAAAAAACTGTGTTAATGCATCAGTTAGGGTTCAATTTAATGCCACATAAGTAGGAAAATGTGACATTAGGGTTCCCAATCCTAAGTCCCCACCCCATCCTATCAGCAGAAGGACAAGACCACACAAGCAACCACAGACAGCCATCATCAGGTAAGACAAACAACATAGAATTGTTTCCAGGTGACACAAATGTGGTAGCACTAATGTGCTACCTTCATAGATTTGTATCTTCTGCATGCACATTACAAGGCATACACAGTCATGACTGGCTCAGATAGAAATCTATGATACTCAAATCACAACACTACTTTTGGCTGCAGAAGCACAGGCCCCTGCAGTCAGAGATAAAACTCCACAATACCCAAATTACAACAGCTCTTCTCTCTGAAGAAGTGCAGGTCCCTTTGAGGCCAGTGCTTCTGTAGCCACAGATACCCATGCACAGTTTAAGACATACATACAAACTTGGTTTGAAGGACTTTACAGTGACACCACTTTGCCGACGGTGATCACATCAATGCAGCAAAGTGTTGATAGTCCCAACAGTGCTGTAATCATTTACTGTTTACAGTGGACATAGCCCCCCCCCGCACCTGCCAGAATTATAGATTCCCAACTCTGGGGGGGGGCAGATGTCGACAGTGGCCAATACAGGAGTCAGTGTATCAGCACATCACTGCAACAACCCATTTGACATTGTGGATGTTGAATGGGTTGTGTCGCTGTGCCAGATTCGCTGTACCAGATTCACTTTCCTGACGTGATATGCACAAACTTCTGTTTACAGAAACTCAGGCTCCTGTAGGACCTGCACATCTGCAGCAACAGATAAAAACCCATGATGCCCAACTCACAACACTACTTCTGTCTGTAGAACTGCTGGTCCCTGCAAGATCAGTGTATCTGCAGTTGCAGGTACACATGAACACTGAACAACATTCACACACACTTCTGACTGTAGAAATAAATCCACACTACCCAAATTACAACAGTATTTCTGTCTGCAGAAGTTCATGCCCCTGTGGGATCAGCACTTCTGCAGCCACAGATAAATATGGACAGTGTAACACATTCACACCCACTTCTGGCTGTGGATGTGCAGGCCCCTCAGGGATCTGTGCTTCTGCTGCCACAGATACAAATCCACAAAGGTAGCACATCAGTGTTAATACATTTTTGTCATCTAGAAACAGTAGTATGTTTTCTTTCTTACCTGATGATGGCTGTCTATGGTTGCTTGTGTGGTCTAGTCCTTCTGCTGCACTGGGAGTAGGGAGTTGGCATTGAGAACCCTAACCCTATATTATTCTACTTCTGTAGTATTAAATTGAACCCCGACTGGTGTATAAGCATGTTTTTTTGCAACACATTTCTGATCTTTTTGAGGAAGTCAGTAAACTGAAATTGTAACAGTACTTATGCTGCCAAATATATATATTTATAGTGCAAGAAATACACAGCTACTTCCAGCTGTAGAATTACAGGCTCCTGCAAGGCCAGCATTTCTGCCACCACACATACACATTCACATTGACCCATGACTAGCCTCTCCCACCAGGTGACTAAACTCTGCTGCTACCCCAAATAACCACCATCCTTGCAACTGCTGCCACCCTTCTCACACAGACCAGCCTCCCACAAAAAGCATCAGAATCCCCCACCAGACCAACCAACAACAACATATATCCAGTATCTTATGTTTTGTATCCCCATCAAGCACAGGGTACTGAAAATGCAGTACAACATGCAATGATGGCTCAGACAGTGTAAATGGTAAAATAATTTCAATGGTAAACACTTGTTTTTTATAATCAAATTTTATTGAGTTTCCAATAAAACATCAAACACAGAAAACAAACAGCCAGGATGGACATAGAATAAATCAAGTACAAACACTTAGCCAAAATGGTATAGTACAGCTGCCTTCCAAAGTTCCCTGCTGAAAAGAAATAAAAATTAAGAAAAAAACTGTTTTCCCTGAAATTGACAAAACAATTCAAATTACACACCCTTACTGCTGCATTGATTCCAGACAATATCCCCCCACCCACAACACCAATTTAAGCATTTAAAAACTATGTTACTTGCTACCGGTGTTCCAAAATCTGTAAATTGCATTTTAATCTTTCTGGAATTATCAGTCAACCTATGTTCTCTACTTTCTTATCCCCCCCCCCAGCACTTACTTCTGATAGCACTAGTTTAGCCCACAAAATGTAGCTAAATTCGTCTTGTTTCTACCCAAATTCACTTTGTTTTACTCCATAATTGTGTGCATCCATGTCCCCCTACTTCAGTTCTAATGATGCCTTGCTTCCTCTTTCTTTCCAGGTAATGTTTGTTGTTTTCTTGTTTGCTAAATTTATACTATACTGTTTTGCTGTTAGCCGCCTATCCATTTCCTGTTAATCCTGTTTTTGCTCAATTGTATGTAACTGACTCCTGTATGCTACTACCTATGTAACCCTCCCGGGTCGCACCTGAAAATAGGCACTTGGCTGTCTAGTGTGCCCTACCCGGTTAACAAAAACAAATAAATAAATAAGATACAGTATTTCAATCCTATCTAATGACATAATTACAACAGCTGGTTGTCAGACAAAATTCATTGACTGAGTGTATTATCAATTACTTATCTACACCGAGCAGATAACAAGTTTCATACACTGTATGGTCAAATGAATGCTGCACCCTTCTACTGCTCTATATTTCATAAGATCCACTATATTCTATAAGACCTATGAAATTTATTATCAGTGGAATGCTGGAATGTTTTAGGATAAAGAAGCATAGCTGGATTGTGCCTTGCTCCACAGCTTGTTCAGGAACAATTATTCACTCACCAAGAACTGGCCTTAATCATGCCTATGGGATTTGAGCAGTTCTAATGTATGTACGTTGCCTCATTAGGTTACCAATTGGTTTCTTGATTTCAAAAATCAGATCAAAATCTGGGGCTTAGACCCACTCTTGGCAGTCCCAGAGCTCCCCCCCCAACAATGCCTATATGGGGCTAAGCCCTGCTTATATCACAGAATTTACATTAAAAGCTCTCCACGGATGAATTTAATTGATCGGTCTTTACAAACGGGCACTGCTTTAAAAAAACAGTTAAAGGATTTCATGGCTGATCACAAGGTGTCAGCATAAAAAAATACAATACCAGATACTTCCTTAAATTATGTTCACAAATGAGTTTATTTCTCGGTTAGATCTGATTCCTATCAAAAATTGTGCAATCACATAAACATGAGGGGCTGAACCTGTTCAAGTAAAAGACTCAAAGCATATTTATTTAAAATAAAAGATTTTCATGGTTTTGAGATACTGTAGGACTGCTGGGAGAATAGTTAATATATTCTGAGGGGGTAGCAGTAAGGCAGGGAGCAGGGGGGAGGAGGGTGAAAACCCATCTAGACAACAGGTAACAGGTTACAGTAGGGTAAGACTGGGCAGACTGGATAGACCAATGGTCTTTTTCTTCCAGTATTGTTTATGCAAACAATAATACCCAGAGTGGGTGATGTTGGGCTATACTGGACCACCTAAGAATGTATTGAGGCCTAACGTAACAGGCAGAGGGCTATATAGCACCTGGAAGGTTCATTACAGCCATACTGTCTATCTGGAGGGTATTATTGCTCTTACATTGTGTTTTGTTTTATAACATTTTAAATAAAATGTTCAAAACAACATAAACAAATGTAAAGAGTAAAAGAAAAAAGAATAAAAACAGTTCTGTAGAGTAATTCCTCCACTGCTGCAACTGGCTGTAGACGGAGCTGTGGTTTGTCATAATCTGTCTGCAGTTAGTTTTAGGTATTTTGCTTATGTTCCCTTATCTCCTTCCCCCACTTCCAGTCTAGTTTGAATATTGTTTATTTAGCACTTCATTTTTTTTTATTGATAAAGTATGTTTGTTAAACAGGAGCACTGTCATTCTGGACTGCTTGGGACGTTACTGAATAATTTTGACAAGTGATGAGTGACCACACAGGAAATGCGTTGTGCATGTAGTCCTGTTGCATGGTTTTGACTTTCATTTTCTTTTTTCTGAATAAAATAAGAGATATCAGAAGGCAGTGAAAATCTGTTGTGAGGTAACCACCTCCTGTGTCCCACCCAGCAGCGAAAAGATTAGCTCCAACTCGTAACTTTGAGTTCAGTTCATGGTGTGCAGTGCAGTACTAGGACAGCACTGGAGGTCAGAACGAGTAGAAAGGTACCAAGTGAGGGAGAGAATAGTATACAGTGCAGCACTATGACAGGACTAGAGGTCAAGAAGAGCAGCAAAGTACTGGGTGAGAGACTGGTTGTGCAATTAAATAAAAACAAGCATTTGTCAATGCCGACTGTTTGCTTGCAGGTGTGTGCTATACAGGTGTTTGGTATTCATAGGCACTACACACAAACGTTGTTAATTTTTTTTATTTTGGCTGCAACATTTGAAGATAGTTGTTTAGAATTCACCTTGTAGACATGACGTACTATTTATAGTATATTGGCTGAAATGTCATTTCACACCAGAGGTGTAAACCACATCTCATCCAGTATTTTAAAAATGACACACCACGTTTATGAGGTAGTGTGGAAAAATGGTTATGTTGAAAGTTTGAAGTCAAAATATTGAAAATTAGCAAAGTTATGAGTGAACACTGAAACAGTGTAATGTTCATTCGTAACCTGGGCAGTTTACCATACTTGTACACCACATTTTCAGCATAGCCTTCTTATTACCCCACCTAATGAAGCCGGTAGGTGACGATTTTCAAATCCTCACCAAAACATCATTCTGCACCAACAAAATGTAATTCCATGGAACATGCCACAGGTATGAAAGCACATTTTGACTAGGATCTTGAAAAATGACAGCTATCACGTTCATGAGGTGCTGTGAAGAAACGGCTATGTTGAAAATCTGGGGTCAAAATATTGAAAATTACCAAATCGCCATTTGCAAATTTCAATGTAGGATCATAACTTTGTTGTTTTTTAAATATTTTTAAGTCACATTTTCAACATAGCCTTCTTATGACCCCAGCTCATAAACAAGGGTGGAGAAAACTTTCAGCTCCTGCCCGAAAGGTGATTTTGTGCAGCAACTGCAAAATCACCTTTTGGGACAGATTTGCCTAATTTCACTGCCATTATTCATGAGGTGGTGTCCCCAAAAAGACATGTCAAAACGTTGGGGCAAAAATATTTAAAAATGTCCAAGTTATGCCACTAAGTTCAAAAGCCCACTGAAATACATTGAACTGCATATCTGATTTCCTCAGTTTGCAGTCTGGCTTTGAATATTGAAGACGTGTCTGCAGTCCAGAGTGGATTACAGCATTGGACCCCCATGGGTAAGTAAGGGCATGGGGGTGGGGTGGTGGGTGCTGAGTGGGAGGGTCAGGTGGGGGACTAATGGTGCAACAGACATTGATGGATAGTTTTTTTTTTTAACAGGGTTAAAAAAATTAAGGGATGGTTTTCTTTATTTCAAATGCATTCCAACACTGGGATTGGGCATCCCAGTGTTAGGCCTGTTGGCGAATGGGGGTGGGCTACCTGAAGGGGGATCAAGAGAAGCAGTGGGCACCCCAGCAGTGGGCACCCCAGTGACCTGGAGGGGGTGGGGAGAACTAAGTAGTAATGGGCATGGGCACCCTGCTCCATGTACATTAAAAAATATTTATAAAGATGGGAAGGACGGGAGGGCGAGTGAGCAACCTGGGGAGAATGGGAGAAATTAGCAGTACATTTATTTTTTTATAGGGACACTGTCAGTCTCTTACTTACATGTTTGGTGGGAAGGCAGCAACCTGCTTTCACTCACTGAATCAGTCTCAGTGGTGCCATAATATAATTTGTCACAATGCAGTGACCATAAAAATGATTAATTTTTGCTTATTTTGTTAAACCCTTAAACTGCCTCGGCCCACTCCGATTGTCCATGCACAATGCCAAACCACACTCACAGCTGTAAATGGCACTGAGGCTCATTAGCAGACCACTGTACCTGAGTTCAGCTAAATATGTTTCCAGGTACTAGAAGGAAAGTGGAACTCAGGAAACTAGTTAGTTTTTTAAAATGAGTGTTAAACATTGCTTTAATCGTGCTCTGAAAGTGGAGCTGTGATACTGGGAATACGCATATGCATAGTCATATGTTGACTAGTACATTGGATCGGCTGCTGAGAGAAAGAGAGAGAGAGCTGTGCCTCTGCACGCTACCCTGTTGTGGAGAAATAGGGGAAACAGGAGCTATATACAAGATGTTTTATTTTACTGGAACAGGTTGACCACCAAAGGGCCCAATTCTCAAAGCCCTGCGTGTGACGCAAGGTACTTGCACCAATTAGAGATGGTGCAAGGTGTACCTTGCATCCAGGGCTGCCTCCATGCAATTCACAAAGGTTGTCTGCATCGGCCACAGGCTGCCTGCCCCAAACAGGGCTTGCGCCAGCCCTGCACCCTGCACTGCCTGCGACATGGCGCAAGGTGGACTGCACCAACACAAGCTGCAGCTTGCTATTCACAGATAGCACACAGTGGTTGAAATTCTAAGTCCCTTAGGCCAGCCAGGGCTGGCCTAAGGGGACTTAGACATTGCTCCCCTGGGTGAGCTGTCCTATGGGTAGTGCAGCATGTCCCACCTCCCCAACCCCACTGTGCCCCACAAGTGCCACATAGTGGACCCTCCATCCACGTTGTTCCCCCATAGGGCATCCAGGGCAGGAGCACCCACCCGATCCTCGATGTGCCCCTCAGCATGTTGGTAGTGCCCCCCTACAGATCCTGGTGTCCCAGTTAGTACCAGGACAAATGCCACCAACCCTCCCACTGGTGCCCCATGCCCCCTACCCATGCAGGTAGTGTCCCCCCATCCCAAGACAGAGCAGGGGACTGGTACAGCCCTCCACACACCTCCACGGCTGGTCCCTACTTGGACACACCCAGCAGCTGATGGTCCAAGGGGCTTGCAGCAAACCCTCCCATGCGCCATGCAGTTGCTGCATGGCTGAGGTTGCTGCAAGTGTTGGGCCCTAGATGCCAGGACCCCTCCTGTACCAGAATCTTGAGCAGGGTCCATGACGCATGGGGCTTTGGCACAAGCTGCTGTTTGTTGCAGTTTGTGCTGAACGCAGCCCGCTTTGAGAACCGGGCCCATAGTCTTAACCGTACCTGGTATTTGTCTGTAAAGCTCTTCCAGGCCGACTTGTGCAGCTAGTATTTTTGTGCAATATCATCTGCTGCTGTTCTTTCCCCTGCAGGAGCTATGAATCCTGTTAGTGGTGCAGCCCACCCACAGGGGGAGAGAATGGGAGTTCTGCATACAGTAGTCAGCAGAGGAGGTGGCACAACTGAATCAGAGAGGTTATCCTCCAGATAGATGCATCTTTCTTCCCATCGGCGTTCTCTCTAAAGCCTGAACACAAGGAAAGATGACTTTATATTTGTGCAGTAGAACTGGCATATTATACAGGAAAGTGGCTATTTTAAGTAAATTAGTAACAACTAATCCCTTTTTATTTCCTGTATTGTGTGTTTTTATGTAAGGGAAATCTGGTTCAAATTTTAAACTCTTTTTTTGGCTCGCAATCGCTTTGGATTATGTATTGCACAGGACCTAGGAAGCAGAATTTCCCTGTTCACTGATGACACAAAGCTCTGTAACAGAGTGGACACACCAGATGGTGTAAACAGAATGAGAAGGGACCTGCAGAAACTTGAAGAATGGTCAGTGGTTTGGCAGTTGAAATTCAATGCAAAGAAGTGCAAGATAATGCATATGGGGCACAACAACCCTGGCACAATATATCAGTTGGGGAATGAGGATATAGCATGCACCAAACAGGGAAGGGATCTTGAAGTTATCATCTCTGATGACCTCAAGGTAAGGAAGCAGTGCGACAAAGCAGCAGGTAAAGCAAATAGGATGCTGGGATGCATAGGCAAGGGCATCACCAGCTGGAAAATGGAGGTCATAATTCCACTATACAAGACACTAGTGAGGCCCCACCTGGAGTACAGTGTACAGTTCTGGAGACCTTACCTATGTAAGGACATAGACAGGGTAGAGAAGGTTCAGAGGAGGGCAACATAGATAATACAGGGATTGCACCACATGTCATATAAGGACAGGCTGAAGGACTTGAATATGTACTCCCTGGAGGAGAGGAGGGGATATGAAAGAGACATACAAGTATCTTACAGAGAGGAACAGAGTGCAGGAATACACTATTTTTAAGTGAAAAAAATGTTCCAGGACTAGAGGTCATGGGATGAAGTTGGAAGGAGGATGATTCAGAGGAAATGTGAGGCAGAAGTTCTTCACAGAACAGGTGTTGGACAAATGGAACACCCTGCCAGAGGAAGTAGTGCAGGCTGAAACAATCACAGGATTTAAGAATGCATGGGATAGACATGAAGAAATTCTGGAGATCAGGGGTGAGGGGCAACAGACTTCTAGAATGGGCAGACTGGGTGGGCTGTAGGCCCTTATCTGCCAACACTGTCTATGTATCTATGTATTTTTATTTTACAATCTTACTTTTCTTTCTTTAAACTTTTTTTATTTTCTCATGCCTTGTCATATGATTCTGGCCTTATGGCGCATGCACTAGCATTCTCTGACTAATATCGCCATTTTGATCGGAGTGATAAACAGAGCTGTACTGGAGTTGCACTGGAGCTGACCTGTTTGCTACAGGCCTTTTGATTTTCCAGCCTGCCTTAGCATTTTAGTATCAGTTCTTTTTCCTTCTTTCCTTTGTGAGAGTTGAGACTGGATTTCTCGGTCTATGTTAACGCAGACTAGGACCTTGAGGACACTCTCCTTTAAATGCTTAAATGATTTTATATTATGTACATTAGCTGACCCATTATGGAGTAAGTCAGTTCTTTCTTTTTGTGTTTTCAATTTTATCTAAACAGACAGAAAACTGAAATCAACTAATCTCTTGGGACAAGAATTATGTAAAACAGGATAAAGTGCAACGTATTTTTATTATCCACTGATATATGTATGCATTTAGCACTATTTGATACATAGGCACCTAAGATCTTGGCAACATGCTAGAAAGGAATAAATCAACTAAGTAAACTATACTGCTGATTCTATCTGGCATAAGTCCTATGTATATGTTGTTTTTACCATTTGGCTTTGTCAAAACAATTTTTATAAGATACAAGCCATCCTAAAACTTTTTTTTCTCTTTTTTCCTTTTAAAGTATTTTAAATACACTTCTTGTTCACACTTTGATTAGGCTGTTTCTTTCTGAACTTAAAGTGAAGGAGAAGATCATTCCATCAAATTGGCCCTGAGAAGGCATCCTAAACTAGTTTGCAGAGGTTTCTGATGAATTGCTGTTATCTAATACATATTGGATATTGAGACATCTGGATAAACAATCGATTGATATTTGGCCATTGAGTACGGAGCCAAATTTTCAACCCATTGCTCCTAATCAACCGATCAGCTCTATGAACTTTGATGTGGTGTTCTATGTGACTCAAGCTGCTGCACGGATTTAAGTGGTATTATAGACTCTATTATAGACTCTGCTCTGATTTGCACTTTGTCTTTCTTAGCATATTTAATAGGTTAATATATACAAAACATCTTTTTATGCTTATCTTACTCTGTAAGCTCATCAGAATGCACATTTTATTATAATTGGCTCTAATTGGTTCTAATTGCTTAGGGTGTTCAGTACAAGACTACAGAGAATGATTCAGGGAGATTGCTCACCTATACATGGTGACTTAATGCAAGAAATTAGAAAAAAAATAAATAAAAGAACTAAAAGAACCAAGCAAACAAAAATGACTGATCATCTAAAAAAAATGTTAGCACCTCTAGTGAAGAAAGGACTTTGACGTCTAAACTGATATCTAGTAGCTCTCTCCCTATATTGTGTCCAAAACCCACATTTAATGATAGTGTGGAGAACTCTCCTAACCTTATTAATGATGAAGAAACTGAGGATATTAACAATAATAGGGCTTTAAATCTTTCTTTGGAAGCCTCTGAAGGCAATAGTTTTCTAGGTTTACCTCATGATAACACTCAGAGAGAAAAATTAGCCAATTACACCAATAATAAGACAGGAATATTTTAGTTGTTTCAGGTATAGAAATTCAGAATACAGCAGAGAAACTGCAACAAACAATTGCAGGCATCAAATGGACTGAATCTAAGTGTGAGGTAGTGATAGAAAATAATGATCAATGGAGTTAACAGAAATCAGGTGAACCAGGGCACTCTTATAGTCAATCACAGTATGTACAGTTAAAGTACCAGGGCACTCCCTTCCCCCCATTTTGCTGCACTTAAAGCCTGCAATTATTTTAAAAAATAACTCCAGTGTTCTTACTTTTCATACTTCTTCTAATTGCAAGCTCCTTATTAAACACTTATGAGCCTTTCATTGGCCAGAGCATACTATAAGTAATGAAGCCAGGAGAGTGGTCTCTTCATTAAAAATAGAGGAAGCAAGGAGACCTCAGCTCTGATATGGCAAGTTAAAATGTGATGCTTTTTACCCAACCAATGGAGGTGGTCACTGTGCCAAAATGGTCAGGCTTAATCATTGTTCAGCTGGATAATGAGAAATAAGAGCCCCTCCAAAAAGTACAAAAAGTAAGAACATTGGAGTTATTTTTTTTTTAATTGCAGGCTTTAAATGCAGCAAATTGGGGGCTGGTACTTTAACTGTATGTTTCTGTTTGGTCACACACCAGGAGCCACCCCACTAATTCTACTAAGTTGTATTGTAAATACAGGGGTTGAGCTTGCAAACCTTTTGTACTGATTTGAATATAGGAGAACTGTGGCCTTCTTCTAATTGCAAGCTCCCAATTAAACACCTGCAAGCCTTTCATTGGCCAGAGCACACTATAAGTAATGAAGCCAGGAGAGTGGTCTCTTCATTAAAAATAGGGGAAGCAAGGAGACCTCAGCTCTGATATGGCAAGTTAAAATGTGATGCATTTTACCTGACTGATGGAGGTGGTCACTTTGCCGAAGTGGTCAGGCTTAATCATGGTTCAGCTGAATAATGAGAACTAGGAGCCCCTCCAAAAAGTATGAAAAGTAAGAACACTGGAGTTATTTTTTTTGAAATTGTAGGCTTTAAATGCAGCAAAATGGGGTGGGTGCCCAGGTACTTTAACTGTTATGTTTCTGTTCGGACACGCACCAGGAGCCACCACACTAATTTTACTAAGCTATATTGTAAATACAGAGGTTGACCTTGCAAACCTTTTGTACCAATCACAGTATGTCCCTTATTGTTTAAGTGAGGATTTGATAGATTTATTAAGAAATCAATACACAGCAAATATGTTATTAATGGAGCAACTGGTTGTTCTCAAGAACGAAATTGAGACTGCAAGACAGGACAGTGCTATGAATGGGTCTAGGTTAGATGCTTTAATTAGGAAATTAGATTAAATTAAGCTGCCCAAGGAATCAGATTCTGTACTTCTGGATTCATTTTCAGCAAATTCTGACAGTACAAGGCCTGATTTTAGTATGATTAATATTTCTGATACCCCCCTCAATATCCTCAAAAAAGAAGAAAAAAAGTAGGAGAAAGGTGAAAATTCAAATAGTTCATCTGACTTATAATCAATTGAAAATAAAGGAATGAGTTTGTTAACTACAGAGCTTAACCAAGACAAGAATAAGTTAATGATTTGGTCTACACAGGTGTTACAACCTAAAATTGATAGAAGTACTGATTGTCTACAAGTATCTAATATTACCCCTACTGATACAGGGATAATGGGCAATCAGCTCTCCAGACTAGAATAGGAGATTAGAACATTACAGTTATTACAGGTTATTAGGAGGCAGTGTAGCACAGTAGTTTAGGGCTCTGAGCTGTAAACCTGGAGACCTGGGTTTGAATCCCACAGCCCCCCTCCCACCTGCATACTTTATGACTCTGAGCAAGTCACTTAACTTCCTTATGCTCCCCAGTTGCTGCTGGAAACAAGCTTTGGCTTAATATGCCTTTCCTGGTCAAACAATTTCCCTTTTCCCTTATTAAACAAATACCTTGGACATTGTTCTGTTAATATCAAACAGTCTCATGATTGCAATAAGATTGTAAATATATCAAAAATGGAGGATTGTAAAGAACACAACCTTGTACTTACTGAGTGAAACTGAATTCTACAAAAGACTCAAAACAGGGGAATTGCTCAGATAAGAAGTTTCCCTTTTTAAGGTTACCAGCTCAGGAAGAGTGGCCTAATCTGAGTGGTGAAAACTTGAAGTCATTTATAGCAAACACGTTTATCCATGATCTGGCCATACAAATTTTGGAGAGTGATATAACAGAAGTAAAAAGAAGACAAGATGGCCATTTACATACTTTAGAAGTATTCTTTGAGTCACCAAAAATTGTGAATTATGTCTGGTATAATGGGGAGATAATCCAGAATAAAGATATTTTTGTAACCTACCCCAACAGACAGGAATTCAATAAACTACCTTGAGTAGACTGTAGTAAATCCGAAACTCCAGTAATTTAGTGTGTGTTTGGACTAGAACAATTGCCAAGAGAAAACAACCAGACACTGTTAGGCTCACTCTGAAATTTGTTTAGCAAGTATTTATATGCTAGGTTGAGGGAAAGGGTATTTTAAAAGTTGATAGAAGGGTAAATACCTCACAAATAGATATTTTGGTAAAAAAATACTAAAATAGCTCAACACTTGTTACACAAAAGTAACATCTTGGATGCAATGGGTTTGCATCCAAAATACTTTTTGAATAGATACAAGTCCAAAATGTACAAATCTGAAATAAATGAGCCTTCCCAAAAGACTCCAATACAATCATTTAATAGATTTGAATTGCTGGAAATGATAAAGATTGACTTAGTCTGCAGCAAGATTTAACTGCTTCAGTAACTCTGAAATCTAGTATAAAGGTTAAAAGCCTGCAAATCACTTCATGGAATATAGCGAGTATTGAAAATAAAATTCCTGATTGAAACTGAACAGATTTTATAACTGAAGAAGATGCCATATGCTGTCAAGAAAGTAAGTAAGTAAGTAAATCATTTTTTATTTGTGTACGAATAATTGGATACATTCAATTGAGCAAAGCTCATTTTCAATGAAGTTCCATATTACATTAAAAAAGGTTCCACATCAAATAACATAACACCAATCACTAGTACAACACATATGATTAAGACAATTAACAATACAATAATAAATAAAAAGAAAAGAAAAAAGGAAAAAAAAGAAGAAAAATTAAAATAAAAACAATCAATCACATTATACAACACATACTTTTAAAGTGCTAACAATTATTACATGTTGTGGTATTATTTAGAACAGATGTACACCATTTCTTTAGTTTACTTTTATTATACCTGGTTCTATTACTTCTCAAGACTGAAGGAGATTTATTCCATAAGCTAATTCCTCTAGCAGGTACAGATGATCTTCCAATATTCAGATTGCATTTAATTGGGACAAACTGAATTCCAGCAGAGGCCCTCAAACTTTCCTTTGTTTCTCTAACCTCAAAAAGGTCAATAATATAATTAGGTACTGGATATCAGGATGCTGTAACCATTGCACTTAATGGCTATGAAAAAAATCAGTTGCCTGGAGTGAGAAAATATAAATATGAAAGGCCTCTGGTGGTCTGGTAACTTATCTTAAAATAGAAACCTTCAAACTAACAAAACAACTATATGTTGATAATAACTTTATTATTTGTTTTTACAAATGCACAGTAACCCTTGTATACAGTACAAGTCACATTAAACTATTTCTCCAACTCACTGGTTTAGCATTTTGCAAGGAATTGCTTAATGTGTGACATTTTTACTGCAGTTAATTAATAAAAGTTTCCTAATAGTTTGCTTCCAGCTAATATTCAGTTTCAGCTTACTTATCAATGCAGTATAACACATTAAGCAAGCCATAAAAAAACTGAACCACTCAGTTGAAACCCAGTTTCACTATTGCAGTGTCCAGTACAACTTGATTGACATGTCATTCTATCCAATTCCATGTAGAAGCTCTCACCAAATTTTGAGCCAATAGCTGTCCTGCATTCAGACTGAAAACCCCACCCCCGCTGCCATGTTGTTTTCCCCACTTCTGAAGACTCCACTCACTGCTGTGTTTTTCATTCAAGTTAAACATATTACATATTATTTATGCCCTTTTATTCCTTTATTTCCCCAAAATGCCACTATTTCTGGCTCCACTGACTGTTTGCAGTTGTTTGGCTGCTCCAAGACTGCTCCACACAAAAGTTGCCCATTAGTGCAATAGCTCAATACATGCCATATTCAATGACTATTGCGCAAACAGTAACATTTGTATGATTAGAACTGTACTGTAGCAGCTGAAGAAAATTGCTGTTGTTTGGTGTATCCAGGACAAAAAGTAAAAAAAAAAATAAGGAAAGAACATACAAGGTACAAAATGGTATTGGAATTCATTAATTCCAATATAAAATGACAAGTACTGTATCCAAGATGTAATTATTGCTGCACTGGGGAACTGTGTAAGGGAGCTGAAAGTGCATTTAGAGTTGCCTCTGCATTGTCAGCATATAAAAACAATGTCAGAGCAATGAGCTGGAGAAACAGTTTAATGTGACTAGTTCTGTACTAATCAATAGTTATAATCCTCCTGAAAGTTTCAAATACTGTCATGATGAGACATGGAGACTTTTAGACAACCTTTTCTCTGCTATTAGTTATAAATTCCCTCAAACTGATATTTTGATTGTAGGCAATATGAATGCAAGAATAGGTAATTATGATAAGTTGATTGATAATTCTTTCTTAACCTGTACCAACACACTTCCCATTATATCACATACAGTTATGAAAGACCCAAAGATTAATAAACCAGGTCAAGCTTTGCTTAAATTAGCTTAAATTAGCTAAACTGTACAATTTCTATCCACTTAATGGAAAACTACAAGGAGACCTCAATGGTAATTGCACACGTATTACAGCAATACTCTTCAGATCAGAGAGTGATCATGTTCCCATCCTGCTAAGAGGCAGACTTTCGAAATTAGCAGACAATACAAATAACTTAAATGGTACAGATACTTTATAACTATGTAATTTGGAGATGAGAACAAATAAAAAGATTACATGGGATTGGGCATAGAAGAGCACATTAGAAACACTATACAAGAGTACTTTGAACAACACCATCGGGGAACAACAGGAACTCCTATGAGTCAACAAATTTGGTTTCTATTAAAGAATCCATATGATATAATAAATTTGAAAATATATAAGTAGATTTAATACAGCTCTTCAGAGAAGTGGTTTAGCTCCTGGTTTGAAAAACAATGCATAAAATACAAAGCATTTCTTACAGAAAAATCAATGAATCTACAAATTGCCAGAAATACAAAGATTTGAACCAGGAGAGGAAAAAATATAAAAGACTTTTACAAGAAAAAAATGTAATACCAACAAAACCAATGGTTAGTTATGCTAAAATCTATTAATGACAAAGACAGTTAAACCTTTTGGACATTGGTTGCTAGAGGAACAAGAAAACAGAAAAATAGAATGGACTCTTACATCTCAGAAAAGCAATGGGTTGACTATTTCACCAATATGTTCTATGATCCAAACTCCCTAAAAACCTTTTCTGTACAAATATCCAATGCTGGTAATAGTAATCTATTTATGCACTCTGACCTGTACCTTGCAATAAGAATGCTAAATAAAAATAAAGCTCTGAACCTAGATCATATACCAGCTGAAGCATATTTATGCAAAACCTCAACATGGGTGAATATCTTAATGGCATTCTTTAAAAAAATGTATTGTTCAGAATTATATACCATCATCTTGGAAAGGTGCTATAATATTGCCTTTACACAAAAAAAGGGAATCTGGCAGACCCTATGATGTATAGGCCTATCAACCTTTTAGATGTCAGTTCCAAAATTTTCTCTGAAATAATATTAGATAAACTAAAACAGCAAATTGAACTTACAGGCGGGTTTACTGAATATCAAGCAGGTTTCAGAAAAAAACTTTAATTGTATTGATACTGCTTTGTACTGATTCTTCTATTAGAGAAATATGTCATCTTAAGAAAGCAAAAACTCTATGCATCATTCATAGATTTTACTCCAGCCTTTGACACCGTCTCAAGGAACTCATTACGGGAAATGATAACAGAAAGGGGTATAGACTCACAACTGGTTAATTTAATAAGTAATTTATATGATGGCACCTGAACCAAAACACGCTATAGTGCAAATGGTTTCCTATTATCTCCAACACCTATCAACAAGGGAGTATGACAAGGATGCGTATTGGCTCCCTTGTTATTTTGACTTTATATAGATAAGTTAATAAAGAATATAGTACAAATACAATCAGATTCACCTAAAATATTAGACTGCATATGACCAGTTTTTGCCTGTGTAAAGATATTATTCTATTGGCACTATCAAAGAAAGGTTTGCAAAAAAAGCTGGATCTCCTTGACCAACAAACAAGGAAATTAAATTTGAAAATTAGTTCAACAAAGATTCAAATACTGGTTTTTCGTAATAGGAATGTAAAGAAACACTGGAAAGTGGGAGCAGTGCAATTATCAAATTTAAATATGTATAGTTATTTAGGCATACACTACCAATATGATGGTTTCTGGAGGAGCTGCAGTATATTGATAAATTCATCTTGTCAGCAACAAGAATTGCAATGGCATTGGGGAAATGGGATTCATGACAGTTGGTTGACAATTTAGTTGTCGACCAACATCACAGTGACTCCTTAATGATGACTGCATTTGTGGTTGGCATAAAGAGAGTCACAGGACACATTGTTTTCTTTGGGGGGATTCATTCCCTGAACTCCACCATGTGGGGAGCTCTGCCCCCCTGCTGCCCCCACTACTAAAATAATGAACTACGAGGTGGAGTTGTTTTGGGGAGGGGGTGCAATACCCCCAGAAAGGAGTATCGGGGTCCCGCACTGACACTTCAGTGACCTGACACTGTTTTTCGCTGTAGTGTTGGGTGATGTAAAATTGTTGCAGTAGTACTGATATACCAGGGAAATGTAATGTCTATTGTGGTTTATCTATCAAGTCACTCATAGATGCTTTCAGAGCAAAATACTTTTCCCAAATGCTATATGGAGCACAAGTCTGGGACACAGGAGAGAGACAGAGGGGAGAGAGGGAGAGGGGAGAGAGAGGGGAGAGAGAGGAGAGAGAGAGAGAACTATTGAACAACACCTTTTATGATGGTCCAAAAGGTTAAAGCATGTAGCCATCATATGCAGTATTAGGTCTCAAAGGGTGTGTGCGTTAGTTATTTTTGGCCAAGGTCTTCTCTGCCTTCCATAATTTGGATTTGTTTTTGAGCCCTGCTGCACTTGCCTTTGCTGTTCAGCTGCTGGGTTGCTGGCTTCTGATGACATCACTATAGGGCAGAGGAGTGACTCACACTGTGCAGTACAATGCAGTCACAGCAATTCTGCAAGGGAAAATTACCAGTATTCAATGCACATACTGTGTTCCCCCTTCCCCACGATACACTGTTAGCAATGCATTATACCAAAATCCAAATGCCTTATCAGTATGTTTTGTTTTGTAAAATTGACTTACTTCTGCCTCTGTAACAAAGCATGGGGACTGAGAGAAAATAGAGTTGCTGTCAGCACCTTTCTCAGTCCTTTTGACTTTCATCCATTAACTACCCCACTTGTGAAAGACAGGACAAGCAACTTACAAGAACAGGAGGCAGAATTTCAACTGCTAGAAAAATACATCTTATAAAGGAGAGCAATATTTTGTTGAGAGATAGAGATCAAGATTTAAAGAGCACCCTTCCCAGTCCTTTTGACTTTCATGCATAAATTACTCCTTGCATTGATTCTGGAATTGGATTTCATTACTGTCCTCTGCAGTTAGTTTTTGTATTCTGAGCTGCTAAAAACTGCAAGGTGTGCCAGATCTTCTGTAGTAAGCCTGGTGTTTCTGTGGACCCAGGGCTGTACTGCTCTCATTACTATATATATAGAAACATAGAAACATAGACTTTGACGGCAGATAAGAACCACTTGGCCCACCCAGTCTGCCCATTTCCCTACCTACTGTATAAGCTGCAGATTCTAGTTAACTAACAGCCTACTTCCTGCCACCCTCCACTACAATTGCCTTGTGTCTATCCCATGCATGTTTGAATTCCCCCACTGTTTTATCCCCAAGAACCTCCCCAGGAAGGCAGTTCCACGCATCCACCACTCTTTCTGTGAAAAAAGATTTCCTCACATTGCCCCTGAGCCATCCCCCCTCTATCTTTAAATTGTGTCGCCTTGTTTTTATACATCTCTTTTTCTGAAAGATGCTACCCTCCTGGACTTTGTTGATTCCCTTGAGGTACTTGAACATTTCTATCATGTCCCCCCGTCCCTCCTTTCATCAAGGGTATACATATTAAGCTCTCTCAGCCTCTCTTCATATGATTTCTGATGCAGACCCTGCACCATTTTAGTTGCCCTCCTCTGGACTGCTTCCATCCTGTCTATGTCCTTGCATAGATGAGGACTCCAAAACTGCACACAGTACTCCCAGATGGGGTCTCACCAACTGTCTGTACAGAGGGATAACCACTTCCCTTTTTCTACTTGTGATGCCCCTTCCTATGCATCCCAGTATCCTCCTGGCTCTTCTCACTGACTTCTCACATTGCTTACCCACCTTTAGATCATCCGATATGACTAACCCCAAGTTCTGTTCCATTTTTGTTGTTGTTAGTACCTCCCCTGCTATTGTGTACTCTTCTCCTGGGTTTTTGTTTCCCAGGTGCATTACTTTGCACTTCTTTGCACTGAATCTAAGTTGCCATATGTCTGACCATTCCTCCAACCTTGCCAAGTCCCTTCTCATCCTTTCTACCCCCCTTGTGTATCAACTCTGTTACAGATCTTTGTATCATCTGCAAAGAGGCATACCTTTCCCTCCAGACCCTCTGCAATGTCACCTATAAAGATGTAAAAGAGGACTGGACCCAGTACTGAGCCCTGAGGTACTCCACTAGTGACCCCCCCTTTCTTCGGAATGTGTGCCACTCACTATTACCTTCTGTGTCCTGTTGTGCAGCCAGTTTGCAACCCAGGCTACCACCCTATGGCAGAGGAGTGACCCACACACAAGTCAGTTTTACAAAAAAAAACATACTGACAAGGCAATCAGATTTTGGCATAATGCATTTATAACAGGGTGTCTTGTGGAAGGGAGAAAACTCAGTATGTACATTGAGTACTGGTATTTTTCCTTTGCAGAACTGCTGTGACTGCACTATACTACACTGCACAGTGTGAGTCACTCCTCTGCCCTATAGTGATGTCAACAGTACAGTACAGTCCTGGGTCCACAGCAACATCAGGCTTGCTACAGAAGCTCTGGTACACCCTGCAGTTTTTAGCAGCTCAGAATGCAGACACTAACTGCATAGGACAGTATTGAAATACAATTCCAGAAGCAATCCAAGAAGGAGTAATTTCTGCATGAAAGTAAAACAGCTTGGGAAATGTACTCTTTAATGACACTGATATTTAAACTTTTAAGGAAAATCCTGGCCTTAGGCCACTCATGCCCAGCAATTTATATAAGTTCCAAATTGGGTCTGGAACATATCGATTTGATTATAGACTCCAAAAAAATGTATTGGTTGCAACTATCAAGGCTGGACTCAAAGAAATTTAGGGAGAAATGCTTGGAAGAAAAATAAAAATGGTCTGTACTGGGATGCCAAACATTGGATTGGTATATTACAGTGTTAGGATTGTTAAAGAAATATGATCTTTAGATGTTAATGAATTATTTAAATAAAACTATTAGATTTGTCCTGCAATACAAAAAGTATATAAAAAATAAACTTAAAAACTATTGGGTGGAGAAAGACCAGTAAGCTATTACAATTTCCAAGTTTTCTCCTTGGTATGCAAAAAATAATAGTCTCTTGGAGTTTAAAAATTACTTAACTGTTCTAATGAAGCCTGCATTAAGGAAAATCTATATCTGTTTTAAATTTAAAAATTTTCAAAGCAATGTATTACTTGTCAAATACAAAAAACAACCACCCAGTGCACAAAACTGTTATTGTACCCTTGGAGGCAGAGAAGACCTCTGCCATGTGTTGTTGGTGCTGTCCATGGTACAATCGAAGAAACAGTTTATTTTGGCTTGCTCCCTTTTTAAGCTTCTATCAGATAACCTTAGATGAAACATTAACCAGTATCCTATTTAGTATCAAGGATGATGACACAAATAAAAGACTGGCAAATTATTTCCTGGCTATCTCAAAAATTATGGCATAGAAGACCCAGCAGAGTAATCCATATAATGTCTTATATTAACTAAGGACCTATGAATGACAATAGATACATTGAGAAACAGATTATCTCAAAACCATGTGCTGAAATTTTGATGTTTATATTTAAACTATTGGTTATTCATTAACTATGTCTATTGTGTATGTATGTATTGGTGTGGGCAGGACAGTAGTGTGGTGGGTAGGTAACTGGCAAGGTGGCAGGACACAGAGGGTGGTGGTAAATGGCTGTCACTCCACAGAGGGAAGAGTGACCAGTGGGGTACCACAGGGATCAGTGCTGTGACCGGTCATATTCAACATCTTCATCAGTGACATTGCACAGGACCTAGAAGGCAGAATTTCACTGTTCGCTGATGACACAAAGCTCTGTAACAGAGTAGACACACCAGAGGGTATAGACAGAATGAGAAGGACCTGCAGAAACTTGAAGAATGTTCAGGGTTTGGCAGTTAAAATTCAATGCAAAGAAGTGCAAGATAATGCATATGGGGCACAAAAACCCTGGCACAATATATCAGTTGGGGGGTGAGGATATAGCATGCACCAAGCAGGAAAGGGATCCTGGGGTTATCATCTCTGATGACCTCAAGGTAGGGAAACAGTGTGACAAGGCAGCAGGTAAAGCAAATAGGATGCTGGGATGTATAGGCAGGGGCATCACCAGCAGGAAAAGGGAGGTCATAATTCCACTATACAAGACACTAGTGAGGCCCCACCTGGAGTATAGTGCACAGTTCTGGAGACCATACCTACGTAAGGACATAGACAGGGTAGAGAAGGTTCAGAGGAGGGCAACAAAGATGGTGCATGGATTGCATCACAAGTCCTATGAAGACAGGTTGAAGGAACTGAACATGTACTCCCTGGAGGAGAGGAGGGAGAGAGGGGATATGATAGAGACATATACGTATCTCACAGGGAGGAACAGGGTGCAGGAATACACTATTGTTAAGCGAAAAAGATGTTCCAGGACTAGAGGGCATGGGATGAAGTTGGAGGGAGGACGATTCAAAGGAAACATGAGGAAGAATTTCTTCACAGAACGGGTGGTGGACAAGTGGAACACCCTGCCAGAGGAAGTGGTGGAGGCTGAAACAATCACGGGATTTAAGAATGCATGGGATAGACATAAAGGAATTCTGGAGGTCAGAGGTAAGGGGCAACAGACTTCTAGGAAAACATAAACTGAACTTACAAGCTCAAATGGGCAGACTGGGTGGGCCATAGGCCCTTATCTGCCGACACTGTCTATGTATCTATGTATCTATGTATTAATAATGAGTATACTATGGATTTTTGTATTAATAATGTGTATAAATTTATAAAATTGCAATGACTTTTAGATTGAACAAAGAAATGAATAAATTGAACCAACCATATTCATATCACATGGGACTTATTGTTGGATATGAATATGCATACAGACAAACCCAGTATCATGACTTTACTTTCGGAATGCAGATAAAGTACTTTTCAGCCCTCTTTTCAAAAAAACTAACTAGTTTCATGAGTTTAGCTTTCTTTCTAGTACCTGGAAACATATTTACCTGATGTCAGGTACAGTGGTCTACGCATAAGCCTCATCAACATTTACAGCTGTAAGCACACTTTGGCATCATGTGCAGACAATCATAGTGGGCCAAGCCATTTTCAGGATTTAGTAAAAGAAGCAAAAACAAATCATTTCTACGGGGACTGTGTTGTGCCTAATTCGATTATGGCACCACAGGGACTGATTCAGTGAGTGAAGGCAGGTTTCTGCCTTTTCACTGAATATGTAAGTAAGGGACTGATAGTGTCCCTAGGTTCCTGATGTTGAAAGTCAATCAGCTGCTTGCTGACCTGCGTTATGCAAATGAGAGGACTGTAGCCCTCTCTGACTGGAGCGGCTTTGGTCCTTCAAATATACAACGTTTCCACCCAGCAACAAGCGAGTGGTCTCATGACCACAGTACATGGTCATTTGTCTGGACTGCCATGCCCCTTCCAGTTTGAACTGCAATGGGCCTGGCAGTGACCTCCCCCTTTTAGTGTAAGAAAACATTTCTTGCATGTGTGCACAAGCAAATGTAAAAACAAATAAAGATGTTCTACTTTGTTGTTAATCTTGGGTCAAGCAGGGGCAGTACCAGGGTGAGCCAGGGATGCTGTCTCTAGTAATGCTTAGCACGAGACACGATAGCTTTACAAGGTACAGTTACGCAAACTGTTTGACAAACTGAAAAACTGCTTAAAAAGGGGTATAGTGTGTGCCATATTTTTTTTTACAAAAACCACAAACAGGGTTTTTGTATGGCTGAACCAATCATTTTACAGGATGGACTACTATATCTCTCGCAAAGCGAGAGAAAAACATGGTGGCAACTTTAAACTGAGCATTCTATTGTGGCTCAATAATGGTTAATGTAACTAGGCAGGCAGAGAATGGGACTCATTATTTCCTGGTTTCTGTTTCCTGATACCAAACCAAGTGGTTGGTAACCTTGGCTAATCTGGCATAAGTTTTACCCCAAACTATTTGTTAAGTTTCTATGAGAGTATGTGGGTGGGGGGAAGGATGGAGGGAGGACTGTCCACCTTGAGCATAAGACTGATTCCTACTCCTGAAGCAGACAGACAGTACCTACCAAGTCAGGGTAAATGGAGATATGTGTTCTTCTCCCTCTAACGTGGGCAACGGCACCCAGTGCAGCATAGCAGATTGTAGCAGTGGCTTTAAACACAGCAATACTAGGAGCAACAGGAAAACCGCATTGAAAAAAGTACAGCAAACAAAAGTTGCAGTAGAACATTGTCTAGTTATTCAAATTCTGGTGATACAGAAAAATGGTCAGCAACCAAATCCCAGTGCTTTGAACCTGACTGGTTGTTCATCAGGGGCTCCCCTTCAGGAAGAACTAGTCTAGTTTAAAGTGCTGAGTTTTGGTTGCCATTCATTTTTCTGTGTCATCATGATTCAAATAAATAGTCACTGTTCTAATCTACAGTAATTTTTGTTTATTGCACCTTTTTCAGTGTCATTTTCTGAATGCTTCTAGTATCTGCTCTGCTCTCTACTTGCTCAAACTGAAGTTTAACTTCTCAGCTGTGCAGTTACACTCTATTATTGTGTTCTGGAGACATCACTGGTAACCGCAGCCCCAGACCACAAGCCCGGACGCTCTCCACTGAAAGCCGAGACCTCAGCAGGGCTCCCAGCTCAAGACTCCAAGGGAGAATTGGACCCCGGGCAGACGGCACTTCCACAGCCACCGCCCAAGACCACAAGCCCAGACGCTTTCCACTGAAAGCCTAGACCTCAGCAGGGCTCCCAGCTGAAGACTCGAGGGAGACTCGGCCCCAGGGTGGACGGCGCTTCCACAGCTGCCGCCTGAGACCATAAGCCCAGATGCTCTCCACTGAAAGGTATGGCAAAAGCCATTAGCCAACCAGAATGTGAGCACCTTCTTCAGACTCACCCTGATTGGTCCACTGTCCGATATTACTTTGGCCTTGTTAAATCTTCTGAAAAAGGGTTGTAATTGTTGTTTTTGCTTGAAATGGATGTTTAGTTTTACTGTTTAGCCTGCTTCCCAATGCCTTATTGTGCTTGCTAATCTTAAAGCCTTGAAGTGATCTCAGCTCCTTTTTGGCTGTGTCTCTGGGCTCCCGACTATCGGGCGCCAAACAAAATCGGCCCCTTTGTCGTGTAAATTTTATTCCTGTTGCTGGACTGCATGGCCTTTTGTCTCCGGCCAGTATTTAACTTCCTCCTGTCTCCTCTCTCCTCAGCCGAGACCTCAGCAGGGCTCCCAGCTCAAGACTCCGAGGGAGACTTGGCCCCCGGGCAGATGGCACTTCCACAGCCACCGCCTGAGACCACAAGCCTGGACGCTCTCCACTGAAAGGAACGGCAAAAGCCGTTAGCCAACCAGAACACGAGCACCTTCTTCAGCCTCACCCTGATTGGTCCGCTTTCCGATATTACTTTGGCCTTGTTAAATCTTCTGAAAAAGGGCTGTAATTGTGGTTTTTGCTTGAAATGAATGTTTAGTTTTACTGTTAGCCTGCTTTCCAATGCCTTATTGTGCCTGCTAATCTTAAAGCCTTGGAGTGATGTCAGCTCCTTTTCTGCTGTGTCTCTGGGCTCCCAACTGTTGGGCGCCAAACTAAATCGGCCCCTTTGTAGTGTAAATTTTATTCCTGTTGCTGGACTGCATGGCCTTTTGTCTCTGGCCAGTATCTAACTTTCTCCTGTCTCCTCTCTCCTCAGCCGAGACCTCAGCAGGGCTCCCAGCTCAAGACTCAGAGGGAGACTCGGCCCCTGGGCGGACGGCGCTTCCACAGCTGCCGCCCGAGACCACAAGCCTGGACACTCTCCACTGAAAGGTACGGCAAAAGCCATTTTTTCGCCCACCCACCCATCCCCACCCTTCCATGTATTAAATATGCATACGCCCCACCCCTAGTCATTCCCATGCCCCTTTAGTCTCTCTCTCTCTCTCTCAGGACAAACTTAACCACTGAAGAACCCTTTTGTGCTCCCGGTCAAGCTCACCTACACAAGATCAGACACTGCTCATATTCTGACCCCTTAGATATCGGGGATTCCAGTGTTGCCAGTCCTACTAAGTACCTGGTGGGCCAGTTAAACTCTCTGAGCCAGCGACACTCTGCCTCTGGGTGCATTACCTACCATGTCTATGGCCTAGATTGCAAACTCCTGGCTCTGGTCCTCTGAAGCAGCCCACCAAGAACATCTGGTCCTCTGAAGCAGCCTAACAAGAATGTCTAGGCGGTGCCTTGTTGCAGCACCATTGGTGACCCTGCATCTCCTTTCTATCTCATCCCTGTTATAGTGGTTTAGGCTATTAAACTAACCTAAGCCATAAATCCAGCCAGCTCTATTGTACCTGTCATCTTCCAAACCCATTATGGGGGTGCCTCTTTGGATCCATGTTTTGCTTCCTCTCATTCTCGGACCCTGTACGGTACCTAAGTTCACTCGGCTTGCTGGCAGTGGGACCCATGGCACCCCAGTGGGCTGCCAAGTACACCATTTCTCCTCTTACAATCATCTCTGTGCCCTCAGACTTCCTTATTTGCGACCTCTCTCCAACTCTATGCACAGAGTTGGGACTGGTGCAGAGCTGCCACTGCAGAGTATATTCACCAGTTTCACAAGCATTTACCTCCCTTGTTGTCTTCCTGCTAGGGTTTTAGTATCTGCAGTTCTAGATCGATTCAGATACAACCACGTGACACCTCTCTCACAGCATACTACCTGCATCAGACTTTCACAGCTAAAAAAACTTAAAATGTCTCTAGCTTTTACCAGGAAGCTACTTCTCCTCCTTCTGCTATGCTCTGGAGACATTGAGCTTAATCCCAGTCCAGTTCAAACTATCACTTCCCCCTCAGAACTTGCAAACCTGAAAGGCATGCAATTCTTGCACATGAATATATGTAGCTTGCTAAAAAAGTTTATATTAATACAGGCATGGGTCACTCACACCAAACCAGATGTATTAGTTATCTCTGAATCTTGGTTCAGGCCCGCCATGCCTGATCGGGAAATTAGCATTTCTGATTACTCCCTATTCAGAGCTGACAGGCCTACCGGGGGGGAGGAGTGGCCATATATGCAAAGGATAAATATACGGTAACATGTCTAGAAATGACATCCGTTGCTAATCAGTTCGAATGCTTGGTTCTAAAGCTGGAGATACCCTCATCCTCAGTGCTACGCATCATAGGTTGCTATAGGCCACCCTCTGCTGGACCTCAAATCCTTACCCACCTAACTAATGTTATGGAACATGGCTCCTTTGAAACGGTCATCCTTGGGGACTTAAACTTTGATTGGCTGTCCCAAGCCGAGGCAACTCTCAAAGAGTTTTGTGACACCCATGGGCTAACACAACTTATCAGTGAGCCTACTCATCCCAACAAAAAATGCCCTGCTAATAGTACTCTGCTGGATGTCATCTTAGTAAGCAAACCGCACCTCTTCTCCCACACAGGTGTATTTTTCTCTAATGTTAGTGACCATAGCATTATTGCTAGCATAAGTTCAGCCCAGTGCCCACCATCCATGTTGAGGTTCTCTATCAAGTGGTCCAGACTCAACTTTGATCTGTCCGCCTACCTTGATGATTTAAAATCTTCGATGTGCTGGCAGGACTTTTACTTAGCCAACTTGGTCCAGCTTGCCTATGAGATCTTTTCCAAAATTATGACTGCGGCCCTAAACAAGCATACCCCCCTCGTAAAACCAGGGTAAGGAGAAGAACCTGTCGCTGGTTCACACCTGAACTCAAAGCAGCTTTACTAAATAGGGAAAAGCTTTGGAAGAAAGCACGGTCTACAAAGGCCCTAATGGACTGGTGTAATTTTAGGAATGCCAGGAATGCCTGCACCAAAATGATTAGAGATGCTAAGGCATCCATCTATCATTCAGAACTTGAGTCTGCCTCTAGGAGCTATGCCAAATTTTGGAATTCCATCAAGGACATGTCCGGATATACCCCTGGAACCTCCTTGCCTGCAAAAATCTTCTCTGGCAATGGCACCATCTGTGACAAACTGGAAATTCTGGATGCTTTCAACAACCACTTTGCTACCGCAGGTCTTGCCTTTGATAACTCACCTGCATGTTCCCTACATTCTCAATGCAACGTACACAACTCGGAACCTCTCTTAACCATTTCAGAATTTTCCTTTCAGCATACTTCGTTGAGGGAGGTCGAAGATCTCCTACTAAAGTTGGATGAGAAGAAAAGTGCGGCGCTGACTCTCTAGATCCTTTCTTCCTAAAGGTCGCCTTCCATGTCCTATCTGTACCAATTACCCACTTATTGAATCTCTCTCTCTCTCTCTCTATCCCACGGTATCCTCCCGCCTTTATGGAAAATAGCACATGTTATACCTTTGTTCAAATCTGGGGACCCTTGTGACTTAAATAATTACAGACCAATTTCATTAGTACCTATCTTGTCTAAACTATTGGAAAAAATAGTAAGTAAGCAACTGACAGCTTACGTTGAAACTATGAATCTTCTAAATCCTATGCAATCTGGCTTCAGAGCACAGCACAGCACTATCACAGCCCTTGCTAAAGTGACCAATGATTGGCAACGGGACCTGGAAAACAAGAAATTTGTCTGCGTAGTGTTCTTAGACTTAAGCAAGGCCATCGACACTGTCGACCATGACCTGCTCCTCTCCTCTCTCAAGGCTATAGGACTGGATGCTCTGTCCCTCCATTGGTTTGCTGATTACCTCTCTAACCATTGACAGCAAGTAAAATCCAATGGTGAACTTTCTCCTCTTAAGCTCCTGAAAAGAGGGGTCCCTCAAGGATCGATCCTGGGCCCACTATTGTTAGCAATTTACGTGAACAACTTAGACAATAACATAACTAAGGCCAACATTCATCTATTCGCAGATGACACGGTCCTTTACCTAAGCTGCTCCTCTCCCGAAGCAGCCTACAAAGATCTACAATCAGAATTTAACATCCTTCAGTGCCATCTGCTTAACAAAAAATTGTTATTAAATGCAAAAAAAACAAGACTATGCTGGTCTCACCTTTCCTCTCAGATGCTAACCCAGCCATGGCTAGTTCCATTCCTCAGATTACCACAATCTTGGGAGAAAACCTGGAATACGTAATCAAATTCAGGTACTTGGGGGTGTGGCTCGATCACAAATTTTCTTTCACGGAGCATATCGAAGACCTCCTAAAGAAACTAAGACAAAGGCTTGGCCTCTTCTTTAGGATAAATAACTACCTCACCTGTAATGCCAAGAGGAGGCTGGTACAAACCACATTTCTCTCCTTGATCAACTATGCCGATTTTCTCTATAGTCACTGCCCTGCCTTGCATCTTGCTAAACTTGATACTTTGTATCACAGGGCCCTGAGATTCATCACTGGACTACCTCTCGCCACTCACCACTGTGCCCTTTACACAGCCGTGGGGTGGTCCTCCCTTCACTTCAGGAGACACAGAAATGCTACATTCTGGACCTTCAAAGCTATTATTAAGAAACTTCCCCGGTATATCTCCGCTTGTCTTCCACTATGC